>JARHVA010006413.1:287500-921716 GCA_037957365.1 Torreya grandis
CCATATTATTTTTACTTTTTATCTTTATGAAATGATACTAAAATATTTACTTTAGATTCAACTGATGGAGATAGAAAATCCAAAACAACCTTTAATGTTCAGGCTAAAAGAAACTATCAGAATGCTAAGATGTGAATAGTTGAAGATTTGTTTTGAAGTAAGAATGTGAGAAGAGTTAAAATTAACATTTATGTTAATGTTGAGGATGAAGATGAAATTTAACTTGATGAATCATTGGTGTGGTTGAAGAGGAAAATTATTTCTTTGCAAAGAAATAGAAATTTATTTATGGATGATGCATCATTAGGTAATGAAGATGAGGTAATTATTAAGGATAAAAATATGATGAATTGATCCATTGTGATGAAAAATTGGATGTATATTTTCCTAAAAATATATCATATTCCTTTGAATAAGTAGATCATAATCATAGATGTTATAGGAGTCCATAAGTAAAAAGTACTAGTGGAGATAAAAATCCTCATGGATATTTCCTACATGATTAGGGAGACTTTTACATTTTTGATTTGGTGAATAATGTCAATGTTCCTATGTAAAATAAAATTTAATGAGAAAATACATTATTTTTAAATAAAATGAGAACTAATTTTTATTATTCAATCTAAAGGGGAAAACCCTATTAATTTAGGGACTATCAAATGTAATGGTTTGCAAAAACATAAACCTACTATAAATGAAACCAAAGCAATCATGTCTAAAAAATATATTTTGACATTGATGTTGTAGGCATAGCCTATAT
The DNA here is from genome assembly GCA_037957365.1 of Torreya grandis. Taxonomy (NCBI): domain Eukaryota; kingdom Viridiplantae; phylum Streptophyta; class Pinopsida; order Cupressales; family Taxaceae; genus Torreya; species Torreya grandis. The sequence continues at coordinate 288,261 of JARHVA010006413.1, forward strand.
TTTTTGTAAATATATGTAAAATAGATCATTAATAATGCATTTAGGTTGAAACATTCCATTCATAATTAGATCATTGAACATGGGAAATAAAAATAAATAAATTTGTTAGCTTATTTATACAAGTTGCTAGTGAAGGGAGTTCAAATAGATTTAGATATTTAAATATATATATATATGTGAGGATTAAAACTTAAAAAAAAAATTAATATACATACATTATGACATATGATCACATCATTCCCATAAAAATAATGAATGATTCATTAATGGATATCATAAATATGGATATAAAAGCCAAGGCACATAAAAATTATGCTACAATTATTCATGAGAACCTTAAAACTTTTTAGATTGATAATTTATATTTAAAGGGAAAAAATTATGAATTTAAAATAAATAATTATTATTTTAGGGGAAAAAATGCAATTAAAAATAAGGTTACATAATAGTCTAGTATGATAGAAAGTGTTGTTTCCATTGTGAAATATTACAAGGCATTAAATGTGAAGTTGGTAGTTTTAGTTGATTCATTCACAAATGACATGACATTACAAAAGGAATATAATAAATAAATGAAGGAGGAACTTGAACAAATGAATGTAAATTATAATCTTGATGTTTCTATGTTTTTATCTTACTCCAATTAATGCATAAATTGCTAATTTAATAAAAACTCCTAACATTTAATTGTGTAAATGCTAGATGCTATATAATTTTCCATTCCAATGTGTTCACATGCTTAAAAATATGTCATTTCACATCCTAATCATAGTGAGACACATGGATAATAATAATTAGGATCAACACTTGATGCTCATGAACAAGAGGACAATGATATGGGAGTTGAGCACCAAGGTACAGTCATGAAAAATAATGAAGAGGCATGCCAATATATGTTAATGTTTCAAAATATGTAACTTTTTAGGTTTTAATTGTTGCATTTATATTTGTTATTAATTTTGTATAACAATTGATGAATAAGACTAGGGTTTATTTTATGTTTCATATTCTAACTTTGGATATTATAAATTTCTTAAATCAAGTTGCATCTTATCTTTGATTCTCTAGGTATTATTATAAAAATTTGATAATAGTGAGATTGAAGGTAGTATGATATGTTTTTGTCAATTTAAAGAATACGTGATATGTTTTTGATTTATATATCCAATATTAAACCTTTATCATGCATATGAAGTCAATATAGATCCTATGTTGGTTGTCTTATATGAAGGAAAATCATACAAATTAATTATGGTGATATTACATTATTACCTTATATAATTGTTATATTTGAATGTAGCATACTTGTGCATTACATCAATTTATGGCATATAATTTATTGACCTATTGGTATGTTGGTAATATTAATGTGGCAAAGATTTATCTTGTTTAAATATTTTATTTTGCGTTATACTTTTAGAGATGGCTTGTTCATTTAGTCATCTTTTCCTCTATAGTAAATTAGAGATAAGAAGTTTTTATGATATATTTTTTTTGTTAAAAATCATCATCTAGTTCTAAGTTTTACTATGTGGATCCTTTGGAATGATAGATATTAGATAAGTTATGGAATTATAATTTTTATTGGCTTATTGATAAAATTATTGTGCAATATCTTATCTTCTTAGCTCAGACACTTTGTCACCTTCCTAAGTTTGACATCTAATTCTAAGATGCATGAAAACTTGAAGGATTAGATGGAAGAGTTTGTGGTGTTGTATTGTGTTTGTGAAATTAGATTAGGTAAACATACTCATGCTTCATGTTTAAAATCAATGCATATGTGGGTTCTCAGTATTTTCATTTTTTAAAATGCATCTTATATTCTAGAAAAATGTAATTATGTTATGAATTTTCCATTTTAGTGTTTGGTGATATTAACCCTAAATGCATTCAAATTAGTACTTAAAAATATTAATTCACTCTATATTAAAATTATTTGGTTGGTTTTACTCTTTTAATAATGGTTTTTTAATCTATTTTTTATTTTTAGTGTATTTTTAAAATGAAGGTTTATATCACTTAATTTACATTAGCATTCTAATCTTGTAGATAATATTGGTTTAGTGGAATTCAATTTGTGAATGAGAAATGTTTCCAAAGATGTGGTTTATGGAAATTCATTCATTGGAAATGACTCAACTATACTTAGTCATTTCATTTACTCTTCATTGATTATTTCATTTAGCTCTAGTTTGAAAAAAAAAATGAATATGATGGAATTATCATCTAGACATGTTTATGATATCTTAAACTTTAAACTTTTTATAAAAATCATTTATGTGATAAAAATTGGAATAATGATAATCTTGGGTAAATAGATACTAATTAAGTTTCTATAGTTTCATGCAATATGGTATAATTAGGTTTTTTAATTTTATGTCTAAGTGGGAAAGAAGGCTTTCTTGGTTCTAATAAGACAAATGGGAAAACTAAATTATTAATGTTATTCTTGAAAAATGTGAATAATTAATTATTAATAAATTACATGGTGCATAAGTAAATATAGGACAATGAATTATTGTAGTGAATTATAATCAATTGTCATATTAGTTTGCATCCTTATATAAAAATAAAGTGTAGTATAGGATTTTAAACCCACTCTTATAAAATTATTGTCTCGTCATGTATGGATATATTGAGAATGATTATGTAATGGATCACTATGAAAACCATACTCATTGAAGTTATAAATAAACATGAGGATAATGGGAGTGCTTGAGAATTTGCCTCATCCCATGTCACCATCTAGCATATAATGATTCATCCCTAGCTTTGGATTCATATTTTAAATTTCTAATTTTTAATTATTTAATAGGTAGAGTCTTATTTATTCAATATGCCTTCCTTTACCTACTCTTTAAAACATGTAATTTTTAAATTCTAATCCTTGATATTGGGCTACTATTTACCTTGACCACATTCCATGTTTCTAAAGTAGTGGTATCGACAACAATTCTAACTCCATCACTGTCTTTTGTTTTACCAATATCCCTCATGTCAATTTTTGAAGATGATAAATAAATGGAAAAATAAAAATATAATAATAAAATTACTCAAAATTTTACTTCAAATAATAAACACCATCACTAGCTTACCAGTTGATTAAACATTTTAAATAAATAATATCTTTTGATTTTCCTTATCCTCACTTATTTTTCAATTATTTATAAAATGGTTTGGTGCAAGATGGAACTATTTACCAATTTTTATTAAGGGCCTTGTTATTAGAATATAATTAGTTAATTTTGCTGATGTACTCAATGCTTTCTTACCCCATTTTTCCCATTAGTTAAATATCTGTGTTACTAATTTAGCTTCAACACCAAGTAAATATTATGCTAACTCCATTGACTTATTTATTTTAATCTTTTATGGTTCTTATTATATTCAACCCTACGTTGGTTTTCAATGTTTGAAGGCAAAAAAATTATTTACACCATTAATTGAAACATACATTTTGATATAATAACCAACTTGAATAATTGTTCTTTGTCTCATCAACTAGACACATTTATCATGTTTGAACATGCTTCTATAATTCACAAGAATGCCTCTTCCTCCAAAAAAATTGGTCTTAGATTTTTTCATCATCCCTATGTTTACATTCCATAAAATCATTCATGAATGGACCTAATATAAAAGGAGAAACTAAATTATTCATTTTTAAGGCATGGGCTCCTTAAACATTCATATAAGGGACCATATAATCTCCAAGAAATAAAGAACATAACTAAAACCACTAAGTGGCTAAGTTTCTAATCCTACAAATGATTGCTTAATTCAATTCATTATAGTCTACAAGGTATAAGTTATCATAAACTAATAAAAACCAATAGTTTACATACCTTTTTCATATTTAGTTACTATAGTACCATTTACTCTAGATGGTTGGATTGTAACATGCCAATATATATATATATATATATATATATATATATATATATATATATATATATATATATATACACACACACACACACACACACACCACATTATCAAAAAAATTACATACTTGTATTCATTCATAAGGCCTTCAATTACCTTTAGAAAACTTTCATGCTACATAAAAATACTATAAGAAATCAAAGCATCTGATTTTTTGTAATTAATAGCCTTATAGTATCTACCTTTATAATGGTACATTTGCCCAAACCTAAATGAAATCTACATTTTTTTATATTTCATCCAGAGTCATAATAAAATAATATTTCTCATGATTATTTGATGAATGTTTCTTGTCATAAATTTGTGATATCTTTTGAACTTCATGAAGCAGATTCACAACACTTATAACTCCATCATGGTGACCATAATAAACAAGGTTGGACATCATCTCAAGAGAAAGTTGTAAATGACAAATTACAACAAATAATTTAATTCTAGGCTGCATATTGGATACATATTTTCATTTCATGTAAAATTGATTGAATAGTGTGACATGAAAGGTACCTTTCTTCATTGATTTTATTAAAAATATAATTCTTCATAGTTGGTAATTCAAAACCTCCAAATTATGGGTTGGAATCTATAATACATTGGTTAAACTAATCTTCCCATTATTTTCTTGGATCCAACTCAAGGTTAAGTCTGTACTAATCATTTAATGTATTTTCAAGAAATAAGATAACATAATAATATGTAGTAAGGTAATAATAAATTTAATAAAATTAGTATTTATCAACTTTCCTAGATCAAGATTAGTTTCATTGAGTAAAACTTGACAATAATGTCAAAAGTATCACCATTAACTATGACATAATTATTTATAACCATGTACATGTATTTCTTTAGGATGATGTACCATGGATAAAACTCATTTCCCATATTTAAAACATTAATATTGCATATTGCAATTGTTGTTTCCATGTAATCATGGCATTCGTACAATTTAAAATTGATAACCCTATAATCAAACATCTTAATAGCATTTTCATAGAGAACATTTAATTGATATATTATGTTGTTTAGATATTTAGTATCAAAAACATGGGATAAAACATGTTTATACTCCTCCTCACCATCAAAAATTTCCATGACTATAAAAGACATCTAATAATTATCTTGTAGTAACTTTGAGTACCTCACATCCTTGGTTGCCTTTATCATAATGGACATGAGAATCAATACCAATTTTGAAATAAACTTCATAAAATGTTGATCTAGTTATTTTCTCATACAAATCAATCATAAAATATGCACACACACATTTATGTCATTAACTCTAAAACCCACTATAACACCATAAATTCAATCCCATCCATATTTATTTCCTCAGCTTCTTTGGGTCATAACTTCATCTCCTCATAGACTGAGGTTACATTAACTACATTAAGAACTCCATGAGTTTCCATGCATTTTAAATACGTTAACGTCTTATGGAAATTATTGATTCAAAAAACATTAATGTTAAGTTATGAGGCTTAAAGTCACTTTGGATCTAATCCATGATAATTTATCAAATTTTTTCTAGTAATTTATCAAAGTGCACAATCACTTATTCCATTATAGAGATTTCATCAAAAATTTACTTATTTAGTACCCAATTTCACTATTGTTCCATTATAGAGATTTTATCAAAAAATTACTTATTTAGTACCTAATTTCACTAATAATGTCATTTTCATCCACATCATTTATAAATTTCATAGATAACCATGACCCTATGTCCCTTAATATGTATTTTCCCTCCACCATTTGATGATAATGCTATCCTGACCCTTTATTTAGGTTGACAAAGTGTTTCCTTCATCACCTATTTTATGACCTGCTTTTTTTAATTCATATTATTCAACTATTTCAAGTAAATTTTTGGTAATGAAATTTATTCATAAATAAAGTAGAATAATAAAAATAGATCATAGTATGATTGGAATATAGAAAAATATAAGATTAAATGACAAGCCACTTCAAGGGGGAAACCTCCACAAGATTAATAAGAACATAATATCATAATATGATGATCAAGTACTAATCCCTAACTCCTATTTATAACATATTCTTAGTCTATGGCTACTCCATAAGTCAACTTATCTAACCAAATGAGATCCTAGAGAAATGAAATATGATAGGGAAAGGGTTATGTAATCAATAATTTTTCTATACATATCCCAACACATGTTATGTGATAAAGGCATAACATTACCCTCCCCTTAAAAACAACAATATAATCAATGTTTAAAATCTATGAATATTATTTCAAAAAAGCTTCATCCTCCCATATTGCATCTTCATGATTTAGATTCTTCCACTTGATAAAATACTCTATAATTTCCCTTGTTCTTATCCTCTTAGTGTGTGTCTAAAGGATATACTTTGGTTTTAGAATGGCATGACCTTATTTATATAGTTATAGTAACTCATTATAGGTATAAACTCTCTATTCAAATACCTTATTTAGGAAAGATACTATAAATATAGGATGTATGTGAGTTGACTGGGTTAGATTTAGATTGTATGTAACACTTCCAATTTTCTTTAAAATATTATAAGAGCCATAATACCTTGGTACATTTTTTATCCTTTGATTTTTACTTCAAATACATCTAATTTTATGTATAAAAGTTTAAAAATACCGAATCACCTATGTAAAAATTACTCTCACTCTAATGTTGATCTGTGTGTTGCTTTATTCTATTAAATGTCATTGTCAAATTCTCTCATAGACTAACTAATACATCCTATTGATGTTGAATGTGCTATTTAATATATTAAACCTTGGGATATAACCTCAAGGATGAAATGATATATGGGGGATGATAACAATAGAGTGATATAAATGGATACATTTTTGAAGAGGTATGGAATGAAGTGTTATACCACCATTCTATAAGTGGCATCCAATTAACCCATTATTCTTGTTTATTTGATGAAAAATAATAGAGATACCTTTTTAGGTATTTTTTTACCACCTATATTTACCCATCATATTAAGGATGATGTGATGAGATATGATAAAAACAAGTACCCAAACATGAAAATAAATAACTCCAAAAATTACTAGTAAATATGGGATCATGATCACTTACAATGATCTTGGGAGTACCATGTAGCTTTTGAACTGTATCTAAAAAATTAGTGTCTACTGTACTAGCTACAAAAAGATATGACAAGGGGAAATATATAAAAATGCTACTTTATATTAGAATATTTTGTGATCCCATCCATGAAAACCATGATGAAATTTTTACCCTAAAACCTTGGCCACTCTATAATGAAATCCATATAAAACTCCTCCCAGCTTTGGCTAGGAATGGATAAAGGTTAAAAAAGATCTAGTATCTTAATAGTTTAACCCTTGCTTTGTTGACATACCATACATTCATACACAAATTTATTTATACCCCCTTTGATTCCTTCCCAAAATAAATCCTACTTGATTATATTATAGGTTTTCAAAAATCCAGAGTGCCCCCTATTCAATATGCATTAAGCTCTTAAAGGATCTTGTGTTTGAGGATAAAATTATTTCATATGTATAATTGATATTTATACCACAATTCATTATTATGTTAGAGGTATAATAATTGAGAGGGGGGGTGAATCAATGATGATAGATAATCTAATTCTGGTTTAAAACTCTTAATCATTCAACACATACAATCATGAAGCATATAAATTGACTATTACAATGAAGAAAGAACATATAACAAGATCAAGCACATAACACATGACATATGTGGGAAACCCTCTTGGGGGATAAAACCCACTAAACAATACAATATGTACTAAAATATTATAAAAAATCTAATTTAGACTAGAAATAACTAATCAAGGAACACCCATCCCTTAATATAGTGAGACACCAATCCCACAAGGAGCTACTGCCCCTATCTAGCTAGAAAACCATAACAACTAGACCTTTTATCAAGTTTTACCTTGTAAAGAGGAACCAACACTCTAGGAAACCAAACACCCACCCATCTACCTTGAACACATCATCTTGAAAACTTATTTTTACTCTTTAACTGATGATGAACACCTTTATTTTCACTCTTCGCCTTCACTCTTTCACCCAAATAGTCTCAAGGGCTAACTCACACAATCTACCTCTTCTAGGCTCCTTAGGTCTAATGACATGTGTATCCACTTACATCAAATTGATTAGATAAACATTACTTATCCTCATTTCTCTTTGATGGTCCTCACTAACCTGTACATTCTCTTTCAAATTTTATCCACTTTACTTAACTCCACACTTCCTCAACTAGCATAATTAGTCCAATTAGACCTTGTACTTATACCACTCTTTTCCTTTAACCCATTTTGGCCAGCCAAGATGCTCTACATATTTAAACCAAAATTAAAATATGTCCATACACATTTTACATTTGATAATCACACTCTTTATAGGTTTTTTATTACCTCATCATCCCCAATCCACCATTGGGTCTTGGTGAGACCTAAAACAATTAGGCCTTCGTACTCACACGTTACATGTGAGACTAATTAGACAAAATTTATCATTTACCAATGATTTTAACACATAAAAAATATCTCCAATATCCAATTTATCACTCTAATATGGTTCCATTCCATTTTTAACACTAACTCAACACTTAAACCTACCAATTAGGTCTCCTCACTCTTTAGGCCTTCATACACTAAAAAATAGTCTCAAAATTTTGAATAAACTACTCAAATATTTCACATATACATATGATTATATCAAATTGGTGAAACATTTAGGACCTCTATAATACCTTCATATGATTTACATACTTAAACATAGGCTCTAAACACTCAAAATAACTCTCTCAAAATGACCACTCAGGCTTGTCATATACATTCAAAATAAAATCAAGCTATTTTGATTATCCATATCTAATAATGGGTATATCATGAAAAAAAATGATTTATTATAAGCCTTTGATACTTATAAAATATATCCATACTCATTTTATTCCTTAATTATACTCAAAACTCTTCCAAATCACTTCTATAAAGGGGTCACTCAAACTGTCTATATCTTCCAACAAATAAATTCAACTTTTAGACATTTGGTCATACTAAATATGGATTGGTGAAACTTATAAAATACTCAAAAATATTTATAATTAATTATAAAACACTCTCTAATAGTTATTTCATCTTGAAATATGGAAATTACATCAAGAACAACTCAAATATCCTTCTCAAGTCACTTACAGAACATGGTCAAACATTAATTCAACTTTAGATATCAATATATAAAACTATAAAAACATTAAAATCTTATAATAAACTTTTATATATGTGACATTAAGTCATTTTAAACTTTATTTTTACACTAACAAGAAATTTTTCCTAGATCAAAAGATATTTGTAAAATACTACATACTAGTTTTTTCTTTGCTAAATTCAAATACCAACAGTCACTGGTTAATGAAAAATCATCTAACACTTGTCTTTATCTCATGATCCATGAAAGACTTTGTATATCTCCTTAGGATTTTACTATATTTAACTCTCATCTCTCACTATTTATTTTTTATCCTTGCTTCTAAGATCATGACACTTGGCAGCCCCATTTGTCTTTTACCCTCCCTACAGTCAGTCTTCAATGATTCTTCACCACTTGGAATCCCCACATGCCTTGTAATAATTATGTTTAATTATTGACTTAATACAAACCATTTATCTTTCTCTACATGGTTTAATGTGCTATGTCGATCTTCAATCTACTTGATCAAACATGCATCGTTGATCTACTTGTAGGATCTCCATGATTATGACACATGTCTTCATCACACTCATTTTCATGATCTTTGACTTATTAAATTTGATCTCTCCATATATGAATATATAAAAAGTTTAACACTCAATGTTTGATTCTTATCTGGTCATATTAATTTCTCATCATATATCTTTATCTTCTTGATCACTCACTCATCATTGGATCTTCATCTATTAGTTTAGAATCTCACCAATGGATTTATATCATGAAGATTAAATGCTCACCATAGATCTTTGATATAAAAAATTTGGATAATTATGGGAACTTATTTAAATCTACCTAAGAATCCAAATTTTCACCTTAATAACATTTGTTATGCACCATATCCAGACATAAAATTCAAACCACATGATCAACTTTTATAGGGGAATCCATCCATGTCTCAAACTACTCCTAAAACCTTTACACATGTGAAATATTATTAGTGTAGGTTTTTATTTTTCCCTATTTATTGATTAGGGAAATTGTATTTCTTGTACATACATGGAGTTTTCCTACATTTGTGGGATAGGCTAGCTTATGTGGAGGTGTGTGTCATAGATGTGTCATAGGTGTCATAAGAATGTCATAAGTAACTCCTTTGATGGGAGTTACTTCTCTATTCTTAGCACCTTGTCACCACCTTTCATGGAGGAGTTACATTCTATTCTTGGGGTGCCTTGTCCACCTTTTGTGGAAGAGTTACTTACATACTCTCCTATTTGTATTCCTCACTTTGGCCATCTCATGCTAATCAGATTTTGGTTTTCTCCATTTTGTCTTGTGCACTTTATCTCTTGTGTTATTTTCAAATTGCTTTAGCATCTATGTGGTGTGCACTTGTTCATCTTGTGTGATCACGTCTCCATTGCACTCGCATTATCTGGATTCTAGCAACAACTCCGATATGGTATCAAAGTAAGAATGGTAATCGTTTGTATCATCATGCTTTTTGTTCATTTTGAAATCAAGAGGAGTGGAGTTCTCTTTATTTTTTTTATTTTTTAGATTTGATCTAAAATAAAATAAAAACTTTTAAAATCTTTTTTGGTTAGTTTCCTTGGAAATCCTTGGCCTTTGAGTGTCTTTTGTTGTGTGGAGCAGCAGAGGGAGGAGTTGACTTTTTTGCAAGCCTCTTCATACTGATGTGAGCTACCTGCTGAGTTTTTTTTGGTGAGGGTGCTGGAAACTCATTTGGTAAAGCATATTTTATGCTGTTATCCTTCCAGCTTTTATGCCTACCTTCACTCTGCACACCAAGCAGCAGCAAGGCACCTTCAATAGGTCATATGACATCCTTTTTTGACTTATTTTCTATCTGCAAGTTCACCAAATTTTGCAACACCTTCTTCTATTCTACTATGCCAAGCTTTAGCTCCTAACCAAGCCATACGGCGTGTAGTCTACAGGTTTGTTTGTTTTGCAAACATATTTCTTTCTGCGCCTAGCTTCTGGTCTTTCTCCAGCAAGGTGCCAAGCCATACGGCATTTCCAATAGGGCTCTTTTTTTGTCCTTGCATCAGTCATAGCACCATTTGATAGCCATCAGACCTTGCATCAGTTGAGGTGTCTTGTTTGACATATCCAACATCTTGTTTTCTAAAAAATAGTGCTCCTTTTTGGCTTCCAACGCCATGTGGTGGGCCCTTCAATCACTCTCTTACTATTCATTTGGTAAATCTACCTTTTTTTAAATTATTCTAATCTAAATTAGTAATTTTAATGTATGATTTAAAATCAAATTTAAAATTAGCATTCAAAAAGGTAGTTTAGAGGTTTAATTTCAACTTGTATCTTCGACCTACGAAGACGAAGGGTGAGGCCTAGGTTAGGAGGAGGCAAATTCCCCCTCACAAAAACCTCCTTTGGATTCCTCATTTTGTGCCAAATCTAATGAGTGGTTGGAAGGACACTTTCTCTCCACATAACAGGCATTTTTTTAATGTTTTAGTGTTTTTTTTTGCAAAAACACTAGTTTATGAGAAAATTGTAACTTTAATATCTTGCAAATGGTAGCTCAGTTTTGGGTACCATTTTTTTCAAAAGTGATTGTAATTCAATTATCCACAGTGTAGAATTGTTATTTTTCAAAAATACACTAGTTTATAAAGTGCCAAAAATTTGGGTCTCCCGAGACGCATTTTCGGCTGAGTCCGACATCCTGTTTACTTTAGTCTTGCACTGATTGCTCTAAGACACATTTTCAGCTGATTCTAATGTATTTTGAGTGTGCACTTACATATTTTTTGGGGGCTCAATATTTGGGGGGGGTGTGATTGATTTTCACAACTTGCTTTCATTCTCCTTTCTGCATACATTCACAACTTGCAATCAACACAACTTCACCTAAATTCAGCTAAAAAATGGATTATTTTCAAATTAAACCCATAACACCCTTAAAATATCATGAATGGAAAGTTAAAATGTCAATCATTCTTATAAGCAAAGGGTTGTATAGGATCACCATGGGTACAGAAGTAGAACCCAACATAGATGTTGAAAAGGTTAAGTGGTACAATCGTAGTGATGAAGCCTTTGGATTACTGAGCTTGTCTATGTCTCTAGAACTTCTCTTCCACTTAGAATCCTCCCAAACTCATAATGACATATGGGACACCTTAGAAAAGTTTTTTGGGAAGCTTGATGAGATGAGAGGTCATGAGCTCAAAAATGAACTCATAAGTCTAAGTCCTAGCAACATGGATACCCTACAAGACTTCTTCACTAAGTTTAAGGCCCTTAGATTGTAATTGAAATAATGTGGGATAAATAAGAAAGATGGTCAACTCATCCTTTCTATTCTCACAAAGTTAGGTCGAAGCTATTTTGTCTTTGTCTCCACTTTCCATGCCACAAAAAGTGCCCTTGGAACTACATGGAAAATGCCTTCTTTGGATTCATTTATTGCCGACTTGGCTAGGGAACAAGATAAGCTAATTAAGATAGGCACAATGAAGTCTACTCAACCCCAAGCCTTGATAGCTAGAAATGGTAAGGATAAGACTTTAACAAAGGAGAAGAAGAAAAATAACAAGGACCAAGAGAAGAAGAAAGAAAACACCAATCCTGCCAAAAACAACACTGAGTCTTCATCCTCCAATGCTAAACCTAAGAAGGATAAGGTTAAGTGTGCCTACTGTAAAAAGATAGGGCATGATGAACACAATTGCATGAAGAAACAAATAGACCACCTAACTCATCTTCTAGAGAATAACAACATAGGTGTTCCAAAGTCCATCAAGCAAAATTCATCTACCCAAGCTTCTACTAAGGCAAAAGGCAAGGGTAAGGAGAAAGAAAAGGGCAAGGCCCTTGTAGCTACAAAAGCTTCCACATCTTCATGGGTCATTGACTCGGGTGATTCTCACCACGTGGGATCTTCACTAATTAAGTTTTCATCTTTAGAGCCTTGTAGCATGACTTCAATTAGTTTGGGTGATGACACATCAGTTTCCATTGCAGGGAGAGGGTTAGTTGAAATGGAAGGAGAAACATTCAACAATGTTCTAAGTGTTCCTTCTCTTTCAACCAATCTCTTATCAGTGTACCAAATCACTCACATTGGTCGGGGCATGAGAGTTGAGTTTTTACCAAATTTAGTGGTTATCAGGGAGTTGCATAGTGATACTACAGTGGCAGTGGGTAGGGCAGATCACCAAGCCAGGTTATACACCTTCTCACATTTTTCATTAGATTCTTCTCCAACAGCATTGCTGACTCATTCATATGGAGTTAGCAAATTATGGAATGAGCAGTTTGGCCACCTTAACTACCACTATCTTGAGCAACTTTGCAAAAATGTCATGGTCATTGGCTTGCCTTGAGTCCAATTCTCAAAAGGAATTTTCGAGGGGTGCTCCCTTGGGAAGCATCCTGAAGTAAAATTTGACAAAGGCAAAGCTTGGAGGGCTACACAACATTTGGAGTTAGTCCACAGTGATGTATCAAGACCCTTTCCTAAACTATATTTCACAAGGGCCAAGTACATCCTCACTTTCATTAATGATTTCTCTAGGTACACTTTGATATATTTTATCAAACAAAAGTCTGAAGTGTTTGAAAATTTTCTAGACTTCAAGGCTCTTGTTGAGAAATAGAGTGAGAAATCCATCAAGGTTCTTCAAACTAATAATGGAGGGGAGTATGTCAGCATCAGATTTGAGTAGTTTTGCACCATAAAGGGGATTGGTTTGTAGTGCACAGTCACTTACAGTCCTTTATAGAATGGGGTTTTATAATGCAAGAATAGGTTCTTGAAAGAGATGGGTAGCTATATGATTCACTCCAAATCCTTAGCACCACAGTATTGGGCCTAAGAAATCAATTGTGCTTGCTACATTCAAAACAGGGTTCCTCATAAAGCTTTGAAAGGGATAACACCCTTTGAAGCTTGGCATAAAAGGAAACTTGATGTTGAGCACCTTAGAGTTTTCAGATCTCCAGCCATGGCCCACATTCTGAAGAAGAAATGAAAAGATATGGAACATCAATCCAAGCCTTACATCTTTGTAGGATATATGGATGGTATTAAGGGATATCAACTTCTAGATCTAGCCACTCATGAGTTTTTCATTGAGAGAAGTGTCCATTTTTAGGAGAGTCCTAAAAACTCAACACTTGACACTTCTTCTCTCTCATTAGATCTACTTCTTCATGATGATTCCTCATCAGATTCAAATCAACCACAACAGGTTCTTGAGCCAGAGTCATTTTCTTCTTCTTCAATTTTAGACAGTGAGGATAGTGATGTAGAGTCATCCACTTCTAGTCAGTTAGAGGATGAGGAGTTAGCACCTAACTCACCCACTTCTGGGCCACTTTGGGCTAGACAGACACTTGAGAGTGTTGGCACTTGGGTAGGAGATCCCACAGATGATAGACATACTAGGGGGGTTTTCAGAGAGATCCACATGCCTTTGCTTTAGTTTCAGATCCACAGACTTTTTGAGAGGCATCAGTGGTACCTGAGTGGGATAATGCTATGGAGGAAGAATATTCTTCCTTAATCAAAAATCACACTTGGGATTTGACTTCACTTCTTAAGGGAAGAAAGATGGTTTGATGTAGGTGTATATATCAGACCAAGTTTGTAGCAGATGGGTTAGTTGATAAGTATAAGGCATGATTGGTCACCAAGGGTTTCTCACAGGTGGTAGGTAGTGACTACTCAAAGACCTTTGCACCCATTGCAAAGATGACTTCTATCTGACTCACCTTGGCTATTTCCATGGTTGGGATGTGCATCAGATGGATGTGAAGAGTGCCTTTCTTCATGAAGACCTTGAGGAGGAGATCTACATGGAGTAGCTGCAAGGATTTGTTCAATATTCTTCCTTAGTATGCTGACTTAGGAAATCTATCTATGGCCTCAAACAGGCCCCTCAACCTTGGTATGCCAAGATAGATTCCTTCTTTCTCACAGTGGGTTTCACTAGGTGCCATTCTGATCCCAATGTCTACTTCTTACGGCAGGATGATTCACTCTTGATTTTGGTTCTATATGTTGATGACCTTTTGATCACCAAGAGTTCTTCATTGGCTATTACAGTGGTGAAGGCATCTCTTTAGGATAGATTTGACATGACAGACTTGGGTTTGTTGCACTACTTCCTTGGCACTGAGATCTCACAGTTAGATTTAGGGATTTTTCTTGCACAACCTAAGTATGCTCTCGACTTATTAGCTTAGTTTCACATGGCTGATTGCAAGCCATCTCTAACTCCCTTTCTATCAGGATTCAAGCTTGAGGCTAATTATTCTTCACCATTGGTTGATGCCACTCAGTATTGACAACTTGTTGGTAGTCTCATTTACATGACTCACACTAGGCCTAACATTTCATATACAGTGGGACTTGTCTCCAGATTCATGTAGGAACCTCATGAGCTGCATTGGAAAGTAGCTAAGAGAATCTTTCATTACATATAGGGTTCACATAGATATGGGATTCATTACAGATTTGGCATAGAGGTTGACTTGGTTGGATATATAGATTCAGACTGGGCTGGCAATTCACAAACTCACAAGTCCACTTTTGGTTAAAGTTTCTCTCTAAGTTTTGGTCCTATCAGTTGGTCTAGCAAGAAGCAGAATGCTATTGCTATATCATCCATAGAGGCAGAGTATAGGGGAGCTGTTAATGTAGGTACTGAGGTTATTTGGATTTAGGGGATATTTTTTGAGTTTGGCATTCCTATCAGATAGCCCACCATCATTTATTGTGACAACTAGAGTACAATTCAGATTTGCAAGAATCTAGTTCAGCACCAGTGGACCAAACACATAGAGATTCACATGCATTTCATTCGGGAGTTTATTCATAGTCAGGTCATTGACTTGATATTTTTCCAGTCTTTAGAGCAGGTTGTGGACATCTTCACCAAACCTTTTACTGAGAGCAAGTTTATTCATCTATGAGCTCTTCTTGGGGTGCAGTCTACATCTGTAGCAGCATCATCTTCAGGGGGGCCATCTAGTCTCTTCTTTCTTTTATGTCTCTTTTTTGAGGGGGGGAGTTTTTTTCCTATGGGTTTTCTCCTTTTCTCTATCTTATGGGAGATTGCATTTGTACATGGGTAACTCATTAGGCCTAGTTGGCGGGACCCATTTTCTATTTCCACACTGCCCACCTAACCTACACTTATGGGGGGTATTAGTGTAGGTTTTTTTTTCCCTATTTATTAATTAGGGAAATTGTATTTCTTGTGCATACATGGAGTTTTCCTACATTTGTGGGATAGGCTAGCTTATGTGGAGGTGTGTGTCATAGATGTGTCATAGGTGTCATAAGAATGTCATAAGTAACTCCCTTGATGGGGGTTACTTCTCTATTCTTAGCACCTTGTCACCACCTTTCATGGATGAGTTACATTCTATTCTTGGGGTGCCTTGTCTACCTTTTGTGGATGATTTACTTACGTACTCTCCTATTTGTGTTCCTCACTTTGGCCATCTCATGCTAATCAAATTTTGGTTTTCTCAATTTTGTCTTGTGTAATTTATCTCTTGTGTTATCTTCAAATTTATTTAGCATCTATGTGGTGTGCACTTTTTCATCTTGTGTGATCACATCTCCATTGCACTCGCGTTATCCAAATTTTAGCAACAACTCTGATATGGTATCAGAGCAAGAATGGTAATCATTTGTATGGTTATGCTTTTAGTTCATTTTGAAATCAAGAGGAGTGGAGTTCTTTTTGTTTTTTTTAATTTTTTATATTTGATCTAAAATAAATAAAAAACTTTCAAAATATTTTTTGGTTAGTTTCCTTGGAAATCCTTGGCATTTTGGTGTCTTTTGTTGTGTGGAGGAGTAGAGGGAAGAGATGACTTTGATGCAAGCCTCTTCATACTGTTGTGAGCTACTTGTTGAGTTTTTTTTGGTGAGTGCACTGGAAACTCATTTGGTAGAGCATATTTTATACCATTATCCCTCCAGCTTCTGCACCTACCTTCACTCTACACACCAAGCAACATCAAGGTGCCTTCAGCAGGCCGTGATACACATGAATGAGTTGTAGGCTAAGGGTAAAGGAATCTAAGTAATCTAAGACAAAATATTGACTAGAACAATTAGGCTTGACAATAAACTGAGCATGTGATCTCAAGTCTTAATCATGTATATGCTTAGTTTATAGAAAAAGGAAGAAGGGAAAAAGGGGATCCAAAGGAGGATCAATGAAAATAAATGGTATTGGGAAATATTTCTTGTGAACTAATCACATGGTAATAGGAGATATTAAACAAAGGGAAGAGGGTAAATATAACCAAGTCACCATGATAACTATCTGTGAAAAATAAAGATAAGAAAGCAAACAATCATGATGATTATGATGTCATCAAACTACTTTCTTAGATTTATCTATCAAGATGACTACTTGATCTTAGACATTCATATGACTATTTTGATGAATTATGTTCACTTACATAAGCACTCTAAGCACTTATAACATCCCATAGGGTCTCTTAGCTGATATGCATCTAATATTGCCTTGCACAACTTCATGCTCAACCTTATCATCGTTAAGACATCACCACATTTTAATTACCTTTGACATCAATACATGACATCATCATTTTAACATCAATGACAACTTAACTCCAACAATCTCTCCCTTTGTCATTAATGGTAACCTTTTATTTTTTTTCTCCTCCTTTGCCATTAATGAGAAAATGGACTAATTAACCACCAATCTCCCCTTAATATCATGTATGTATTCAAATATACTTTTAAGTGCTCAAGATACTTACATACTTTCATGCATATTAATCAATTTCTCCCCCTTTGACATACACCAATATAAACTTGGGATTCTCTGATCATTGGACCTATTCATCTACATAATACACAAGATACCTTTGTACATGTATGAGGATTCAATACATTGTCAAAAACACATGACTTGGTTTAATCAAGTCATCATATGAATATTCTTAAAATCACAATTATAGCAGATATCTTCATATCTTTACCATGAGTGAGACATCTCATATATGCTCCACCTCCCATCATGCACATCTCTCCAATCCATTTAAGCTAGTTATATCCCCCTAACACCTTGCTATATTAAATCTTGAATAGGTCTCCTTTAGGTCTGAAAAATAACTTTTTTAAACACCATCCATAGACAGTCAATGCTCTTATGGAAACACCAATAGATCTCATATCTTCAAAATATTTTTAACTCCATGGCATACATAGCTTGACATCTACATAACTCTGAGACCATCTTAATGATATAAAAAATATGAAAACACATTCTCCTCATACTCCATATCTATATAGACATAATATTTTCAAACTTTTATTGAGTATTGACACTTCATATCTTATAAGAACCTGTCAAGTCTCAATCTCTCTGAGTACATACCTAAATGGGTGTACTGGGAAAGGTGTGGGTAGACCATTGGTGCTTCATAATATTATTGTTCATTTTTCCATTTTCTATCCACACACTAGCCTCATGAAACCATTGAACCCAAACTTATTCTTCATAAATTTACCTATTCCTATCACTTGCTATGTTTTATCCTTCATTTCTTTCCTTATAACACTTTTGACCTGTCAGTTGTGTTAGGTCAACCAAGTTGACCTAGCACAATTTAGGAACTTTTTCTATTTTGTTTTGTTGGCCTCTCAGTTGACCTACCACAAAACTAGTAAGTTAGACCTAAAAACATGATAGGTTAACTGAGTTGACCTAGCAGAAATTATGTTCTCAAATTATTTTAGGTTAAGATACTACTATATATACAAGGTCATTAACCACCATTTCATAAGAGTGAAGAATGAAGTGAATAGGTGTAAATGAAAATTTACCTATTGACCCTTATACTTGGGGAATAAAGATTTATGGTCCAATACTTTCTTTAGAGCTCCAATCTCATCTTGTGGATAAGACTTTTGGATGATTGGGTAGGTTTTGTAGCCTAAATTTGATTTATATTAGTTATCCTTACATTCCATAACAATCTCTTATGAAACACCTTGGCCAAAGGGGAGATTGAGGCTAGGTGGGTTCATCTTCAAAGGTAAGTATTCTTAACTTTATTCCTCCTTTATAAGAGTAGATACATAATGTATTTGTATTATTCTATTTCATGTATTAGGATTTCATATACATTAACATAAGTATATGTCTTCTATACATGTTTAGTTTATTTATTTATTTGTTTTGTTTATAACCCCACTTTGTGCCACAAGCTTTGGTGTACACTAGATTATATTTACTTTTATTATTACTAGATTAGTGAAATATTAAATCATAGGACTCTTTTAGGGTTGTTATGTGATTGTGTTAGGCTGTAGGATTTAGAACCCTACCTCACATGGTGTGTTGTGACAAGTGATCCCCTAATCATGTCTAGTGGATCCTCACATTGGTCATACTTTTGCTTAAAAATTATATTCTCCCTAATTGGAAGTGTAGGTATGCTATATCCCATCTGATCTAGGATTAATTTATGGGCATGATACATTTTTGATTGCATACATTCTAGAGAACCTAATGTGAATCAAACCCTAACATTTTTAATTTCACTTTTTTCATTTCTATTCATCATTATTTTTATCATATCTTTACTATTTTGGATCAACCCTATTGACCCAATTTTTATCTCTACACATAAGTTTATAGTAACAAGCAATTAGATCAACCAACTCAACTTAGTTTATAGGTTTTTTCCAATTTCCTCCAAGGTATTAGATCAATAATATTCTCATTTTCATATCTAATCACCAAGGTCAATTATTGTTCCATTATATATTTCTTTTTTTGTACTTTCCTTTCAAGTTTTTAGTCTTCAAAATTGTCTCCACGTAGTCAACTAGGTCAACCTTGTGGACCTAGTTATGTGTTTTGTGTTTTCTAAAATAACTAGATCAACCTGATTGACCTAGTTCACTTTCAAACTTTGCTTTTATAGTACATGCTTGACCCTATTTTGTATGATTATCCATATAATTTCTCAACTATACCTTGTTTTAAATTTGGAGTTAACCATATATGTTAATCACATCTTTCTTTTAAGTTATTTTCATTCTTAGAATAGTTCACATAGTATAATTAGGGGATTTTCAATTAATCACTTAGTTGTACTATTTATATTTTTTTTCACACATAACCAAAACACATAAACATCAAAAATCATATAAACATTTGACTACCCAAGTCTACCTACTTGGATTTCATCACCAATGGGAAAGTTAACTTGATGCTCTAGTCAAGTATAAAGTGTGGTTAATGGCATATTTTGGCTAATCACCCATTACCCTTATTATTTTCATGTGTTAAATGAGGGGTTAGGGCCCAATACCAAGATTGTATCATTGCCACTACATTCCCTTTACTATAGTCCCTTTCATCTTAAACTTACCAAAAACTATCCATAGATTTCTATCTAGTACATTGATTATAGATAATCTCCCATTTACATTTAAAATCATTCTTAATAATCTAATCAACATTCTAGGTTGACCAAGTAGCTTGATTTACTTTCAAGTTGTTTTCTTGCTCTTTCATCAATTGTGTATGTAAAAGATTGCATTATCTCGTGTTAGTGTAATATTTTGCTTTGTGTGAATAAATTGTATTGACCAATATTGGTTTAATTAATTGTTTGTTTCCCTTTTGTTACTTACTACTTTCTTATGTTACTTGAAATTATCTTTATTTAATTCATAGCTTGTTATCAACTTTCTTTTCTTCCCTATCTATTGTACTAGGTTTACCCTATCAATCCTATATCTTTTTCATCCCTTGTACATTGTGCTAGGTTGACCTAGTTAACCTAATACTATTTACATCATATTTACCTCTTTTTTCTAGTCACTATTCACTAAACTGGGTTGACCCTATGGACCCTGTACAGTTTTATAGACCCTATTTTACACTAGGTTGACCAAGTAAACCTAGTACTATTTTAAACACTTTTTGATTCTTTTCTTTCTCGTATTGCTTCTTTTTCTTTCATCATGTACTTTTTATTTGTTGAAAACACTGAATTTTAGTCAATAGACATGATGGAATTCACCAATCATAATAGGGACTCCCATAGATAAAGTAGCGATCATTTTGTGAATGCTAGTAATGTTCATATTGTAACCCACATGATGAACTATGGGACCCATCCTCGTACCCATTTGCAACAAAAACCTCCTCTTCTCTTAAATGATTGGCTTGAGTTAGACTATACTCCTAAAATGTTCTTTTTTATCATGAAATTCCCTCAACATAGAGGGAATGATCCTTCCACCATCTTTATCCATCAAGCTGAAGAACCTCACTCTCTTACTCCCACTTTCTCAACTAGTTTTATGGGTACCAATTATTTTTCTTCTCAACCTCTTCCTTCAATATTGACTCCTTATTATGCCATTAAATCTTCTTCTTTAACTTCTTTCACCTCCATGCCTAGTATCTAAACTAACATGGTGGGTTCTACATCTAGTGGACCTCTCATAAGATACACTATCCTTAATCCTTCCACTATTGATTTGATTGATACCTAAGGCACTCATGCTTCTAGTGTTTATTCCTCAACCATTTACTAGTCCATCTTTTGATTCACAAGCAAATTTTTCTAGTAGTGCCTCAAATTCTCATAGCTCTTCTAAAGATCATATCAACACTAATAGTGGTACCCAAGCCACTAACACCAATACTGCTTCTAATAACAATAATCAAACTCATCAACTTTTTTTTTAAATTCTCAATCAAATTAACACATTCCAAGCTCATAATATGAATCAAATGATGTGAATGCAAAACCACCTTCTTAATATTTAATCCAATCCTCAACCAATGACTTGGGGCACACATAGCCAAAGTGTTCCTCTTCCTCCTATTTGATATTCTCAAGGTAATCTCATTATTCAACCTCCATTAGTCAACAAAGTCATCAAGCATTTAAAAACTGAACCTCTTACCACCCAAATTGATAACATTGACATTGGAGGTATAACACCTACAATTTCTTACAATGGATCAACTGATCCTACCCTTCACCTCAAAACATTTTGAAATATTTACAAGGATTGGGTCAAGTTAAATAACTTTGTTGATACCAAAATATTATCCAAAACCCTCATGGGTGATGCGTTCGATTGGTATAAACAACTTAAAAAACACTCTATCACTAGTTTGGAGGACTTAGTAAATGATTTAGTATAAGAATTTCAAATTAGTGATCTTCCTAAGAACACTTTGGCCCATTTCATGAATTACAAACAAAATAAAAATGAAACTACCTAAGCCTTTGTCAAGAGACAAAAGACTTTGTCAAATAAATGTGAATATAACATGGTGGACGATAATATCTTTCATCTCTTTACAAATGCCTTACTTATTAAATTACAATGACATAACATGGTGGATGATAATCGAATGCCCTTTGTGTAGTCAAAACTATAGTGACTTGAGGTTTTACAAGAATATATACGCAATGCTTGATTCACTTTGAGGTTAGATTAGTTACCACTTTGCCACACTCTCATCATTTTACAAGTAATATAAGTTGAATTATCTCACCTTTTGTGAGCATGTTTAAGATAAATTATCACCTTATTGTGAGAAACCTAAGCCATGCTTTCTCCCTTTTACGAGTTGGACCATTATATAGCTCATGATTCTCAATTAAGTTGAGATGCATAGAAAATTCTAAAAACATTTATAATATTTTGAAAACACCTAATATTCATAAAAAGACCTATGAAAAATCCTTAAAATTATAAAATCATGAAAATTGGCTTAGAATTTCCATGCGAGATATAAATCTATATATTTTTTTTGAAATGCACCATATTATTTATTTGGCTTAATTTATAGACCACCTTGTTGTTTTTCCTCCCATTTATAAGAGAAATATATCATCCGAAGGTCCAAATGTACTATGTAGGTAGCACTTAGATACATGGGGTATCTTGGGTTATCTCGGTTACACCATCCTTTTTTTAACCACTTCTTTACCTTAAGGATTCTGAGACTCCTAACTATTTCATGAGTAACCACTTGTAATTTAGTTTCCCCATATTTATTTTCTTTAGTTGTACACTCTCACCATTTTGAGAGTTGATGTTTTGAGCATTGTGCATTTGAGTGTGATGTACCAATGACCATTTAGCTATTACGCTTTCACTATTTTGTGAGAAACCATTACTCATGCTCTCAATTTTTTGTGAGATCATTCTCATTCTAAGAATTAGATGTAGTAAACACTATGAATTACCAATTTAGTTCATTTTTGAATACTCATCTCTTGAATTTTAGTGTGGTTTCATCCTAAACCATATTCTCATGCTTGTGTGATTTCTTTATGTTGATGCTTTCATGACCATAAACATCATCCCTCTCTTTTCTCATGCACTCACCATTTTTTGATATCATTCATATTTTAATCTACAAGTCAATCATGTTGTCTTATCATTCATTTTTTTCTATCCCATATCCTAAGAGAACTACATTTGTCCTGAAGTTCACATTAGATATAGTGTCCATGGAAATATGAAAGCAACATCCACTTTCCTAGTGAATTTGGAGTTAGCTTAGCACCCCTTAATTTTATTCTATTTCCCCCATTTTGTTTATTTTGTTTCGTTGTCTCTTATAGCCAAGGGGAAATAGTTGTCTTGTTCGTGGTTTTGTTCCCTATATCCTAGGGGAAACCATTAGTATGATATTCTTATGTTATTTTGCTCCTATCATTATTTCTTAACATAGGGTCATCATGTCACCAAGAGTAACACTAATATTACACATGCACAAAAGGAAAAATTATATTTGTACTAACATTGTGATTAACCATTGTTTGTGTGTTATTATTTATCTAGCTTAGTTTGTTTACTTTTGTGTGATTAGAATAGTTTGCTTAATGTACTTTGCTTTGGATTATTTAATTGTTTTTTATCTTGTTTAATTGGTTTATTTTCATTGTTTATTATTTAGTTTTGTTTATTTTATTTGTTAGTTTACTTATTTTATCTATTTTTATTTATTATCTATGTACTATCTTGTTTCTATTATTTTTTAGTTATGGTTTTTTGTTTTGTTATTTATTTGCAACGTATTTATTTGATTGTTTATTGGTGTTTTATTTGTGTGTGTTTTTGTTTTGTTTCTTTATTATAGATTTTTTTTTATATTTTTTTCATTTGTTTATTTTTTTATTCACGTGTTTTTTGTTAGTTTATTTATAAGTGTTTTTTATTGGTGTTTTATTTGTGTGTTTTTGTTTATTGGTGTTTTATTGTTTGTCGTTATTTATTGGTGTTTTGTTGTTTAGTTATTTGGTTGTTTTTGTATATTTGTCATCTTATTGTTTGTTTATAGCCTTGTTTTTTTTTTCTATTTTATTTATATTATTGGTTTTTTTACTTTATTTATTTGTGTTTGTTAGTTTGTATAGTTTGTTTGTGCTTGTTAGCTTGTTTTTTTGTATAATTTGTGTATTTTATTGTTTGTATTTGTTTGTTTTGTTTGATTTTTATCTATTTGTTTTAATTGTTTGTTTCATTTTTATTTATTTGTTTTCTTTTATTTATATCTTTTTTTCCTTTTTATTTCTTGATACTATAGTAAGATTATTACATTTTGTTTGAACTTAAGTCTTGATTATCCATATCATGTAGCTAGGTTGTGAAATTTTGTATTTAGTCTTACCCTTAGTTTATTTTTTATATTTACATTTTGGATTTGATTATTCATATCTTATTCTTAGTTTATTTATATTTGAATTATGTTTTTCCATGATTAGGGTATATATTTATATTTTAGTTGTTCATAACTATAATGTATAATATCATGAGATATAGCAAAAACAAAGCATACAAAGTCCATCCTAGCAATGAAAATGGCATTACTTCTCTGATATATCAAACCAATTAACGACCCAAACACATTCTTGAATCCATGAGTAATAAGCAAGAGTAAACATTATTTATTATGTGTTTATATAGATGTGCATCTCTGAATAAGCATACATATGAGTCATACAACATAATAAGATGCTAACCAATAGAACAAAATCTCATAAAAATTTCATAATAAATAAATAAATAAAGCATACATAAACACAAACATTAACAATGTTAAACATTGATAATGTTAATCAATTATAAACATGAGATAAACAAGATAATAACATAGCATTGCATATATATCAAAAGAATATAATATACATGTACATTGACCTTAAAGGATCCAAAATTGAATCTCAATATATCTAAAATGTCATATACATAGAGGATATACATATCATAATGGTGTCTAAAAATACATAAATATGATGATACAATGAATATGGTCCCATATGACATAATTATCCCAAAATGAAAACAATGACAAGATCCATATGCTCAACTCTATCTCTATGTGTACATACAACCTATGGCTAGAGGAGGCCTCAATGGCCCTGATGGTATTGGTGGTGGTGGTTGTGGTAGATGAATAGACTAGTTCAAGGTACCTATAATATGAATCCTAGTTTGATAATGACTATATCTATTCACTATCCTCTATGCATCCTAGATATCAAATGTAATAATCTACTTATCCATAGAAATGGTAGATTTCTAGGATCACCTATAATATAATGTCTCATCTTGTGCATGAAGGCACTCCCCAATAATCTATGATAACTTGGCATGTGTATCAACTCCTCAAGCCACATCTTACTCCTACCTAATCCTATAAATGGTATATAATGCTTGATATCACTCACTAATGGCTTGATCTTTCTCTATTGTGAGGTAGCCCTAATCATAAACCAAACTATCTATTTTAACCTTTAGTTGAGAGATCTCCAACTAAATTAGTGTCATATCATCGTTTCATATACCTAAGGTTATTTGTAAATCAATCGCCTACCACTATAAGCATGCCACCTCTCATACCTAGGAAATGATCTCCTACTCTAGTATACTAGTATCTCAACCTATTTTAGCTTTGCTAGAAGTCCCTACCTAGCCTAGATCAACATGTGTGCCTGAATGCCCTACTTGGATTAAACCAACCTATGCCACTATAACAAATACCATTCTAAGATTTAACACCATAAAATCTATACTATCATCCCCATTATATCCATCTCCAACTCCATATCTCCCACCATCTCTTCCATCTAAGCCATCACCATCATCTTGCCTAGCCTCACCATCACTATCCTACTAGGTGTTACCACTTTTACTCAATTTATCAACCTATATCTTCTCAATATACATAAGTACCTATCCCCTAGTCAATATTAGGACTATTACCCTTAGAGGGAATACCTATACCCACCAATATATGTAATTTAGAGTGACCCATACATCTATATCTCCTCTTACATAGGCCTAGGCAAATTGAGGAACAATGATATAATCCATTGTTACATCAATACTCATGATCACAAGAGTATCCTGATTGTTCTCTTGTGTAACATGGGAAAACCATCTTGGCCCTTTAGGAACATCTTATGTGTATCTAAACTACTAGAGTACCCATTGAAGGAGGTACTTCTCAATGATATGGGACTGTCTCCTAGTTAGAAATCATATTGTAGTCATAAAATCCATGTACCAACCATCCCTAAACCATTATATCTAGTATCCAAGGTATAACCTCTAAATGAAAAGCTATGGTGTCGAATCATAGAACATCTAATGATATAATGGGATGTCTCCCCTGAGACCTATTCAACAACATAAATTTTCAACATATATCCCATGCTCATTCAAACATGCATCTTCAAATTCACATTTAGTCTAGAAATGTGTTTTTAGCTTTTACCAGCTAATCATAAATCCATTTGTTGCATAAGCCACCCTTGCTAATTTGCCATGTTATAGTAAATTTTGTTTCAATCGATTGATGATTTATTATGAATTTCTAGGGAAAGTTCATTTTAAATCATGTGATTTAAATATGTGAATGAGAATAAATGCCTTTGGGTAAATCATTGTTTTTTCAACCAAATTAATGACTATAACCGCCTATGGGAAAATCATTATTTTTGTATCCTATGCTAATGATTATAACTACCTTTGGGAAAATCATTATTTTTCCCATTCCACCCACCCTTATAAGGCCAATACCTACATCATTGATTATAATGACCTTTGGTAAAATTAGTTTTTCATGTTTTGTTATTGATTATAACCACCTTTGGGTAAATCAATGATTGACCCACCACCCTACCAGGGCAAACACTTATGGTACTACTTATAAGTACTTTTAGGAAAACTAGTGCCACACCCTTTGTTATTGATTTTAACACCCTTTAGGAAAATCAGTGACTCTACCACCATTATTAGTTATAACTACCTTTGGTAAATTTAGTAGTTCCACCCATGTTACCACTAGATCATTTCATTTTATTCATTTTGAGGGAATGTTTAATGACTCTATTTTTTCACCCATTCCCTCGAGGGGGCATCAAAGGATTACCAATTACCCTTCAGGGCATGAACCATTTGGATTAATGAATTTTTCATTATTTGAAAATATGTTATTATGCCTATCCCTCATAGTGCCTTCTCAAATAGGGGAAACTATAGACACTTAAGTTTGGCCACTTTCATGCCTAAATAGGGATTCAAATCAATTTCTAGCAAACAACATAATTTAATCCAAAAAATCACTTAAATTTTCCAAATTCATCCATGAAGGGATTTAATTGACCATAAACATGATGAAGCTAGTATAATTATCGTATTACCCTGTATGCAACAATAACCTAGTTTAGTTTCAACCCTAGTCAAATTAGGACCTAGTAATTTGACACTTTTGACCTATCAAGTTATTGATTAAAAACATTAAAAATAATTTATAAAAACTAAAAATAACTAATAAATATTAATTACATTGAAAATATTAATTAACTTAATTAAATAAAAATTCCAAATCAAATTAGTGGATTTCATTTATCTAAAAAGAAATTTTTAGACATATATGAATTCAAAGGTCAAAGGAACTAATAAAGTGATTTATTAATTCCTAAATATTCAAAAATTATGAGTCATAACCTCACTAATATCTAAAGTGAGTTGTTATGCCTCAAAAATATCTAAAACTAAGGTGTCAAAAATTCATGAGTGCTTTGACCCAAGCCAGGGACAACCAAAATCAATCTAGATTATTTTAGACTAAAGAAAAGTTAGAATTTAACCTAACTTCCCTAGGGTTAGATTTAGTTCTTTGATATATAAATAAAATTGACCTATAAGTTCCCACAAAATATTCCAACAAGATTTGGTGTGTAAGGTTTTTATACTAGAATACTTTTAAGAAGTCATTGAGAGTAGTGTTATAATGCTTATTTTATACCAAACATCACACCAAGCCATAAGTGACCTTTAGGTAAGTGCTAGTACCATAGATAAGCATTGATAGAGGATTATAATTTTTATAGACCAATTATGAACATCCTTATTCCAAAGAATAAGCATCAAATTTGATAAAGGAGGTAAATTACTTGTATTGTTTTTATTTCTATTTTGTGATCTTGTTTACTATGTTATGTTTTCCCTAATTCTTAGGAAAGAGTTTTTAGTCATAGTATATTTTTACGATTGGTTTTTTTCATTTGGAATAACAATGGAATAATCTAAATTTTGTGTACTCTTTTTATCTTCTAAGATACACTAAATATGTGAAATGTGAAGGTGAAAAAAGTAATAAACAAAAGTTGTGAGCAAAATCCCATAAAGAGAAAATTTTGATAAAAAACTTATGAATAAAACTTTTTTCAAATGCAACCTCCAAAAATAATGTAAAAAATGTAAATTCCAAATAAAATTTATGAAATTTAGAATATTCAAAGGTAAATTCACAACAAAAATGTGAACAAAAGTTATGAAGTCCCAAATTGTCATAACATAGATGCCAGAAACTAATTCATAATGAAAAGTGTTGACTCTGGAGATTGCACCCAGGGCAAGGAGTCCTAGCTCCTACCTTCTCCTCACAACATGGAAACTCTCCTCTCACCTATGCAACTGGCGAAGCTGGAGGAGAGAGTCTCTAGATAAGGGCTAGATCCCTTTGATGCATCATGTTTTTTCTAGCAAGTGCTAACATACATATATATATAAAGGGAGGGGGATGAAAAGGGAGAAAGAGAATACGAAAAAAACAAACCTACTCTAAAGAGGTGATGCACCAAAAAACAAGGGTCGACCTTCACACATCCACTCTCAGAATGAGACAAATACAGACATACTCTACACATTTGGCAGAAAGGACTAGGCTGCAAAAGATTGGCAGGGAGGCTTTCATGAAAACACAAAAAACAAAAAATCACTGAGGCACTGTGAAATGCACACTGTAAGTAAATTCCTCTATTCTAGTCTTCTAAATGTTAGCTCTTCTCCTTTCAGTGCAGAAATGGCACCTTGTAAATGATAGGTCTACTAGTGTTGAACCTGTGAGAGCATCAAGAAACAATGACTGGACACAGACAAACACTCAAGGCATACTATGAAACATCTATCCAAATTGAGGTAAAAAACTACATTTTATTTGATTCAGGTGAAATTTTTCCAGGGTTGTGCCTTAGCAAAAGTGGAAGAACCGATTCTTCTCAAAAATGAGAAGTTATAATATATATAAGAAAGGAGAAAGAAACTTAGCACTTTTTGACAAGTTGGCCTGTCGCATTCCATTTGAAAGAGGAAACACTATTGTGTTGTCATTTTCCTAGAAGAAGCCTACTGGAACCATGCTATATAATCACCAAATTTGACTTTGGCATTTGAGCTTTAATGTGGAAGCATGGATCATGCCTCTTTTCTACCAACAGACTAAAATTTGTCCCCTTTTTTAAATGCACAGGCCATGCTACTTACTATTTGCACCATTTGGGGGATTATTAGGCAATAAATCACCTTCACTTTACCACTTGGACCACCTTGTCTCTTCTATGCCATGTCATTTCTCCTTGTCTGTCACTTTGTCATTTTGTCTCATCTAGTTCATTTGGCCCCTTGGGTGAACATTCTGGCAGGTCGCTACATTTTGAGGTCCTTCTTGGCTAGCACTTTCTTTGATTTGAAAGAAAATGGCTAATTTTTTATTTTAATATTGACAACCTCTGGAACGTCATCGGGTCCATCGCTGACTCAGTCGGGTCCAATGCCACATGTCATTCGAGAACTAGTCGGGCACTTCTTTATTTCTCCACATGCATCTTCCTTCATTATTTTCCCCTTTGACACCTTAACTTTGGCTTTGCTTTATTTCCATGGATAAAAAGGTCTACGGGAATTCCCCTGCCCAGCCTTTGCTTTGATTAGAAGCATGCTTGAATCATTGAAATGCTAAAGTGTCTACCCTCCAAAGGGTACTTTGAATTTTGACTACCCTTTGGCTTGGGGCATACTTTTGAACCGGGCCATTGAACCAAGCGGCTTTGAACTAGAAGCTATCGAAACACTTGAACCAAGGCATGAAATGAACTCTCTGAACTTGCTGAACCCAAAAAATGATTGGCATTGAGCAGCAGGTGAAGAAGGTGACCAAAATTTTGCCTGCAGGCAAAATAGGTCAACAAAAAGTTTTGAAGATATGCGAAGAAAAAAACCACCAAAGTACATGATTAGTGAGACTAAGCTTTGTAAAAATGACTTATGAAGTGTAATACATGCAAAGGTATCACAAGATGCACATGTGTGAAGATCCAAAATTTTAGATATGTTTAGATAAATGGCAAATGTTACAATGAATAGAACATGTTTACACAACTTCTAAAAACCTAAAATATGAAATGCACACCTTGTAAATAACATAACATGCAAAGTATAATTGTGAAAACCTATATTGTAAAACTATCAAAGACCATCAATAGGTTAGTCCATAAAATCACATAGTGGAAACCTTGATAATAAAGAAATGATAGATGCATTCATATTAATCATCAATGATTCCTATAAAAACCTTTAATTATAGAGCCTACTGAATGCACAAATAAATGCTAATGAAAAAGGAAATTTAATTTATAACTAGACCTTTCAAACTTTTAATGGGTACCTACACTGGAGAAAAAAAGAGTGGGGGTGTGTTGAATACAATAGTCACAAATTTCCTAAGGGTATGGGTGAGGTGTTTTACACAAAACAAGGGTTAGTGATACCAAATAAAACCATCGATGGTGTGATATTATGTTTATTTTATGTTATATTTCATTTTTAATTTCAAAATCTATGATTTATGATTGATTTTGATGTAATATTCATATCATTATAATTATGTGCATTATTTATTGGTGCAAGTTTAATTGATAGATCTATTAGAAGGTGGGTTCCAACCAGTCAGATTGGGGAAACATTATTTCTCTAATTTTTCACCAACATTGATGAAAAATATATAGTTTTAAAACTTATTGTAATGAAATGTTACTATGACATCATCACTACTAAATTAACTACCTCTATAAAATATGGTATGCATAATAAATTACCTTCATATCTTTGAGTCTTGAAATCACCTCAAGTGAATTTTTACAATATTAAGGTTTTATAAAAAAAATCAACCATATTAGTTACTATAGCATGATTCATAGTAAATTTTTTATGGAAATTCACTATTTAAATGAAAGCTTCATTATCACTTATAAAATTATTGCTATGCATTTAATGCCACTTAGTATTCATAAGTGTAGAAACTCATTGGAGTTCACTTTGGAAGGTTATGAAAATTTTAAGTGTTTAAATATTTTTTAAAATTCAAGGGTTTCAGTAATATGTTATTCAAGAGTGAGATAACTTATTTATAAGAACAAGCAAATTAAATAATTCTTTTTATGATATTCAGTTTTAGTGTTAAATTATGAAAATTAATAAATATAAAAAGTGCAATGATAAAAAGTATTTTTATTGTACAATCACAAAGAATAAACAATAATTATCTTGTGAAATGATGCATAGATAGATCTAATATATATAGGTGAGGGAATAGGATATCTAATGTTCAATAAATAGTCATCAAATTCTATAGATATTATTTTTTGACTACCTAGAAAATTGTCATTGCTATGTGGACATTTATGTCTACATTATTGTATAAATATATACATAACTATCATGTATATAATATTTGATGTATCATGATGTGACCACATGGGTTTTTTTAGGTTTTTTATTACCTTTCATCTAGTTCATCTAGATCTTGTGCATAAGATGTATATGACTATTTATAGCTTAATATGTATCTCTCCATGTTAGGTTAGGTTACATTGTCAAAAATGGGTTAGTAGGATCATGGTTTGAATATAACCCCAAATATCCCTCTATTAATTATTTTTGCATGCATAGCTAATACTCAAAAGAGAGCCTCATACTTATTTACTTCTCCCCTATGTGTGCTAATGTGTGTGTACAAGGGTGAAATATACTATATGATAATTCATTTAGTGATCTATCTTGTAACTTGACATATATGTATCATGGTTTATATTTTGAGTGCTTCAGACTTATATTATTACTTATCTTATGATTGATATAAAAATAAGGATGAATAAGGTAGCATATCTTAGTCTTACAATTTATTAACTAAGATTTAAGGTGTGATTGACCAGTAATTACTATATGTCAAAATGAATTCGTTTTGGTTTCTATATATACTATATATTTTGAAATAATCTTCATAAAAGGGTTAATAACATTCTTATGCTAATTTGTACACTTTGAAAGAATTTAAAATTTTAGTTTTTAAGTAAGGACACTTGAGTTGGAGTAGGGATAATAGCATTGACACTACTATCCTACCCTAAACATAATTTTCCATGAAGAAGTAAAGTTTTTGAGGTTATTTAACTAATTATGAAGGATATATATCATATTTTATGCATTTTTTAGTTACATGTGATCTTTATGATCAAAAAAATTAGGATTAAACTAAGAAGTAACTAACTAGACCTAGTGAGGTGGTAAGTGTGAGTGTTTTGGCTATAATGTATGTCAAAATAAAGGGTGGAGACTTTATATATGTGTTTAAAGTATACAATACTAGTTTAAAATATAAATCCAAATTTAAGCATCTACATTTTCCCCCACATTTCATCTAGTAATGCATAAGGATGAAATTACCAGGTTAAAAGAAAGAAAGTGTACCATGGTATGTAGAATACACCTTATATTTCCCTAACCCCTCTTGAATTTGATGTATATAAATGACCCTCAACAAATATAATTATATAGGTGTAATTTATGAATATAATATAAAAATTTAGTAATTTGAAAATACTTGAAATAAAGAGAGAAAGGAATGAGTACACCTATGTGTTGATGTAACCATGTTTCCATTTGGTACATTTGTCTTGGTAAAGATGCTTCCTAGGTAAAGCATTGGAGAGAGGTTAAATTTAACCTTGGATATGTGAAAATGGAAAATTGGAGGGTGATCATGCCCCTAGTTTGGTATAAATATGAATTGTGCTAAATCCATTGAGAACAAAAAATTTAAATCACACAAATCAAGTTTAACCAATCTAGCCCACTTGTTGATCTCATCTAAGTCAAATGGTGTAATGATGTAAACCCAAAATAATATAATCATAGTTTCAAGTAAATCTATGGTGTATAATTTAGATCACACTAATAAAAAGAGATGACTATTATAGTATATAAAATCTCAAATGTGGCATCTTAGTAAGGTTAGTGCATAAATATATCTATAATTTTGAGAGTGCATTTATAATTTAGTGTAAGTACACCTAAAATATGTCTCAAGTTGAATTATCTATAAAAATGTAACTTATACTCTATAAAACATATATAATATGTACCATAAATATTAAAATATATGTCTCAAATCTATGCCCAATACATATAATTCTATCCTAAATGTATATTTTAATCATGTAAAATGTCTAAAATGAATCAAATTATGCTCATTCTATCAACTATATATATGTGGATTCATGTCTTAAATGACATTCCCCCAATAATATTCCCCCCTTGAGGTGATGGGATTATAAAATTGATAATCACCTTATTTCAAAAGGATAAGGTAAATATGCTATTTTTGTAAGAATCATATAGTAAATAATAATATAGTAGTGTGATGTCAAATTATATTATAAACCAATCTCATAGTATACATACATAAAAATCCTTTAGATGCATGATAAGAATACTTAAATTTCACACAAAAAGGGGTATAATGAGACAAAATAAAGGGCATGTTCAAAAGCCTCACACTTAGGTGGAAGACAAATGAAAATGTATACACACCAAAGAAATAAGAAACACTTAGGACACAATGGTAAACAAGCAAGAAACCATGTTCAAAATGTTCCAAGATTAAGATAAAGAATCAAAAATGAATTACACTCAATTAATATAATGTAAATAGATGAATTAATGAGATATAAACAACTAACCTAAACATGTTAAACTAGTCCCTACATACACATGTTAGAAAATTATCATGTAGACTAGCATATCAATTACATTGTGTAAGATAATAACATGAGTATATGCATGCATAAGATATATTAAATATATAATATAATGAAAAATGGTTATAAAATAATAAAATTTGTGTCAACATGATAATATAGAATAAATATTCCCCCAACATAGTGTACATGCTAGAAGAGGAAAGGTTCAACATCTATGTGCTTAAGATACATGGGTCTAACGTAAACTTGTATCACACTCAAATACCCATGAAACATATGTGTGTATATAAATGGTATTTTATATACTAACATAAAGTAAATAAAATATTAAAAATATAGTAAACATGTGAAATGCATTTTGGAATTATTTGAATGTTTTTATATTTTCTCAAATATTCAATTTTTTTGGATTTATTTTACTTTTATTTTTTAGAATGTTTGTAAAGAGAGTGATAGCCAATTATCCCATATAATTATGTTTATAGGATTATATATAATCTAAATTTAGTATAATAAAGTGATGATACTACCAAGGACCATGTATATGTGTCAAATCTAAAATTGGAGAATCTATGATACTCTATGTATGCCTCATAGGACTATATGGTGGTTAAGTAATAATATAAGGTGTAGGACTTCATGGAAACCATTTTTTTTATTTGTATTTTCCCCAATGTAATATTTGGTGTTGTTACCCATTTTAAAACTTGGTGGTATGATGTAGGTAAATGGCTGGGCCATGTAGTTGTGAATGAGGATCTCAAAGAGTCCACTGTATCTCACTAATGTAAAGGATTATCATGTGTGGGGAACACCTAAGAAAGTGGATTTCCTATTACTTACCCTTTTTCACATGATTAACCTTAATATGTTTTATAATCAACTATCATGGAATTCAAGTGGATATTCATATGGAATCTTAAAAACTCTAATTACCCTATTGTTATCAATATACTTAAGTTAGTCATGCATCATGAAAGATACTTCATGGTGATTATGTATCGAGGAAAATCCTAATAAAATATCAAAGACACTCCTGTGTTGAATATGTAAAAATGTCATGGTCATATGTGTTGGACCAACCTAAAGAGGTACATAAATCTCACAAAAACATTGTAGCTTCACATCAAATGATTTGATTGTTTTAGTTGTATGGAATAAGTCATCATGTGTGATCCCAAATGTGTGATAAATTTCATGTTACATAAATTATAACTAGAATAATTTTAAATAATAACACTATATATAGGTTTATGATAAATATATAGCCTAATGAATAAGGAACAAAGATCAAATTCATCATTCAAAATCTCACCATTATTAAATGAAATATAAGGTATCTAATCATAGGAGGTATCTCACATATAAATGTACCAATAATCACATATAATGGGTTTCCATAATGGGATGGATGATTATGTGTATGATATTCCATTTTTGCCTCTAGATTTATCTTAAAATTGTTGGGGTATCTAGAACAACAAACATGCTCTGATACCACTTGTTGGGAGAGGGTGTACACCGGAAGCACACAATTTGATTACTAATACCAAGCAACTTAATATGCGGAAATTAACCAGATCACCAAGTAACTAGAATTCAGAATAACACAGCATATGAGAGACAATACCAAATTGTATTAACACTTTATACAGAAAAGAATACAATAAAGAAGATGCCACTTCTTCTCCACCACCTTACAGAGGTTTCCCACGCCTCAAGTGAACAGTAATTCTTCTCCCCAAAGCTCTCCCTCTCACAGGTCCCAACACACAACTCAAATACAGAGTTGGTGTTCACCTCCCGTGCTCCACGCACACCACAAGTGCTCCACGCACTCCACAAGTGCTCCACGCACTCCACAAGCACTCCACGTGCTCCACAAGTACTCAAGGTACTTCAAGTAGATCTCCCATGAATCTGCAACAACCTGCAATTCAACAGACCATACTTATGGAAGGAACTGCCTTGCCTTCCCCTTGCTCTATCCGAGTACACACCTGTACTCCAAGTAGATCCTGCCTGATACTGCTCTCTGTTGTGTTGCTGTCTGTATGACCTTGCACACCTGCAAATCAAGCAATGGTTCCAATCACCTGTGAACCTCGACCTTGCACACACATACACCTGCAGATCAACGATCTTACTTATTGAAGAACCCAGCTGGCTCTCCAATCCAGCACCAACACACCTGGTACTGTGGCACTAGGAGGAACGCACCATAGCTCTACCTCACACACAGAAGGAGCTTATAATTATGCTCTCTTACTCCCTAGCACACTTTTACAATACAACCATGAGTCTATTATATAGATCTCATCCAAACAATGACTAGACATCTAATTACAATAATTAGATCCGCAGCTATGAGTCTAAAATTAGCACTCATCATGCAAACTCTTGGTTCGTTAGTTCACTACCCGTAAATAACTCACAGTCGAACTACACAGGTGACCGACGTCGGTCCCTGTCCGCCTGGGGTCGCCGACGCTGGCTGATATATGACCGACGTCGGTTGCCTTCCTGTCTCACCCTGCCGACGCCGGTTGGCCAGACCAACGCCAAACACTTCTGACACTCAGAAACTCATTCTGCAACCTCCTCCATGTCTGCATCAGTGAAGCTTTTAGCTCCACAATCCTAACAATCTCCCACTTGGAGATAAACAGCTGCACTGTACCTGTACCTGTACTCTGTCTAATCTGTTTCCTGGTTTGTATCCCTCTTCAAGCTCCCACCTGAAGACAACCCACCACACAACCTGTGATGTACCACCTGTCATCCGAGTAACCTGCCACATCCGAACCTACAACACCTGTAGTGAAGTCCTGACCCTGCATAGCAACACCTGCTGCTGGTCCCTCTCAGAAAACCTGAGAACCCACTTCCACGAATTGGCTCCTAACTCTCTGACAGCTCCCACTGCATGGGAATACTCAGGTCTATACCAGACCTCATGTGATTTCGAACACTGTACCTGTCCAGCCCTTAGTGTGCTCCGGTTCTGTATCCCGAACCTCGCCAGCACCTGATTCACATCAGCTCCCACTCGAGACAAAATCAACCTGTGATCTCCATGCCTCCCATGTCAAAGAATTCCGCTGCTCCAAACTCCTCCTGACATGCCACTGAACTAATCTTACCCTTAGCTCAGCAAAACCCTGTATGTACACCCCTGCTAGCTAGCATACTATCCACATACAGCAACAGAATGATGTCGCGACTCATCATCCCCCTGGTAAGACAAAACCACAGTAGTTACCTGACACTGACTGAAGCCATGCTTCGTCCTCCACCTGTCAAACCTGGTACCACTGTCCTACAGCTCCTCAAGACCATATGCCTGATCTTCCGTCTCATGTATCCGTTCTCTCTATTCTTCTACTAAGGTATCCATTCATCTCTGTGCTTTTATACCTGCTGGCATCTCTACCAAAACACACCTGTCTGGTTCTCCTCCAAGGAATCACATCCTCATCCATGCCAAGCTCACACCTGTTTCCTGGATCCTTCCTGCTCTACAATCAGCAACAAGTATGAAGAAGAGGAACAATGAATTTGAGGGCCTACTTACGCCTTCAGTCCTCCGTATGGGTGTTTGAGACTCCTTGACAGCTTGATGTCCACCCAAAATTCATTACAGTGACCGACCTCGGTCACTCCACAGTCTGCATCCGACCGACGTCGGTTCCATGCGTCTGTACCTGACAACCAACCTGCCTGCGCTGGTGTCCCTGCTGCCGACGTCGGTCCTGATAACCGACATCGGTCTTACATACTACCGACGTCGGTCCCATGACCGACATCGGTCTTACCCTGCCCGACATCGCCGGCGTCGGTCTGCACATGACCGACCTCGGCACCTGTCTGTTCGACGCCGGTTCCTCCTGACCGACATCGGTGTCTGTGTTCGCCTGTGAGTGATGAATTTTTACCCGCGAGCTTCTTTGAATCAAAACACATGTCCAAACTGCCCTGCTCAGAAGTATCCAGCCACATCCACTGGGTTCTGTCCGCCATCTCCTCCATAAACACCAAGGCTTTCCAGTTCTTAAGCCTGTCAAATATATCTGTCTTCCGCTTAAGAACATGCATCTCCTTCCTGCTCATGTGACCAAGCCTACGAAGCCACGTCTCCGCAACAAAAGAAGAATCAGTAATATAAACAAGTAGATAAAGGATACCTGTTTTCTTACCACCAGCTAATTCAAGTGCATCTGCTGTGAGAGTTCTTGTGCATCTCTCATCACCCAATCTTTCTGAAGAAATTAGCCATATCTCCAAACCTGGGACCTGCATGACCTTCATCAACACCTGTGTGTTGGCCGCCTGCAATTTCAGCTTCACTTTGCCTTTGCCAACAATCTGACAAGGCTTACCAGCTCCTCTACCTGGAACTGCATGGAAAGAGGCAACTGAATCTTTTATCCAAGATTCAACTTTATCCAAGAAACCTGCAAACACATCCTATGCAACAATACCTGCTACATCTGTATCTTCAGTTTCTTCATGCTGATCTGTTACCAACCAACAATAATATTTTACCTACTCTTTCTTTCCATAGGATCGTGAGTGACCATCTGTGCTTTTCAACTCCTCCATTCTTAGCTTACTTTGATCTACAGTTGCTCTACTCCCACTCGATCAGAAACCCCTGAGAGTGACCTGTAACCAAACACAAAACCTGCTTCCTCCAACCTCAGCTCAGATACCACCTGTTGGTATCAAGCTCAAGAACCTACAACCAAGGCTCTGATACCACTTGTTGGGGTATCTAGAAAAACAAACATGCTCTGATACCACTTGTTGGGAGAGGGTGTACACCGGAAGCACACAATTTGATTACTAATACCAAGCAACTTAATATGCGGAAATTAACCAGATCACCAAGTAACTAGAATTCAGAATAACACAGCATATGAGAGACAATACCAAATTGTATTAACACTTTATACAGAAAAGAATACAATAAAGAAGATGCCACTTCTTCTCCACCACCTTACAGAGGTTTCCCACGCCTCAAGTGAACAGTAATTCTTCTCCCCAAAGCTCTCCCTCTCACAGGTCCCAACACACAACTCAAATACAGAGTTGGTGTTCACCTCCCGTGCTCCACGCACACCACAAGTGCTCCACGCACTCCACAAGTGCTCCACGCACTCCACAAGCACTCCACGTGCTCCACAAGTACTCAAGGTACTTCAAGTAGATCTCCCATGAATCTGCAACAACCTGCAATTCAACAGACCATACTTATGGAAGGAACTGCCTTGCCTTCCCCTTGCTCTATCCGAGTACACACCTGTACTCCAAGTAGATCCTGCCTGATACTACTCTCTGTTGTGTTGCTGTCTGTATGACCTTGCACACCTGCAAATCAAGCAATGGTTCCAATCACCTGTGAACCTCGACCTTGCACACACATACACCTGCAGATCAACGATCTTACTTATTGAAGAACCCAGCTGGCTCTCCAATCCAGCACCAACACACCTGGTACTGTGGCACTAGGAGGAACGCACCATAGCTCTACCTCACACACAGAAGGAGCTTATAATTATGCTCTCTTACTCCCTAGCACACTTTTACAATACAACCATGAGTCTATTATATAGATCTCATCCAAACAATGACTAGACATCTAATTACAATAATTAGATCCGCAGCTATGAGTCTAAAATTAGCACTCATCATGCAAACTCTTGGTTCGTTAGTTCACTGCCCGTAAATAACTCACAGTCGAACTACACAGGCAACCGACGTCGGTCCCTGTCCGCCTGGGGTCGCCGACGCCGGCCGATATATGACCGACGTCGGTTGCCTTCCTGTCTCACCCTGCCGACGCCGGTTGGCCAGACCAACGCCAAACACTTCTGACACTCAGCAACTCATTCTGCAACCTCCTCCATGTCTGCATCAGTGAAGCTTTTAGCTCCACAATCCTAACAAAAATGATATTACAATGGATTATTTAATATATTTTAGTTTTGATGATCATTTGGTTGTGATCCTGAATCTATATGATAATTTTCAAAAGTAATTTGATCATCATCAATAAGTTATTATATCTTGTGATTTATTAAAATAACATATATTTATATAATATCACACACATTTGTGGTATTCATAATATGCATTTGTATCGTATCTATTTGCTAAAGGTCAAATCATATGAACCACAATAGGAGGAGGGAGAGATATGAGATGATACTTTACCAACATCAAATGTAATGAATTTGGAGACTTAGGTAATCATGTAAATTTTCTCTTAGGTTCAATGGATAAGATTATCCTATTAGGTTGTTAGAACACTATATTAACTATTATAGTTATGTTATTGGTATCCTTAATAGGTTTTACCTTGCAACTTGGTTTGATATGAAATTTGTTAGTGTATGTAGTTCGTGTGTTAGCTACATACTTGAGATTGTTTAAAGCCATATGTTTCATTTATCTATATCTAATAATATGTAATAAGTCATAAAAATATTTTAATAAATATAAAATAATAGACTCATGTAAAGGAGAAATCAAAATTTTATCAAATATGTCTTGAACATATTTATCCACCATTGGATTTGTCGGTTTGGCCAACATTGTGTCATATATAAGAACATATTCATTAATTATTTAATTATTATCTTTTTTATATTATAAATTTGTGCATATTATGTATTTTTAGTAATTTTTTATTGAAAAATATCCTAAAAATTGATCATCCAAGGATTTGAATGCTTTTACTGATTATATTAGTATATAATAGAACCATCTCAAAGCTAGTATTTTAAGCTTATTTGGAATAATTTGGTCAAAATTTTATCATTATAATAATAATCAATAGATGCCACATATAAGGATTTAATATGTTTCTCAAAATCACCCTTGCTATCATAAAATGTGAACTTAGGTGCAAAAAACTAGTTAGAAAAGGGTATAAAGATATCTCAGGCCTAAGAGGATTATGGAATACACCTTGTGAATAAATATCATGAGGTGATTTCATAGTTACTCAATGTTGGTAACCTTATATTTAAAAAAAATTATAGTTTTTACAATATCTTGTACATTTTGATAACTAAAGTTTGAGTTTTGAAAAGTCACCAAAGGGGATGTAAACATTTGTGTTGAAATATGTATTGAAAGTGTTAATTGGTTTAAAGTAAGAATGGTTCCCATAGAAGATGTAGTAATAGTAAGACCATATAAGGTTTCATTATTATATGTAGATTCCATATCCTTATCATTTTTACTAATTTAAGCTCTTGTAACCTAAAAAAAAGCATCAATAAATTCTTTATTTTCATTCAAATAATTGATTAATGCTTATTTTTATTCCATTTCAAAATTATTTTTTTGATTAAGATTTTCAATTGTTTATAAATGAATAAAAAGGTATGAATAATTGAATAAAAATTATAAATGAAAATAAAAAGATAAATATGAAACCTTAAGATGTTGGAAACCCTAGAAAAATCTAGGTTTTATAAAATCAAGTCTCAGAGGTTGGGCTCACCAAATGTTTTACCATTTTTGGAAATTAAAGGGTTGGGGGAATATATTATTCAAGAGTAAGATAACCTATTCATAAAATTAGACCAAATAAATAATTCATTTTATGATATTCAATTTTAATACCAAATTATAAAAATATTAAATATATAAACTACAATTCTAAATAGTATTTTGATTGAATAATCACAAAGAATAAGCAATAGTTAGAATATGAAATGATACACAAATAGATATACAGTTTACAAGTAAGGGAATAGGATATTTTTTGTTTAATAAATAGTTATCAAATTTTAGAAATATTCTTTGTGGTTGCCTATACACTTTCATCACCCTATGTAATTTTTTATCAATGCATTATTTTAATCCCAATGTAACTACCCCATACAAAATGTTATATGTATCAATATGTGACCACATAGGTATTTCTTAGTATTTTTAGGTTTTCTATTTCCTTTTTTATAATGTATCTAGATCGTACATAGAAGTTGTTAATGATTTTTTGTATCTCAAACCCTAAATCTCCACCTTAGATTAGGTTACCTTATCAAAAATGGGTTAGTGGGCTCATAGCATAGAGGTGGTCCCAAATAACCCTCTATCAATCAACACTACATACATATACAATACTCTAAAGAGGGATTCAGAATTATGTAGTTATCCCATATATGTGGGAATGTGTATATACATGGTTGAAATATACTATATGAAAATTCATGTAGTGATCTAACTTGTAACTTGAAAAATATGGCTCATGGGATATCTTTTTAGTGCTTCAAACCTATAGTATAAGGCTCATGTGATATCTTATGATTATTTGATGGAGGTTTCTTGTCATAAATTTGTGATATCATTTGAAATTCATGAAGCATATTCATAACACTTATAACTCCATCATGGTGAGCATAATAAACATGGTTGGATATCATCCCAAGAGAAAGTTGTAAATGACAAATTACAACAAATAGTTTAATTCTAGGCTGCATACTGGATATATATTTTCATTTCATGTAAAATTGAATGAATATTGTGACATGCAAGGTACCTTTTATTCATTTATTTTATTAAAAGTATAATTCTTCATAATTGGTAATTCAAAACCTCTTAATGATGGGTTGGCATCTATAATACATTGGTTAAACTAATCTTCCCATTATTTTCTTGGATCAAAATCAAGGTTAAGTTCATATTAATCATTTAATGTATTTTCAAGAAACAAGATAAAATAATAATAACACATAGTAAGGTAATAATAAATTTAATAAAATTAGTATTTAGGAACTTGTCTAGAGAAATATTAGTTTCATTGAGTGCAACTTGAAAATAGTGTCAAAAATATCACCATTAACTATGACATAATTCTTTATAACCATGTGCATGTATTTCTTTAGGATAGTGCACCATGGAAAAAACTCATTTCCCATATTTAAAACATTAATATTACATATCGTAATTGTTGTGTCCATCTAATTATGGTATTCATGCAATTTAAAATTGATAACCCTATAATCAAACATCTTAATACCATTTTCATAGAGAAAATTTAATTAATGCATTATGTTGTTTAGATATTTAGGATTAAAAACATGGGATAAAACATGTATATACTCCTCCTTACCATCAAAAATTTCCATGATTATATAAGACATCTGATAATTGTCTTGTAGTAACTTAGGATCCCTAGTTGCCTTTATCATAATGGACATGCAAATCAATACCAAGTTTGAAATAAACTTTATAAAATGTTGATCTATTTATTTTATCATAAAAATCAATCATAAAATATGCATACACATTTATGTCATTAAATTTGAAAACCAATATAACAACATCAATTCAATCCCATCCATATTTATTTCCTCAAATTCTTAGGCGTACAACTTCATCTCCTCATAGACTGAGGTTACATTAACTACATTAAGAACTCCATGAGTTTTGATGTATTTTAAATATGTTAAGGTCTTATGAAAATTATTGATTCAAAAAACATTGAATTTTATGAGGCTTAAAGTCACTTTCGATCTAATCCATGATAATTTATCAAATTTGTTCTAGTAATTTATCAAAGTGCACAATCACTTATTCCATTATAGAGATTTCATCAAAAATGTACTTAGTACCCATTTTCAATAATGTTTAATTATAGATATTTCATCAAAAAATTACATATTTAGTACCCAATTTCACTAATAATGTCATTTTCATCCACATCATTTATAAATTTCATAGATAACCATGACCCTATGTCCCTAAATATGTCTTTTCCCTCCATCATTTGATGATAATGTTATTTTGACCCTTTATTTAGGTTCATAAAGTGTTTCTTTCATCACTTGTTTTATGACCTAATATTCTTTTTTTAATATTATTTAACTATTTCAAGTACATTATTTTGTAATGAAATTTATTCACAAATAAAGTAGAACAATAAAAATAGATCATAAAATGATTGAATTATAGTAGAATATAAGATTAAATGACAAGCCACTTCGATGGGGAAACCTCCACAAGATTGAATAAGATCATAATATCATAATATGATGATCAAGTACTAATCCCTAACTCCTATTTATAACATATTCTTAGGCTATGGCTACTCCATATGTCAACTTATCTAACCAAATGAGAGATAGAGAAATGAAATATGATATGGAAAGGGTTATGTAATCCATAAGTTTGATATACATATCCCAACACATGATAAGTTATAAAGGCATAACATAACCCTCACCTTCAAAACAACATTATCCTCAATGTCTAATAGGTATGAATATTGTTTAAAAAAATCATCCTCCCATATTGCATCTTCATGATTTAGATTCTTCAACTTGAT
The DNA here is from genome assembly GCA_037957365.1 of Torreya grandis. NCBI lineage: Eukaryota > Viridiplantae > Streptophyta > Pinopsida > Cupressales > Taxaceae > Torreya > Torreya grandis. The sequence goes on from JARHVA010006413.1 coordinate 333,170, forward strand.
AAAACACTCTATAATTTATCTTGTTCTTATTCCTCATAGTGTGTGTCTAAAGGATATCCTTAGGTTTTATAATGACATGACCTTATTTATTTAGTTCTCGTAACTCATTATAGGTATAACTTATTTGTCCAAATAACTTATTTAGGAAAGATACAAGAAATATTGGATGTATGTGAGTTGACTAGGGTAGATTTAGATTGTATGCAACACTTCCAATTTTCTTTATAATATTATAAGAGCCATAATACCTTGGATTCCATTTATTATCCTTTCATTGTTACTTCAAATGCATTTACTTACATGTATAAAAGTGTAAAAATACCTAATCACCTATGTCAAAATATCTCACTCTGATGTTAATCTACTTATTATTTTATTCTATTATATGCCATTGTCAAATTCTCTCATAGACTAAATAATACATCATATTGATGTTGAATGTGTTATTAAATATATTAAACCTTGGGATGTACCCTCAAATATGAAATGATATATTGGGTATGATAACCATAGAGTGATATAAATGGATACATTTTTGAAGAGGTTTGGAATGAAGTTTTATACCACCATTCTATAAGTGGCATCCAATAAACACATTATTACTTTTTATTATATTCAAAATAACAGAGATACCTTGCTAGGTATTTTTTTACCACCTATATTTTCCCATCATATTAAAGATGATGTGATGATATATGATACAAATAACTACCCAAACATGAAAATAAATAACTCCAAAAATTACTAGTAAAAATGGAATCATGATCACTTACAATTATCTTGGGAGTACCATGCAGATTTTGAACTATATCTAAGAAACTAGTATCTACTATACTATCTACAAAAGGTTATGACAAGAGGAAATATATAAAAATGATACTTTAAATTAGAAAATTTTGTGATCCCATACATGAAAACCATGATGAAATTTTTACCCTCAAACCTCATCCACTCTATAATTAAATCCATATAAACCTCATCCCAACTTTGGCTAAGAGTGGATAAAGGTTATAAAAGACCTAGTGTCTTAATAGTTTAACCCTTTTTTTATTGACATACCATAAATTCATCCACAAATTTATTTATACCCACTTTGACTCCTTCCCAAAATAAATCCTACTTGATTCTATTATAGGTTTTAAAAAATCTAGAGTGCCCCCTATTCAATGTGCATTAATCTCTTAAAGGATATTTTGTTTGAGGATAACATTAATTCATATGTATAATTGATATTTATACCATAATACATTATTATGTTATAGGTACAATCATTGAGATGGGGGTGAATTATTGATGATAGATAATCTAATTCTAATTATAAACTCTTAATCATTCAACACATACAACCATGAAGCATACAAATTGACTATTACAATGAATAAAAAGATATAACAAGATCAAGCACATAATGCATGTCATATGTGGGAAATTCTCTTGGGGGATAAAACCCACTAAACAATACAAGATTTACTACAATATTATAATGAAAGATCTAATTTAGACTATAAAAAAATAATGAAGGAACACCCATCCCTTAATATAGTGATACACCAATCCCACAAGGATCTACTACCCATGTCTAGATGATAACCCACAATAACTAAACCTTTTAGCAAGTTTCACCTTGTAAGGAAGAACCAAAACTCTAGGCTACCAATAACCCACCCATATACCTTGAAAACATCATCTTGAATAACTATTTTTACTCTTCAATTGATGATGACCACCTTTTTCTTCACTCTTCACCTTCACTCTTTCACCCGAATAGTCTCAAGGGCTCACTCACTCAATCTACCTCTTCTAGGCTCATTAGGTCCAATCACCTATGTATCCACCTACATCAAATTAATCAAATAAACATGAATTATCCTATTTTATATTTTATGGTCCTCACTAACCTATACCTTTTCTTTCAAAGGTTCTCTATTTTACTTAACTTCACAGTTCCTCAACTAGCATAATTAGTCTAATTAGACCTTTTACTTATACCATTCTATTCCTCTAACCCATTTTGGTCAGCCAAGATGCTTTACATATTTGAAACACAATTAACATAGGTACATACACACATTACATGTGAGAATCACACTATTCATAGGTATGTCATTACCTCATTAGCCTCAAACCACCATTAGGTCTTGGTGAGACCTAAAACAATTAGGCCTTCATACTCACATTTTATATGTGAGACTAATTATAACAAATTTTATCATTTAATAATTATTTTAACACATAAAAAATATCTCTAGTATCCCCTTTATCACTCTCATGTGGGTCCATTCCACTTGGAACACTAACTCAATAGTTGAACCTACCAATTATGTCTCCTCACTCTTTAGGTCTTCATACATAGAAAAGATAGTCTCAAACTTTTGAATAAACTACTCAAATATTTCACATATCCATATTATTAGATCACATGGTTGAAATATATAGGATGTATATAATGCCTTCATATGATTTATATACTTCAACATATGCTCTAAGAAATCAAAATAACCACTCAAGCTTGTCATATACATTCAAAATACAATCATGCTATTTTGATTCTCCATATCTCATAAGGGGAATATAATGAAAAAAAATGAATTGTTATAAGACTTTTATACTTATAAAATATATCCATACTCATTTTATTCTTCATTTATACTCAAAACTCTTCCAACTCACTTCTGTAAAGGGGTCACTCAAACTATTTATAACCTCCAATAAATAAATTCATCTTTTAGACATTTGTTCTTAATAAATATGGATTATTAAAACCTCCAAAATCCTCAAAAATGGTTCTAATTGAGTCTAAAACACTCTCTAATAGTTATTTCATCTTGAAATATCAAAATACCATCAATAAAAACTCAAATATCCTTCTCAAGTAACTTACAGAACATGGTCAAACCTTAAGTCAAATTTGGAGCTCAATATATACAACTATACAAATATTAAAATATTATAATCAAATTTTCCATATGTTAATTTAAGTCCTTTTTAACTTTTATTTTTACACTAATAATAAATTTGTCCTAGATCAAAATATATTTTTAAAATACTACATACTAATTTTTTCTTTGTTAAATTAAAATACCAATGGTCACTGGTTAAAAAAAAATCATCTGACACTTGTCTTTTTTCTAATGATCCATGAAATCTTGATCAAATACACTTTGTTTATCTCCTCAAGATTTTACTAGCTTTAACTCTCATCTCTCACTATTGATCTTTGATCCTTTCTTCCAAGATCATGCCACTTGATAGCCCCATGTGCCTTTTATGCACCCTACACTTAGTCTTCAATGATATTTCACCACTTGGAATCCCCTCATGCCTTCTAAGAATTATGTTGACTTATTTAATTAATATAAACCATTGAAATTTCTATACATGGTTTAATGTACTTTGTCAATCTTTGATCTACTTGATCAAACATGCACCATTGATCTACTTTCAAGATCTCTGTGATTTTGACACATGTCTTCATCACATTCATTTTTAGGATCTTTGACTTTTTGACATTGATCTCTCGATTGATAACTATCTAAAACTTTTAACACTCAATGTTTGATCCTTTTCTAGTCATATTAATCTCTCATCATAGATCTTTATCTACTTGATCACTCACTCATCATTCGATCTACATATATCAATTTAGACACACACCAATGGATATTTATCATGAAGATTAAATGATCACCATAGATCTTCAATACCACAAATTTGGCTAAGTATGGGAACTTATTTAACTGTACCTGAGAATCCAACTTTTCACCTTAATAACATATTTTATGCACCATGTCTAGACCTAAAATTTGAACCACATGATCACCTTTCACAGGGGAATCCATCCATGTATCAAACTTCTCCTAAAACCTTCACATGTGTGAAATATGATGTCATCAAACTACTTACTTAGCTTTATCTATCATGATGACTACTTGATCTTAGACACTCATATAACTATTCTGATGAATTCCATTCACTTAAATAAGCATTCTAAGCACTCGTAACATCCCATAGGGTATCTTAGCTCATATACATCTAATCTTGTCTTGCACAACTTCATGTTTAACCTTATCATCATTATGACATCACCACTTTTTCATTACCTTTGACATTAATACATGACATCATCTTTTTAACATCAATGATAACTTAACGCCAACAATATACCCCATTGTCATTGATGGCAACCTCTTCTTTTATTTCTCCCCCTTTGCCATTAATGACAAAGCAGACTAATCAACCACCAAGCTCCCCTTAACACCATTTATGTATTCAAATATACTTTTAAATTCCTAGGATACTTACATAATTTCATGCATATGAATCAATTTCTCCCCCTTTGACATACACCAATCTAAAATTGGGATTCTCTAATCCTTAGACCTGTTCATCTACATAATACACAAGATACCTTTGTCCATGCATGAGTATTCAATACATTGTCAAAAACACATGACTTGGTTTGATTGTGTCATCATACAAATATGCTTGAAATCAAAACTATATATGACATATTCATATCTCCACCATGAGTGAGGCATCTCATATATGCTCCTCCTCACATCATGAACATCTCTCCATCCATTAAAGCTAGTTATATCCACCTAAATCCTTGGTCTATGAAATATTCAATAGGTCTACTTTACGTCTAAAAATAGATTTTTCAAACACTATCCACAAATAGTCAATGTTCTTATGGAAAGACTAATAGATCTCATAGCTTCAAAACATTGTGAACTCTATAACATACATAAATTATTATCTACATAATTTTGAGACCATCTTAATGATATAAAAAAATATGGCAACACTTTCTCCTCATACTCCATATCTATATACACATAATATTTTCAAACTTTTATTAATTACTGATACTTCATATCTTGTAAGAACTTGTCAAGTCTCACTCTATCTGAGTACATGCCTTAAGGGGTGCACTAAGAAAGGGGTGGGTAGACCATTGGTTCTTCGTAAGATTATTATTCCTTTTGTCATTTTCTATCCACACACTAGCCTCATGAAACCATTGACCCCAAGCTTATTCTTCTTAGTTCTACCTATTCCTAACACTTTATATGTTTAATCCTTCATTTCTTTCCTTATCACCCTTTTAACCTATCAGTTGTGCTAGGTCAACTAGGTTGACCTAGCATAGTTTAGGAACTTTTTCTCTTTTGGTTTGTTGGCCTCTAATATGACCTAACACAAACCTAGTGAGTTAGACCTAAAAACATGCTAGCTTGACTGAGTTGACCTATCACAACCAATTTTCTATAATGATTTTAGGGTAAGATACTACTATATATACAAGATCATTAACCATAATTTCATAAGAGTAAATAATGAAGTAGATAGGTGTAAATGAGAATCTAATTATTGACCATTATACTTGTGGAATAAAGCTTTAGGGTTGAATACTTTCTTTAGAGCTCCAATCTCATCTGGTGGATAAGACTTTTGGATTCTTGGGTAGGTTGTGTAGCCTAAAGTTGATTTATATTAGTTATCCTTACATACCAAAACAATCTCTTGTGAAGCACCTTGGCCAAGGGGAGATTGAGGCTCGATGGGTTCATATTCAAAGGTAAGTATTCCTAACTTTATTCCTCCTTTATAAGATTAGATTTATAATGCATTTGTATTATTCTCTTCCATGTATTAGGTTTCATAAATATTAAAGGGAGTATATGTCTTCTATACATATTTAGTTTATTTTTTTGTTTCTAACCCCCACTTTGTGCAACAAGCTTTTGTGTGCTTTAGATTATATTTTCTTTTCTTGTTAATAGACTAGTGAAATATTAAATCATAAGACTCTTTTAGGGTTGTTGTACAATTGTGTTAGGATGTAGGATTTAGAACCCTATTTCACATGGTGTGTTGTGACAAGTGATCCCCTAATTAGGTCTAGTGGATCCTTCATAGCTTAACAATTGTATGCTCCCCAATTGGAATTGTAGATGTGCTCTATCTCATCCAATCTAAGATTTATTTATGGACATGATGCAATTTTGATTACATACATTCTGGTGAAATGGACATGAATCAAACCCTTACATAATTTCTTTCACTTATTTAATTTCTATTCATCATTATTTTTATCATATATTTATTGTGCTAGATTGACCCTATTGACCTAATTTTTTTATCTCTATGCATATCTTTGTAGGAACAAGCAACTGGATCGATCAACTCAACCCAGTTTATAGGTTTTTGCCATTTTCCTCCAAGGTCTTAGATTAAAAATCTTATCATTTTCATATATGATCCCCCAATGTTAGTTTATATTCTTATATATCTTTAATTTTTGTACTTTGATTTCAAGTTTATAGTCTTCAAAACTGTCTCTACATAGTCAACTATGTTGACCCTGTGGACCTAGATTTGTGTTTTGTAATTTTTAAAATAACTGGGTCAACCTAAATGACCTAGTTCACTTTTAGACTTTGCTTCTATAGTATAGGTTTTACCCTATTCTATATTGTTTTTCATATAGTTTCTCAACTATACCTTGTTTTAAAGTTGTAATTAACCATATATGTTAATCACATTTTTCTTCTAAGTTGTTTGCATGCTTAGAATAGTTCACATAGTTTAATTAGGGGATTTTCAATTAATCACTTATTTTCACTATTTATATTTTTTTGCAGACACAACCAAACCACAAAAACATCAAAAATCATATAAATATTTGACTACCCAAGTATACCTACTTAGATTTCATCACCAATGGGGAAGTTGACTTGATGTTATGGTCAAGTATAAAGTGTGGTTAATGGCATATTTTGGATAAGCACACATTACCCGTATTTTTGTCATGTGTGAAGTGAGGGGGTAGGCCCCAATACCAAGCCTGTATCATTGCCACTATAGTCCCTTTCATCTTAAAATTACTTGAAACTATCCATCGATTTTTATCTAGTACCTTTCTTATATCCAATCTCCCCTTTAAATTTAAAATCATTCTTAATAATCTAATCAACATTCTAGGTTGACCAAATAACTAGCTTTACTTTCAAGTTGCTTTCTTTCTCTTTGATCAATTATGTATGCAAAAGACTAAATTATCTAATGTTAGTGTAATATTTTACTTTATGTTCATCAATTAGATTGACAAACATTGATTCAATTGATTATTTATTTCCCTTTGAGTACTTACTACTTTCTTATGTTACTTTCAATTATCTTGATTTAATTCATAGCTTGTTATTAGCTTTCTTTTCTTCCCTATCTATTGTATTAGGTTTGCCTTGACAACCCTATACATTTTTCCACCCCTGTACACTATGTTAGGTCAACCTAGTTGACCTAATACTATTTAAAACATATTTAACTCTTTCTACCATTCACTGTTCACTAAAGTGGGTCAACCCTGTGGACCCTATATAGTATTACAATCCCTATTTTACACTAGGTCAACCTAGTCAACCTGGTAATATTTTAGACACTTTTTGATTCTTTGCTTTCTCATCTTGCTTCTCTTTCTTTCATCATGTACTTTGTATTTGGTGACAACACTGAATTTTAGTTAATAGACATGATGTAATTCACTAATCTTAATAGGGACTCCCATAGACAAAGTAGGGATCCTTTCATGAATGTTAGTAATGTTCATATTGCAACCTATACAATAAACTATGGGACCCCTCTTCATACCCCCTTCCAAAAAAAACCTCCTCTTCTCTTAGAGGATCAGCTTGAGTTAGAGTATACTCTTGAAATTATCTTGTTTATGATGAAATTCACTCAATATAGAGGGAAGTATCCTTCTACCATCTATAACCTCATGATTAGCCATCAAGTTGAAGAACCTCACTCTCCTGCTCACACTTTCTCAGCTAGATGTGGGGGTATCGATTTATTCTCTTCTCAACCTCTTTCTTCAATATTGACTCCTTTTTTATGCTATGACATCTTCTTTAACTTATTCCACCTTCATGTCTAGTATCTCAAATAACATGGCAGGTTCTACATCTAGTGGGCCTCTCATAAGATCCACTATCCTTAATCCTTTCACTAGTGCTTTTATTAATACCCAAGGCACTCATGCTTCTAGTTATTCTTACATTCAACCATTTACTAGTCCATCTTTTTATTCACAAGAAAAATTTTCCACTAGTGCCTCAAATTCTCATAGCTCTTCCCAAGCTCATATCAACACTATTAGTGGTACCCAAGCCACTAACACCAACATTATTTCTTATAATAACACTAATCAAAATCATAAACTATTATTGTAAATTCTCAATCAAATGAACACATTCTAAGATCATAATATAAATCAAATGATGTGAATACAAAACCACCTTCTTAATCTTTAATCCAATCCTCAACTAATGACTTGGGGCACACATAACCAAAGTGTTCCTCTTCCTCCTTTTTGATATTCTCAAGGTAATCTCATTCCTCAACCTCCATTGGTCAACAAAGTCATCAAGAATTTATATAATAAACCTCTTACCAGTTAAATTTCTAACATTGACATTGGAGTTATAACACCTAATATTTCTTACAATGGATCAACCGATCCTACCCTTCACCTCAAAACATTTGGAAATATTTACAAAGATTGGGTCAAGATAAATACCTTTGTCTCTACAAAACTCTTATCCAAAACCCTCATGGGTGATGCCTTGGATTGGTATAAACAAATTAAAACACACTATATCACTAGTTTTTAGGACTTAGTAAATGCTTTAGTACAAGAATTTCAAACTAGTGATCTTACTGAGAACACTTTGGTCTATTTCATCAATTACAAACAAAACAAAAATGAAACTGCCCAATCCTTTGTCAAGAGATAGAAGACTTTGTCAAATAAATTTGAACATAACATGGTAGATGATAATCTATTTCATCTCTTTATAGATGCCTTATTTCCTAAATTATAATATCAAGTTTGTACCCTTTCTCTACATACCTTGGAAGAAGCTATAGATCAAGCCAAAAGACAAGATTCCTCATGCACCAATTTGATCCACCCCAACCTTTCATGGGCCCTCACCTATTAGTAAAGAAAAAAACCATAATATTACCGATGATGGTGTTACCAATTCATTTGAAACCATTCATAATGTGCATGTTGTCATTCTTACCCCTTTTTTGCAACCAACTCATTCTCAATAATACACTAATCCTCATTTGTCCATAAACAACATTAATGTCCCTAAGCCTTTATCCTCAGCTAAATTGCTTAAATGTCTACTCAGTCTTCTTCCATGAGAGATTGACCCTAATAGGCCTATAAAATCATGGTATGATCCTAATAATTTTTGTTGGTTTCATTGTAGTTGGGGTCACTCTCAAGATACTTGTAGACATCTTCTCAATTTAGCTATGGACTTTCTTCTTGGCCCAAATTTCAATCATGATTTAATTATTTGTAAATGTCAACAAGCCTATGATATTTATTTCAAAGACTATAAATCACATGATAAAACTCAAGCCTTAAATCAATAAATCACTTATTTAGCTATCTATAAATATCCCTTGCCTAATCATCAACTAATCCAAGAATGTCAAGATAAGCCCACTTCTTTCACCAGTAACGTAGAAAGTTTTATTGAGCCAAATTCTAAAGAGAATGTGGTTAATATGACCGATATGTGAAGAGTGATGGATTTAATTGATTCACAACCTATCTACACTCCTTCCAATAAGACATATCATTTTATCCAAGATTCTTATCTAACACATTTAAATGAGTTGGGGAAAGAAGATATTATTTATTTTGACAATATGATTTATGATTCTCCTTTGGATGACACATCTCATACTATTTCTACTTCTCTCCCATAATTTTCTAATACTAATAACAATCTAATTTCCACTAACACTTCTTATTCCAAATTTCAAGATCAATTTAAACCAACTACTTCTTCATCACCAAATAATTTACAACCTTATTCTCAACCTTATTATTCTTATCAACATAAATTTCAATGCTCTTTGGATCCTCCTTCTAAAGATGTTCTTAATCATTACACACCTATATCTAACAATATCGTTATGGGTTATGATGAGTGGGATCCCATTGTAGAACTTACTAATCTTCCATCTCAAATACCTTTTCTTGAAATCATGAGGACATCTCCAGGTCATAGAAACTGCCTCATGCAACTCTTATTCAAGATGAATAACCCTCGCCCTTTCTCTAGCAATATGGGAGGCTACTTTATCTAGATCTAAGGATAGTATTTTATAATAATGTGAAGAGACATCTATTAATGTTGATGAAACTATAGACACTTCTCTTTTTTTATGATTTCCTATCGTATCTATGATTCTAGATGATATTCTACTTCATGAAGATTATCCTCCACTATTTATTAGCATCAAAATCAATGATATCAAAGTTAAGAAAGCCTTGATTGATTAGGGTTTTGGAACTTTTATTGATTCCCTTAATTTTATTAAGACTCTTAGGTATTCTAAATGTAATCTCAAGTCTACATGTAGCACATGCCAAGGATATAATATAAGGTAAATGCCTCACTTAGGGTGTGTGTAGCTTCCCATTACCATCCCACCTATCACTATTCACGTGAAGGTAATGATCTTCAACTTCCCCCTTTCATATAACATCTTGATTGGTAGGTTGTGGACTTATCGTATATGATTTATCACATCTTCTTCTTGCCTATACATAAAATTTTCTCACAATGGAGGCATTTAAAGGATTCAATGAGACACTAACCCTTATAATTTTGAACAATTCTAAGATCATGGTGTCTTCAAGACTCTTACTCTTGATCCTTTGCCTAGTATTCCATTGTATGAGTTTCAACATCTAAACTTTCCTATCAATTTAACTAGAGGTTAAAATGGGCATCTTAAGCTCATTGGTAACATTCCTCCCAACCTTTTAAACTCTAATGATGATGATGAGCTTGATGAGATTAACTTAAATATAAAAACTTGTGATCTCTCACCTCATCTCATCTTATAGCTCCCTGCTTCCTTGTAGCCTCATTTTTGAAAGCCTCCTTGTGATGACATTCCCATAGTCTTAACCAAGACTAGAAACTCTATTCACCCAGCTTCCTTTGATGATAAGGTCATTCTGACCTATGTCATTAATCTTCATATTCCATATTATGATGATGGTTATTCTTTATATGATCATCTTTTAGGTGGCCTTGTTTAGGCCTGTGATGCTGAGATTGTTCATTACTACTCTTATATACTCGAGTATTTTCATGCATCTCATCATTTCCTTACATTTATAGTTCTTAATTATTGCATTTTTCCTCTTTATCATAGGGTAGATATGGTGCTAATACCTTTAGTTTTTTAGGAGCCACTTAGGAACGTGCTCTTAGATCATGATATGACTGGACCTTATCACTTTTCCACACCTAGGAAAATCTTATTTAGACCTTCTAAAAATCCTTCCCATCCTTTAATAGGGACATATATAATTAATCATATTCTTTTTTCCACTATAGTTGAACCTATTTCCTCTCCTATTATTGCTAATCCTCTTCATGTTTCTCATCTTATTGGTCCTCCTATTGATCCTAGTTCCACTCTTTCCTCATCATCACCCTCCCTTTATGATGGTTTTATTCTAATACCTAAGATGGCTCCCTTTCCCACAAAATGGGCCATGAGTCTTCTTCAACTTCTTTTTCTCCTATTTCACTTCCTTCTATGAGTGCTCCTGAAACCACTCATAAGCATATCTATTGCTTTTAATAGATAGATAATCACTCTTCCACCCATTATCATAAGTTATGATAATACCTTGATATCTTGCATCATTTTTACTCATCATTAGATAAAGCCATACCTCCCCTAAAGGTACTTCCTGAATATTTACCCAAGTATGGTGATGTATATTGTCTATGGCACCTATGTGGCATGAATCACACTAATCATTACCATATTCTTCAACAAAATCTTAAAGATCATCTTGTAACCATACCTAGACCTTATATCATTCATACCATAGGTCATTCTCACAAGAAGGCTCCTCTTCTTCTCCCATGGCTCCATCTTTAGTGTTTCCATCACCTCTTGTGGTACCTTCACCACCTTTTATGCCTCCACTTGTGATTTCTTCACCTTTAGACCTTCCATCACAAGTGGATCCTTATCCACTCATGAGTCCTTCATTCATGGATCATTATTCTCCCATAGATCATGTTTTCACACATTACCCTGACCAACCTTTTCCTAACTTTCCTCCTTACCATGATCCTTTGAGCATTCCTACCATTTTAGTTGAGGAGATAAAAAAAGTACTTGCCCAGTATTCTCTAATAATTGATGAGACCTTATCTTAAGTATGCATTCAACTTCATAGACACTTATCCAATGTATTGGTTAATGTATGTGGACAAGTTTACCATTATTTATGATCACATGCATGGTGATTTTACATTTATATTTATTGGACATGTGTTCTACTCATTTTTATATCTATTTAATTATATCATTTAATATTATGTCAAATTATTTATTATCTTATATCATGTTTTCCTTATTGTTGCACTATAGTTAGCTTATGTTATCATTTTTAATTTAGCATATGATTGTATTTCTCTTATTATTTCTTTGCTTTCTTTTCCTTTAGAGTTTTTCTCAAAACTCTTCCCTTGTATCTTCATGATTGTTTGCTTTCTTATCTTTATTTTTCATAGATAGTTATCATGGTGACTTGGTTATATTTCCCCTCTTCCCTTTGTTTAATATCTCCTATTACCATGTCATTAGTTCACAAGAAATATTTCCCAATACCATTTATTTTCACTGATCTTCCTTTGGATCCCCTTTTTCCCTTCTTCCTTTTTCTACAAACTAAGCATATACACAATTAAGACTTGAGATCACATGCTCAGTTTATTGTCAAGCCTAATTGTTCTAGTTAGTATTTTGTCTTGGATTACTTAGATTCCTTTATCCTTAGCCTACAACTCATTCGTTTGTATCACTATCTCTCTCATGATTGGTCATTCCAAATTTATATGGAGGAGGAATCTCAAAAATCCTTTAAAATAAAGTTAAAAGCTAAATCATTTAAACAAAAGGCAATGATATAAAAAATAAAAACTATTAAATATTCTTAAAAGTTTAATCACACTCAAAGATGTGATTCAAAGAACATCTCCTTCTTATAGTCAAATTTCAAACTCCATAGTTGCCTCATGGTAGAGTCAAGGTCCTTTTAGGTGTAGTAGGCCAGTAGATTAGAAGAGGAGAATAAAAAAAACTTTTAGTTCTACCTACTTTTTCATGCAAGTACCTAATTTTTGTAGTAGATCAATGACTCTGTAAGGGGTTTTGAGAAGTGAGGAACACATTGTGGGAAGGTAGGCCCATTTTAATTTTCCTTGTGCCAATCTACCATCATGAGTTAATCTTAGTAGCATACCTATTTTCCTACAAATCTTTGGGTCTATAGCAAGTAGGTTTTATTTATACATAGATGACCATTAATCACTTAGTGTCTTTTCATGTCCTTATTATGCCTCTTGCCTCCTAAGGTCTTCTCATAAGATGATTAATCCTTGATTTTTACACTCCATTTTTCATTCTTTTTTATTCATATTTCCTCTTGGGAAATATTGTTTTTCTTACTGATCACTCTTGATGGGATATCATTTTTGAGTTGTTTTATAAGACTGTGGATAGGACCCAACATCCCTCACAAAGTACCATCTTTTTCATCCTATTACCCACATCCTTGATTTACCATTCCTTATCCTTCTGCTTACTAATATTTATTTAGTACCCCTTGGGTTTTTCTTTTATGAGTTACAGTGTAAGACCATGGATAAGACCCAACCCTTCTCATAAAATTTTCCAGTAATCAAGTCACCATCCAAAATTACATGTGGCAAATATGAGATAAGATTCAATTGAATATGAGGTTACACGTGATTAACATGCTTCTAATCTTGAATTAGTGTGTTTTATGCTTAATTTATTTTTCTTTCACCTTTTATTTTTTTAGTGCATGTAAGATTATAACCATTTATTGAATTTCTCATACTTCCCAGCTTGAATTAGTATGATAAATTTAAGAATAAATTTTTGAAAATTTTTATTTTATGCTTCCCATCATTATATAGTATAATTGATTGACTTAATTTTGATTTGTTTTTATTACCATTTATTCCTTTTTACATACCTTCTAGTTTTTCACATTGTTTGTCATACTTCCCAACGTGATATTTAGTATGATTTTAATTTATTTAATTTGGTGCAAAAATATTTTACATTGGTTTAAAAACAAATCCCCTTTTAACATCTTGGTTGCTATTTTATTAGATTTTTATACTTAGTCATTTTTTGTTATTACAAATTTTCTATCTTGAACTAGTGTGTAGTGAATTTTTTATTGATTATATTTTTCCAAGTCCTTTTTTGCCTATTTATTTTTAACCATGCATGTGTAATCCATAGTTCTAGAAAATAAAACACACCACATATATTTCCTATAGCATATACAAAAAATCTAAGTACATGTGCTAGAAATAAATATATCCAAATGCACCCAAAAATACAACCATCATAAAGACAACATACTCAATCAACACCAATAAGACAAAATGATACATCATATATACATACACCATCAGTTTGATATAAAATATACAACCATATACAAAGCCTCAACACTAGGGTTGGGCTCCATCATATCTATCTCATGGCCTAGCCATGCTACCTACTAAGGCCTCAATCTGATTCCTCTAAATGATACAATATAATGAGTTAGTCCAATATCTCAAACCCTCTACCTATCCTTATAGGCATGCTATTTGCACTTGTACCTACACCAACTTAGCCTAGGTCATTATATGTGCCTATGTCAGCTAAGTTTTTATCATTATATATGCCTACATCATCTATGTCACTATCTCTAGATGCATAGTTCTCTTAGTTATCAAGGCCTACCAAGCTTGTTTCTTACGTACACCAAACTTTATTAATGTATGCATCCTCTCTCTCTACACCTATATCTACCTCACTGCCTCACCATCTAATATGAACTAGCTCACCTGAGTTGGGGTAGATAGTACACTCAAATCCTCTAATGTCATGGGCTTGTATGGATATAGAGTATCATCTTTGGATGCCATGGAGTGATTCCATTACTATGGACCCCCATCTCTCCTCCTCATCCTTAGGTAAACCTAAAAAAATAGACCAGATGGATATTAGATCGCTATCATATCTCATAATATCTATTTATATCTCTCTACTACTAAATAAAAACTTAAGAAATAATTCAACATATTAATACCTATATATGTCTTGAATCTTATGATATTTCCATTTTCATGATTACTTATCACAATCTCCCTATATATGCAACTTCTTAGTACCTCTTTGGTAGGTCAGCTCCTTAGCTCAAACCTAGATGTCATGGTTCATGTCCATCTTAGCCTCCATCTAATTAGTCTCTCTATCATCTCCTCTATCTCATCTATAGGGTCATCTAGGATGTCTATAGTCTTCAATCTCTCTTATCTCCATCACCATCATGTATTTGGTGGCTACTTCTCATCTCATTTTTGGGTTGGTAGTGATACATCTAGTATCTTTCCATCCTCTACTTCCTCCTCTACCATTCATTATGCCTAAGTAGTCTATCGTCACTCCTTATGTGGCCTTAGTGTTAACATCATTATTAGTGGTCTGAGTCTTCTCTTCCCTCATAGCTCCCTCAAATATCAATCCCATTGGTTGGGCATGAGTATTGATATCACTAGATGAGGTAGGTCCATTTATATTAGCACCCATGCCATCAAATGTGGCTCTCTCCACCATATATAATGTTTAACTACCTCTGTCCTCTCTAGTGCTAGTGAAATTATGTGTCAACTCACCCATGTAGCTACTATATGCCCATACATCTTCCACATGATGTCTACAAGTCTCATTGACTATAACACTAGCATGTGGGGTGTGACCTACACTACCTGGTCCTCCCTCCATCTTTACACTCAAGATAGCCTAGTATCAACTACATGGGGTAACCTAGTTAGTCTATACACATGAAATCTATCATATATCCATGCTATCAATAGTATGATCAGTCTAATAGTCTTTTAACCTCTAACTAGCATCTTGAATAGATCATGTATGAGTTGAAATTAGATGATAGAACCTAGATCATATAATATTCCCTCCTTTAGCATCATCTTACTCAAGTCTACCATGAATTGTGGTACCTTGTTGTTTGACTTGTGATAGAGTGCATGCTATGTCACAAGGCTTATCATCACCTTCTGAAGGTCCAAAATCTATGATATATACACATCTCAATACTAGCTCTCCATCCTCTAAATATTGTCTCTAAGCCTATAACCCACATTACTAAGGATTTCCTCATTTTTAAGATATATGGTGTCCCTATGGTCACTAGTGCTCCTACTATGGGTAGCTTAAGGATGGCATGGACATCCTCTAGTGTGATACCCACCTCTATCACATCCCCATCCACCTCTCATCTGAAGGTATTAGCTAATAATTCCTAGCATCTTAGGAATATTACTAGCAAGTCAGTGTTAAGGGGGATCTTGCACATATCAAATATACCTCCTAGACCCATGGCTACCAATCTAGCTCAATATCCATATGATAATATATCTAACAAATCTAGCAACTAAGACACATCCATCGACCTCTAGAATCTCAGCCATCTTTATAACTAAGAAACAAAAAAGGATGTATTAGTTCTTTCATGTCATGTATAATCATAATACATTCATTACACATCATTTTTACAATTTTAATTAAAAACAAGCCTAATTTCTATTACATTATTCATTTTATCTTATTTCTAGCGTACTTGGTCCTCTTTCCCTCCTTTGGTCATTTTAGGCCATTCTAGCCCTCTTATATATTTTTACACACTTTTTATGTTTATTTTGGTCCCTAGTCAACTTAGTTTGACTAAAATTTCCCTATTTTTGTCATAATTGACTTCAAATTCTAAGTCAACCCTCTTATCTTCCCCTCTCAGGTACTAAATTTTCATTTTGGCCCTTATGAACTAGTTACTAACTCCATTTTAGATTTTTAACCTTTAAATTATACTAGTTCAACCCATACCTACTAGGTTGACCATATGGATTCTATCATGTTTCATCCTACTAGGTCGACCTAGTCGACCTAGTGCATTATGTGTGTTGACCTAGTACATTTTTGACAAAATGTGTATTTCACTCACTTTATTCCTAAACCCTTTGAACCCATTTCCCATCTTCCTATTTTCTACCCTTAGAATTTAAGTTTTCTCAATTTTGACATATATAAATTATTAAAAATAAATTTTATCAAAAAATCACTTAATTCAATATAAATTTTAGAAATTGGTTTGAGATCCATAGTTGCATACATGTAGTGCACCTATTACCACATCTGGGTTTCATCCTCATCTAACATGTTGGCCCCTTGCCATCCTAGCCTTATTTGGTCTCAGATATCTCTTTCCTCTCTTTAAAAATTCACAATGCCAAATGAATTCTCTTTTTCCCTATTTAAAAACACTTTTTAGCAACTCAATTCTTTCATTTATTTTTAGACAGATTCCTTATTTTACCTCTATCTTTATTTCTGCACATCCATTTTGAAAACCATAAAATATGTTATAATCATGATTACATAGATATTATTTTCCACTATCATATGTCTATCTTCCATTTTTTTTTATTTTTGGCTATTTTTTGCACTAAATTTTATAAGTTTGCCTAGTGTACTCTACATTAGACACCTTCACATTTCTTGCAGTCTAATTCTTTGCCTATGACACTAAGGTAAGTTAAAGGTATTTATTTTTCAATATAGTTCTTTCATTTATCTCATTTATTACCTACTACACCATACTTAGCATCAATGTTGTGTGTTATCATGTTTTCTTCCAAAGCACCAGCTTGTGTTGCACTTAAGTGACATGTGATGTGCTTCGGCTGGGGCATATATATACACATAATATTTTCAAACTTTTATTTATTACTAACACTTCATATCTTATAAGAAACTATCAATTATCAATCTCTCTAAGTACATTCCTTAAGTGGTGCACCAAGAAAAGGGTGGGTAGACTATTGGTGCTTCATAAGATTGCTGTTCTTTTTTCCATTTGTTATCTACACACTAGCCTTGTAAAACCATTGAACCCAAGATTATTTTTATTAGTTATACCTATTAATATCAATTTCTATGTTTTATCCTTCAATTATTTCCTTACAACCCTTTTAACCTATCTATTGTGCTAGGTCAACTAGGTTAACCTAGCATAGTTTAGGGACTTTTTTCCTCTTTTGGCTTGTTTGCCTCTCGGCCAACCTAGCACAAACCTAGTGAATTAGACCCAAAAAATGTGCTAGGTCGATTGGGTCAACCTAGTACAACCAAAATTCCCAAATTATTTTAAGGTAAGATATTACTATATATACAAGGTCATTTACCACTATTTCATAAGAGAGAATGATTAAGTGAAGAGGTGCAAATGAACATATGCCTATTAACCATTCTACTTGGGGAATAAAGATTTAGGGTTTAATACTTTCTTTGGAGCTTTGATCTCATATTATGGATAAGTCTTTTGGATTCTTGGGTAGGTTTTGTAACCTAGATCTAATTTATCATAGATATCCTTACATACCATGACAATCTCCTACAAAGCACCTTGGCCAAGGGGAGATTGAGGCTCGGTGGTTTCATCTTCAAAGGTAAGTATTACTAACATTATTCCTCCTTTATAAAAGTAGATATATTTTGAATTTGTACTATTCTCTTACATGTATTAGGATTTTATATGCATTGACGTGAGTATATGTCTTTCATACATGTGTAGTGTACTTGTTTATTTGTTTTGTTTCTAACCCCCACTTTATGCCACAAGCTTTAGTGTGCACTAGATCAGATTTACTTTTCTTGTTATTAGATTAGTGAAATATTAAATCATAGGACTCTTTTAGGGTTATTGTTTGATTATGTTAGGATATAGTATTTGAAACCCTATATGACATGGTGTGTTATGACAAGTGATCCCCTAATCAGGTTTAGTGGATCCTCACATTGGTCATACTCTCACTTAAAAATTATATGCTCCCTAGTTAGAAGTGTAAGTGTGCTCTATCCCATCCAATCCAATATTTATTTATTGGAATGATGAATTTTTGATTGCATATAATATCAAATTTACCTTCAATCTTCATCAGTTTGACCAGTCAATTTAATCAACAAAAATTGATAAGTTCTTACCTTTAGAACCAAAAAAAATTGAACACACCTGGAGCACACTAGAACAAGATCAATATACATTTTTATGACCTTTCTTTTCATGCAACATTAATCAAAAAATCAAATACCATCTAGAATTCTTCCTCTTATTGACAAATGTCTCCTTAAAGCCTAGATAGAGACACCCCTTTAACATAGAGAGACTAAAAGTCCCAAAACTTAGGAGACTCTCATATCTCCATACCTTTATTTGACTTGAAGTCCTACTTCATCATCTGATTGACTTTGAATGGATGCTTGAATTCATTCCTCACTTTAGATTTATCAACAAATGATAACAACAAATTTTACTATCTCTCTTTCATGTCTATCATAGCAAACAAACCATCTATGGTCTCAGTATGATCTCTCCTAGTATACTTAGGTCTCCATAACCATGTGTGACCTCTTCCTTGAACACTAGGAGCTCCATACACCTTGTTTTTATTTGAGAAATAATTCAACCTATTCTTTTAATATCTATTAATGTGACCAACTTTATGACATATGAAATAAATAAGATCACTCATACCTTTTGCTTGATGATGATAGTGAGCTCCCTTTGATTGATTGCTTCTTCTTACATAATATTTTTCCCTATGACCAACAAGATGACAAAAGAAATAATGTACCATAAAAATTTTGACATACCTTGAATAATTTGGTTATCTGATTGGCTTCTTCCTTTTGCTATTGACCTGATCTAATTTGTTGTCTTTCATGCTACCATCCTCTTTGCTTTGTTCTGATCTCTTTTATTCTTCTTGAATCTTACCTATCTTGATTATGAAAATTTCATACTCATCTTTCAAGGAAAAAAATATTAGTCTTCAATTTAACATATTCAAATTATTTAGATCTAATTCTTTAAATTTTAGCATCTAACTAAATTTTGAGATATTTGATGGTCTTCTTATCTACTTTAGCTTCTTGATCCATGTCATCCTTCAATATATATTCTTGATCTTCAATAGACTTGATTTGTTCTTGATTATTTAGTTCCCATCTCTTAGAATTTACTAAAAAAATTCACTCAATAGAATTAACTTGTGCTTCAAGACATTTGATCATATTCCTCATTTTATGATTCCTCTTCTTTTGATCCTTCAGTTCACCAAGTGCACCCATGATTTCAGCATCTAGATCAACTTATTATTCCTCTCTATCATAGAAATTTTATTATTATCCACTATTAGGGAAAAATTATTCATCACACATAATGTCTTTTTATTTTTAACAACTTTCCCTTTTAGTCATATTGTACCTTGGATGACCTTCAAGTGGTTAAATTTGCACAAAAGGTCCTACTTGATACCAATTGTTAGAAGTAAAATCATTGAGTGGGGGGTGAATCAATGATGATATATAATATAATTACAATTATAAAATCTTCGTAATTCAAAAAATAAAATCATGAATCATAAAAATTAACCATTTCATTGAACAAATAAGATATAGCAAGATCAAGCACATTACAAATGACATATGTGGGAAACCCGCTTGGGGAATAAAACCCATTAAACCTTGAAAGATGGACCATAGTCATATAATGACAAAATACTATTTATACCAACACTAACTTATCAAGGAACACCCATCATGTAATTTATTGAGACACCAATCCCACAAGGAGATATTAACCTTGTCTAGGTAAGCACCCACAATAACTAGACCTTTTAGTAAGTTTCACCTTGCAAGGAGGAAATGACCCTATAGAAAACCAATAATCCACCCAAATACCTTGAATATGTCATCTTTAACACCTATTTATAATCCTCAAATGATGATGACCACATTTATTTACACTCTTCACCTTCACTCTTTCATCCAAATATTCTCAAGGGCTCACTCACTCAGTTTGTCTCTTCTAGGCTCATTAGGTCCAATGACCTATGTATCCACATACATAAGATTGATCAAATAAAAATTAATTATAATATTTTATCTTTTATTTTTATTATTGAATTATACCTTATCTTTCAAAGGTTATCCACTTTTCTTAACTCCACACTTCCTCAGCTAAAACAATTAGTCCAATTAGACCTTGTACTTATACCACTCTCTTCCTTTAACCCATATTGGTTGGAAAATATTATTTACATATTTGAACCAAACTTAAAATAGTTAAATAAACATGTTACATATGATAACCATACTCTTCAAAGGTCAGTCATTACCTTATTAGCCCTAAACCACCACGAGGTCTTGGTGAGACCTAAAACATTTAAGCTTTCATACTCACACATTACATGTGAGACTACTTGTACCACCTAAATACTTTAAAAATTATTTTAAAACATAAAAATTATTTCCAATATCCCCTTTTATCACTCTCATATGGTTCCATTGCATTTGGAATTACAGCTCAACACTTGAACCTACCAATTAGGTCTCCTTGCTCTTTAGGCCTTTATACATAGAAACCATAGTCTCAAACTTATAAATAAAATAATCAAATATTTCAAATATATATATATATATATATATATATATATATATATATATATATATATATATTATTAAATAACATTTGTGAAAAATTTAAGACCTTTGCAACACCTTCATGTTATTTAGATACTTCAACACAAGATCTAAGCACTCAAAATAACTCTCTAAAAATGACCACTCAGATTGGTCATATATAGTCAAGATATTTTGACTCTTCATATCTGATCAAGGGAATTTAATGACAAAAAAATAATTATTATAATATTTTAAGACTTATATACCATATCCATACTCATTTTCTTCTTCAATTCTACTCAAAACTCTTCAAACTCACTTCTATAAAGTGATCGCTCAAACTATTTGTAGCCTCCAACAAACACTATCAAATTTTATATATTTTTTCATACTAAATATGGATTGTTAAAACCTAAAAAAACCTCACATATGGTTCAAATTTATTTGAAAATACTCTACAGTAGTTAGTTCATCTTGAAATATTGAAAAGCCATCAAGAACAACTAAAATATCCTTCTCAGGTCACTTACAAAACATGGTCAAACCTTTATTCAACTTTAGAGCTCAATATCTACAACTTTAAAAAAATTAAAATATTATAATTAAATTTTATGTATCTTCCTTGAATTCATTTTTAACTTCTATTTTTAAACAAATAGGAAGTTCATCCTAGATCAAAAGATATTCATAAAATATTAAAAACTAGTTTTTTCCTTTATTAAATTCAAATACCAATAATCACTGGTTCATGAAAAATCATCTGACACTTGTATTTATTTCATGCTCCCTAAAATATTGATAAAATATGTTTCATAAATATCCTTAATAATTTCCTAGCTTTAACTATCATCACTCACCATTTATCTTTGATCCTTGCTTCTGAGATCATGCCACTTGACAACCTCGCATGCCTTCTGTACACCCTATAGTTAGTCTTCAATGATATTTCACCACTTGGCAGCCTCAAATGCCTTCGAATAATTATATTTAATTAACACACACTATTTATGTTTATTTATATGGTTGAACATGCTCCATCGATCTTTGATCTACTTGATCAAACATGAACCATTGATCTGCTTGCTAGATCTCCATGATTGTGACACATGTCTTCATCACATTCATTATCATGATGTTTGACTTATTTAATTCACTCTTATAATTTATCACTATTTGAAAATCTTAATTCTCATTTTTAGATCCTTATCTAGTTAGATTAATCACTCACCATAGATATTTATTTGCTTGATCACTCAATCATCATTGAATCTTCATCTATCAATTCAGATGCTCACCATTGGATATTTATCATGAAGATGAAATGCTCACTATAGATCTTCGATATTAAAATTTTGGATAAATATGGGAATTTAGTTAAATCTACCTGAGAATCAAACTTTTCACCTTAATAAAATTTGATACTCACCATGTCCATACCTAAAATTTGAACCACATGATCACATTTCATAGGGGAATCCATCGATATATATAACTAATCCTAAAACCTTCACATGTGTGAAATATGATATCATAAAATTACTTACTCAATTTTATCTATTAATATGACTACTTTATCTTAGACATTCTGATGTATTCTATTCACTTATATAATCACTCTAATAACTCATAACATCTCATAGGGTCTCTTAGCTCATATGCATCCAAACCTGCCTTGTACAACTTCATGCTCAACCTCATCATCATTATGACATCACAAATTTATCATTACCTTTGACATCAATACATGACATCATCCTTTTGACATTAATTACAATATACCTCCAACATACTAATCAACTCAAAAAATTTAGACTCACTACACCCATTATAGACATTTTGAATTAGAGCCTATGTATCCTTATCATTTATCGATTTTGACCTAGCCTCTTCCAACCAATTTTCCTACCAAATGGTCGTTACACATAACAACACTTTTGTGGATTCATCCTTTTTAGATAATGAATATACTACAACATTATCTTTTCCTTTATTAGATATGATTTCAAAGTCCATCATAGTCACCCATTCTTTTTGTTCTTATAAAGATAATCATTATTATATAAAATATTTTACACTATCATGATCAATCTTCACCTTAAAATTCTTACACATTAGATAATGTCTCCATTGATTAAATGCATGTAGAGTAGCCAACATCTCTTTCTCATAGATTTATTTTAAACTATTTTTACCCTTCAATTGATGACTTACAAATTTAATGGGTCTATCATCCTACATGGGTACTGCCACCATGCCATATCCTAACACGTCACATTAAAAAATAATTTTTTTGGAAAAAATAGGGGCAGCTAAATATAGAGTTGTGAGAATAACCTCATTTATATTTTCAAAGGCTTTAGTCACTAATTCATTCTAGTGGAAGGAATCCATCTTCAATAGATTTGTGAGTGGTGTTGATATGCTATCATAAATATTCACAAATCTATGATAGAAATCTTTGATCCCCAAAAAACCTTAGATATTCTAGAGGGTTTTGGGCACTTGCCACTCCATCATAGATTTTAACTTCATGTGAAACAAAATGAACCAAATACTCTACCTCTTGGACTCTAAAATCAAAATTTTAAGGTTTTGTATAAATTTGATGTTATTCCAATACTATAAGAGCATGTTTCAAGTGTTATTCCCAATATTTGTTATATATTCAGATGTCATCTAAAACACCAACACAAATTTTCTTTAAAAAGGCCTAAAAATAACATTCATCAAACTTTGAAATGTAGATGGTGAATTTGTGAGATTAAAATGCATTAACAAAAACTCATAATGGCCTTCATGAATTTTGAAGGTAGTTTTAGGGATATCCTCATCTGTAATCTAAATTTGATGGTACCCAGGATGAAGACCTAGTATTGTAAAATAAATAACACTATGCAATTCATCTAAAAAACCATTAGTTACTAGAATAGGGAACTTATCTTTGATGGTGCACTTGTTGAATTATATTTAGTTAGGGCACATTCTGCAAGCATCACCTTCTTATGCACCATGACCTTTGGAGATGAATATTCACTTTATATATGTCTAATAATACTTGCCTCTATCATCTTGTGTACCATATTTTAAATTTCAATTTTATAGGCATATAAATACCAATATGGATTGATGTTTAGTGGTGGAATCCATAGAATTAGTCATATGGCATGATCATGTTCTCTTCTTGGTGGAAGTTCTTTTGGCAAGGTGCTAAAAATAGTGGTGTGGTAATCAATAGTAATCCATAGATTAGGATGTGTAGACATTTGTGTTGGTTTAAATTATATTGAATAAAATATTGCTAAAAATACTTAAGCCCCTTTTCTAATAATATTATCATCTGATGTGAACTAACAAAATGTGTAGATTTTTACTATAATCCACATAGTTTAAGTATCCTACCTTCAGAGTGAAATAGCATAAATAACTATTATAAATCAATCTCAATTATGCCCAAGGTTGTGAGCCATTGGAATCAAAGAATAATGTCTACCCCACCTATGGGAATAGGAAACCTAAGATAATCTCACATGTAGTTACCCATATAAAGTTTAATACAATGGCATTTACTAGAATAATTGACTGTACCACCATCTATAATCATGACCTAAAATTGTGGAGATGGATAAATGAAATAGTCAAAAAAGTATCCAATTTACTTTTGATGAAGTTATGTGTACTCTATGAGTCAATCAACATTATTAAATTTTATTTCTTTATTAAATCCATAAATTTAAGGGTTTGAGGAGTGATAATACCCTAAAGTGTATGACATGAGATATTTTGTTGGGATTCTTCAGATTCTATCTCTAGTAACTCTTTGTATTCACTTGATGCTTCCTCATCATCCTCTTACTCAGTGACCCATTCAATTTAGAATAATTTATTCTGAATAAATTTATTTCCTTTTCTCTATTTTCTAGCATAATTAAAATATAAACCTTTCTTTCTTTTTTCTCTTTAATTTGTTGATGTGCCAATTTGGTAGGCTATGGGGATAATGGTAATAAGTTATTTTGATATTTGATGTTGGTTAATGATTGTCTCTTTTTAGATAAATTTTTCCCTCTACCCTAAAATCCTTGATAATAGATTTAGCAACAATATATGGTTAAACATGAGTACTTCATGTTCAATGTAGTCCTTAATACCTACAAAAAATACATCATTTAGGTTCTCCTCAAGAATGTTATCCACATGCAAAGTGTTATGTTGTGGAGCTAAAAGCTTCACTGTTATGCAAATGGAGGAGGTTGCTGAGTTGCAGAGCAACCAACATCGGCAGGCCAACTGACGTCAGTCATATCTAGTGTACAGAGCAACTGGCATTGGTCAGAGATCAGCCAACGTCGGTCATCTCCAAATAGACAGGGACTGACGTCAGTCGCCTGTGTGGTTCCATAACTGCTAGTTGATGAACAGTTAGTTTAATGAACTTGTTGTTTGCATGTAAAAGACTAATTTTAGTCTTGAGTTGCATTTCTAATTATTGTAATTAGAAGTCTAATTATTGTTTGCATGGGATCTATATAATAGACTCATGGGGCTCTATTGTAATAAAAGGACAAGGAAGAGATCCTTTCGATTGTAAGATCTAGGTTTGCAGGTGTGCAAAACTAGGTTGATTTGTAGGTGTTGCAAGATCAGGTTAGATCTACATGGTAAGTAAGATCATTTGATTTGAAGGTTGTTGCAAGTTCAAGGGAGATCTACTTGGAGTACTTGTTTGATTGGCAGTATTGTTACTGACTGGTGGAGGTGAACAATAACTTTGTGTTTGAGTTATTTGTTGTGACCGTAATTGAGAGAGAGAACTCTTGAAGGAGAATTATTGTATGCCCTAGAGGTGTGGGAAGAAGAGTGTGACTTCTTTATTGTATTTTCTTTTTGGATGAGTTGAATACAAGTTTATATTGTCTCTCAAATTTTGTGTTGTTTTTGATTTCTAGTTACTTGTTACTTCTAGTTAAATTTCGTGTTTAGTTGGTTATACAAAGGTAATCAATTGTGCTCCTAATCCTGACAAAGTGGTATCAGAGCTAGGGTTGCAGGTTCACAGAGCCTAGTTTGGAGCATGTTTGTGTTTGATTACAGGTCACTCTCAGGGGTTTCTAATTAAGTGGGAGTATAGCAATGGCAGAAGAAAGTAAGCTAAGAATGGAGAAGTTTAACGACAAGAATTATCAATTATGGAGGATGTAGATAGAAGATTATCTATATCAAAAAGATCTATACTTATTGTTTGGTGGGGTTGCAAGCAAGCCCACGGATATGAAAGATGAAGAATGGAAGGTTCTTGATCGAAAGGCTTTGGGATCTATAAGGTTGAGCCTAGCATCATCTGTGGTTTCCAACTTATCACAGGTTAAGACAATGGTAGAGTTAATGGAATCTTTGGAAAATTTATATGAAAAACCCTTAGCTTTGAATAAGGTATTTCTTATGAAGCAATTATTTAATTTGCAAATGTTGGAAGGTGGATCTGTACACAGTCATCTTAGTGATTTCCATGGTTTGGTAAACTAGTTAGTTTCAGTCAATATTATTTTTGATGATGAAATTAAGGCTCTCTTAATCTTGTGCTCATTACCTAAAAGTTGGGATAGTTTGGTAATGGCAGTTAGCAATACTACATCTGCTTCAAATATTTTGAAAGTTGATGATGTTGTTAGTGTAATCTTGAATGAATAAATTTGTAGGAAAAACATAGGTGAATCATTTTGGAATGCTTTAAGTGTTGAAAACAGGGGAAGGAAAAGAGAGAAGATCGAGCAAAGGAAATCAAGGTCAAAGATAAGTAGGAGATCCAGATCCAGGTATGGCAAAATAATCTGTTGGAAAAGTGGAAAGCAAGGGCATGTAAAGAAAGATTACTGGTTGGTTGAAGATCAGCATGAAGGAAATGAAGAAGTAGATGTTGTAGATATTGTTACATAGGATGCTCTTATATGTTCCTTGGATAAAGTGAAATCTTGGGTGTTAGATTCCGGTGCCTCTTTCCATGCAACCCCAAATAGAGCATATTTTCATGAATATGTCCAAGGAGACTTTGGAGAGATTTATTTAGGGGATGGTAAGCCTTGTTAAATGGTTAGCAAAGGGAAAGTGCAGCTAAAATTGTAGACAGGCAACACATGGGTGTTGAAGGAGGTCATGCATGTCCCAGTCCTGAAGCAGAACTTGATTTTTTTTGGAAAGTTGGGTGATGAGGGATGCATTGTAACTCTCACAGTGGATTCTTGAAAAGTTTCCAAGGGTGCACTTGTTTTAACAAGAGGTAAGAAAGTATGTACTCTTTATCTATCTACTTGTATTACCGATTCTCCTTTTGGTTTATCTACTTCAGTTATAGATTTGAAGATGTGGCTTCGTAGGCTTGGTCACATGAATAAGAAGGGGATGCATGTTCTTGAGTCAAAAGGTAAGAGTTCAGATCTAGAGAGCATAGATCAAGATTTCTATAAGCAACAAAAGAAAGTGAGGTTTCTTGAAACACATGCTACAAGAAAGGATTGGGTCTATTGCATAAAGAGGAAATCTGATGTTTTTGACAAGAACAAGAAAACCTTGGTGTTCAAGGAGAAGATGACAGAAAGAGATCAGCTCAAGGGGCTGAATAATTCTGAGCAAGGTAATTTGGACAAGGTTTTGATTCAAAGTAAGCTCATGGGTAAAAATTCATCACTCACAGGAAAACACAATTATCGACATTGATCAAGTAGAATCGACATCGAACAGTCAAGTACCAATGTCAGTCATGTACAGACCAAAGTTGGTGGTGTCAGGCAGGCAGAGATTGACATTGATCAGGAGACTGATGTTAGTCAGGGAACTGACATTGGAAACTGGATGGACACCAACATTGGTCAGGGAATCGGTGTCGACAATCAGGAGGATTCGACATCAGTTGGATGCAGACTAGGGTCGACCAAAAAATGGATTTTGGGTGGATAGTAAGCTATCAAGGAGTCTCAAATGCCCATATGGAGGACTAAAAGTGTAAGTAAGCCTCAAATTTGTTATTCCCCTTCTTTAGACTACTTGTTGCTCACTGATGGTCAAGAACTAGGAAGTTTTAAAGAAATAGAGCAGGTAGAATCTAGGAAACAATGGGAACATGGCATGAATGAGGAAATTGATTCCTTGGATGAGAACCAAATGGGAGATTTGGTAGAGTTTCTAGTTATGAAGAAAGCATTGAAAGATGAATGGATTCCTAGGTTAAATAAGAGAGAGAATGGACACGTGAGATAGAAGGCCAGGGTATATGGTCTTGATTAGGCTGCAGGATAATGGTGTTATAACCATTGTGTTTTCTTTACCAGGTTGGATAATATTAGCTACATTATACTATTACTATATGTGGTGTGTATGCTTATTGTAGGGTCACACATGCAAGGAGTGGCTGAGCTAAAGGTAAAGTTAGTTCAGAGGTGTATCATGAAGAATCTGAGAGTAGCAAGATTCTTTGGCATGAGTATTCCTAGAGACAGGGAAGATCATAGGTTGATGTTGTCTTAGGATGATTGCGTGAATAAGGTAGTGGTAAGGTTCATTATGTAATATGCAGAATTGGTTAGCACACATATGGATGGATAGTTCATAGAATAGTGTCTCAATTCACATGATGAGGTTAAGTACATGTGTAATAGACCTGATGTTTCCCAAGTAGTGGGTGTTGTCAGTGAGTTTGGGGTTAATCCAAGAAAGAAGCACTGGAGAGAAGTTTATTGGATTCTCAGGTATCTGAGAGGGACCAATAGTAGGGATTCATGTTATGCAGGGTCAAGCACTTCTCTACATGGGTATGTAGATTCAGATATGGCAGGTTACTTGGATGATAGGAGGAGCACCATAGGATGTGTGGTGGTTGGTCTTCAAGATTGAGCTCGAAGAGGGATACAAGCCAGGATAAAAATTAGATGATGTACAGGTATAAGTACAAGTGTAGTTGTTTATCTCCAAGTGGGAGATTGTTAGGTTGTGTAGCTAAAAGCTTCATTGTTATGCAAACAGAGGAGGTTGCTGAGTTGCAGAGCAATCAACATCGGTAGGCCAATTGACGTCGATCATATCTAGTGTACAGATCAATCAGCATTGGTCAGAGATTGGCTAATGTTGGTCATCTCTAGATAGATAGGGACTGATGTCAATCACCTGTGCAGTTCCAAAACTACTAGTTGATGAACAATTAGTTTAACAAACTGGTTGTTTGCATGTAAAAGACTAATTTTAGTCTTGAGTTGCATTTCTAATTATTTTAATTAGAAGTCTAATTATTGTTTGCATGGGATCTATATAATAGACTCATGGGGCTGTATTGTAATAAAAGGACAAGGAAGAGATCCTTCCAATTATAAGATCTAGGTTTGCAGGTGTGCAAAACTAGGTTAATCTGTAGGTGTTGTAAGATCAGGTTAGATCTACATGGTAACTAAGATCATTTGATTTGCAGGTTGTTGCAAGTTCAAGGGAGATCTACTTGGAGTACTTTGAGTACTTGTTTGACTGGCAGTATTATTACTGACTAGTGGAGGTGAACAACAACTCTGTGTTTGAGTTGTTTGTTGTGACTATAATTGAGAGAGAGAACTCTTGAAGGAGAATTATTGTATGCCCTAGAGGTGTGGGAGCCCTAGAGGTATGGGAAGAAGAGTGTGACTTCTTTATTTTATTTTCTTTCTAGATGAGTTGAATATAAGTTTATATTGTCTCTCAAATTTTGTGTTGTTTCTGATTTCTAGTTACTTGTTACTTCTGGTTAAATTCTGTGTTTAGTTGCTTATACAAAGGTAATCAATTGTGCTCCTAATCCTGACACAAAGAGATGTTTTGTAATTAATATACATAATCCTTTATTGATCCTATTTATCTTATATTTTTTATTTGACTAAACTGGATATCACACACATTATTACTATAGTGTAGTTGTAGATCCTCTGTAAAATCATAACAAGTGAGATTCAGAGCCTTCTTCTCCATTTGAGCACACAACCATCTACACCAAATGAATTGTTCTGGTTATAGATATATGTATGTCATGACCACCTTTTATATGCATGGAATCTAGTGTATATAAAAAATATATACATGTGGTTAATCCAAGTGACTAGATACTTCCCATCAAACTTTCACATTTCCACTTTTGAAATCATATTCCTTTATTATGAGGTACTTAGATTTAGATTAGGTTGGATAAAATATACACTTTAGTTAAGTTTTACAATGGTTATAGGTGGTTAGTTTATCTAATTATTCTTAAAATTTATCACCAAATCTACCAAGTTAGCCTACATGATATTCATTTTATAATGTAGGTCTTTCACCTTAGATTGTATGCCATGCACATCATACTTAATTTGGCTTACTTTGTGATATGTCATAGAAAATCCTAAAATAAATGATTTAATAACTCCCACTTTTGACTCTATATCTTCTTTATGAGGATTTTTACCCATTATTTTAACACCTTTCTTTGGCCCCTATTTTTTGGTCTTGCCTTAAAAAGGATGATATTATTAGTCATGACTATCACCTTTGGCCCAAATTTGAACACGTTTTTTTTTCAATGATGTTAGACTCAAATAAAAAATTACAAATAATAAACCCTTTCTATATTTTTTTAATCTTTCCAAAAATGTAAATAAATATGGAAAATTCCTCAAAATGTGGCCTCTAATGGGAATTTATGTAAAATCATAAATTAGTAATAACTTGTTCAAAAATGATCCATAAACCCTAATTTTTACTAATATGTCCTTCAAGTATCCTCAAACTTCATTAAAAATTGAAGATAAATTTGCAACCAATTTTTAAATATGAATGATTCTATAATATTGGGGTTTCACACAATCAATGGCCCAAATCAACACTATGATACCAATTGTAATGAAATACATTCAACAATAAAGTACAATGATAACAATAGATCATAATATGACTCAAATATAGTAAAATATTAGAATAAATGATAAAACACTTTGAGGGGGAAACTTCCACAAGCTTTAATAAGAGGAGAATTTCATAATATGATGATCAATTACTAATCTTGACCTCCTCTTTATATTCTTCTTAGGCTATGGTTACTCCATAGGCTGGCCTATCGAACCAAATTGGATCCTAGAGAAATTAAATATGATAATTAAAATGTTATGTAAGCCAAAATTCATTTACACATATCCTAAAAAATGCGATAAGCTAAGGGCATAATATTTTTTATCGATATAAAATTGGATCAACTTCATTCAATTAGAAATAAGGGTTGAAAAAATTGAGTAATTATATTTTATTGAATAAAAAAACATGTATTATGAGTTGTTGCATCTAAATGTGCAATAATTATATATGTCTTCATTTTGTATAAATAAAAGTTGAAAACCAATTTTCTTGAGATAAACACCCATGTTTATATTTTTATGGCCTATCATGAATGGAGTTTGATGTCTTTCCATGTTGATGAATTGAGTTTTATGTCTTGCCATCATGAAGGGAATTTTATGGCTTGCTATGTTGAATGGAATTTGATTCTCTTCAATGGAGTTTGATGGTATACCATGTTAAATGGATTTTGAGTGCAATTCACAATAATTATATTTAATTTTTTCATACCATTTGTATGTTAATAAAAAATACCAACCATTATATTATAATTTATTGATGATATTAGAGTTATTAAATCAATAATTAATTTATTTTAATCAACATTATTTTCTTTGTGATGGGAAACATGAGAACTATGTGAAACATGAGCACCCTAGGGAACATACACAACATGGGAAAATTTATTTTTACTATAGGTTTAGTGTATTGTAGTTGAATATTAATTTTTAGGAATATGGGAAGATGAACAAATTTGTCTTAGGTCTTCTTATTATTTGGATAATAATGTGTGACCCCTTTTGATATGTAGAATCTTCCATTATAGAACTACACAAAAATTTAAACCCAATTTTAGGAGAAGTTAAATAAAAAAATATGACTATCAAGGTAATTTAAATAAAAAATAGAATAATAGTGTACTTGTATTATCTATCTAGTAAACATAAATTATATTGTTATTGTATTAGCTGAATAAAGAACATAAAGATATCCATTTCTATGTTTTAGTACTAAACAATCAATGAACACAAATGACTATGTACTTATATTAGCCAATAAAAAATATTAATAATAGTGTACTTGCATTAGAAAGCCAAATAATATAACTAAGAGTGTGTTTGTATTAGCCCATTGATGAATATAAATGTCTATGCTTATCTTAACTGACCAACAAAATTGAATGAAAATTTAAAATAAAAATTCTACAACTCATGTTCAAAAAATGTTTGGTAAAGGGTTTTAAAACATTTACTAGCATGGATCTGATGCACATTGATAAGTGAGGGTTTTTAGTGAAGATTTTATAATTGTGTGAAGAGAGAGGATAACAATAAAGACAAATTAGAATGAAATTAAGATAATTATATTGCCTAAAACATTAAAAAGACAATTTACCTACCATATATTTAATTTTAATTGTGAGAGGAAAATATCATATATGGATCATGTAATAAGAGGTTAAGTATCAAGTATGTATCCGGTAAATATAATTTATATATTGTATGTCATTATTTCATATATAAAATATTTAAATATGTGCCACTTTAAATTTTAAGTTTAAAATTTAATTAAAAATTAATGAGTTTTTTTAAAGTGTTTTCTATAATTTTAAAAATTGACTCTTCTATAATAAGATTTATGATTTCAAAGAAAAATTATAAATTTTATGATTACTAAAATTTAACCTACCTCTAACCCAATATTAGTTGATAATTTTAATATTTTCCAATTGAGTGGGATTATTTACTATGGAAAATATAACATGTAAGATATTAAAAAATAATAAAATTAAATGCTCACCCAATAAAAAATGGAATCGTTTGCAAAAAAAGTTTAGAATAAGAGATCCATTACACTTGGATTATTTTTTATTACCTCATATTTTTAATTTATCACTTTATTGATGCTTTTTATTGTAGAATATTATTGATGTATCAATATCCCTAAGTGCACACTTTAAAGTGTGTACCAGGAATGGGGTGGGATTAGATCATAGTACTTTGTGTGATATGTTTACATGGTATATTTTTACACTAAAATTACTATCAGTCTAAATTCCTCTAAGTTTATTTATTTATTTCCATTATACCTAATTCCCATATAAATTTGTAAGGCTCTCTATATCTTAGGGTATTACCCTAATCGATATCGTATATTTCATAATTTTTCCTCCATTATATTATATCATCCAACCTAATATAGTTTTTAGTCAAATTTATGAAATTTTTACTAATTTAGCATGGATGGTACCATACTATATCAATCGACATCTTCCAACAATATTGGCTAAGCTAATACCATTGGATTAGAGTTTAGGATTGGTTTTTAGAATTAGAATAATGCATATAAGGTTCATATTTCATTCTTATTAAAATACATCACATTCATACACTTTGATTTTACTCACACTTATTGCATAAGGATGTATTTGGGAGAGTTAGAGGGTTTATAATCTTATCTTTTAGGTATTTGTGTTATGTTTTCATTAAATCTCAATAGGAGAGGTTATTGAGATTTCCTAATCAAGGATACATATATCTTCATACAACAATTTAAGGTATTCAACCTACATAATCTATTTACAAGATCCACTTGAGCCAAAGTGGGAGACTAGAGTGTTGATGGATCCACCCCAAGATAAGTATTTGTATCCCTAGACTTTTTCTTTTACTTGTCTAGTAGATTATATTTTGTTTATTTCCTTGTAGACGTGTATGTGTATCCTATATTAAGATCTTCCATTTAATGGATAAGCCCATATGTGTGTATGTATGTGTATATAGTAGATACTAAAATTGAATATTTATAGCATCCCAATCTTTTATATTTGACAAATATAAAACAGGGTTCTACCCTTTAGTTTTAGGCCCTACTTGTTGAAATGCTCTAATTCACAATCTCACTATGTATAAACCATTATCTCTTAGTTTAATCCACATAATTATTATGACACATGTTTTCTATTTTACAAAAAAAGCTTAAAACCTGATAGACATCCTTTAATGTTAATTTTAGATCCATAGCTATTTTATATCCCTTTAGACACTACCAATAATATAGGGACACTATTGTCAATGGAAGTGTCTAGATCCTTATCTAGTGTCTAGTATCCAAAATTCATTCAAATTAAAAAAAAAATTGAAACCCATGGGTCATTATAATTATCTTATTTGACCCTATCATGTGATATTTTCAAAAGATGTGAATAAATATAATTCTAAGCCTTTTCATTCGTCAACTAACAAATACCAAGAAAATACCTATTAAAGCTAAATCAATCAAATACACAAACATTCTATTTTTCTATATTCATTTATATTTTCATATCGAACATATTATGAATTCTATTATATGTCTAAATCATTCAAAGAGTAATTCATGAGTGATATTTTTCAAATTATGAGCTATATCACCACATGCATCCTTATATAATATATTACACCCTTATTCACACACTTTCGTACACACAAGAGATAACTACATAAATTTTATACTCTTCTTAGGTATTTTATATATAATTAGTACCCACTGAAAGAGGGGTCTTTGGGGTAGCTCGAACTCATGATCACATTAAACCATTTTTTGAGAAAGACATTATAAGGGTGAATAACTAGGGGTTGATCAATTAATAAAGAGTGAGAACATGTATCCTAGATATTAATACATAAGCATAAAGGGAACAAAAAACCTAGAATAATGAAGTTGGTCACATCTAGATCCAATCATTATTTCGTACTAAACACCTATGTCACAGTCAGACACTAGCATTGATGGAGTTATATGTATTAAATAGGAGTGTTTACAACCATAAAAATACAATTTATATAATATGTTGATTGATCTAGAATACTAATCTTACATAATTTACACTTATTTATATCCAGTTAAGATATGCCTATGTATAGTGATCCAACGAAGTACCAATTTTTCTTGTTTATTTCCATATATTTTAATTATTGTAGTTTACTAATTTTGTCAACCTCAATGGTATAAATTTAGAATATTATTTATTTTATTTTTATATAAAATGGCTAATTATATATTAGCTTATCACCCTTGTGATTAATATTTTATATTATTAACCTTATCCACCTCTTTTTCAAATTAGCGTTAAATATTTGGTGAAATAAAAATATAAGTCTTCCTTTCCAAACCTAGCCTGATCTAGGGTTTCTAACCTCCTAAGGTTTTAATTTTTGTGATTGTTTTTTAGATATGGAACTTTACCCTAGGGTTTTACTCTCATCTAGTTACAAAGGTTTCATGTGCATACACTTGTAATTTATTCTTACTTAATTGGTGCATTTAATATTTCAAGAAACTCCATTTAAAAATTACTTAGAGTTTTTTTATATTGAGTTTGGTATATTCAAAAACCTCCTTTTGTTTGTAAAAATTACATATAAAATTTCAAAATATTCAATTTAATATTTTTAATACATCTTGATATACTAAGGAATACCTATTTTCCCTATTTTTTCATATTTTCTATTTTTTATGAAAAACCTTTCTCATATTTATGGAATACCAAAAAAATATTATGAAATTTATAAATACTTATTTTTTAAAATATTACTAAGTTTTATTTGAGATTTTTAACCTTCTAGGGTTTCGTATTGTGATACTAATTCAGTGTTGATTTTTCTTAAAATATTAGAATGTTAGTTTTGGTAATTTGGCCTCCCAAGGCAAAATTATAACCCATATAACTAAAATATTTTAATGGAAACCAATTAATCATGCACATGGTGTTCTCCTGCATGATGACGTCTCCTAAAATTCTTCTTGAAGTCATTCAAAATTGTTAGAGGTGTCATAGGGTCTGCTTGTGATTATTGTATGTCCTAGATGTCTTGGGTCCTTAAGTGATGTGATTGATCATAATGATGGGTTTAAATTAAGAAATGGAGTTTCAAGGTGTATTTTAGGGTCTAAATAATGGTTTTAATATTTTTTTATGATATTTTGTCAAAGTTAAGGTAATTTGGACATCTCGAGGTTATTTGTTCTTATGATAAATGGGCATGTTTCAAGTTATTATTTATGAGAGAGACTTTTTAAGAAACATGAAGGGTGTAAAATATTTATTTGGTCCATATTATATACCTTATTAATGTGTGTCAAGGACATTTTCCATAGCCTATTTGTTTAAGGCCACTTTAAGCCTTGATTACCCCCTTTATAGACCCTCAAGTCCCTATTATGAGTCTATTTGTATGGAAATATTTATGAAAGGGGAATATTTTAGTGTTTCATTATTTAAAAGGGTATTTAATAGGTTTTATTCTCATTATATTTTCATGGCTAGACATTTCATATCCTTAAAATTCCTTCTATAAGCTCGTAGTCACCTCCCACTAGCCAAATAGACCGCACATGTCAGAAAATATGTATTTTTAGCTCCTCCCTTTCCATACCATCAGTTTTAAAATGATATTTGACCCATGTTTTCTCTTTTTATGACCTATAATGGTGGTTATAAGATTTAAATCTATATAAACTACAAGAAAAAGGGTGCTTTCAACTACTTTTGTAAGTTGTACATATTGATATGGTCAACTCCATATAAGGGACGTCAAGAGATTATAAATGGGTTCATGTTAGGTGTCTTGGTGAAGTGTCATGGTAGGAATATTCAATACAATATCATAACTGATGTACTTTCTCCATCAAGATCCTTTATATCCTAGGACAACCCTTAAAGTTTGAATATGGTACAGACATGAAAAAGAAGATGGAGGTATGAAATTTGGGAAAAGGAAAGAACCTTAGATAAACTTAATATTTGGGAATGTATTATTATATTGGCTCTTCCTCCTTTATAAATAATCATTAACAATGTAAACCACTCATAATGGGTTTTCCATTCATGGAGGGTACAAATTTTTAATAATTTCTCCTTTCTTGGGCATGGTGATAGAAAAATGGGAGGTTATATAGCTTTTTAAGGGTGATAAACACTTTAACATAACATTATCTAGCCTAATATCACATGTGTGAGCCCAAGGAGGAAATAAATCTTCATTATAATTATTTTTTAAGGTGATACATATGGTTTCTTAATGTTTTGGGGTCTTCAATGGTTGAAGGTATATTGGTGAAGCTCCCATAGATTCCACACATCCTATTAAGATTATTAAATGTTCTCTCACCACTATTAGCAATATAGATAGCACCCTACTTGAACTCTTGATATATTTGGCTCTAAAACCTTCATACCTAATCTAAAATTATAATGATCTAAGTTGTGGGAGACCTAAACTCATACCAGACCTCTATATTTTGTTGAGGCTAGCTCATCTGATGTATCACTCTACACTGACTACTAAACTATTGATTTTTGGGATGAAAAGGGGGAGAAGGAAATTGAAAGGGAAATACTATTTTAATATTAGTGATACACCTATAATTATCATTCATCCACTCTATTTGAGATCCTAAAACACTCATTATACAAGTAAATATTGAGTTTACAACTCCAAATATATCTTATGCATCAATATTTCATGTAGAGGATTTATCTAGTGATCAAACCCTGAGGGAAATGATGGAATAGGCCTGATTCAAGGCAATACCAACCACTTATATCCACTTTAATCTTATATAAAAGACATTAAACATTAAACATGACCTACATAATCTAATAAACTAGTAACTAGGTAAGAATCAAGACTTGACAAGGGAGAAATCTCTACAACATATGCAAATCAACTGACATAAATACACTATACCAGAATAATGAAATCTAAAATAGTAATTTTATTTATCTAAAATGTTACAAAACTCAATCTTGGTAGAGTCTAGTCTTGCCAAAAGATGGATCCATCCCTCTCTTATCAAGACCAAACTTTGTCAAGATTGAGATTTGTAACGTTTTTTGATTAATTAAATGACCATTTTAGATTTTATCATGTTGGTATAGTGTATTTATGTTAGTTTATTTTCATATGTAGTAGAGATTTATCCCTTGTCAAGTATTGATTCTTACCTAGTTACTATTTTTTTAGATTATGCAGGTCATGTTTAGTGTTTGATGTCTTTTGTCTAAGATTATAGTGGATATAAGTGGCTAGTTAGTGCCTTGAATCAGGCCTATTCCATCATTTCCCTTAGGTTTTGATCACCAGATAAAAACCCTACATAAAATATTGATACATAGGAGATATTTGGAGTTGTATATTTAATATTTAATTTTCTATTCAGTGTTTTAGGAGCTCAAAAAGAGTGAATGAACTAGTAATACAGGTGTATCACCAATAGTAAATTAGGATTTCTCTTTTAGTTTCCTTCTTCCCCTTTTCATCCCAACAGTCAATAGTTTAGTAAGTAGTACAAAGTGATACATCAGAAGAGCTAGCCTCAATAAAATCTATAGGTTTGGTCTACGTTTAAGTGTCTCACAACTCAGATCATTCTAATGTTAGTCTAGGTGTGAAGGTTTCAGAGCCAAATCTACCAAGCCTTCAAGCAGGGTGCTATCTGGGTTGATGACAGTTCTAGCATGCCCCATGGGACATGAGTTCCGCTAGTGGAATATGAGTTTGTAAAAATTAATCTTTAGATACAATTTATAGTACTCCTATGGTCCTCATCTCAAAGAAAAAGGTACATTTTTGTTCATAATTTCAGTTATCTTCATGATTTTCTAGGCCATGGTAGCTTATAGAGAATAATTCTATTATTCTTCTCCCTACCAATAATTTTGGTATGATCCTCATGAATTATATCAGTCTTATCATAAGCCATATCAACCATATAATAAATATACATAACCTTATCAGTAGTATGAAATCTCAAATCATTCCTATAACCACTCTCATGAGTCTTGTTATCCCCATGATTAGCCCAACAAAGTCCCAAATCAAACCATCCCTCTCTTGGCAAGACTAGAATCTATCAAGATTGAGTTTTGTAAACTTTTCAAATTAATTAAATTACTATTTCAGATTTCATTATGCTATTATGGTGTATGTATGTCAGTTGATTTGCATATGTGGTAGAGATTTTTTCCTTGTCAAGTCTTGATTCTTACCTAGTGACTAGTTTATTAGATTATGTAGGTCATGTTCAATGTTTGATATCTTTTGGATAAGATTATAGTGGATATGAGTGGCTGGTTAGTGCCTTAAATTAGTCCTATTACATCATTTCATATAGGCCTTGATCAACAAATAAAACCTCTTCATGAAATACTAATGCATAAGAGATATTTAGAGTTATAGATTCAACATTTACTTATCTAATCACTATTTTAAGAGCTCAAATAGAGTGGATGAACTAGCAATACATGTTTATCACCAATAGGAAATTAGGATTTCCCTTTCAATTTCCTTCTTCCCATTTTCATCCTAGTAGTTAGTAGTTTAGTAAGTAATGAAAATTGATACATCAGAGGAGCTAGCCTCAACAAAATCTAGAGGTCTAGTCTAAGTTCAGGTGTCCCACAACTTAGATCATTCTAATGTTAGTCTAGGGTTGAAGGTTTTAGAGAAAAATTTACCAATCCTTAAAGTAGGGTACTATCTAGGTTTCTAACAACTACATTATGAGCCAAGACCTCCATATCATGATGCCGACCTAATCTTGATCAAACACATAGTAAGTAGGTAAAGTACAAAGGTTTGAGTCTTATTTAGGAATCCTGTGATCATCTTAAAAGTTGAAATATTTATATAAGGTGATAAAGGTATTAATCTTACTTTCATGGAATGTTTTAAGTGTATTTGAGATGTGTATAAGGATAATAAGGCTCAAACTTTATTAGTGGAAGGGTTTGAAGTTGTTTTGTCCACCCATAAGTCTACAGACCTATAGGTGAATGTTAGTAGCTTCCAAAACCCATTTTACATTGTGTAAAGTTTTAAAAGACATAATACATATCTATAAACATTAATTTAACCCTAATTAACTACATAATGACTTGATGAGGACCATTTGAATATGAATGGGCCTCAAATTTCATAGAACATAGTTAAGAAGCCTTCAATGCCTTTAGAGATGTATTTGGATGCATAAGAGATTGAAGAAAATAGAGTTAAGGGTTGAGATATCCCAATTAGAGTCATAAGATCTTGTAAATCAAGTATGGAGATGAAAAATAAATCTCAATGAAGATAAAACCTTTACCTTCAACCATTGTGCAAGATGAGCCTCTTATAGTCATGATAATTCTTTGAAGGTGGGCTAAACAAGTACAGTGGTCATGGTTAGTCTAAGATGGAGGGAAAAATTGAAAGGAATGAGGAGTTATAAGGAAATAAAAAATAGGTAAAAGATATGTAACATAGGTCTCATGAAAATTAGGACCTCAGGACATGAAAGACAAAAAATCATTCTCACCTACAACACAATCAAAAAGCTTAGAATCCTTAGTTATAGGTAGGTCCTTTAAGAAGGGAAAATAAATAGTAAAAATTGCATAAATATAAATATTTAGATATTGGAAACATATATTTAATCATATTATGAATAATTCTAATTCTTTTCATTGGACTAGCTTAACCCTAGAAAACATTGAAAACACAATGATTTGAACATGACTGTTATGCCTAATTGGGCCTAAACAAGACTATGTATGCTAGGTAAGGATTTATGCATGATGATTTAGGTAATTTAAATTTTGAAACAAATAAAAAATTGAATAAATAATATGTATTAAGGGTATCATGTGAAAAAAACTAGGTTCAAGAAATAGAGAGCCTAAATGGCTTAAACTAAGCCTAATGTAAGCCTAAATAGGCTTGTAGATATAAGATTAGATATGATACATAATTTATGGATATTGAGAGGTTGATAACAACTAATAAGTTATTTATAAGTATTTTTTAATATTTTAAAGTTATAATAACCTCATTTTGAGGATTAAAAATAGTAAGTCCAATCTTAGGGCTACTCAGGCCTAGTGAAACCCAAACCCTAAGCCTGACTATGTAAGATAGTTAGAGGACAAATATTGATAAAATAAATAATCGTATGATTTTTATTATGAAATAATTTCATAAAATCTATGTTTATACTCCATAAACATGGGTAATAAATAAATCATTCAAACCCCAAACCCCAAGCACTCAAGGTAACTGTGAACTATGACCTACAAGCAGTCATATGAGCCAATAGAAATAGAGTGGAGCTATGGTATATGGGGTGATTATATAAGGATAAAATATAGGTTATAAATGTATTATAATGTTTTATAGATATCTATATTTATCTATGGGTCACTTAGAACCTTGGGACCTAGTAGAGGCTAATTAGGCTTAGAAGCATATCTTTGGCCTAAAAACCTCACCACCACCTTGAGGAACACTCAAAAATTCCTAAGAAAGTTTGAAACTAGGATAAATTATAGGAATGTGGTATAATACCTAGGATATATGTTATATTTAGGATAATTCAACAAGAAGGCCATATTAGTCTAAAAAATCTCCTCGAGCTACCTCAGTCTTAGACAATTAACTCAAGTTACCTAATAAAGTGCTCATATACTTCATAGAATAATAACTTAGGTAAAATGATATTATAAAGAGTTAGGAACCCATATTTACTTAAAATACATGGAGGATAGAGTCATATTTATTGGTATAGGTTATTAATGAATGCTAATATTGATGATAGATCCAGAAGGCTTACAAAGAGTGCAAGGTCCATCATCTTACATTCAAATCTCTCCACACTAGTTGCATGAGAAAAAAATATTTTAAAAAGTGTGAGGGGGGTAGATTTAATAAACATAAATAAGCATAAGTTTAGCATTTGAGGTCTCATATTTATGAATGATCATTAATATGGTAGACCTCCAAAACCGTGATTAAACCCTTAGATAAACCAAACTTGAGAAAAGTGAATATTTTTGCACTAAAACACTCATTAATGAACTAATAAACACTTTAAACATATATTAAACTAAGAATAGACCCTGGTAATGTTACTGTATTATATGAAAAATATATGGACCTATCATAAAGTAGTACTTTTCCAAGGTTTTCTAATATTTTTAGGGTTTAGAGCTATTTTTTAAGTTAAAAATCATTAGAGGTGAAATTTTGTGACTTTTTTTTATCTCATAAAGTAATTATATATCCAAAAACATTCCTGTAAGTGTCTTTGTAAGTCTCTTCTAAATATCCAATCTATAGAAATGTAGGAGAAGATGACCTAGTCACTTAGTTT
Organism: Torreya grandis; assembly: GCA_037957365.1. Taxonomy (NCBI): domain Eukaryota; kingdom Viridiplantae; phylum Streptophyta; class Pinopsida; order Cupressales; family Taxaceae; genus Torreya; species Torreya grandis. Next base: position 376,133 of record JARHVA010006413.1, read on the forward strand.
GGTAAGGTTGTAATTGTGAGCTACTCAAAATGGATCATAACATGATATGGAAAATAATTTTAGTCCTAAAAATCAATTATACATAGGTTATAAAGGTCTCATATAGGTTATACATGGTCAATCAAACCCAAACACCATGTAATTAGGCCTAATGGCTTATTAGGCCTATTTGGTCAACAAGAAAAGTTGAAGAATGGAGTAGGGAGACTTTTTGAGGAGTTATTACAAAATAATTACACCATATAACTTATGAATTGAATGAGTTAATTTAATATTACATGGTCATAATGGAGAAATAAGTTAGTTTATTGACTTAATCAATATGCTCAAAAGGAGGATAGGTTGTTATATGCTTCATGGTGACTTGATTAAACCTCTTAAATGTATTATAACTATAAAATAGAGGTAATTGCTTAAATATAATGTGAATAGACATTTCATGGGTCAAATTTTAGTAAAAATAGACTTTGACCATCTTAAGGACACTTTAATGCATGGAGGAGTATGGAAGATTGTTGTAACTATCATGAAGAATACGTCATGATATTTTGACTTCTTAAAGGACTTATATGCCATCCTCCCTCTTCTTATCTCAATATACTTATATTTATTGAGTTTTTAAGGTATAATTTGGTATCCCTCTCTTGGGCATGAGGAGACTCTACCTAGATTGGCACTTTGTAACCTCTTAAGCTAATGCAAATGACTATTTTTAGACTCTTTGATACATGTTTAGTGTGTTATACTAGTTTGATTCACAAAATTGGTAGTTTTTATCCCTTTTTAGGTCTTAATCTCACCTAGTTGCTAGTATATGATTTTATGCAGTTCGCCTATAGTGTTTGAATGTTAAGTGTATAATCTTGGAGTGGAGATTTGATTGGTTAGTGCTTGATTTAGTACTTTCATAGTTACCCTCATGTTTTTACCACTTAGTTAAACCTTTGTGTGAAAACCTTTTTATAGGAGTCATTAGATTTAGAATATTCAATAACTTGTATTGTTTAATAGTGTTTGTTAAAGTCCAAATTGAGTGGATAAATGATTTTATTAGTGCATCACCACCCCTTATAGTAGTTTTCATTTCTTCAATTTCTATACCTTTACACCCAAATAGTAGTATGTCTTATCAAAATGATCCAAATAGATGCACTAGGGGAACTAACCCCACAATCTAGAGGTCTAGTCTAGTTATAAGGTCACCGAAAGCCTTTAGGCCATTCCCATGTTATCCAAGTTTGAAGTATAAGTGAAAAATATCCTTAAAATGGTAAAACTTGGGTTGTTAATAGTTTTCATTTATATGTATCTTCTTTCTTATTCTCATATTAGTCTTTGGAACATTTAAAATGGATAAAAAGGAACATCTTCCTCTTCTTAACCCTAAGGAGGGTGATATCGACCAAACCTCTATCCAGGTCCATATTATCACTCTTATAAGGGGTAAGGTGGCCAATCCTATGGTTTGAAATGAAGGTAATCAATATTTCCTTCCTAAAACCTCTCAACCTCCAAAATAACCCTTAAATTATTGTTGTATGTATATTAAATCCTAAGTATCTAGTCTTTGTGTTTGTGAGACCCTCAAGGATAAAATCACCACTATGGGAAAGTTAATATAATAATTATTATAAAAAATTCAATATCTTATTTCAAGGTTAAAATCATTGGAAAATCATATTACATAATTATAGAATCATAAATATGCTAGTGTTAATCATGTGTTTGCATCTTCATCTAGCAATGTTATACCCATCAAGATTTAATATCCAAATAAAATTCTAAAATAAAATACATATAAAGTAAGTGATTCACAAAGTGAAAAAAATGATAATAGGAATTAAAGTGAAATATTAAGATAAATTATATGAAATAAAGTTATTTATGTACCTCCTCTAATCCTATAAGGAGATCAAAATACTATTATGCATATCATAGAATTTATGGGCATCATACAAATTATTATTTTTACATCAAATAAAAAATACAAAAGATAAATGATATTGGTGGTCATAACATAGATACATCAACCAAACAACCCACTTTAATTATTAGTACCTCTCTTAAAACATAAGTGCCAAAAAAAAAAGCATGGGTACCAAAGGATACTTCAAAACATAAAAAATTATAAATGCAAAAATTAGACAAAGAAAATATTCAAAAGGCATAATTATGGAAAAAATATTAAAAAGACACAATTAGAGAAATAAAATATTCAAAAGGCCATGTTAGATAGAGATATGTTACAAAAAAACAATAACTCAAAGAACAAATTACTTATTTTCCTAGTATTTAAGCAAAGATACATGACTCTTATGTAGTCTATAATGAGATGCAACATTTTGACAATTATGACCATAAAAAAAATCACAATAATGAAAATCCAATCTATGGAACAATTAGTTTTGCATACACACATATATTACATGTTCAATAACAACCTTAGAATTTACAATTCTCCTATAATAATGAATACATTGATGATTGTGATCCTAATAATACAAAACATCGGTATGATCCTAATGATACTAATTATGTAACATATGAATATGACACATATGATATAGGGCCTTCAGAGAGGCATCCCTTTTATGATATCCTTATCTTATAGTAAAATTTTTACTTTTTATATAGTTTATATTATTATTAATTCAAAATTCAAAAATAAAAAACATGCAAATATTTCAAAAATACCAAAACATGCAAATATTCCAAAAATACAAAAATATTCAAATAAATTAAAAAATACAAAAATATTCAGCATTCCTAGATTTTATTAGTTCCTTGGCACATATATTGTTTAATTTATGCTAGTAGATAGCATTTAATTTCAGTCCTATATACACATATGTTTTACACATATTTGATTATGATATAGGCATAACTAGACACACGATATATGCATTTACAGATTTTGGACCTTTACTCTACTCACATCATATTGTATGTTGAGGACATCTACATATTTGATCATGATTTATATAGGTTACATGTTATTTATGATCATTTATACATTATCATGCTTTAGATTATATTCTAATGGTTACACATGTAAATATCCATGCTTATATATTTCATAGTGTAATTGATATGCTATACTACCTAACGTTTTTTTGATAACACATATATATAGGGAATAATATAATATACTTATGATTAATCTATTTTTCACTTCCTTCAATGTATTCCATTGTTTTCTGTTCTCTTGATTTTGATACATTTGAATATATTCCATTCCTATTTTCCCATGTGCCATTGTATGTTGTTTATACACTTGAATATGTAATTCTATGTTGATTGGACATTTAAATATGCAATCCCTTTTGATTGTAAAAAATTTGACCATGCATCTTTTATGAGGTCTCCTTGGACCATTCATTTTAGTGAAATTGATTTATATTATGTCTGTACTTGATTGATTATTGAGTTTATACTATTACCTTGTACAAATTGCCATGATCTATATCATGCATCTTAGGATTTTATGAGAACACATACTATGAGACTAATTGATATATATATTTTGACATGTTATCCTTATATGCTTCATTATTCAAACATAAGTTATATAATTACCTTATCTTTTTAAGGTAAGGTGCCTACCAGATTCTATGCCCCTCACCTCAAATGGGGGGAGGGGGTGGGTTTCAATGGGGCCATGCCATAATAACATGGAATCCAAACTTATACACTTACTCAATATCTATATATCTTATTTGGGGCATGATATAAATACATAACATCCACACTTACACAATCTCCAATTTAGTTTCATGATTTAGATGTACACTTGGGTAAGAATCTTATACATTGAATCAATTTTACAGATTCAAAACAAAGTTTTTTATAATAATGACATATACACTCTAGATCATACATGTTAAATGTGCATATTCCATGATATTACACCAAAAATTGAATTAAAATAAAAATTATATTACTCACTAGGATACACTAATTATACCAGGATGTATTATTATCGATCCTTTTCTAATCTAGTTTTGGGTTAATTTTATAGGTTAAATTGATTAAATCATTAAATATCACTAGATTTATATATTGGAATGATTAAATATTTAAATATCACTTTATCTATAGGATGATTTTATTATATCACTCACCCTCATTATATTATGTATATTCACACTTGAGTTTTGTGATTGAGATATAATGATCTCAATGACCTTCTCATAACTCATCCTTACACTAGATTGGGTTAATAATAAATTCTAATATCCCTCTTCAAATATCCAAAGTTTAGGTTTGAAACTTATCTAGATACAATGATTCATAAGGATGCATAGTTTTACCAAGTCAAATCACCAAGATGTAACATGGTTACATCGACACATAGGTGTACTCATTCCTTGCTTTCTTTCTTTTCAATCATTTCAATTATTTCAAAATTTAGATTATATGTATTGATTTTATACTTAACATGCTCTTGGTTATAGATCATACACTAGTAAATCAATAAAAGTAGGATCTATTGAAGGTAATGTGTGATATACACACTTAGGTATGAATTTATTTCATTTAACATAATAATTTCATCCTTGTGCATTACTAGATTAAATGGGGGTAAATGTAGATACTAAAACTAAATATTTATTACATATTAGTGTTGTATATTTTACAAATACCAATTAGGGATATTACCTTTATTTTTATACCTCTCTACTACTAAAATTATCACATTAACCATATTAATATGCCTAAATGGTTATCTCTTAGTATGATCCATATCATTATGATGACCCAAGTCTCTTTTACTGCATAAAAATCTTCAAATATGATAAACATCATTCACCATCAATTCCATATCCATACCTATTTAATATCCCTCTAGAAACTACCAATCATATAGGAATAAAATTGAGTATGGTATTGTCCATATCTTTATCTAGTTTCCAATATTCAAAATTCATCTAAATTACAAAATTATCAAAACCCATGGGTTAGCCTAACTATCTTTTTAATCCTAGCATGAGATATTTCCGAAATATATGGTATAAATATAAGACTAAGCCTTATCATTACTCATCTAGAAAATATCAAGTAGAAACCTACTAAAATTAAAGAAAGTAACGACACAATCACTCTATTCTACCATATTCATACCTATTTTCATATCAAGCATATGAGAAATCATATTACAGGTCTAAAACATTCAAATAACATTCCATGAGTGATATTTACCAAATTATAATCTAAATCATTACATCCATCCTCATCTAATATATTTCACCCTTTCACACACACTTTCCTACAAATATGGGATGAATACATAAGTCTAAGGCCATCCTATAAGTATTAGCTATGTAGGTAGCACCCATGAAAGAGGGTTAGTTTAGGAAGATTGAAAATGTGTGCCCACTAACCCATTTTTTGGCAAACTCATTCTAAGGGTGAAGATCTAGGGTTAGATCATTTAGTGAAGAGTGACAACCTATATTTTAGATCTAAATACATAAGTAGAAAGGTGACATAAAACATAAAAAACAAATATGGCCACACTTAGATTTAGTCATTATTCTATACTGGACATTTACATAATAAATAGACACTCACGATAACCATAGTGTCATGATCTAATGGTAGTGCCCATGACCACATAAGTCCAATTTATAGAATCTAATGTTTTATCAGTAATATTAATTCTTCATAACTTACATCTATTTATAATCCATATCTTATTATACATAATAAACTAAGTACCAATATTTCTTGTTTATTTCCATATATTTCAATAGTTATACTTTAATATTTTTAACCATCTTAGTTTTATAAATTTAGAATATTGTTTATCTAATTTTTATATTAATTGGATTGATAGATATTAGTTTATCACCATTGTGTTTAAGATTATATATATTCTTAACCCTATCCACTACTTTTTAACACACACACATGCACGCATGTGTGCACACCCACACATGATTTCCATTTATCACTTTATGTTACATAGACCCCCATTTGGTTGACCATTACACCTTAAATTATGTTTTAAAAAAATTACCCATAATTTAATTTACTTTCACCTATTTAAAAATATTTAATTTTCTTGCATATTTACAATCATATTTAGAAATATTTTACCTTTGTTGAGGTCTCATGAGAACTATATCCCTATGTCATAGGCTTAGGATTTGTAACCCATTCTTTTTGAGATTTAAGTTTTAGATTACCTTTTACTAGGTCTACATATATCATTGGTCCTTAACCACTCATATAAGTATTTTCAAGATCTATTTTATTGACCTTATTTGTGTTATAGTCTATTGAGATAAAAAAGATAGGTTTAGATCATCCTAACCCATGGATACATTCTAGTAAACTCAACATGAATCATATATCATCACTAGTTAGATTGTCTTTACATTTAATTATTTTTTAACACTATATTCACTTTGGATTTATCATAATAATGCATTCTAGTGAACCTGACATGAATAGTATCCCTCCTTTGGTTGGATTGATTTCATTTTTTTACTTTTAGCTTCATTACGACAATGTCAAAATCATCATATATATTTTATTCCAACTATATTAGCTAGACCAATAAAATTAATTAGTCTTAACAATTATATCAGCCAACCCCATACCATTTTCTATATTTTTTCCAGTTGTATCACCCAACCAAGTGCAATTCTATCTTTATAGATTTTATCACCCAACCCAATATAGTTATGTGTGTGCTTTTGATTGGATTAGCTAGTTTGATATAGTTTTATTTGATTACTTTTTATTTTGACTATATTAGATAACTCGATACCATTATAAATGTTTTTTGATTTCATTTTAAGTTATAAATTTCACTTTTAATTTGAATCATGTTTATTATATTTTATCTTCTTAAAACTATGTTCTAACGGTTGTAAAACTCATATGAGATATCATTATAGGCCAAGCAATCATAATTTTACCTAATTCATGGTGTTAAGTCTAATAACCCAATGTTCAACGCATTAGACAACACTATATATGAACTTTATTTTCCACGTACCTCACGACATATCATAAATTCCTATGGGTTTGTTCAACTATATTGGTCATACCATACATTATTGGCCATGAGTTGATTTTCCCTCTTACAAATTGCATATGCCTAAATGATATAATAGTCAAAGATTGGTAATTTATTTCCTTGTCCCTAATAAATAACCTTGGCCTCAATTTAGACATTTTTAAAACTACCCATTACTTGCCATAAATATAGTTTCCTTTTTACATTTGTCAAGGAAAATTTTGTTACAGGTATTTCCCCCAACACCTAGATTTCAAAATCTACTTCATGTTTACTAGAAATGACAAAATGGATAATACATGCACCACCTACCTATAAGTCTCTAGATACATTTATACTACATCCTCTATCATGTACACTCCTCATCCATAAGACATAGTCTCTTGTAACATTATTTTTTGTCACATAAAGCTCTGATTTTAAAAAAGTATTAAATGTGTAAATGAATATTTCTACCTATTTATTGTAAACATTTATTTTTTTGAACTTTTAATTATCTACCAAAAAAACACATTTTATCTCCCATAATTTGTTTTCACAGGTCATTTTCATGAACCTAAATAAGCCTTAGAATTCTAGTGAGATTTTTTTTTGAAGTGTTAATAGAAACATTTTCCAAAAATTTGGTTTTTTATCTAATTTTTAGGTCCACCTTTCATTATTCTTGATTGGAACCTTATATCACCTGTGAAAATACATAACATTATATTTTAAAAATTAAGGTAATTAAAGGTACATATTTTAATTTTATTTAGTATTAATTACTTTTAGTTATTACATCATTTATTTTCAATTATTCTTTTAATTATTGTTGTGTTTCTTTCCTAAAGAACCATCTTGCATTACACTATTATGACACATGATTAGATTATATTAGGGCATATGTACACACTAATATTTTTAATTTATCACTTTACTAATGATTATTCAAATGGGTTGTCAATTCATCAATATCCTTGAGTGTATGCTTTAAAGGTAACACTGAGAATTGGGTAGGATCATCTCATGGTACTTTGTGATATATGTTTGCATACTATCATTTTAAATCATAAAAAATATTATGATGAACTCCTCAATTTCTCAATACATATTTTATTTCTATATAATTCCAATCCAAATCTATAAACTTCCATATATGCCACAATATTTTCTTGGTTGATACCATTTATTGAGAGGATCCTTCCTAAAAATATTAGTAGATAATTGCTAATACATGAAATAAACTATGAAATTAGAAATATATTAACTCAAATAAGTTGAATTAAATTACAATGGCTGAATTGGAGATATCTAGCCTCTTTAATATCAATACAATAAATTCATGGATGCCTTCATTAACCTCAACACTTACTTATATACTAAGTCTAATATATGTAAATACTACTTCCCATAAATGTGGGATAAAACAAAATGCTCATAAGATGACTTACAAATCATATTCATCCATACCAAATATTAAACTAACAAAATAAAGAGAAGGGGTATCATGGGTTCTTAACATCCCCTCCCTCTTATAAAATGATTTGTCCTCAAAGCTTTAGATGTGGGAATTGGTGCTAAATTTGAAATAGTGGTTCCTATGTTGCATCCTCTAGTTGCATTTTATTCCACTAAATTAAAACCTATGTGATGGAGTGGGAGTGAAGTTGGCATGTGCATCTATATAGGATTGCCTCTAGCTTGAGAATGATGGATCCTTCATTACCATGTTTTGGTAAAATAGTCTGCACTCTAATATTTATGTCAAGAACTTTCTTTAGATAAGAGACATGAAACACTAGGTGAACTTGAGAAGGTGGGATCTCCAACTTATAAGAAACCAATCCAATATTCTATAAAACCTTATAGGGACCATATAAAGTGGGAACCAGCTTATAATTCCCTTTTTGTTTTAGGGATGATTTATTGTATGGCTATAGGCAAAGAAAAACCATATCACCTACTTGAAAAGTGTACTTAGAATGGTGTTGATCAGCTTGTTATTTCATTTAATTTTATGGCATATGAATATTATCCCACAAGGTGATGAGGATCTGATCTTGGGTTTAGAGAATCATGTTGACTACTTGAATAGATGAACTAATTGGAGTGTACGGAAGGATCACTGGTGGTGCTTGACCATAGACTACTTTATATGGAGTCATTTGCATTGAAATGTGGTAGGAGGTATTATACAAACATTTGATGAGAAGGAGACACTTTGACCACTAATGTTGTTGTTATGAGGTGAAGCAAAAAAATAAAGTTTCCAAGCATTTGTTGATAATTTTAGTCTACCCATCTATTTGGGGATAATACCTAGAACTTATCTTTAGTTGGGTGCTGGTGTAGTGAAATAGTATTATCCAAAAAAGGATAGTGAAGGTTTCATCATGATATGAGATAATGGACGAAGGAATGCTATGAAGATGGAAAATCTAGTCCAAAAAAAAATGTGTGATTGTGGAGGTAGTATAGGGATGGATGAGGGAACAAAAATGACTATATTTGGAGAGGTAATCAACCATAACCAAGATCACTATTTTCCCTCTAAATTTAGGGAGATATTTAATGAAATTCACAAAAATATTGGTCCAAAACTTGGTAAGGATGGGAAAGGGTTATAAAAACCTAGGGATGAGTGTTGTTTCACCCTTGTTATGTTTTCAAGTATCACATTCATCGACCATCTATTGAATTACCTTTTTCATTCCCTTATAAAATAAGTTTCATCATGCTTACCCATAAGTTTTGAGAAACCCTGAGTGCCCTATGGATGGAGAATCATGGAGTTCATAGAATACAACCTATTGAAGATTTGTGTTCTAGGGAAGCACTAGATGACCCTTATATTATAGAGAAGCACCATCCCAATAATAATGTGGTACAATAGATGGGTTAGTGATTAACTATTGAATGAATTGAGATAATGAGGATTCATTTACATACCCCTATTTTATAGTTTCCAACCAATTTGGAATAGGCATGAAAATAGATAAAATGAAAGCTTGGTCCATAAATGTGAGAGATATAGCATTAACCACAATATTATCCTTACCTTTCTTATAGGTGATCTCATAGTCATAACCCATGAGTTTACTGACCCATTTCTATTGTGATGGGGTAGAGACCTACTATTTCAAGAAATCTTTTATACTTTGGTGATTAATTTTGATGCAAAAATGATTCCCCAATAGGTATGGCCACCACTTTTATCCTACATACAAAATGGCCATCATTTCCTTCTCATAAGTAGAGAGTACTAAATTATTGCTAAAAAGGGATTTATTGGTGAATTCAATAGGGCATCCTTGTTGGAATAAAAAAACACTAAGTTCATTATTGTAAGCATCATTCTTGATAGTGAAGGTCTTATCTTTGCCAAAAATTTGGCATAGCTAGAAAAGGTGTAGCACACATAGCTTATTTCAATTCTTCAAATAAACACTCAATATCTTGTGTCCATATTAAAGCATCATTTTTCAACATAGATATCAGTGGAGCTAAAATATTCCCATAATCCTTGAAAAAATTATGATAGTACCTAGTTATCCCCAAAAAATCATGAAGTCTCTTGAGTGTCTAAGGATAAGGCCAATTTGTCATGGCATCTATTTTTTTGGGATCCACCCAAACCCCTTGGGCTGAAATAATATGCCTAAAATACTCCAATTTGTCCTGGTCAAAAACACATTTGGACTATTTTTCATGAATATGATGGTTAGAGAGAAGTTGGAGTGTGAGCTCCAATTTTTGGAGATGCTCAGACCATGTTTTATTATAGATGAGGATATCACCAAAGAAGACTAGAATGAATTTCCATAAGTAGGACTAGAATATCTTATTCATCAATGCCTATAATGTTAAAGGAGAATTAGTGAGGCCAAATGGCATGACTAGAGACTCATAGTGGCCATCATGCATGCAAAAATTTGTCTTAGGGATATCATCCTCATGAAGTTTGATCTGGTGATATCTAGAGTAGAGATCTAACTTGGAGAAAAAATAAGTGACATGAAGCTCATTAAGAAGCTCATTAATATTAAGGATCATGAATTTATCTTTGATTACGATGTGATTAAGTGCATATAAGTCAATGTAGAGGCACCATGACCCATATTTGTTTTTAACAAGGAAAACTAGGGAATAATATGGGTTGGTACTAGGGTGAATAATGCCTTGCTTTAGTAAGTCTCAAATGAGCATCTCAATCTTAGTATTTTGCTGAAATGGGTAATGGTAGGGCTTGATGTTGGGAGGAATGCTTATAATAAGGAGTTAAATATGGTGTTACTTTGGTTGTGAAGGTGGAAATACCACTAGTTTGACAAAGACACATGAATACCTATGTAGAATGGTTTGTAGATCAAAAGGAGTAGTGGAAACCATTGATGGTTTCATTTGAATGGAATGGATCTAGGAAATGATTCCATGTGAATTCTTATTAATAAGATTTTCCATGTGATATGAACTTATGATACTGAGAGACCCTTGTTGTAAGCCTTTTAATGTTTGTTTTTACCCATTATCTAAAAATTTCATCCAAAGTCAAAAAAATCCCATAAGATGGGTCCAAGTTTGTATAACCATTGGACTCTCAAAATAATATCACATCCACCTAAGGGCAAGTCAAATATGTCAAATAATAACTTATAATATCTAATAGATAGACACACATTATGACACTTCTCTTTTCAAGGTAATGTGCTTACATTGTCAATCATGACTTTAAACTTGGAGCAAGGACAGACAAAACAATTAGCCTATTTGGTGATCTGAAGGTCAATGAAGTTATGATTGCTACTAGAATCAATGAGGATTGTGAGAGAAAAATTCTTGAAGTAACCCTTGACTCACATGGTTTATGGGTTGGTGAATCTTTTTAAGTCATGTAGAGAGATCTCTAGTTGGTCTTTTTGAGAAGTATTTTCCACAATAAGTTGAGCTTCTTCTAGATCATCTATTGTATCTTAAACATCTTCCCAATCTTTAGCTTTGGGTGGAGAGTCCACATCTAATAATTAGATATTTTTCATGATGTATTGATGTCCTCAAGTGAATTTTTCATCATAATTACAACATATTCCTTTTATTTTATGGGCTCACATCTCTACTTTAGTCAAATTATTGATAGGAGTGGTTCTAGATGATGCTATTGTTTGAGATCATTATGGAGCTATATTTTTAAATGGAGTAAAATTGGATTTAAATCACTGTTGAGTTGTGATCTTGTCTTCTACCAACTTATCCAACCCTAAAGCTTCCATCAACATGTTGGGCCAAAATATTTTGACCCTAGATCAAATTGCATACTTCATTTTACTAAAAAATCAACTATTGAATAATTAATCAAATAATCCCTCTACGTGATTGATCAAATTTTCAAATTTTATTTGATATTCTCTCATGGTTCCTATTTGGAAAAGTTTGGTGAGTGCTCCAATGAAGTCATCAAAAGCTCTAGGGCCAAACCATTAAAAAATGAGGGTGTAAAAATTGATCCATATGGTCTCATATTGAGCTTTAGTATACCAAAGATACCATTGAAGGGCTTCATATTCCAAGTAAAAGGATGCAAGTAAGACCTTGTTGGCATCAAAAGTATTATTTAGACTAAAATATTATTCTCCCTAATAGATCCATCCAGTCAGATCTACACCATTAAATTGATAAAGATTAAGCTTCAACCCATAAAAATTCTTGGAAGAAGAAAACTTGGTGTTTGAAGAGGATTCTAGATGTCATCTGTTGTTCATGGTGGTATGTTGAAGACTAAGGCCAATAATTTTTTCATCAACATATTTGATGTGGGTCTTGAGGGTGGTAATTTCATCTTCCATTTTTTTCTCCTATTTAGCTTACTACCATGACTAGAATAAGATATTTTTTTTGTAATGGGTAGGAAAACTAGAGTTAAGACATGTTTAGTAAGGGAATTTTTTAATGTGGGAAAAATTAGAAGGGGTGAAGGTAATTTTACTAATGTTTTTTACATAGTGGGAGTATTATTAACAAAGGTGAGGGTAATTTTAGGAGTGAAAATGGAAAAACTATAAAGTTTATCAAAGAGGGACAAAGGAAAAGAAAAGGGAGATGAAAACTATGGAAATTTTTTGAGACAAATGGACAAAAATAGAAGTTACAGTAAAACCTAAAAAAAAAGAAAATTATGATTTGCAAGAATTAGGAGTGGAATTGGGATATGGGACCTCAATGAAATAAAATGTGGAGAATGGAATTCCAAGTGTCTAGATAAAGTTTGAGGATTAACAGGGCTACAGATGGAGAGATATGTCAAAAAAACAAAAAACAAAATACTTTTTTTCCCATGTTATATTTTTTGTCAAATATCTAGCCGTAGGTCCTCTAATAGTCTTCTAATACTCTATTGATAGTTTTTTGAGACTGATAAGATGAAGATTTTCTAGTTTCTAGTTTTTTCCAATTATCTAAATGTAATTCCTCTACAAGTCTTCTGATACTCTATTGATTGATGTTTTGAGAGTCTATTGGGAATATTCTAAAACTGATAGAATGGGCCCCATGTTTCAATGTCTACCTAAGGTTTTACAGATATCTATGATCACAAATTCTATAAGATTGAGTACTTCTCTCTAGAAATTTTCTGGCATGGGTTAACCTCTAAGCGACAACTCTTGGTTTTCCTCATAGGTGGGAACTATTCAATCAAGAAGGGGGAATTACTCATTTCACTGGTAGGTCCTCTCATTTGGCCAGTTACTTTAGGGTTCCTATGGTACTCATCACAATGAGCTGTAGGGATTTCACCCAAGCACTTGCCATAGTTATGCAGACAAGTTTTTTTACCCTGATCTAAAATAGATTATTGTGATGTAGAATAATTATGCAATAGAATAGAGTTAAGAATTTATGAGAAAAATACTTAAATGAATTATGAAATAGAATAGAGTTTATATTTACTAAGAAAAATTGGCCCTAGAAAGCACTCTAATACCAGATGAGATGATCTTTCCTGAATAAGTTAGCAGATAATGGTAATTACATGAAATAAACTTTGAAATTACAAATATATTAACTCAAACAAGTTAAACTAAATTACAATGGCTTAATTGTATAATATTTGGCATCTTTGAGGAGGTAACCTACTTTAAGAAATATCAATAAAATAAATTTTTGGATGCCTTCATTGGCCTCAACACTTATATACTAAGTCTAATCTAAGCAACTACTGCTTCCCATGAATGTGGAATAAAATAAAATACTCATGGGATGATTTATAAAAAATTTGCATCCATAGTAAATATTACACTAAAAAAATAAAGATAAGGGGTAGCATGGGTTCTTAATATTTATTTCATCATTTTTCCTCCCTTGTACTATATTGAATATCTTGATATATTTTTTTGTCTTCTAACATGTGTATTGTATTATCTTGACCAATACCATCAATTTAGAGTTTAAGTTTATTTTTGGGAATTGTAACAATATATATAGGGGTTATATATTTTTTATATTAAGATACATCACATTCATACACTACTTTCACCCACATTTCTACCTTATGTAAGTATTTGGGAGAGTTAGAGAGTTTAGAATATTATCTTAGAGGTATTGTCTTGTGGTATCATTGAATCTCAATAGGCAAGGTCATTAGTAGTTTCTAACTAAGGATATAAGTCCTCATATAACCATTTTATGTCTTCAACATACAAAATCTCTTTCAAACCTCAAATTTAGCCAAAGGAGGATATATAAGTGTGGGTGGGTCCACTCCAAAATAAGTATTTCTATCCCTAAACTCTTTACTTTACTTAATACATTAGATGTTGTTTTTTTACCTTATATATTCATGTGTGTATCCTTTCTTAGGATATTCTTATACCAAATAATATGGTATATATATTTAAGGTTTGTTAGTATTACTATTTATATCCTTAGGTTTCATAAACACCCATTTGGTTGCCCTTTGTAATTTACCTTGTTTATAATAACTTACCCATCATTTGATTTAATTTTATCTTTACAATCATCGTTATAATAATTTACCTTTGTTGACGTCTAGTGAGAGTTATATCCCTATGTCATAGGCTTATGATTTAGAACTATTTCCTCTTGAAATTTGAGTTCTAGATTACCCTATACTATGTATATGGATATCATTGGTCCTTACTTGATAGTATAAATATACATAGGCTATATTTGATTGGATTTATTTAAGTATTATTCTATTGAGATAAATATTATGGTTGTATAGCATTGTATCCGATGAATACAAAAAAATTGGCTATATTAGGTGTTTTAGCATTACTAAAAGCTTTCTGACAAATTTTGAAAGTTAGTATCCTAAATCAAGTGATCATAAAGCCATTAAAGACTATTTATGATGATTGTGCATAGATATAAATCATAACATAATATAAATAATATAAGTACCCTATCCTCTTGTAATTCTTATAAAATAATAAATTCAATATCAATATTATTTTTACATTTAGATCTACATATTAAATGATACTTTTTAAATGTATTCTGAATATTTAATAGTTTAGCTTATTTATATCATTAAATACAAAATAAGTTAAAACATACACATAAACTATCTTAGGAAACCTTATATATAAAATTAATCCTTTACCAATTAAGTTAGATCAATGCATAAGATAAAACCGCATTATCAAGGATCAAGACCTAGAGTAGAGCTAAGCACAAAGCTTCACCATTCTCCTACTCTAATTTTAGATTCATTGACTCATATATTACATTTTTGTAATAAATTTATTTAAATTGGTCTCTCATAATCATATTTTACCAATTGAAGGTTTTAGATTTCATGTATTTACCTCATCAATTATAATAAATAGGATTTTCAAAATCATTTATCAAGTTATTCCATAGAAATTAACTCAAAATACATTGAAGTCAAATTGTAGTGTTTGGAATACATATTTTTAAATTTCACTTCAGTGGTTAACCAAATTTATATAGCCTTATTTTTTTAGTACAAAAATAGTTCAAAGACAAAGAATAGGCAATTTAACACATTGTGCCTGATAGATTAGTGACTCAAGAATATAGAAAGATAAAAAAAAATAGGTATCAAAGAAGTGATATAAAAATAAAAGTGTGAAACCCTACACAAGTGAGACTCTATGGCATAAAAATAGACCCAAAAACATGAGTCTTTATAGGTTTGACTTGACAATCATATAATAGACTGTGATTTTTCATAAGATCCCTGGATTTTAGGATCAATGTCTATCAGACCTACATAGTCATAATTTAATAATAAAAACAAGGCATAGTTATTTATAGTCTTTTTTACTTAATTATCACAAGTTTAGTTCATTTATCACTGTATTATTACATTTTATAACCAATTGAGTAGTTATGATTTTTTTTCTTTCATTATCATATGTTAGATCTATTCATTATAATTACTTATCTACCTTAATTAGGACCATTCAAGCCTATTTTAGGGTAAACCTAAATGGTGTACAAAAAATATTTGCTTATATTTAAACTAGGGTTTCAAAAACCCTCAATACTCTCAAGGTTTTCATTCAAAATATAATTTTCAAATTTACATATCCTTTAGGATTTTTCACATTTGTCTTTACTTCCTTTATGTGTTATCTAATGATCATAGCTTATGCTTATAAGGTGTAGATCACCAAAATCTATTAGACATAGAACTAGGTTAAGTTATGATACTTGTGAGTTTGATCAATAGAATTTACCCACTAATCATGCTTCAAATATGTTAAAACAAAAGGAAATTCCTTCTTAGGATGTTCCACCTTTAAATAATGATGAACACGAGAGTACCAATAGGGACAATGGCCATAATTATGATAATTACTGTAATGCTCCACCACATAATCCTAAGGATGAGCCACTTTATTATAACATTCATAAATAACAATTTTAAGAGTTTATTCATGGGAACCCTAATGAACTAGAATATAGTATCTATTTACTTTCTAAAGCTTAATATAAACATGTAAGGCCCGATTTTTTCCTTTCCTATTTATTTTAATTTTCTCTAATCTTAAAATGATATTATGCTATTTAATAATATGTAAACTTAAAAATTTGGAAGGATTTATCATATTTGATAAAATATGATACATATGATTATTCTACACATATGTCTAAGGTGATCATGTATATTGGGTTTGAATTGTTTAAGTTTAATTACTTTAATTATCTTAGGATAGTGAAATTTTATGTGCATATTGACGTGAAATATTATGATTTAAAAATAAATGGATATTATAATACATTATTAATTTTATTTACCATTCATTATATTTGTAGTTTTCATATTTAACACATTGCTTAAATTTTATTCATAAATGTGTTCTTATTACTAATTTGAATTTTGGTAGTTTTAGGAAAACTAACACTATTCAAACCCTCTTTAGCCATTAATTATAATTTTTTAAAAATATATAGGAATGAAAAAGGATGAAATTGAGTAAAAAAATATACCACTTTAAAAAAATTGAGTGGAATTGGAAATCAAACCTTAGAATATTGTATAAAGTGAATATAAGATATTTTAATGTGAATTTAGTCATTTGACCAAAAGAATGGCATAAGAGTAATTTTAGGAGTGATTATAATTTTAGGATATCCCATGTCATAATTAATGAAATTTTAATGAGTGAAGAGTTCATTGAATGTGAAAATCCATTCGTTCCCTTATGCTTTATTTATAGATAGGAAAAGGAATAGGAAGGGTTAGGTGTCACCTTCTTATTGGCATAATGTAAACCAAATCCATGATTTCCCTTATGCTTTCCCTTATGTTTCATGTGTGTTTAGTTTAGGAGGAGTATATAATATAGAAGACTTTTAGAGATAGGAAAAGGAATAGGAAGGGTTAGGTGTCACCTTCGTATTGGCATATGATTGAAGTATTTACATATTAATAAATGGGAATTAGTCTTTATTTACACCTTTTTCAATAAAAATGGAGTTGGATGTGAAGATTGGAGAGACTAAGAGGAAATCCTAAGATATGGATTCTAGTTTGAAGCTGAGCTTTAGAGGAAGGGATGTTGATTCTCAGATTTATAAACAAAAATATGAAATATATGTACACGTTCATGTTTAATGTATTTTATTAAAATTAACCTTTTATTATAATATTTTTATGGATTGTCAAGGCCTTTAGCCTACAATTATCTACTTTCTTCATACATGATTTGAGCCTAAGGCTAATTATTTTTATAAACCCTATTAAGGGTGTTTGGGAAGGTTTTTATCCCACTTTATTTTTTATTTTAAATCTCATATTTTAGTGTTTAAAATGAAAATTTATGCTTTCCACATGGTCTTTAATTTTATAGTTAATATGGATAAAGCATGAGTTATTGTGTCCAGGCCATCCTTCTCTCATCCCTTAGAATTCAATAGTGAAACATTATCCCAGTGGGTCTAATATCCTTATTAAAATTAATTGGAGTATAATACAATTTCAAAACCTATTTTATTATGTTTGGTTTGTGTGTGTATTAGCACAAGTGTAGTTATGGTCATCTAGCTCATAGGAAGAGGTAGTAAACTAGAGTGTTTCCTAGTATACCTTTCAATCTAGTGAAAAAAACCCTCATTCACAACTTAGAAAACTATAGATGGTAATATAATTAATAGTGATGGTACTCCTTACCTTGGGGGTGATTAAGATAATCACATAATTATGTAAATAAGATAGGAGTTGATCCCCTACTTTCCTTGGCATTGTGGATGTAGATTGGGAGCTAGACAATTATTTTGGAGCTTTATATTTATTGTAAAAATTATAACAATTTACATATTTGTTGTTTTAAATATTTTATATAATAAATTTGGTTTACATTATCATAAACTAAACACACATGAAACAATGAAATTTCATAATAAAAAAATTCTATTTAGAATTTTCTATTATTTTAGATTGATTACAATAGGGAGAGGTATTACATTTATATAGATAAATGAGATCCTATTATCAAGGAGTCAAGTATCATCATCCAATTCCATAATCTTCTCCTCTAATCCATTTATTTTCTCACTCAATCCTATCTATGTGAGTTATGAGCACAAATCACTCACACACAATATAATATTATATTAACAAAACCTTTATTAATAATGAGTTGTATTTATAACTTATAATAATAGTAAAATTTACAAAAATATAATAATGTGAGCACTAACCCAAACATGATTTATGTAACATTCCCCCCTTAGTGAGAACATGGGGAAACATTATTCTATACTACAACTGCTACCAATAAAGCTTCCTCATGATTTGGTTCATTTTATCTATAAAACCAACAACCTCAAGGATTATTTTACACTTGGATAACCAAAATCCTAAAAATATGATTTTATAGGAAAAATAAAAACCTAAAAACAACCGAGATGGTTTTACATGTGATTAACCAACAACTATATCCATCATGATGTTACAATACTCTATTAGTTATCATCACTATCTTACTCCAAGGGGAAATACAAAGAAATAATCTCAGTTATTACAATTATTAAATAGGTATGATCCATCTATTCTTATTTAAAAAAATTAAAAACATAACTGAAAACAAGACATAATTCCATTATGCAGTCTCATCACTTGTGTCTAATGATAGGATGTTATTTATCCTCCAACCTCGTATGTCCTTCATCCACTTGTTAATGAAGTTTCTTACTCCACAAGATAGGTCAACATATGTTCTGATGATTCTAGAAGGTTCTCTATTGGTTTATTCCATAGAAATTGGAACCCCCCATAATCTAGACATTGTGTACAAGTGATAATGCATCCATGAGGCAATTTAAATTTTATAATTTTGACAATGACTCTATATGACATAAAATGACCTAAAAGATTGGAATCTTACAACATGACTCAATATAATTTATTCATGGAAAAAGGAATTTTAATTTTTGAATCATTTTTTAAATCCAATTAAAGATTGGAGTTGATAATCTAATTTGACGTTTTTAAATATTTTAATAAACCTTTTGACATCACACTACTTTATTTGTATAACAATATTATTTAAACAACAAAATTTATATCCTAAATAGTCTATAATAGATTAATAAATATAGAAAAAAATTGATTAATAAAATAGACAATATAAATTATATTCAACATTTGACATGAATTTAAAAAGTATTGATTTAATAACCATAACTCACAACTATACACAAAAAACACTATAAACTAAAGAACGTTTATACCATGATTGATAGTGCTTTGACAAATAATTAGATAGATAAATTTTATGACTAAAAAAGAATAACTAACCAAATGATCTTCAATATTCAAGGCATTTTTGGATAGTGTCTGAGGAAAACTGAACTCTTGTTGTGAAATGGCCTGCAAGTAGGTCAATAACTAACAACATTAAGATAGAGTTGTTTCATTATTAAAGTGATGTGGTAGTTTTGTATCCCTTGAAATAATTAATTAATTGGCATGATTTTTTTAAAAGGTTAATTAATCAAACCTATATGCTATCACACTTCTTGATGAAAATTTAGGAAAAATAAAATAATGGTCAATTGTGTTGAGTTATATATCTATAGTTTGAAGCACAAAATTCTTTTTATCTTGTATATTTTTTCCTGATTCAATGTGCAAACTATATACATAAACTATTATAAGTATTCATAGATATAGCCAAATTACATAATTTTAGCCTCAAACAAATATTACTAGTTTGAATAATGGATACACAAAGAGAATATGTGATAATAGGTGTGCATGATGATAAATGTATCCAAATCAACCTCCTTTAATCTTGGTTAATGCTCTAATCTATAAATAATGAAAACAAACCACCAAGACATAGGTTTGACTAAGAGATCCATGTGGGAAGATAAGAGAATGATATGTATCAAGCCCATGTAATTGAATCATAGAGATTAATGGTTAACAAATCACTTAGATCCTATCAAATTGCCTTCAAAATAGTCTTCTTGACACTATAATAAAATAATAATAACAATATATGATGAAAAATTGTAACTCATGATCTTGAAATTATGAACCAGGGAAACATAAAACTATGGATTTCCCTTAAATATTTTTATTTCTCCATCAAAAATCCCACTTTGATACTACATAATAGCTTTGGTTTATAATATTTTAAACTAAACACACATGAAATAATGAAATTGCACAATAAAAATATTCTATTCAGTATTTTCTATTACTCCACATTGATTACAATAGGGAGAGATATTAAATTTATATAGCATAATGAGCTCCTATTATCAAGGATTAAAGGCTTGTTGTCTAATCCCATAATATTCTCCACTAATCCCTTTATTTTCTCACTCAAGCCTATCTATGTGAGTTGTGAGCACAACTCATTCACACTCAATATATATTATATTAACACAAACTATATCAATAATTTGTTAAAATTACAACTCATATTAATAATAAACTTTACAAAAATATAATAATTTGATGACTAAACCAAATATTATTTTCGTAACATTATATTACATTAAATTTATTTTAAAATAAATTATGAAGTTTGCATATTTCATGATGTAAGTTGCTATGTGTTGTACACCGTTGTAACTTTTGTAATCAATACTAATAAATAATTCATTTAAATTTAAAGGAAACAAAATTATTTATTTAATTTTTTATAATATGTCAAAAATATTATCAATTTATTTTACACACACACAAAAAAATGTGTGTGTGTGTGTGTGTGTGTGTGTGTGTGTGTGTGTGTGTGTGTGTGTGTGTGTGTGTGTGTGTGTGTGTGTGTGTGTGTGTGTGTGTGTGTGTGTGTGTGTGTGTGTGTGTGTGTGTGTGTGTGTGTGTGTGTGTGTGTGTGTGTGTGTGTGTGTGTTAAAAAAAATTGGTTAAGAAAATTTTCTCATAACCAATGTTTTTTAACACACACACACATTGTGTGTGTGCAAAAATTTTTGGTTAAAAACTTTACATCACAAGTTATGTTTTTCTCCTTGTATGCTTAAGGATATAGAGTTATAGGTATATATTTTTAATTTAAGGAACAAAAAATAAAATTATCCAATAATAATTTATTTATTCAAAGGTTTTTATGTTTTTATTTTAGAAACTAGATAACTCAAGTTATAAATTTTGAAAGGATAAGTCCTAATTGGGGTAGTTTTCCTTTGTAAAACACTTATTTTTCCTTAATTTTTTCATGGTTTTTATGAAGAGTTAAGATGAAATTTTAATTTTAAAGTAATATTAATGTATATATTACACTAAATAATTTTTTATTAATTTTATATTAGTTCTAATATTTAAATAATAAAAAATAAAATCAACAAAAAACGTGAAGGTCATGGGCGCGACCAGTAATGGTACCTCAATTTTTCCCCCATTATCCCTTTCATCTATATGAGGAGTAAGATATATTTAGAGGTGTTATGAAGATATGGGAAACCTTATAAATTACCCTAAAACATGTGTATCCTATAAAAAAATAAAAAAATAAAGGTCTTAGTGTATTTATTAATCACCACCATAATATTTTGGCCATAAGAACCTTTTTCTTCTAAATGGGAGCTTGAGACTTCTCAAATACATTATAAGAACTAAGAGGGCCTTGAAATATACTGAACATTAAATTGAGAATTAAAAAATATATAAAAAGTTATAAAATAAATAAATAAAATAGTATAGTTACCCTATTCAAAATTTGAGTTCTACCAACCATTAAGGACTAAAAATAGAAATTTTCCCAAATGGACAAAGAATATAGAGGATGGTCTTAGAGGGACACCCTACTTACCCATTTTTTTCAAAAAATGATATTATTACCCAAAATTTACTTTCTAATTCAAGGTCTTGGTGGTGTCCATTAATCATTACTAGGTAAGATTTTGCATGTAAAGACATTTTTCATATATGCGGGAGCCCACAATGTCATACAGAGGTTTCATGAGCAATTTTGGACTTAATATTCACCCAAATTTTCATTTTTAGATCATGATATAAAGGATTTATTAAAATGTGTGTTTCTACATGTAACCTTATCAAAGCAGTCAGTTAGGGTCCTGATTTATAAAAGAGGACCAAAAGTTTGTCCCTTCCTTCTAAACCTTAATACCTTTATCCTATATATTTTTCTAATCCTTGGTTTAATAAGGAGGCATTTATAGATGTAAATAAGGATAATTCTATATTTAGTGATCTGACATGATCTAGTAGTTAAGAAATTATTTAACCCTAATTTGGATTAAGGAATCCTACTTAAGTAGATAAGGTTAAGAAAAATGATAGGGTACAAGGTTGAATATAAAATATATAGTAGGTAAATTAATGTGTTAAACTCAGATGTACTATATGCTAAATTTATAAAATTAAGATACATTATTAATGGAAAGTAAAACTATGTTGCATATATAAATGAAATAAAAGAGATTACTTAGTTGATTATGATGCTAATGCAGATCTAAATTTGTACCAGTATAAATTAGGTAGGAATAAAATTATGGATCAATCATCAGATTCTAAATCTGATGCCTCTAGATTTTTGGATAGTTACATTAGCTTGGGATAGTTACATCAACACTACTATTTGATTTCAATGCTAGTTTCCTCTATGGAATGTCATTTAAAATAAGATGTGACCACCTGGATGCTTCTGAGTTTGGATTCACCTTAAATCTAATGCATTTAGATCTGGGTCATAGATTTTTACTCCTAGTCAAATGTAAAAACCATAACTTTCCATCTTCAATGTAACCTTGGGGGAAAATGGGTTAGTGGGCACATGGTTTCAAGCTAACCCATAATTACCCCACTATCAAATGGTACTACTTACATATCCAAAACTCTATAAGAGGGCCTAAGACTCATTTAGTTTTCCCCTACATGTTAGCTTGTGTGTAAACCATACATTGTATGTAAATCAAGTACAATAATGATTAAGCTTCAAACTTGGTAAATATTAAATTATAAATTATCCTTTAGTAATTTAGACCTCTATCTAGGTTATTCCTTTGATTAATATTAGAATTGGATAGAATAATAAATCTTTTGGTAACTTGAGTTCTTATTGAGTGATTCTTCAATGTTCTTTTGGTCTGATTAGTAGGTGGTGAATGTATGAGGGTTGATATTGGTATAGGGTTTATATTGTATTTTTACCAATCCTATCTAGAGATACCACACATTATAGCACTTAGGCTGATCATTGTATTATATTTCATTTACGAATTGCATTAATTTAGGCCATTAGACACTTGCATTAGGTAGGACATTAAAATCAATGCTACTATCTATCCTAGATGTTAGTGGCCAAGGATAATGAGATAAGACATAGGATCAAAACTTGCATAGGCATAAGATAAATACATTTTAAGCATTCCAATTAGTATGGGATGTTTGTGTCATCAATTAAAGGATGGTAAAACAAAGAGATAGGCCAAGGGGCACAAGATAAAGTAGATGTAAAGCTTTCAAAAGCAAGGCATGTGTAGAATTAAGAGGAACATCTAGGGTCTAATTTTTATAATTATAAATATTGAGGTGATAAATAATCACAAAATATCATCTACATATTCCCCCTATAATATAGTAATGAAATTTCTAGTTTAATGTAAAAGAATAAGTACCTAGGTACGCATGCACACCTTGTTTTTATTTGGGTTAAATTTGAGTGCTTTTCTAGTGAATGAAATAAAAATAAGATCATGTTATAGTGTATAATTAGTGCATATAATATGGATCAAAAGTAATCGAAATATATTTAAATTGAAAGAGCAAGGTTTAGGATACACTGGTGTGTTGATGTAACCACCTTGCCTATTGGCAAGTTGTTTATTTAAAAGATGTATCATTATAATGTTTCAAAAATAAGATTATATATATATATATATATATATATATTTAAATTACACATATCCAAGGATTGAGAGAGAGAGAGAGAGAGAGAGAAAGAGAGAGAGAGATATTTTATAAGGCACATGCCACCAACTTTAGATAAAAAGTGAGTTACCACTTAGTAGTTGAGATTATTTCAATTTTGTAACCAAATGATACTTATAACCTAATGATTTTGGATGATCAAGTCTAAACTAAAAACTTAGAAAGATTGATTGAGTTAATCACCATAACCATAATAAAATGTGAACCAAATAATATAGTATAATGGCTTATTAAAGTCCATAAAATTCCATGGGGTATCATTACATCTAATAGTTTTAGAATATTAGATTGATTTGGATTTTATATTATTAGGCACATGTTGAATAACATATGCACCCTAAATATGGCTCATGTTGAAACTATGTATAAAAATTGTACCATGTATATAATTCTATCATAATTTTGAATCCAAATCATATAACTATGTGCTTTAGCTAATTTGGATAACTATGTAAGTTTGGAGGACATGTTTCCAAAGTATGCCCCCATTATATATGGATAAATCTTAAAATAATATAAGTACCAATGTGGAGGAAATGTTTCCAAAACATGTTCCTACTATAAACTAGAGATATTGAATATTAAATAGGTGTGGATAACATTATTCCAAAACATTCTCCCACTGAATCTATAATTTTATATAAGTATTATTGTCAATTTTTCCCCACAGATCAAATTGTCATCATATCATTTGAAACTTAGCATATTTAGTCTTAATAGTTCCTTAAGATGATTTATTTTTTACCCTAATGATTCTTTGTAAGTTTGGTGCCTTACAGTAATTTATATTTTCAAATATAAGCCTTCAAATATGAACAAAAAATGACTTGAGCAAGCCTAGAAGAGCCAGAGCATCATTAGCATGTCATGTAGAAATAGACTGGTTAGCTCATTTACACATTTTATAAATATGATTGTAAATCCTCTCAAGTAAAAATAAATGAATGAACATGAATTTATTCATGCCTTGAACATTATGTAAAAAATTTGTATCTTGATGAGATTGATATCTCAAGATATAAATCTTCAAAGTTAATACTGCAAAATGAAATGGGCACACAAACATCAAGTTAAAGCCTCATAATATAGCTATTGAAATTTAAATGATCAAGATCAATGGTTGGTGTTCATTCATAATAAATATCTAATGATGAGTGGTGATCTGATAGATGTCATTAGGTCTCAAGGATAAAAAATGCATATTCATTCATATATCAAAGATCAACGGTGAGAATCAAGTCAAAAGGTCAAAATTAACACATCAATGACAAGTGTCAAGATCTTAGGTACCTATCATATGGATCAGTTTTATGTATTGACTAATAAGATAGTGGGCCTAAGTAGATCTAATGGTACATATTTAATTTTAATGATTAGATCGATGGTGAGCAAGAGTCAAAGAGTTAAAGGATCTCAAGGATGAACAAGCTCCTACCAAGTGTCACAACTATGGTAACTATCAAAAAGATCTATGACTTGTATTAATTTATAATAAGAAAGATGAAAAGCACACATGAAGTGGATAAACTAATATCAGGATCCTAAATATCAATGCAAAAATGATAAATATCATAATCTCAAGGACTCAGATCAAGATCAAGGGTCAATATTAAAATTTGAAACCAATTTGATTGAGGATGAACTAGCATCAATATTACAAAGAAAAGCAATGGGGGTAGACACATAAATTTAAATAGGTTCATCACCAAATCTATTAGCATGATCATGACCCTTTTCTCCACCCTTCATGCCAAAAATGAACCGAAAAGGATAAATCCATGCTATAAAAAGATTGAAATGGATTGATTAAGCTATTGTAAGTACATCAACACTGGAAGGAGATTGCAAAAGATTGACCCAACTATTTTGAATTGATTCAACTCTATAATTTAGCTTGAAAATGACTTGATTCCACCATTGTAATTGTAAATAGCATCAATTCAAACATAAAATGTATTGAAAGGGACTAATATGGTTTTTATGGCCATTTTTTGGAGGTAGTCTTAGTACGATGATCCTTTATAACTAAATCAATACATGAGGATTAGAAATCTTGATCATAATTATGCCTTCTCTATTATTTTAGGCATATTCCCCATCTCTCTCATCTCATTATATTATATATACAATATTAAAATCCTTGAAAATTATCCCTCTCTTTGGCATGACTAGATTTTGTTGAGATTTGCATTGTACCACTTCTATGATGTAATAAAAGACTGAATTCCTTCATTGTAGAAATTGAGTTAAAGTGTTTTTCATGAGTTCATTGGTGTGGTTAAAAAAATATATGTGTTAATTTCATTTGTCTATATTTACTCACCTTCATGCAGTGTTTTGGTAGTTATCACAGGTCACTCTAAGTGCATACATAGTCTAATAGTCATTGTCGAAGTAGATAACCACCCTCCCATGCTAGGTTAATAACTAGTTAGTGCCTTCTGAAATACTCATGTGAAAATTGATTAATGAGTAAATGAATTTATGTCTATTAATAATGAAATTTTCTAATATCGTGTCTTTCATAAGTGTGAGGATCAAACATTTGGTGCATCACCTCATTTCTATATGATTTCATACATTATTGTCAATCTTTCTCCCTTTCCCAAGCAAGATCTAGATTAGGTCTTGTATATATGATAGATTCAAAAGGAATCTGACCTTATCTAAAGGTCTTACCCAATTTTATGTGAGCCAAAACCTAGGTTCAATCCCATGTTTTACTAAGTTTGAGCAAGAGGACATGAAAAATCCCTTTGCTCAGCTAGGGTAAAACCTAGGAACACCAACTATTCTAGCATGCCCAGTGGGATACATTCTCCTTGAGGAACTAAATTTGGGAGATAAAAAGAATCATATACATTATAAAAGAAACATATACATTAGGATCTAAAGGCTCTACATGTTTCTAAACAACATTTTCATGCCAAACGTTACTACAAGGTTAGCTAGAAAAGGCATTCCCCTTGAATTCATTGATCTACCTATTATTTCATGTTAGAGAGAAAGATTTAATAAGAAAACACCTTATCCTCAGAGGCAATATTCATCCCCTTTTCTTCCTATTACCTTAAGTAGTGTAGTCCCCACTACCCAAATGGCCATCATAAATCAAGTATTTATTCCATTCAATAAGGGTAGTCCATTAAACCTAGCCCAATATGATGATATTCATGTGTTTTCTCTTAAAATGATCCCATTATTTTATTCACAACATCAAATAGCTTCTATTGATCACATCTAAGATGTTTCCAACCTTTGATCCATTCATAATATTATTCAAGATAATGTAGCTATTAGATTGCTTGTTGCCTCATTCAAAGGAAAAGCATTGGAGTGGTGTAAAAATCTTCCTTTGAATTCCATTGATACTTGGGATGAGTTAGGAGCAGCCTTAGTTATAAATTTTGAGGAAAAGTCTGACCACCTATCATTAGTTGAGTAGCCAACTACCATTAAAGAGATCTTAATGAGTTCATGTCTAATTTTAATATTAGATTCCAAAAGACATGGGCTAGGATTCATGTAGCGATTATACCATCCCTATAATATGCCTTCTTGTAATATCTGAAAGCCATCAATTCTAAAATTAGTGTGATGATATAATCCATGGGTGGTAATACCTTTTAAATGCTTATACAGTAACCATAAGAGCAGAAAATAGTTTGATACAAGATGGTAAGCTTTATCCTA
The DNA here is from genome assembly GCA_037957365.1 of Torreya grandis. Taxonomy (NCBI): domain Eukaryota; kingdom Viridiplantae; phylum Streptophyta; class Pinopsida; order Cupressales; family Taxaceae; genus Torreya; species Torreya grandis. The sequence goes on from JARHVA010006413.1 coordinate 404,743, forward strand.
GGCCTCCAATGCCTATATTCCTAGATTCCCAATCTACTCTACCACCTCAAGTTCCTCAATTTTCATCATTAGATCCCATCCCATCTCTTGAATCCCAATTTCAGTCCCTTCTAGTTAGGTTAGTGAGAGTGGAGAATTGGAAAGTCTATTACAATATTTTGGGAATGAAATAGTTCAACTCAAAAGAAAATAATACTAGGGTAGGCTGTAACAATAATAGAATCATCCCTTCTACCAATCTTTTAGAGATCAGAGGCCTCCCTATTAAGGATCTAGGGAATATAGACTACCTTACAAATCACAAGGATCCATAATTATAGATAAACCATATGAAACTCTTGACCCTAATATACCAACAAGTTTAATGGATATTATTCCCACACAACTTCAAAATAATTTGATGCATGAGTCGTTTTTGCAACCATCCAATCTCAATCATGCTTATGGCCAAGCCTTGGTATCATAAAATATTACTATGCCATAAATGACATAAGAAGAGTTTTATCTTCAAGGAGGTTAGTATCAAGTGACAAATTGGGTACTCCAAGGATGGGATAAATAAGTTTAAGGGTAACCTAATGCCATTAATGGAAACTAGTAAATGGATGATTATGTTTTTTTCAATCATGGTGGTGAGACTAATAGTTAAAATGCTCAAGTTGCAGATATAAATAGAGATAAAATAAGAGACACTGATGAGACTCAAAATGGGATAAATGATTCTAGTGCTCCTAAGGTCATTCCCAAAAGTATCAAAGATCAACTCATTTCCACTATAACATAAAAAATTAGAATGTAGAGGATTGGAGGGTCCTTCAAATACCTGTAGTTCATGAACAACAAATGGTTTGAAAGGTGTAGCCAAATGTTAGTGGAGCCTCATTCAACATTGTAGATTATATGAATAAATATAATTTTAATATTAACATGTGGGATTTCATTTCTATTCTAGGGGAAAAAGGCATGCTCATCCAATAGATTTTAACTCTCAAGGTGTTTGCATAACTAGTTGAGAAACAAGGAGTTGTCATAACTAGTTCAGACCAACTAGTGAAGCATCAAGTATAGTAGGTATAAAAAATGGAAAAGGGGGGTCAAAATGAGGTAAAGTTAGGTAAAACTCCTCCCTTATACCTCTCTTTGATAGTTTGTTACTTTTTGGTTCATAACTCTATGGTGGATAGTGGATCCAGTAACACTGTCATAAATAAGTAAATTACAAATAAGCTTGGTCTTATCTATGAGCCAAATACTAAATGAGTATTGAAATTGGTTAGTTAAATAAAAAAAACAATAGGAATCATTAATGATCTAAATTTGACACTACATTCTTATCCAAATGTTACCATTCAACAAGTTTTAGTTTTGGTGGACTTACCTCCCTACTTTGCCATGTGTCAATCAAGGGACCTTACATCAAATATTGGAGGATACTTACCAGCTGACTAGACATATTTTTTGTTAAGGACTAGGTATGGTACCAAGGTAACCACACATTATGAACTTATTTCATGGTTCCATTTGGAACCATATATGCCAAGTGTTATGAAAACTAATTGCCTCATCTTAGATGAGGTGATAAAAGATAATGTAGAAGAAATTGAGTCACCCTTAAATGGGATTCTAGATTTGTTCCTTGATAAGTTGACCTCTATCTAACATGAATATGATCCTTTAAGATAATTGAAGAATAAGGACTTGTTTTTTATTACCTCGATGAGAAATATGAACCAATTTTAGCCTTGATAAAGGATGATGAGTCTAGTGATGATCTTTGGCAATTATATTTTGATGGATCAAGGAACAAGCATGGTACTAGGGATATAATGTTATTTATTTCTCCATAAAATCAAATGTACTTCTCATCTATTAAGTTTTTTTTTTTTTCAAATAATGCTACATAATATGGGGTACTAGTTTATGGTCTACAATGTGATAAAAAGATGAAGGTCAACACCTTACAAGTCTTTGGTGATAGTGAATTTATAGTTCACCAAGTAAGGGGTCTTAATGTATGTAAGAAAGCATTTCTTAAATATTATAATCATAGTGTATGGAACTTACTTGAAGAATTTTAAGCCTTCAACATTCATGCAATACCAAGAGATGAGAACAAACATGTAGACATATTTGTTACCATTGGGGCACAATTTAGTATCCCAGCTGATGTAAGAAATGAAAAGGTCTAGTCACACATTAGGGTGGTTGTAAGGAATTATATTTTAGATAACAATGATAATTTTAAAGTGTTTGAGGATCATAATCATATTTTCATATTATTATATGAGGAAGCTATGTTTTCCTCAAGAAATTATTCAAAACACTTGTAACGGTATTGTGATCAAATTATGCAGCTAAAAACAAATAAGTTACACAAGGGATTGGTCACACTTGAGAACATATTTAGTTTTTATGATGAATTGAGGAAAGAGAAGTCAAAATTTTCAACAAAGGAAGAACATTATGCCAATGTGGAAGTTGAACATGGTAAGAATGTAAAGTTTTGTAAGGTATACACTTATTTAGAGAAGGAATCTTTCATTAAGTTATGCACAAGATTTGATGATGTATTTTCATGGCAATAGAGTGATCTCAAGGGATTTGAACTAAGTCTAGCTCAATAAACCATTGAGTTAGAAGATGAAACTAGAATGGTAAGGCAAATAAAAATTCCATTTTAATCCTAAGCTCAAGCCTTTGATGAGATTTGAGCTTCATAATCTCATTGAGTCAGCTATTAAATTACTAATCAAGCACTTAACTTGTGTGGTAAACATTTTCCCAATACAAAAAAATAATGGTGAAATTATATTGTGTGTTGACTTCCATAACCTAAATAAGGCTTCCCTTAAAGAACACTATCAACTACCACTAATGGAATAGATTTTATAGTTGGTTACAAGTTTAGAAAGGTTCTCTTTGTTGGATGGCTATAGTGGTTACAACTAGATTTTAGTTAGGGAAGAAGACCAATTCAAGAAATTCTTCACCATAAAGTGGGGTAAATTTACATATATAAAGATGCCCTTTGGTCTATCAAATGTTGGGCAAATTTTTTAGAGATCCATAGATATGGCATTCTAGGGCCTTCTTAATAAGTTTGTGTTGGTCTATTAGGATGATATAAAATTATTTTCAAATAATACAAGTGAGCACATGGTTCACCTTGAGCAAGTGTTTGAAAGGTGTAGACAATTTAAGTTATCCTTTAATACCAAAAAATGTGTCTTCTCAGTTCATAAAGGTAAGATTATTAAGCATATAGTTTCAAATCATGGTTCAATCATAGATACTAAAAGGATAGCCTCAATTCTTGCACTTTCCTTACCCAAGAATAAAAAATATTTGTAAAGTTTCTTAGGATAGATCAATTTTAACAGAAGATACATCTCAAAATTTGACACTTTATCTCAGCCACTTACAGACATGCTAAAGAATAATCAAAGCTTCAACTGGTCCAAGGAAGGAGTAAAGAGTTTTGAAGAACTTAAGAAAGTTATGGCTAGTGCTCCTACACTCATGAATCTAGATTTCTCAAAGGGCTTCATTTTGTAAACCTATGCTAACATTGAGACCATTTCAAGCATTATTATACTAAAAAATCATGAGGCCTTATAGAAACAAATAGCCTTATTTACTCAAGGCTTAGAAGAATATGAAACAAGGTACTCTTTTATTGAAAAACATGTAATTTTTATTATTGTATCTCTCAAGAAATTAAGAGACTTGTTGTCTAATAATATGATACATCTGATGGTTGCCCATCCAAGTATCAAATAATTTCTCTTGAATAAGGATATAAATGAGAAAATATCTAGTTGGATAACAAATTTAATGAAGTATGATGTGGATTTCAAGGTCACAAAGCTGGTTAAAGGCAAAGGACTTTGTAAACACCTAGCCCAAGACTTATAATAAACCAATGAGGTGGTTATGGTGTCAATTAATGAAGAAGTTATAGCTAGTTAGACCCTACCTTCTAGATGGTATCTTGATTTGGTAAGATATCTCTAATATGTTAGTTATCCTTCTCATCTAAGCCCTTATAAAATAAGATGTTTTAGATTACAGTCAATTCCTTTTCTTCTTGTTGATGGCACCTTATTCAAAAAAATAGCAAGGCATGTTACTATGGTGTAGAGAGCCAAGACAAACATAGAGATTGCTTGAGTAGTTAAATGATGGACATGGTGGAGGACATTACTTAACAAGGACTATAGCCCACAATATCATGAGAGGTGGGTATTATTTGTCAATCTTATTTGGCAATTGTCATGCATGGGTTAGGAAATGAAGACAATGTACTATGTTTATTGGAAAGGTGAAACTTGCAGTGTTACCTCTCCAACCAATTGTAGTGGATTAGCCCTTTGTCCAATTGGGATTAGACTTTATTTGTCTCATTAATCCCCCTTCAATATTAGGTCATAGATGGATACTAACTACTATAGATTACTTCACTAGATGGATAACAATAGTAGTATTGAAGGAGAAAGATGAGGGCAATGTTCTATATTTGTATGAAGGTCTACTCAATAGGTTTAGATTCCCTTCAACTATTATTTATAATACTAATACGGCCTTTATGGGGTCTAGAATCAAAAAATGGGAAATTCAACATGGGGTTTATCTCATCACTTTATCAAACTACTATCCCCAAGGAAATGGTCTTATTGAGTCCACCAATAAGAACCTATTAAGGATCATAAAAAGAATAATTGAAGATAATCAGAGGTCATAACATCTCAAATTGTAGCTAGTTGTTTGGGATGATAGGATCACCTACAAGAAGTTAATAGACAATTCCCCCTACAAGATGATATATGGTAAGGAATTAAGAATGCCTCTTTCTCTTGAATTTCCTACCTAGAACTAATGCATCAACTTGAGTTGGAAAATGAACCTATAGAAATCAGATATACTGATCTTATGGAGTTGGAAGAGACAAGACATTAGTCCATGCTAGCTATGGAAAGCCATCAAGAAAAGGTAAAGAGAACCTTTAACAAAGTATCTTCTTCATGAAGTTTCAAATAAGGATATTTGGTCCTCAAGTGGGATGAGGATAGAGCTAATCCAAGAAGGCATAAAAATTTTGACTCTCTTTGGAGTGGTCCATACTCAATATCCAAATACAAATCCCATGATGCCTTCTAACATGCAAGGATGGATGGTGAACAGATTTATATCCCAGTTAATAGGATACACTTGAAACATTGTTATTAAGGAATTTAGGTTCCATGTACATAATTAGTTGTTTTTTTTCCTATAAGTGTTGTCCCAACACATTAGTTTGTTTGATTTTGCCTTGTTTAGTTAGCCTCCCTATTTTTTGTGTTTCCCTTCTTATTTGGTGGAATTCATTGTCTTTGCAAGTCAAAGGGGTTGTTTACAACCATGAATCAAACTTTTCATTACTTTATGAATCCAAAATTCATGTGGATGGTCTATTTCTCAAGCATAACATGCATGCTTCCTAGCTAAGTTGTTAGAATGTTTTCAATTTTGCCCCCATAGATCAAATTCTCATATTATCATTTGAAACTTAGCATATCTAGTCTTAGGAGTTACTTAAGATGATGTATTTTTTTCCCTAATGATTACCTAAAAGTTTTTTACTGAGGTGAAATTGTTATCTACAGATATAAGCCTTAAAATATGATCAAAAAATGACTTCAGCAAGCCTAGAAGAGCTAGACTGTCATCAAGACATCACACATACATAGATTAGTTAGATCATTTGTGCATTTTATAAATATTCTTAAAAAACCTCTCAAGTTAAAATAAATTCATGGACATGAATTTATTCATGCCTTGAACATTCTCTACAAAATTTGTATCTTGATGAGCTTGTTATCTCAAGATATAAAGCTTCAAAGTTAATAATACATAATGAAATAGGTATGCATATGTTAAGTTCAAGAATCATAAGACAGATATTATAATTCAAATGATCAAGATCAACATTTGGCATTCATTTTTAATAAATATCCAATGGTGAGTAGATTTAATATATGTCATTGGGTACTAAGGATCAATGGTGCACATTCATTTGTACATCAAAGAGCAATGATGAGCATCAATTTAAAAGGTTAGAATTAATGCATCGATGACAAGTATCAAAATCTTAGGTACCTATTAGATGGATTAATGATACATGGTGACTAATAAGCTAGTGGGACCAAGTATATCTAATGGTGCATATTTAATCATACCAAGTAGGTTGATGATGAGAAAGATTCAAAGAGTCAAAGGATATTGAGGATTAATGAGCTCCTACCAAGTGTCACAACTGTGGTAACTGTTAGAAAGATCTATGGCTCACATTCATTCATACTAGGAAAGATCAATGAAGTACATGAAGTGGAAAAATTGATAATAGTATCCTAAGGATCAATGCAAAATTGACAAATGTCATAATCTCAAGGACTCAAATCAAGATCAAGGTTCAATATTAAAAATCAAATCCATTTCAATCGAGGTCAAACTAGAGCCAATATTACAAAGAAAAGCCATGGGGGTAAACACATCAATTTTAATGGGTTCATCACCAAAACTAATATCATGATCATGACCCTTGTCTCCTCTTTTGTATGATAAAAATGAACTATTAGGATCAATTCATGATAGAACAAGATTAAAATATATTGATTAAGCTATTGTAACTACATCAATACTAGAAGGAGATTACAAAATATTGACCCAGCTAGTTTGAATGGCTTTGATGCTAGAATTCAGCTTGAAAATGACTTGGTTCCACCATTGTAACTATAAGGAGCATCAATGCAGACTAGAAATAGATTGAAAGGGATGGATATAATTGTTATACACATTTTCTAGAAGTATTCTTAAAATGATGATCATTTCTAATAGAATAAATGCTGGAGGATTGGAAATGTTGATCATAATGACCCTTCCTCCATTCTTCCAAGAATCATTCCCCATCTCTCTCATCCTATTCTAATACACACACACACACACACACACACACACACACACACACACACACACACACACACACACACACACACACACACACACACACACACACACACACACACACACACACACACACACACACACACACATATTAGAATAGGATGAAAGAGATGGGGAATGATTCTTGGAAGAATGGAGTTATATATATATATGTGTGTGTGTGTGTGTGTGTGTGTGTGTGTGTGTGTGTGTGTGTGTGTGTGTGTGTGTGTGTGTGTGTGTGTGTGTGTGTGTGTGTGTGTGTGTGTGTGATTTTAAGCCTTGAAGATGATCCCTCTCTTTGGCATGACTAGACTCTACTAAGATTTACACTGTAACACCTCTATAATGTAATAAAAGATTAAATTCCTTCATTGTGAAAACTGAGTTGAAGTGTGTTTCATGAGTTAATTAATGTGGGTAAGTGAATCTATGTGTTCCTTTCCTTTATCTATATTTTCTCACCTTCATGCAATGTTTTTATAGTTCTCATAGATCACTCTAAGTGTATACATAGTTTGTTGGTTAGTGTATAAGTGGACAACAACACTCCCATGCTAGTTTGATAGCTAGTTAGTGTCTTATTGTGAAATACTCATGTGAAAAATGACCAATGAGTAAATGAAGTGATTTTTATGAGTATTGAAATTATCTTATAGTGTGTCTTGCACAAAGTTGAAGATCAAACATTTGGTGTATCACCTAATTTCTATATGCTTTCATAGATTATTTTCAATCTTTCTCCCTTTCGTAAGAAAGATCTAGTTTAGGTCTAGTATATGTGATAGATCAAAAAGGAAGCTAACATTCTCTAGAGGTCTGACCGAAGTTTATGTGACCAAAAACCTAGGGTTAGTCCCATGTTAGACTAGGTTTAAGCAAGAGGACCTAAAAAATCCCTTTTCTCAACTAGGGTGTAACTTAAGAACACCAACAAGTACCATATTGAATGAATGTGGAGAACATGCTTCAAAATCATACCCCAATGTAATTTGAAAACTATGAATGTGTGGAATCTATGTCCATATGACATTCCCCCATTAAATTTTTAAGCTAGTATAAGTAAAAAATATTAAATAAATGTGGAGAACATGATTCAAAAGCATGCCCCCACTATAATCTAGAAATTATGAATGTGTGGATGCCATGTCCATATGACATGCCCCCCACTAAATATGAGAATTGTGAAAAATGTGGTTAAAATCAATTCCAAGCATGCCTACACTGATATTCCCCCCTTTGAGGTGAGAGGAAAATAGTAATTAGAAGTTTACTCACCTCAAAAGCATAATACAACTATAAAATATATGAATGTAACCATGTAGCATATAGAGTGAAACATGTCTAGGTTATTATATCATTTAAGCTCATATAACCAATGTGATAACATGTAGGCCTAAGATGCATAATAAATATCATGGAAATGTTTGGATAGTAATAGTACAAAATCAACAAGAAAATAAGTACACACATGAGAGAACTCAAAATCAAGTAAAAAACCAATGGTCCAAGGAGACCAAAAACAAGGGGCACATTCAAATGCCCCAACACTTAATATACATGACTTAGTCAAATGTACACAAAATAAAATAATGACATTTTCAAATATCCATACAATAATCAAAGACATATTCAAGTGTCTAATAAGTCAAAAATAGGTATAGGGGTCACATACAATGGATCATATTCAAATTATTGAAAAATCAAGACAATAAGAACGAAAAACATTCAAGGAAGTATATAAAGAAAAAGCATAAGAAACTAACATAAACATGCCATAGTGGTCCATGGATTAAATGTGTTAGCAAAAAAAAATTTAAGTACATAGCATATCAAGTATCATGTGTAAGATATAAGCATGTATAAGACATGTATAATTACATATGTAAGCTCAAAATTGATAGTGTAGAAAGATCATTGAATCATATAACCTAGGTATATCAAGATCATAGAATATGGATGCACCTATTGTTCTAGTGACATGTGTAGAAGGAAATCCCAACACACATAAGTGTGTTATGTATCTATGTGTGCCTATATATGTGTGTGTATGTAGGATTAAATTTTATCCTAACCCTCAACATGTAACTAACACATAGATTCTAATGAACCAATAGGACCTATAAGTGCCAAAAATGTCTTTTAAATTTTTTCAAGTTTTTTATTTTTTTGGAATTTTTGAAATTTTTGGAAGAGATGAGGTCATACTATAATCTGATCCAAAGGATGATCATAAGTATCTCCCCACTCAGAACCTAGTGCAAGAAATCAATGGTACTAACAAGGAGCATTTATAGGTGTAGTATATGTCACTATACTATATGTGATTCTTGACATATGTATAATAGGACTCTAGGTTTGTGAAGTACCAAAATAAGGAATAAGGGTTATTAGAACCCATATATGTGTAGTATATTCTTTATTTGGAAAAACAATTGGATTATTTTTAGGTGCTCTAAATATCTGAATATAGTGCATATAAAATGAGGATTATGTAGAAACCACTATTTATCTCTAATGTACATATGGCTCAAGTATTGGATGCCTATTAAAGGGGATTACTTATTTCTTACCCTTTTACAATGGATTGTCATTACCAGACTTGATAACTAAATTCTTAGGTATGGATTTCTCTTGTTTAATAGGATGCTCATATGAAATATCAAAAATCATAATTACCCAATTGGAATGAATATAATTAATACACCCATGCACTATATAAGGTATTGTTTAAAGATTGTGTATCCAAGTCATCCAAAAAACATGTCAAAGACACTTGTATAAGGTATAACTTAGAAATTAGTAACCAAATGTGTGGGACTAACCTATAAAGGTAGATCAATCTCACCAAAAACCTTCTTAGAGGTGACATCGAGTGCTATGACTACTCTAGTATAGGGGTGTAAATTGTGTTGATTGTAACCCAAATGTGTAATTAATGTCAAGTGAAAACATTTTATCTTACACCATTATCAATCATAACACTAAATATAGGGTGTTTATAATGTATGCTTGAATGAAGATCAGATTCATCATTCTTAATTTCACTATCATCAAATGAAATGATAGATTTTTGAACCATAAGAGGTATATATCATGTGTAATTACCAATGACCCCATATAATGGGTTTACATAATATGGTGGAGGAGGATATGCATTATCTAGCATTTGGAATTCTGGTTCTAAATTAGAATGGTATTGTAAAGGATTGTTAACTATTTTATATTTATGGTGATCACCAGGTTGTGAACCATATTCCTTTAGAGGATCATCAAATGTAATTTTTTATTCAGCAATGAGGTCCTATATCTTATGATTTAAGGTAAAACATATGTTCATATAATGCCTACGACCTTGGTGATAGTCATAATAAACATTTTCATCATATCATTTAGCTATAGGTCTATTTATATCTTCTTCTATAGGATGAGGGAGATATATAAGATGACACTCTAGTAACCATGGGAATAATGAAGTAAGAGGCCTAGGAGGTTTTACTTTATAACTTGGTTTAATTGTAAATTGTGTACTAGATGTAGATGTAGTTGGTGTGTTTTATAAATACTTAATATTATATAATGATAGAAGATTCATTTCATGGTTCCCTAAAACATGGCATAAGTCATCAAAATATTGATATTTTTAAAAAATAAAGGACTCATGTAAAAGAGCAAGAAAACTTTGCTTGAATATGTCTTGAAGCTCTTTGTCTACCATATGATTTTTCATTTTGGCTAGCATTATCTTATATCTAAAGACATATTAATTTATTGGTTTATTGATTCCTTTTTTGATATTTTTAATTTTAGCATAGGATTTTTTTCTAGTAATCTTAATAGAAAAATGTGACTAAAACTACTTTACAAGAGGTTTGAATGATTTTATGGATTGAAGAGGTAAGTTATAAAAACACCTCATAGCATAGTCCTTGAGGCTCCTTGGAAATAATTTGGACAAAATTTTATAATTTGAATCATAATCAAGGCATGCCACATAGATGGTTTGAATATGTTGTTTAGGATCACCCCTGCCATCATAAAATGTGAACTTGGGTCAATAAATCTAGTTGGAAAAGGGTGCAAAGAGATATCAAGTGAAAGAGGGTTATGCAACATATCTTATGAATATATAGCATGTGAATAATTTAAATCCTTTTTTCAATGTTTGTAACCTTATCCTATAATGTCTTTACAACTTGAAGGATCGATTGAACTATAGGCCCAGTGGGATTTTATAGCAATTTGAAGAGTCACCAAAGGGGCTAGAAAAATGTTTTGAGTAGTAATAGATATTGAAACTGGTATTTATGATGAAATATAAGGAAGTTAATAATATATGTATCATTAGTATTTTTAGGGAACAAAGGTTGGATCACATAATCCATGGCCCCATTATATATATTAAGTTATAGCATGTTTAAAGGGAGGGATGTATCCACTAAAGTTTTTGCATTTTTAATTTCAAGTATAGTCTTTAATATTTTATCAATATATTTAGGGTTTTATCAAATATTCTCACAAAACATTAAAACTGAATGCCCTTGGTCATTATCTACTTTACCATTTTCATTTGTTTCTAGATTTTCATTATTAGAATGTTATTATATGATAACCATATCAGGGTTTTTTCATTGTCAACATAGGTGTCATCATGATACAAGGTATGATATCCATCATTAGTTTGAGACATATTGTATGGTTGGAGGGTAAGTTCAATATTTTCAATAGACACAACCACCCAATCTAGGGTTATGCCTAGGTTGCATGAAAAATAGTACCAATATAAAATAAATAAGTCCAATAATTTGAAACCCTAACTAGTTGAAAAACCTAAGAATTAGAAAAAATTGCATTCACATAGATTAGATTCACCAAATGTTTAACCCTAATTTATATTAATGAATTCTACTTGGGTAGATAAGTTTATGGATATATAAATGATAGGGAGCAAGGGTATATATTAGATCTACAATAGGATGATTAAAGTGTTAAACTTAAATGTACCATATGCTAAATTTATAAAATTGAGATAAGCTATTAATGTAAAGTAAAACTATGCTAGATATATAAATGACATATAATAGAGTATTTAACTAGTTTTGATATTAATGTATATCTCTATTTGGTATAAGCATAAATTAGGAAGGAAGTTAGTTCTATATCAATGATCAGATTATGGATTTGGTGCCTTGGCTCTCTATATAGTTGCATCATCTTCGGATATTTACATAAATACTACTATCTAATTTCAATGATATTTTCTTGTATTTAATATAAACTAAATAAATATTCCACCACTTAGATGATTATAGGTTTGGTTTCAACTTCACTCTATTGAATTTAGATCTGGGTCATGGACTGTCACTCTTGGTGAAATGGAAAAACCCTAAATTTACATATTCAATGTGACCATGGGTAAAAATGGGTTAGTGGGTACACTATGTGTATCTAACCTACAATTACCTAACTATGTAGTTATATACAATACTCTAGAAGAGGGAATCTGACTCATGTAGTTATCCCCTACATGTTGGATTGTGTGTGAATCATGCAATGTGTGTAAATAAGGTATAATAGTGACTTGTCTTGTAACTTAGCAAATATGACCTTATGAATGATTTTTTAGTACTTTAGACCTATAATTAGGCCTTTCCTTTTATTGATATTATAATATGATAAAATAATAAATCATTTCGTAACTTGAGTGCTCTTTTGGTTTGATTTTTAGGTGGTGAATTAATGAGGGCTGATATTATATTTATACTAATCCTATCAAGAGATAACTCACATTAAAACAATAAGGTTGAACATTTCAATATGTTTCATTTTTAAATTGGATGACTTTAGGTAACTAGACACTTACATCATGGTAGGATAATAGTCTTAACACTATTATTTATCCTAGACATTAGTGTTTAGGAGGAAGGAAGCAAGCACATGCTTAGAAATTACAAATGCATAAGATAAGTACATTTTAAAAATTATAGGGAATATGAGATGCTTGTGTCATCAATATAAGGTTGGTTAGACTAAGATATAGGCTAAGGGGCACAATATAGATTAGATGAAAGGTTTTTAAAAGTAATAATATGTATAACTAAGAGGAATAACTAGGGTATGATATTTCCATGTGTATAAGATAGAGGTGATACATAATTAAAAAATATCATCTACACAAGCCCATATCCAATAATGGATATTGAGTGACCCATTATATAAGGGATAACCTAGGGTATTTTAGGATCTTATTGAGGTCAAATGAGACATTATTAACTTTACTTAATATTTATTATAAAAATAAACTCAATTTGGAATTAGATTCAAGTTTTGAATTAAGTAAAATAATTTGAGCCCTTTGATTAGATAGAACAACCTAGGTTCTTAATTGAATGTTATTGATTGTAGGAGTGGGTCATTCAACCTTAGGCCACTTAGGAGATTTTACTTTATTAACTATGAGCCTAAAAGGAGACCATTGGGGTCCATGGGGCCTACTAGGATTGTAGACATCACGTATGTTATCTAGGTCTCAATGGGTTAATTAATATAGGTAGGGTTGGAATAAATGGTATGATGACCATGTGGTTACATGTACATTGGTAATTACACCCAAATGTTCACATGGCACATTTTAGTGGATACATGGAGAATTTTAAGTCACCTTGTTTTTGTATTATATGTATTAATCTTATTTACCTACATTTGTAAGGATTTATTCATACAAAAATAAGGGGATAGAATTTGGTATAGGAGCAAGGTTTCAACACCAAGAGATTTTGGGTTTTTTTCTTAGTACCACTTGTTTTATAGTGAACCAATTAATTTAATTAGATATGTAGTATGCCTAATTGAGGATTTATGCATAATATATAATAAGAGTTTCTTACAACCTTAATACACATGATATCATGGTATCCTTAGACCAAGTTGTAAATGTCTGGTGAGCATTCAATGGAATTACTTATTATTTGAGTGATATCTATGAGATTTTCAAAATATTCCACTTAATAATTTGAGATCATGGAATGGCATGTGAGAGGTTCTTCTATGTAGGATTAGTGTTTAAGATGATCATCCATTAGCATAGAGATATGAGAGTATAACCAAATACCTCCAAAGACTTTATCCTTATAATTTTTAGTTTTATTATTGTCCTTGGTATAATGTCTTGACATTTATCTTTGATTTGAAATACCCCTTGTGAGGATTGACACTTACCTTGTTGAATCTAAGTATTTCCCAAGTATGATGAATCTTATTTGTGTAGAAATTCAAATTTGATGTTTGTTCCATGTGTTATGGGTAAATAATTATTATTAAATTTTTAAGCAGTTTTTATTTCAATTTAATCTAGCACATCTATTTAACCCTAAAAATATATAATAGGAAATATAGGGTTAAATGGGATAAAGATAAACTAGGGCACAAGGATAATAAACTATCTCTATAGTAGGCCAATTTTTTGTGAAATATCTATTGAACATATACTAAATTTATTATGATGATATATGCTAAAAATGGAAAGTATATCTATGCTAGATATTGTAATGATAATGAAAAGAAGTACTTATCTGGTTTTGATGCTAATACAGATTTATATCTTGAATAAGTAAGAATTAGATTATAAAATTATTTTGTAAGTCACCAAATTTTAGATTAAGTGCCTATGTAACTGTAGACAATTGCATTAGTTTGGGATAGTTGCATCAACACTATTATCTAGATTAGAAACACATGTATTATATAAAATATTTTTCATCACCTTAATTTTGGTGCATTCATATTTGGGTCATGGAATCTTTCTCCTTGTTAAAAAGTAAAACCCTAGTTCTTCATCCTCATAGTGGATATGGTGAAAATGGGTTAGTGGGTACATGGTGTAGAGTTTACCAAAATACCCCTTTATCAATGAACACTACCTACATATCCAATACTTAAAAGAGGGCCTCAAACTTATGTATTTATCCCCTATGTTTTGTTTTGTGTGTGAATCATGAAATATGTGGAAAATAAGTAAACCAATGACCTAGCTTGTAACTTGGAAAATTAGGATCTCGGGTTGATCCTTTAGTACTTTGGACCCATGTATGTGTTGTTCCTATGAATAATATGAGAATAAGACAAAATAGGAAAGCTTTTCTTTATTGATTTCTTGATTGAATTATTTTGATAAGTTACCTTTATCTATGTTAGGTGAGGAGTGAGTGAGGGTTGATCTTATATTTATACCAATCCCTTTGGATAATAAATCACATTAAATCACTTAGGCTAACCATTATGATATTTTTAATTTGTAAATCGGATGAATTTTAAGGCACTAGACACTTATGTTAGAGTAGGACACCTACATCGACATAGGTCTCTATTTAGGATGCAAGTGTCTTAGAAGTAGGAAAATAGGTACAAGATAAAATCATGCATAGGCATAAGCTAAAAAAGTTTTAATAATTTTAGGAAAGATAAAAGGAATGGGTCATCAATATAAGATTATTCAGATTAATAAATAGGCTAAGGGGCACAAGAGAGAGTGGATGCAAGACTTGTAGAAATGGGAAAGGTCTAGAACTAAGAGAAATAACCAAGGTCTAAGTTTCCTAAGTTTACAATATTAAAGTGCTATATAATTCATAAATAGTGTCTATATTCCCCCTTTACTCTAGTAATTAATTTTTTTAATGGAAAGGAATGTATACCTAGGTTTGTATAACACACCATGTCTTTTCTTGACTCTAACTTAAGTGCTTTTCTAGTGACAAAACTATAACCAAGAGCATGTTATAGTATATAATCAATGCATATAATTTAAAATTTAAAGTATTGAAATTGAAATAAATTAAGGTTTATGATTTCACCTATGTATCAATGCAAGTTTCTTGCCTATTGACAACTTGATTTGAAAGATGTATCATTATGAATCACTAAAATTGAGATTAGGAAAAATATAAACCATAAAAGTGCAAATATATAAGGAGATAGAGAGAGAGATAAATAAGAAGGATCATGCCCCAACCCATGGAAAAATATGTGTTTCCACCTATTATTTGAGGCTAGCTCAACCATGCAACCTAATCATACTTATAACCTAGTGAGTATGAGTGAATCAAGTCAACTCACACTATCAAACTAGTGGTGTTAGATGATATAATCAAGTCCAACCTAAAATGTTAGAAAGATTCAGTGATTTAATCATCTCAATCATACCAAAAATTTAACCAACTAATAAAGTATATTAGATTGATTTAATTCATAAAAGTCCAACCTAATGGGTGGTAAAAATCCCTAAAAGTGTTTTGAATATGAAAGTAATTTGTATTTTGAAATACTAGGTGAACATTGCATAACATATACACCTTAGATATTTATCATGATGAAACTTTGTATATAAAATGGTACCAATGTATATAATTATACCAAAAATGTGTATTTGAATTATATAATTGTGTGTCTTGGCCAATTAGGAAATTTGAAATAGTTTGGGTGGCATGCCATAATAACATGCCCCCACTATACATGGAGTAATATAAAAACTGATATAGGTACCAATGTGGAGGAAATGTTTCCTAATCATACCCCAACTATAATTTGGGTAGGTTAAATACTAAATAAGTGTAGACAACATGTTTTTAAAACATGCCCCCACTATACATCTAAAATTGTGAATGTGTTGAATCCATGTCTCTATGACATACCCCTACTTAATATATAACTATAAATGTGTTTAATCCATACCTATATGACATGACCCCATTAATATTCCCCCATTTAATGTGAGGAAATAATCTAAACTAGTAGTTACCTCACCTCAAAAGGAAAAGATAACCATATAAACATGTATCATATAGGAAAATATGTATAGGTAAATGTATTGTTGGATCACATAGAATGTGATAGTAATAATGCAATCTCAATAAGTAAATCAACCACACACACACAAGAAACTCAATAGCAAGTCAATAGACAATGGTCTGGGGAGAGCACAAATAAGGGGCATATTCAAATTCTCCATAATCAAATCAACATGACTTATTCAAATGTCCATAAAATAAAGAATGACATATTCAAATGTACATACCACAAACAATGACATATTAAAATTTCAAAGAAGGAAACAAACACACAGGGGCCATAGATAATAGATTATATACAAATGCTCAACATACAAGTCAATAACAAGACAAGAAACTGAAGGAATTTCATAAAGTAAAATATAAGTAACCAATATAAACATATCATAGTATCCCATAGATCTAATGTTATAAAAAAATGTCAAGTACATAACATATCAAGTACACTATAGAATATAAGCATAAATAAAGGCATGCATAAGTACATATATAAGATTAAACATAATAATTTAAACTGACAATAGAATGTTATAAATTATATTTATTATGATCATAGAGGTGGATTCCCCCAATGTACTAATGACATGAGTAGAGGGAAATCTCAACATTCATAAAGGAATAAATCATGTATCTATATATGTTTATATCATAATCAAATGTAAATGTAAAAAATGTGTATATATAAGTACTTGATATGTTATCCATCAACATAAAACTAGTACATATATGCCAAGGAGCCAATAGAATATATAGATGATTAAAAAAATTGGTTTTTTTGTACTTTTATAATATTGGAATAATATTACATAATATATTTACATACTTGAATAATGTTCATTAGGATATTTAGATGTTTTTCCTTTAAGTGTATCAAGGTGGTATATGCATTTTCCTAATTTTTTGTAACTGTAAATGGTCCAAACCAATTTGGTTTGAATTTCCCTTTCTTTTCATTTGCATTGACATTCTATTGATTTTATTTTAGTACTAGGTCACCCATAAAGAATTCATGGGATTGAACCTTTTTATTATATGATCATTTAATTCAATCTTAATAAATTTTTAATTTTTCAATAGCCTACCTGCATTTTTCACTTAACTATTCTAATTGATGTAATCTTTTTCACAATATTCCTTATCTTTGAAAATTCCTTTGAGAGAAACACATAAGGAAGGTATCTAAATATCAATTAGTAAAATTTCCTTTGTGTCATATACCACATAATGAGGTGTATCTTGGGTAGGTGTGTGAACACTAATGTGGTGTGCCTATAGAGCATACACCATTTACTAGTGCCAATTAGTAAAATATCACTCAATTGTCTTGCCAATTATCTTGACAATAGTTTTATTACTTTCCTCTACCTTTTTATTACCCTATGGGAAATAATGTGTAGAAAAGGTATACTTGATTTTTTATATATTTAAAAAGAATTTTATTGTTTTATTTTTAAATGATGTTCCATTATCATAAATAATAGTTGAAGGTATGCCAAAGTGATCAATAATAATGGTCATGAAAAACCTGTATGTGTCATCCCCTATGGTAAAATCAAGTGAAATTACTCTCATCCATTTTATAAAATAATTTGTATTATTATTATTATTATTATTATTATTATTATTATTATTATTATTATTATTAATATTATTATTATTATTATTATTATTATTATTATTATTATTATTATTATCATACTCATGATAATACCAAATTTATCTTTCTAATCATGTGAAAACCCCATAAGGAAAAAGGCCATGGAAAAACAACTGGTTGTAACTCATGTGATGGTGCATGATTCAAATTGTTGTGTTTATTATATTTTAAACATGTTATTTCATGTTTAATACATTATTTTTCCATGGTAGACCAATAATAACCTTGTAATAATAGTATTTTGGAATGGCTAATTTGATAAAATGCCCACCACACTCGTTGTCATGCATTTCTAAGAGTGGAGTATGGGCTTCATATTTGCTTAAACATCAAAGTAATTTTCCATCAAAACCTCATTTTAAAAAATCATTTCCACTAATAACTGTTGACGCAGTGGATTACACCCATGGTAGGATGCCTAGTTCCTACCCTTCCACATGTAACAATGGAAACTCCCCTCTCACCTATGGGATAGGCAAAGCTGCAGGGGAGAGTCTCTAGATAAGGGAAAGCTCCCTCTGATGTATCCTTTAGGCCCTAGTTTCTCCTACCACTAACAAATAAATGAAAGGGGGGGGATGAAAAGGGAGAGAGATGCTGAAAACAAAACCTAAGCCTAAAAATGAAAAGGTGATACACCAAAAAATGTTAACCCACTCAGCCTGAACATACACTTTTCACCAAGGATGAAATGCCCATACACTTCATCTAACATGGGAAACTCTTCTATTTCAGTGAGTCAGGGGTCCGTAGAGATACAGGGAGGAAGGAACTATTAAAGGTGTTTTGAGACACACTTTGATAGCCTATTCACATGTGCCTATATTCCTACTATAGACACTTCTGGAAAACTTGCAGAAAAGAAACTCACAATGTGGTAGACATGCTGGAATTGATCTATGAGAATCATAAAATGAAATTAATTAACACAAAAAGAAAACATAGACATGTGCTTGAGTGCAAGTCTAGATGGAGGTAAAAATGCTAAGTCCTGATTCAAGGTAAAATCTCGCAGAGTTCTGCCTTACAAGCCCAAGAGATTTTTTAGGCAGAGTTTTTCCTTAAAGCTGAGAGATGGATCCATCTAAAATGATAATTTTTACAATATATATAAAATAGAAGGGAACTTGGTGCTTTCTGGGAAAGATTTTAGTGCTCTTTTTGCAAGCTAGCCCATGTGCACTCTGAACCTTGGGAAGAGGGAGCCATTTGATTTTCAGTTCCTGTTGTGACTTAGGCATTCCACATTAATGTGAAAATCATGGCCATGCCTCTTTTCAGCAAATAGACTACTCTTTTTAAGGCATTTGTGTAGCTTTTTTGCTTATAAATGCAAAAGGGAGAAGACAAGCTGCACCATCTACTATTTGCACTGTTTGGTGACCGTCGGGCAAGTGTTGTTCCAACTCCAGGAATAAATCCCTGAGTTGACACCTCCTCTCTCCACTTGGATTATTTTGCCATTTATTTCCTTGTCTCATCTTGGTTTTTTCTCTTTTTGGCTCCTCCAGCCCTCAAGGCTATCTTCTGGCAAGTCGCTGCGTTCCTTGGGCTCTTTTCTGGTTAGCACTCAAGCATTTTAAAAACAAATGGCTATTTCACTATCTTAAAATTGATGTCTTCACACCTATCATCACTTAAAAAAAAATGACTAATCTATCTTCTTGAAGTTGATAGCTTCTGGGACATCACCATCCTTGGCAAATTCCTTTGGGCTTTTTCTATGGGTTTTTTCTTGTGGGCTTTTTCTCATGAATAATTTTCCCGCGAACAAAAAGTCCATGAGAATTGGCTGCTTTGATTTCTTTTAGGGTTTTCCCTAGGTCCTTTTGAGCTCATGTCCTTCCTCCGAATTCCTTTAGACTTTTTGTCTGAAGGAATTCCTTCTGACAAAAAGTCTGAAAGAATTCAATGCCTTAAGACTTTCTACGTGTTTTGAAATCTTTTAGCTACCTTCAAAGTGCTCCTTGCCCTTTGCAAGGGCTTTTGAACCCAGAACTACCCTCCACAAGGGCACTTACCCTTTGGGAGGCTTGAACTTTTTTGGTTGAATTGCTCCTTTGAACTAATTGATTGAACCTATTCAATGGTTCAAGCGGTTGTTGAACCAAGAGTTGAACCAAGTCGATTGAACCATTTGATGAAATTCACTGATTGAACCAAAGCTTTGAAATTTGATGATGAATCGAGGCATTGAACCAAAGAATTGAACTAAGGTTTTGAACCAAGGCATTGAACTGGTTCAATGGTTCAATGGTTTAAAGCTGCTAACTCTTGGAAAGATTATGTCATTGAACCACTCTTCCAACCTTAAGAAAAAGTGTCTTTGAACCATTTTAGCTCTCTTTCCTTATGAATTTATTTAGACAAGAGTCTGAAGAAGATTTGTAAAACATTGCACTCTCTGAACTGGTTTCTCAACTACCAAAATACTACACCTATAGAGTTTGTAGAAGTCCCTGTGAAGTCCGTAGAAAACCTTTAGAGTCCGTAGAAATTCTGTAGAGTCTGTAGAAATCACTAGATTCATGAAAAATAAAAAAATGAAATGGCCTAGAATAGCAGGGATATAAGGGGACCTATTTTTTTCCTATTAGGCAAAAAATGGTCAAAAATAACATGATGAATTTATTCACATTGTAATTTGTGCCTATCTTTATGTGTAAAGTGGTTTGGTATATAAGCATGATAGAGGAAATTATAAATATCACTATACCATTCTATGTTTTTTGAACAATGAGTAATAGAAATAATGGAGAAGTCATACATTTTATTAGAATAAATGTAAGGATCCTATAACTATAATATTTTAAATTCCATATGATCATCATTAAAATCAAAAGGCATCAAGGATTTCGCACTTGTCACTGCATCTACATGGAAATTATCTTTATAGGGAATATTATCAATAAAAAATGTATCAAATGTCTCCATGAGATTATCTACCATTTATTTATATGGAATAATATGATCCTCTTTTTTATGTTAATGATTGGTAACTTGATTAAGAGTCAATTTAGAATTAAAAAAAATCAATTTCCTTTATATGAAGCTTGTGTGCTATGAATAACCTAATTATCAAGGCCTCATATTAAGCTATATTTTTGGTGCAAGAAAAGGCTTATATGTATGAGAAAGTCATGTTTTGTCATTATATGGTAAACAATAAAATGACAACACCCACTCCTATTATACATCTAGATCTATTGGACAACATTATCCATAGATTGGAAGATATATTATATGTTGTGAACTCATCGCATAAAGCTTCAGTGAGTGGGAAATGATACGATAAGGGAGATGTGGCTAAATTTTTAGCTAAAATGTGAACTTTTATTAAATTTTGGGATACAAATTTAAGATAAAAATCTATAATTTTCATCACCCATTTTTCAATATGGCTAATTAGGTGTGTTTTGTTCATAATAAACTTTAATGGATCTTATTTGATTATAACTTGAACCTCATTATTCAAAATATAATGTTATATCTTTTGGGTAGTAAAATCCAAGGCTAAACATAATTTTTACATTTCTATATATTTTCATTCATAATTGACCAACTGGTGACTAATGTAATAGAATTCTAACTCTTTATTATTATCATCATATTGTGCTAATAGGTCCTCATGAGTGGACATGATATAAATAAGTAATGGTCTATCTAGAATATGAGGCATGAGTACTAGTGGGTTTGGTAAAGATTTTTTTATTTTATCAAAACATTATTGACAAACATCATCCCATATAAATTATGTCATTTTTTAGTATATTCATGAAACGAATTATTTTACTAGTCTACCAAAGAATGAAGTACTGGGTAGCCTGAATTCTACCTTGTAAACATCGTAACTAATTGAGATTGGTTGGTGGTGGAATTTCAACTAGATTTTACCTTTTTTTGGATAAACATATATTCCTCACTAATAAATAATGTACCCTAAGAGCTTCCTTGAAGATATTTTGAAAACACATTTTTTGGGATTTAATCAAACATTGATTTTATACAAGTGTTCAAATATTTTTCATACATTAGTAGCATGGTCTTGGTGATGTTGGGATTTTAGAAGTAAATAATTAACATAATACTCAACTTTGTGTGAATAAATTCATGAAATATATGAGTCATGGCCTTTTGGTATGTGTCACCTACGTTTTAGAGCCTAAAGGCATGACCATAAAAAAATGTGCCACATGGTGTAATAAATGTTGTCTTTTTGGATTTATGAGGTTAATTTTAATTTGGTTATATCTAGAAAATCCATCCATAAATGAAAATATCTTAAATATAATTATATAATTAGTAATCATGTCAATATTAGGTGATATAAAATCATGTTTTGGACAAGCCTTGTATAATTCATGCTAATCAGTGAAACAATGAATATAATGATTAGGTTTTATAATATTTTAAATGTTGGAAACCCAATTATAATGTTTAATAGCTCTTATCAATCCTAAATATAAGGGTTTTTGAATTTCATGTTTTACCAATAATGACCATTTAGGATACATATTGATAATATCTTATTTAACCAAGTTTGTGTCAGGGTACAATAATATATTATGCATTTCCATTGATTGGACAATCCAATACATACCTAAGTAATCCCAAGAAAACTATTTTGGAAATCATGGAGGACTTGTCGATAAGATTTTTATTCATCATCTTACATCTTTACATCAAGTATAACCAATCAATGGTCTTTATATATTCTATAATTACTTTGGTTATTTATTTTTTTAGTAAAGTATACATCTCTAATATAAATGGTGTAGTATGACTAGTGTTTGGTGCATCATGTTGCACATTTGTACCATTTCTCTCACTAAAGTAAGCATGAGTGAATGTGGCATGAGGAAATCTCTTCCTATGATAGAAGGGAGATCTTTATATTCCCCTAAGTATGATATTAATGATTAATCATTGTATAACTCTTCCAATGTAAACATTTATGAGGAAATATTCTCATTAATTAGATGAAAGTTAACCAATTAGATCTTCATTTTATAAGTATGCATACATTATCTTTTGGCTTTTGAAATCAAGTTATACTATGATAATTATTCTTGTGACTTGCATATTTTTGTGAAAAGATAAATCTTTTAAGTTTTTTATTATTTGTAGACAAGATAGGTTGAGTTCTACCTTGCTCATTTTTACCCAACCTTTGTCCCTTATACCCATATTAGCACAAATATAGAGAACCAAAATCAGGATTGTAGGATTTTGGTACTAGATTATCTATTTGTTGAACCATTACATAATATTTTAAGGAATTAGTATCCATTGGATAAGTGTAAATGAATCCATAATGACTCAATTTTAAGCATGCATGCAAAGTATATGAAACTACATACATCTCATGTATCCAAGGTCATCCTAAAATAATGTTATAGTTCAAATCATTTGGCATAACTTAGCACAAAGTAGGTAATGTAAGGGGACCCATGGTAATATTCAATATTTTTTCCCAATACTTTTCATAAAATATTATCAAATACCTTGATGCTCATATTATTTTTTTCCAAATCTAAAGGTCTAATGCTAATTAAGGAGAGAAATAAATGTTACAAATGTTGATCAAGGAACCATTCTCCATAAGAACTTTATTTACTATCTTATTATAAACACATACTTATATGTAGAATGGAAAATAACTACTTATAAGATGTTGAGGTCATAAATAATCCATTTTAAATGATATATTATGCTCAATCCATTTTATGGAGTTTAAAATAGAAGCCACATATTGTGGTTCCACATTTCAAGGTAATATGTTCATACACAATGCATTCAAAAGACGTCATTGTAATGGGATGAATGATGTATAAAGTCTAAGAGTGAAGTTTTAGTAATAATATCCTTTGAATGGATAGTAACATGGCTTTATGAAGATGGTTATTTCATGCAATCCATTTGACATTTTTTAGTAACATGTAAAATATCATTATAAACATTAGATCAAGAAGGGGTATGCCCAAATATAATAGATTCACAATAAGAATATTTTGAACTCATTAAATATTTAATTTATTTAATAATTAATGAGGCATAAAAATTAAAATCCACCATAAAGTATTTTAACATGAAATAATCAACAAATATATCCTTAATATACATGATTTTAGGAAGAGAAACTCTGATTCTTTGTAAATTTTAAATTTTCTTTTTGAACAAAAAAGAGAAAGTAGAATTTTGTTAAAAAAAAGGAAATAATAAGTTAACTAGGGTTTTATTATAATATATTAGGTTCACCAAATTTTTAATCCTAAAAATATAAATTAGGGAATCTAGGGTTAAAAAGGATAAAGATAACTTAGGGCACAATCATGATAAACTATCTGTGTATTAGCCTAATTATTTGTGAAACTCAAATAAAACATATATTGAAATTATGATGTTGAGATACACTAAAAATTGAAATTAAAACTATGTTATATATTTTAATGATAATGAAAATAAGTAATTAGTTAGTTTTAATGTTAATATATATTTATATCTAGAATAGGTAGGAATCATACTAGAAGAGTATTCTAAAATGATCACCAAATTCTAGGTTAAGTGAGTCTATAGCTATGGAAAATTGAGTCATCATAGGATAATTTCATCTACACTAGTGTCTAGGTTGGATATAGGTGTACTATATGGAATACCTATTAACATAGGATGTGGTCGCTTAGATGCTTCTAGGTTTTTTATCACCTTCCCTCTGGTGCATTCAGATTTGGGTGATAGATTATCGTTCGTTGTAAAATAACAAAACCCTAGTTCTTCATCCTCAAAATGGTTTTTGAAAAAATGGGTAAGTGGGTACATGGTGTCAAGTTGCCCCAAATACCCCTCTATTAATGATCACTATCTAAATAGCCAATACTTTGAAGAGGGACTCAAAATTATGTACAGTTCCCCTATGTTGGCTTGTGTGATAATAATGAAATATGTGGAAAGTAATTAAAATAGTGACCTAGCTTATAACATGAAAAATTGGGCTCGTGGGATACTCCTTCAGTACTTTAGACCTATTTATGTGTTCTTCCTATGATTAATATGAGAATAGGAGGAAATAAGAAACCTTTACTTTTTGAGTGTTTGATTGAATGATTTTGATAACTTGTCTTGGTTTGTGTTAGGTGAGGAATTAGTGAGGGTTGATATTATATTTATAAAAATCCATTTGGAAAATAACTCACATTAATTTACTTATGCCAACCATTAGGATATGTTTCATTTAAAAATTATATAAAATTTAGGGTACTCAATTGTTTATGCACATGTTGACATGAGACAAATTTTAGGCTAGGTATTCTAAATTACCTCTCTTGAAAGTATATTTGTGAGAATCTCCCCAAGGTTTATATATACCTAGTTTAAGCACATTAATCTTCACTTAGTGGCTCGTTGTGACCATTCCACTTCAAGGGATATACTATTGTGCACTTCAAACTTAATATTAATGGGTTTAGATACTCGAATAATTTAATGGGAAATGTTTTTTTTGTGATTCATTGATGGTTTACATTTAGGTATTGAAATTAAATAAAAAACATTCATTCAATTATTGCCTAATTATAAATAATCATGTCTAGGGTTTTATTTGATATGTTTGTAGCTAATTTTTGGTGTTTGTTCATTCCATTATTATTCACTAAATAATGCATTTTTGGAATGGAAAATATTATGTAATCAAGATAAACATTAATATAAGATTATAATAAAACCCTAGATCTAAAAACTTGATAAACAAATGAGAAATGAGAGTGGAAAAGGGAAAGAAAATCCTAGAATAATGGTGGAAAACTCTATATATTGATTACCATAGCTCCAAAAATTAGCCAATGAACCAAACAGCATACAAACAATTATATTCAAAGATAATTTAATCTTATGAAAATAAAAACAAGGAGATAGAGCATCCAAAATCACCATATACATGTGCAAATTGAGAATAAATACTTTCCAAGTCTTCAATTAATCAACATTCATCATTTTTATAATCAAAATTGGATTATATTACAATCATTCCCTTAGAATTTTTATATCATAAATCAAGAAAGGATTTAAGGGAGAGAAAATAAAATAAAAATCCAAAAATATAGTGTGTGATTGGCCCAATATCTTATGCGAGGAAAAAAATCTAACCATTTGGCCATCAAAATGAGATAATATATTATAACGGGTCTTTTAAGGGGAGTATTTTCCCTCTAAAATATTAAAATTGCCTTAATTAATGCTCTAAATAACTCTTTCTCCTTCCTCTCCCTCTAAATTTTCCACTTTCACTATTCATTTCTTGAAAATAGACCAAAAATAAGTTAAAGCAAGGAAATAAAATAAATTAATAGTAAAATACACAAAAAATGCGAACATGAATTAACATAGATAAAATCTATAAAAATGAAGGTATTATTGTGTCCAAGATAAAGTCACTTTTTTATATGTAAATAGTTTGAGGTTTCAACATCTAGAGGAAATGTTATCATGAAAAAATGGAAGATAGTCCCCAAAATGGCCCAATATACCCAATAAAGTTTTTTTTAGGGGGAAGGTTATGTTTTTAAGTTAGATTTTTGAAATTTGAATTTATTAGCTCTAATAAGGGTTTCAAATCCTGATTAGAAGTACTATGCATTTATATACCCATTTAATCCATTTTCCCTAGTTTGAACTATGTTTTAGCAATATTTTATATGGAGTGGGTCTAAACTTAATTAGGGTCTAGAACCTTGATTAACACTGTTAGAATTAAGGAAAAGGATACTCTTCATTAATTAGTATTTAAAGATCATATAGAACTGAAGAGATCCTCTGAGACCTACCAAGACCTATTCAAAGGTTATGTATATAGTTAGGTCTATGGGGAACCTTTGAGGCTCCCTAATACTTAGTTAGGGGGAAACCACTAACTAACACTAAGATGATTCACCCCTAGACAAAGACCTTATCAGAGTTAAAACTTTGACTATAACTAGATGGACCTAACCCTGATGTTCATCTTGATTTTCTCACTTAAATTAATTTGCTTATTAAATAGATATTATGGAGTTAATTTTGTCTAATAATAGTTGTAGAAAACTATGTGTATTTATACTGATGTATGGACATACATATAATTATTATTTTATGTGACTCATTACTTGATTGGTTAGTTGTACATGAGTTTTATATGCATGTGGATTATGTTTATTTAGTATTAATGTTCTTTGCTAACATTTGTATTGATTATCATGGTTATGGGATATCTACTATTTACATTTGTGAGGTGAATGAAAGAGAAAGTCTACTCTCCAAACATATATAGAAGGAGAGTATGATTAGGGAGGATGATACAGATGGAAATATTGGAGGTGTTGGGATTCTATAATGAACCCAACACACACCACATAGAAAAATAAATGCATGAATTTTTAATATTCATTATGTTTGATTAATTCATGCTTGGATGTGTTGATATGATTTAGATCAGTTTTATAATTTATTTAGTCTTATTTGTAATCATGATTTTTTACTATGATTATAGTTTTTCTAACATTATAAAATGTTTCAATTGTATATTTATCTTTTAATTAATATAATTTGAATATTTGACTACATAACCCTTCTAGACATGTACCTACAAACATTCAAAACAAAACATCATTAGAATATACATGCATGGAAAAGAATTAAATTGCACTTGGATAATATAATAAGAGGATTTTATTAAACTTAATCTAACATAGACTTAAGGGGTACCTAGGATGACTTAGTTTTTAAATACCTAATGGTTACCTAGGTGTGTGTCATTGATTGCTTAGATGTTTTGTTTAATGCTTAGTTATAATAGGTATTTGATATATTATTATTAAAACATAATTATTATGCGTAATTTAAATATTTTTATTTCAACCCTAATTCTAGAATCATCATTTGGTTTTGGTTGATGATTGGTCAATTGACCCATGCAAACTTAGCATGGTGAGGGTTTGACTATGAGTTGGAAGGAAATGGTGGAGATATTATGTTGTGTGGAAATTGATCTAGGAGAAATGGGAAACATTTTGGGAATTTCTAATTTGATGGCGAGTCTTTATTGGAGAAATTATATAAGAGAATAGTTCACCATGATATTAAGGGTTTTCAAAATGCATGCAAGAGACTACAAAAAGAATAAAGGAAACTAGAGTTATTGGATTTTAGAGGTTAGTTATGGTAGACAAAAGAGAACTAGAAGAAAGAGAATAACTTTTAATTTTAGAGAAGGGAAGAATACTTAGAACACATAAAGAGGTAGGGTTTGTTTTTGGTTCACTATAAAATTTTATATTCTTGTTATATAATTTATGGATAATAATTTTAACTATTTAAATAAATAGTTTTTTATAGATTTTTGAAACCTTTGATAGAATCAGGGATTCGAACCTATGGGAATCTCCCCCTACATAATATAATCCATGATTTGATTAAGTATAGCATGAATAGGAAGGGTTAGGGTAAACTATGTAATCAAGACCATAGTGTATTTATTGACTACAAGTTACTTGTCATAGTAAGTTTATAAGACTATGTTTTATTTCGTTTAAGCCTAAATAGCTATGTGTGCTATTTCACTTAAACTTAAACGGTTGTGTGTTTTTAGTAAATGGGTTAGTTTTATTGAAATGGTTTTGAAACATTATTTAGATAGGGGTTCAAACCAAGGTTTTAATTTCTATTTTTTAACTATGATCATTATACAAAATAAATGATGGTGTGTTTTCTGATTCATTATAATATAGTGAAATATCTATGTATTACTTGATTCATTGAAATATAGTGAAAGACCTATGTGTTCCTTTATCCATATGGATTGAAATATTATATTACATTTCTAGGTTTTGTTTGGATTTGGAATATGAAATCAAGGTATTCATTGGGAATTATTTGGATAAGTTATTACTCAACAGTTATACATTTTGTGATGCATTAAATTTGTAATTTTGTTGAATGTGATTAGTTTATCATTATCTAAATGAATCATAACTATTTTATTATGAAATATGTATATATTTAAATATCACTTAAGTAATGTTATTTGGGAGTAATTAAAGTAAAGTTTAAATGTATCATTTTTAGAGTTAAACCCAGTAGGGTTCTAACACCTAGACCCCTTGAAAGTCAAAAGACCTAGTCAAGATTTAACACCCAAATAACACTACAAACATATAAACAAAAGTTTGAAAGACCTATATGGGATTTTGGACCCTACTCAACATTTTAACACTAGAAAATGACCCCTAAACCTAATTGGGGTCTAAAGCCTAATTAGGTCTATGAGACTTAGAGATTTTTGAACAAGACCTATTCACTAATTTTTTTTTGGTTAGATAAGATATTTAGGAAAAAATAATGCTTAGGACCTAATCATGGGTTGGAATACTTATTTTTAAAGGGACTTAGAAAAATAAATGTCACCTATAACTAGACCTAATTAGGGATTAAGACAACATTTTTGTAGATCATAAACTATACATAGGTCAATTAAAGAATCATCAAATGATCAAGTGTAAAATATGAAAAATGATTCAAATGAGCTTGGTATTCTTAATGGTATGAACCTCATACTATAAAATGGTAAAAAAATCAGCATGACCCCCTGAAGTGGCTATAAGGAGATGAAAGAGTAAGGAGGCAAGACTAACAAGTGTGGGTAAGTGTAGTAAGACTTTGATTTAGGGCCAAGTGTTATATATATAACTTTATCATTTAAAGTTTTTTGTCACAATGTTATAGGTTTTGGGAGATAAAAGGGGCATGTAAATTGAGATGACTTCATAGAGTAGGTTATGACAACCAGGAGAACTAGGCTTCAAATGCAAATTGGGAGGCCAAAACTCCACTTTCATGCTAAATGAAAAATACAAAGTTGATCCAATTGATGAAAAAATAAGCACTTTTGGTATTTATTGGATTTTGACTTACCCAATGTGAAGTGACATGAATTCACCAATAGTTGGATATATCACCATATAAATGGTGAACCTCTTGTGCTTTTAAGAGGGGAAGTTCCCTCATGGGATATGAGTAATTTGGGGGATTTTTTGTAATTTTTATCCAAAATAAATATTGGAAACAAAAAAATATATAAATTTAAAATAAGGAGAAACCCATAGTGGGATAAACATAAAGAACCATTGGGATAAATAAAGAATGAATAATAGAAATAGAAATCCTTCCTCTCACATAAAAATGAATATAGAAGAAACAAGGGTTTTAGGAATAAAATGCATTCTTGGAAGCACAAAGTCTACTAAAAAACCTAATTACATATGCATGGTAAAATATTTTAATGAGATAAAACACATAAAAAATTTTGGACATCAAGAAAGCTCATACAAAGGGTTTTTAACACAATGTTTGGAAATAACACAAGTTGCACATAATCAAAGAAATTCAAAATTTTAATGGAGTATTCATCTATAAAATAAAAATTTAGAATTTGAAAAAAATTAACATTAAAATATACAAACACCTAAAAATAGTCTCACCCACTTGCTTGCATTTCATTGATCCAATCTATAAATAACATGGATCCAGACAAGGTTTTGGCTACCTCTTTCCAAGAACTTGAGATAAAGTAGAACCTATACAAAATATAGATTTGTCCCTTTTTAAAAATATTTCCCTTTGGAATATGAAAAGATATTCATTTGAATCTCTTTTTTATTTTCTAATTTATTTATTAAAAATTACAATATTTAAATAAACTTTTCAATTTATATTTACACACATACTAATTCTAAAAATAATTAATTTATAAAATGAATAAACATGTATAGTCATTTGATGACTTAAATTAATGTTAATTAATTATAAATTAATCAATAACATAATCATTTCTATTAATTTTCTATCTATCCCTCCATATCAAATTTACAACTTACTCCATGTGAACTAGTCAAAAAAAATTCATGTTCATTGGGTTATGGGGTCCCTAAAATACTATGAAAAACATGACAAAAGGAAAAACGATGAGAAAATGTAAAAATGGGGTAGTGAAATTTGGATGGTCAAATTTAAGTACAACACTTGAATATTATTGTGGGACTGTACTCCCTAAAAAAATGTAGGTAACTTCAAAAGATGTTGGTGACTTTTGCCTCATTCAACTTACTCAAAATACCACTACTCTCACTCCATAATTTGACCAACCGGTAGCTAGTTTGCCTATCCCATTTTTATGGGAATAAACATGAGTTTTTCAGATAAATCCAAGATTGAAAATTATACCTATGTCCATGATAAAACAACCTCTTTTATTCATCTTTCAATATAAATGTTGATATGTAGCAAAATAAAAAACCTAATATATTGAATTCTATAAATGGAATAATTCAAAGCTTGAATCCCACTCTATATCAACATATATTAAGATAAAGATTTTAAAAAAGTTTAGGCATGCTAAGAAACATCTTATTCTAATCTAAAATGAAAGTGTTTCTTGTTTGGATGAGCATATTATGAATCAGTTTGAAGGAAATTATTTTGTGTTGGTTGAGGTCATATCTTTGGATGTGGGTGAAATAAAAGGTTCTATTAAAATATTTATATTATTATGATAAATATGAGAAGCACTAACCTCAAATTTATTTCCATCAACATATTCATTTTACATAATGAATAATAATCACAAAGTATACTAAAACATTTTTCTAGAGTTGCATTAGTAAAAATCATGAAAATAATCTACAGGAAAAAGTATAAATGATTCCACCCATGGATTGACTAAAAATACACTATTTTTAATGTTTATCACAAGTAATGAGATTGTTGATAAAGGTCAATGATATTGGATTTACAAATTCCACATTTGATATCAAATGTTTCAATTAAAATAATGGACAAATTTCCTCTAGTATCATATGTAGACTCAAGTCACTCCAATGTGATAAACACATATTTTGAATGTCTTGCATAGACTTTGACTCCTCCACCTCTTTAAATTTATTTCTCATTTTTATATGCATCATCAATAATTTAATTAATATTTTCAACAACTATTTTAAAATGTGAAATTTGAGTTCTTAGAATAGTCAACCTTTTCCCCAAACATCTTTGGACTTGTCTAAGATAGTCAAATGTATTATTTAAATATATAATTTTGGCCTTAAAATATTTGTGAACCTCTAAATATCATACCAACTATTTTAAAAAATTACTCAAAGTAAATTCAATCATTTTTATTATCCATGAACTAGTCCTTAATTTTGTAGAGCACTCATTTCTTAAATAGCTAGACTATAATAACAAAGACCATTGAGAATGTTTTGGATTAGTTATCTATTCCAAGATAGAAACATATATAAAATGTGGAAACATATATGAATCACATAGAATATTTTAAAAAAATGTCTCAAAAAAACATTCATACCCAGATTGTTAGTCATTAGCCTAGAAGGACACTTGTTATGAGATTACATTTACACATGTCCATTGCATTTTGCCTTGACTTTACAAACATCATGTTAACTATTTAGAAAATGATCCAAATATAACTTTGCACTATTTGACAAAATTACTTAATGAAATTGTATCTCACTTAGACATCTATATAATTTTATTGGCATGGGATGGAAGGATGAAAGCGAGGATATGAGCAAAGTTTTGAACCTAATATTTATAGTTGTTAATTGTATTTATTTATGAAATATATAAGAACTCAATTCAATAAATCCACTTTGTACACAACCTGTAGGAGATTTGGGAACTATTCAAAAAACTTCTCAAGATAAATTTGATATTCAAAAACATAGAAAGTAACTACTATGCATTTAGATATATCTCCTATAACTAAATAGCCTCTTGTTGTAGTAGAGTCATAATTCAAAAGAAATTTCACTCTCCACCATATTCTAGTTGGTCATTCATTTGGTGACACCTAGGATAATAAAAACTAAAGATTGACTAAGAACAAACAAAACTTGGTTCATTTTTAATGAATATATGAATGCTATAGAAGGCCTTGTTTGACTTTTATAGTTCCTTTATCTTGAATATCAATTTTTTCATTAACCTCAATGAAATGTGATCTCACAAAACATGAAACACCAACATTAGAATCCCGATACTTATGATCATATTTGAGCATTATTTTCATTAGTACCCAAACTTTACTTACAAGATGTTGATACAAAAATTACTTCCATTATTTTCATTTATTTTATTGATTATTTTTGTATTAGCACATCCTATCCTATTTTCTCTATGTGATTCTCTTTGATTGTAGTATCACTCACAAATTTAACAATTTATATAGGATATTATTCACAACTTGAAGCATATTCATTACTCTTTAATTTATAATAATATCACAAAAACACCTAAATACCTACTTAATAGCCATATGCATAGGAGCTGGTGATAGAGGTAGGAAAGAAAGCATTGCATCTATTAGAACATCCATAAAAACTTGTGTTACATTTTAATCATTATATCTTTAAAAATAAATCTCTATTAAATTATTAAATTCCTATTTATTTGGATAGATGTATGTTTCTTTGCAATTTTCACTTCTCCTTGGAATTTAAAATATGTTACCTCTATATCTAGAATGCAATAAATAGTCCCTGCATGGCAAGAAACTTCAATATCTCCTTTTGAAGAGGAAATTTTGCAACAATTTCAAGAGAATCATTATTTAAAAGATGATAAATAAAATACAATCTTTATGACCTCAAAACATCATCTGAATCACTTGTTTATAGCAAGCTTTCATCCAGTTCTATTGACTTGACACCTAAAATTGATGCTCTATCTCTTTCTAATTAGAGAATATTATTAGTATGAATTATTTTATATATATTTATAGGAATCCCTACCATATGTTTATATAAATACCTCATTATTAAATCCAAGTTATGAAAGATAAAATTTTTGTAGCCACTTTCTCCATTTATATACTATTATTTGGCCCAAATATTCAAACTAGATATTGTCCAAGACATTACAAAGCATTGAAATACTAAAAGAATTCAACCAATAAGCCAAAATTAAAAATTGAGGAGGAATATGACATGGATATGATTTATTAATAATGCATATCAATACAATGAAAGGAATATGTTGAAAACTTAATGTGTATTTTTTTCCAAGAAGTGTATCTTCTCTAAAGGAAGACTTGTTATTGCTTCCACTAGGCTCACATCTATTTGAAAATAGAGAAAGCCTTATGTTAATAGCAATGTTATCAATAATATAAACATGAATTGATATCTTAAGATAATTCATACTATCATATTATCCTTAAAACACCAATACATCAAATCCATAAATCACTTTCAATGATAATAGCTCATCTTTTTATTCTTGATCATTCATTTCAATTTCATTAAAAAAGTTTAGGTTCATTGAAATCCAAAGAATGATTTTATAATATTTTTACAATAGAATACATATCTATTTTTGTTCTTTCTTCTTCTTTGGAAATAATTGAATCAAAATTGTTATCAAGATTTGAGCTATAGTCCACATACACTTCAATGTCATATATATCTATAGATTGGTCACTTTTTACAACACTCCCTAATGGAGTTTCTTGCATGCTTTTAAGAACCTTACACAACTTTCCTTTATGAGAAAAATAAATGTACTATCCTAAAATGTATATTTCTCATAAAAAAATGTTTGATTGAATCACTCCAAAAGTATTAGACACATTGATTGAGAGAGAAGAACTAAATTGAATTCTTCATTTCCACCTCTATTATATCAACATGAAATAAGAACTTATAATCTTGAAGTTAATTATTTCCATCAAGGATGTTTGTAACATCATTATAAACCTTTAAAACTATAATAAGAAATAAATAATCTTGTAGATCATCCGCATCAATAACATGTCCATATTTTAAGACTTTTTATTTATACATATGGATGGTAAAATGGATCACACATAGTATGTTATAATTACAATTGACTATGTAAATCTATAAACAAGAACCAACATGCTCATTATCTGAGTATAAACTTAAAGAGGATTATTATATAGCTCTGATACATAATTTATATCAGCCTCATTCTACACCTTTAACCATTTCACCAGGAAAAGTAAAATCTATAAAATTATAAGAGTTTATGTCATCTAAGAAAACATTTTATCAAGACATGCATATTTAAACTATGCTTTATAAACCTTTAATATGGGGGGAAAATGATATTATAAGATCTAAAAATTATTTATAGATTCCATCCAAACTCTTAAAAAACATATTCACACCAAATGTGTGATTAGAAAGAAATAATGTATCCAATACACCTACAACTATCATCTCACCAAACTAGCATATCTTACAGTAAATATCAAAACAACCAAAATGAATTTTGGGATCAAGGAAGTAACATAGGGAGAATGGGAAAACAATAAAATGAATAATATGGGATTTTATTAAAAACCAATATACACAATGGAAAAATGGAAGGGAAAACAACAACAGATAATTTTTTTTGAAAATGGAAATTATTTATGTGAGATGGAAATTTTGAGCAATGAGATTTGGATATGCAAATGAACCAAAATCTACTAAAAACATCAATACAATATTAAAATTTTGATCCAAAAGGATCATAATGCATAAAAATAATTAAACATTCATACCTACATCACAATCCTTTATCCAAATGCTCTAAATCAAGATCCAATCAAAGAGATATTTAATGCTTAATTGATTACTTGATTGTAGATTCAAATTTTCATCATGATGTTAACTTGATCAAGAGACTTGGATTCATGGATTCCCTCACATTACTTGGTTAGATTCCAATGAATATTTTTTGGTGTTTAAATACACAAGGGAGGGATATTTTATAATGAATTAAAAATTTAGTGGAAGTTTCTAGAGAAGAAGACTCTAGAAAAAGGGGGAATTCTAAAGAATTTGAAATTCCTTGAATTCTCTAGAAATGTATAATTATATAAAATGTGGAGGATGAGAGAAAATTATAGAGAATATAATCCTATAGGTCCACTTTAATACTAAATGAATTTTAAAATGTGATTAGATAAGTATTAGTGATAGGCTTGTAGGAAAGCCTAGGAGTAGGTAGATAAGCAGGTCATGGGAATTTTAAATTATCAAATATTAGACAAGTGGGACTAGTTAGTAGATAATGAGGATATAGATTAATTAATGAAGTGGGAAGGAGTAAGTTTAGTATGATGAATAATAATGATGGGGTATGGGATTTCATTATTTAATTGGGATTATGGTTAGAAGATTAATTAGGATACATAACAAGGTTAGAGGAATAGTTAAGGTGAGAAAATTTAGGTGCATAGATTTTTCCCCTCTTTGAAATGGCATTACGAGTGGATGAAGTATAAGGAGTAATGGTATTTCAAAGAATAAAGACACTTATGTATGAATGTTAGTAAATTATGTTAATGGATATGATTCCCCCTTGAGGGGACATGTGGGAAAGAATGAGATGGATGGCCACTCAAAAGAGGAAATAAGGGGTGGGATATAATGAATAGACAAGGGGATGGAATACAAGATGTGGGAATAATGATGATGAAGATGAAATTTATATCATTAGTGAGATAAAAATTAATGATGTTCATGTCAAAGACATGTGCACAAGGAATGTAAATGGTAGTGTTGTGGTTGTTGACACATCCCAAGGCAAAATCAACTGTAACATGATGATGACAAGATAATAGGTCATAAGATTTTGATGTATCCTAAAAAAGGATACATGCTAGGGAGAGTTGTATACCAATATTATTGATATAAAAGGCCATGATTTATCAATATATCATAAGCAATGACACATGTATGGGAGAGCATTAGGCCAAAGATTAATGATGAGTGTATCTCAAAGCTAAAATTGAGTGATATGATGTAGGATATGAGAGAGAAAAAATTATATGATTGAGTGACCAAAATATGAAAGGGATGGGAAAGTTAGACTATAATGCATCAAATCATTGAGACCCAATGTGATTAATAGTGATGATGACCATAGAAATTACACATGTAAGGGAGTGAGAAAAAATATTAAATTTATGGTCCTAGTCATGCCCTAATCGAAGGAGAAAACCATAAAATTTAAATTATGAATTAACCAATTAGTGATAATAGATGTCTAATGGAATAAAATATGGATTTTTTAATTTGATGGGCCCAATCAATAGGTGTAGGTGATTGGTAAAAATATTAAGGATATGATTGTAGGGATGGTGATTGATCAATATAATGATTGATTTATGGTTTATATAACAAGGATTTTATTGATATAATACATGAGGATGATGAAGAACAAGATGTATGTGATGAAAAATGGTGGGTAAAGAGGAGAGAGTGGTTGAGCTGACCTCAAGTACACCATGTGACTGAGCACTACCTACATAGTCTAAAAAGCCCTCAGGCTAATGTAGCTTAGATTAAATGATATATGATAATATAGACATGAGAATGATGATGATGAATGTTAGGCATGTTAATTTTTAGATAGAGGATGAAACTCACATGTTAGACTAGGATAAATGATGGGAGATGAGATGTTAGATGTTGATGACTAGAGAGATGATACATGATTAACTAAAGGATATAGATGGGATGATAAATGGATTAAAGGGATGATTGGATACTAGATGAGTGGATTGACATGATTGAATTAAAGTCAAAGGACTAAGATAAATGAGTGGATATGGTAGGTTAGACATTATGATAGGTGATAGAGGATATGTGAAATGATTAGTGTATTTATTATTAAGCCATCATTAATATAATAAGTCTTATCATAGTATAATAAATCAAATGTGAGTATAACACTAGGTAGTATGTCCCATGATATAAGTATGACCAAGGGGACATTATGCCAAATTTCATGATTATAAAAGGGGAAAATAACAAACTCTACATCATCAAGGGAACCTAGAACCTAAAAGCATCATTATAGATTTTTTGTTGTCATCATAGCATCCTTTTTCATTGACAAATAGAAAAAAATATGCATGATACAAGACTAAATTAAACATATATATATATAATTAGATATATACATGATAATATACATGCACAAAAGTCAAACAACATAGAGTATACAAGTAACACACATAATTATTTACACATATTTTCATTGTGTCTTGTCTAATTTTCCTTTTGTGAATCGATGGGATGATTTAAGTGGGTCATGATGATCATGATGTGAAGGTGTATTAAGGATATGGATTTGGAAAATATATAGAATTGGAGTAGAAAAGGGATTACAATTAGGATAAGGTTATGAATAATGACTTGGGTATGAGGATTAGGACATAGGACATAGGACAAGACAAGATGACAAAATGATAAGACCACTAGTATATAAGATAAGACAAGATGATAAGATGGATAATAAAGTAGATAAGATGATTAAGATATTTAGGAAAAGATGACATATGATAATATAATTGATATGCTTTAGGATTTTTGTATATATTATAATTTTTACAATATTTCAATTTTGGGGGCTTTTGAGAATATGTATGTACAATATAGAAATGGGGTTACTATAAAAGTGAATATAAAGCCTATAAAATAGGATAAGGATGGATGGGATGATGGATGGGATGAAAAAATTATTAGGGTGATTTAAAAAAAGGTATAATGATGAAGGAAGAATGACTAAGGATTGGTAATGAACACATCATGAAGGAGCCATATATATAATTAACTAAGTGTATATTGGAGGATATTGCAAGATGATTCTATAATATTTCCAAAAATATATTCCACTCCCTTAAAAAGGTCAAGACTAGAGGAGATTATGGACATGATAAGATGCATAATATTATGGTAGATGATGGGTAGGAGTAAAGGACAAAGGGATGATATAGACAATGATGACAGGGATGAGATTGATGGAATGGATTTTGACCCCAAGTGTTGAACTACAATGTGTTTCTCCTTTTATCCTCTCTCCAATATATTCAAACCAATTTTTAATGATTCTTTATTTTACTTGATAGATTGTTATGGATAGACTTTAGAATTTGACATAATGATAGCTTGATCAAGAGACTAAGATGTCATGGATATGATATTAGTATGGATTCTAATTATAATGTTGATTATTGTGACTTCTCATTTCAATTCCCATTAATATATCCATTCCCCAATCATGTCTATTTATAGGATGGTGGGTGTGTGTTAAAATGAATTTTAAATTCATTAAAATCCTCTAGTTTTAGAGGAATCTAGAAAGTTAGAGAAGGCTCAAGACTTTATAGGTTTATATATTAGATTATGAGTTAATAGGGGTTTAAATAGGTGATAATATGGGTTATTAGGTACTAATGACACAATATATCCTAAGAATAGGCTAGGGTAAATGTGTCATGGGAATTTTAAATTCCCAAATATTAGACAAGTATGATTAGTTAGTAGATAATAGGGATTTGGAAGAATTAATGAAAAAGTGGAATGGGTAAGGTTAGTATGATTAATAATAATTAAGTGGGATTGGATTTAATTATTTATATGGGATTATGGTTACAATATTAATTATGATAAATAGTGAGATTAGTGGAATAGTTAGGGTGAGTAAATATAGGTGCATATAATTTACAAAAAGATGTAAAACACAAGGATAAACAAATACATTTACCAATTGATAAAAGTATGGACCTTTATGGGATAAAATTTGACAATATGAGGGAATCACATGTAAATATAAAATTAAGATCATAAACATATTTTTGATTGCATCAATGGGAAGAACATGAGGTATAAGTGAAAAGATAAACACCGATTAAAATAAATGATCTTGTAAAACTAGAATATAAAAACAAATTGTATTTTTATCATGAGTGAGATGGATTTTCACCAATTTTAATATTGAAATATGAATGGTGTGAGACATACCTCCAACACCTTTATTTCTTGGCTACTCTTTTGGTTCTTTAATCATGAGTGGCTGAATGAATCTCCCATAATCACCTCCACATGTGATCTTGGGGATAAAAACTCTTGGCACTCAAAATAGTTTAAAATTTATTAAAAAATACCTCTTATTTTATCTTCAAGACATGTTATGAGCTAATTTTCAACCTCATTACACACTTTGTCTTCACTAGTATGAAGCCCACTAACTTCTTGACTTATCTCATGCTCTTGGTTGAATTTTCATTTTCCATGTATTATTATATTTGGGATACAATTTAGAATGAGAAAATTTATTTCCTTTTTACTTGAATGGATACATATAATTATTCTAAGAACTGAACTTTTTTATTATCATCAACAACTTCTTGAATCATATTCTCTTTGAAATGTGGTACGAAGAGAAAGACCTTGTGTGTTGTATAATCATTTTATTAAACCTAATAATACCTTGATTTATGATCATTTGAAACATTTATCTCCTTTATTTTTTTCCTTTTTCAACCCTATGCATATTCATTTTTTAGCTAAACCTCTTCATGCTTGCAAAAAAAATCAGACAATGGGAAGCATTAGAAAAATTAAAAATTAGAAGCATGGGATGTGTTCCATAATTCATAAGCCTATGTTCAATAGAGTCACTAGTATTATTTTTAAATGGAAATATTCCATTTAAAATATAGGAATCAAAGGAAACTTTTCAGTCCCCAATGGAGTAACCAAAAACTATTGGTGGGAAAATGGGAAGTTTTGTTACTTCTTAGTTTGTGACCCACCTAATGTGAAGTGAAACCAATTCACCAAGAACTAGAGATCACCATAGAAATTTTGAATCTAATTTGATTTTTAGAGGGGAATTTACCTCATAGGATATGATCAATTTTGGGGGTTTTGCATAATTTTTACCCAAAAGCATAAAAGGAAATAAAACCTAAATAAATGGAGAAAAGAGGGATAAACCCACAATGGGATAAACATAAAGAACTAATGAGATAACTTTGGAATTAATATTGGAAATGGATATCCTTATTATCACACAAGATTGAATATAGAAGGAAAAAAGGTTTTAGGAATAAAGGCATGCCTAGAAGCATAAAAGTCTCCTCACAAACCTAATTACACATGCTTGGTACATGATTTTAATGAGATTAAACACATAGAAACTCATGGACATAAATAAAGCTCATATAGATGGTTTTCAACACAATGTTTGGAAACACCAAAAGATGCAGATAATCAAATAAATGCATAGTTTCAATGGAGTCTTCATATACAAAATAGAAATTTAGAATTCTTAAACAAATGACATTAAATTATACAAACATCCCAAAAGAGTCTCACCCACTTGATTGTATTTCATTGTTCCAACCTTGAAATAACATGGCTCCACATAAATTTTTAGTTATCTCTCTCAAAGGGATTGAGAAAAAGAAGAAGAACCTTTACAAAATCTAGATTTCCCCCTTTTTAAAATATTTCATTTTGGAACATGAAAAATATTTCATTTGCCCCTCCTTTTTTCTTTGATTTTTATTTAGGAAAATTTATAATATTTGAATGAACTTTTAAATTTCCATTTACACACATATTAATTCTAAAAATAATTAATTTATCAAATGAATAAACATGTATAGTCATTTAACGACTTAAATTAATGTTAATTAATTATAAAATAGTTAATAATGTAATGAAGTCAATTAACTTCCCATCAAGCCCACCATATCAAATTTTCAACTTACATCATGGGGATATTCAAAACATTTTCCATGTCCACTATGGGGTTCTGTGAAATACTAAAAAATATGAAAAAGGCAAAATTATAGGAAAATGTAAAAATGGGGTAATTAAATTTAAATGACCAAATTTCACTAAAATAGACTCGTATAGATGTGGTATTTACAAAAGAGATCATTTCAAGTCTTATTTTAACCTAAAAACTAAGGTAGACCACCAAGGAAAATTAATAATGCCAAGACCAATGA
This sequence comes from Torreya grandis, assembly GCA_037957365.1. Classification (NCBI taxonomy): domain Eukaryota; kingdom Viridiplantae; phylum Streptophyta; class Pinopsida; order Cupressales; family Taxaceae; genus Torreya; species Torreya grandis. The sequence continues at coordinate 447,086 of JARHVA010006413.1, forward strand.
TCCATGATTATAGGAAAGAGAGGTACAAAAAGAAAAAATATCTTCTATGATTCTTTAGAAGAATTAGGGCATGTTGTTCAAGCAATAACAAATTATGACTCTTATGTAAAAAACTCCTAGTATTTTGGAATTAAATAAACATGTCTACAAACCTATAATTTCTAAAAGAGACTATGCATGGAATATGAATATATTAGAGATAGGAGAAGATAAGAGTGGCTAAAATACCAAATCAAACATTCTCATTGACCTGGTGTATGTAAATTAGTTAATTAACACTTCTTAGAACAAGTAAGGACTAACTACTACAAATCTAACCATTAGGATAGTGAATCCTACCTTGAGAATTCTTGCCTATATGTTTATCTACTTACACAAAAGCATTAATACCACCAAAGGTGTTGTCTTTGATCCCACTAAAGGCCTTACTCTACTATTGGTTAGGCATCCATATCCCTATCAGAGATTGCTTGAATCACCTAGAATCAAGTTTTTTGAAATTGATTTTTATTTTATTATCTTTATTTATATTTTATATTTATTTTATTAGCATATAAATTCTAGTTTGGGGACCATTGTAGCAAGTGAAAGGCATAATTATAATTTTTTCACCCTAGATTTTCACTATAATAGGTTTGTCTAAATAAACCCAAAAACCATACAGATGTGGTTTTTGTGCTTGGTTTTGAGGGAATGTCTTCATTAACCAAATATTTTTACATTAAATTAACCCAACATGTGAAAATTTAAATTGTAAATGATATCTCAAGATTTTGAAATTGATTTAGAAACAAAATCTAACACTATAAACTAATCTGAGTACTTACACACTAGTATGTCATTCATGCCACTTACCTATCAAACTAAACTAAAAATAAAGCATGAAAGGGAAAGAGAAGGCATTTATAAGATATTTCCAAGATAATTTAAGCCTATAAGTAGTGTTTGAGTAAGTTACCATTGAGAGGTAATGGGACTTCCTCACCACTTAGACACCTTAGGTGGAAGGCATTCTTACTTATGATTTCATAGATTTGGTAAGGACCTAACCATAGGGAATCAAACTTGTCATGTTGTCTATTTTTATCATGAGCCTTATCCCAGAGAATAACTATATCATAGATCTGAAAGGTTTTCACTTATGATAGTTTATTAAACCAAACTTTGACAACCTTAGTATTTATTATAATGAAATAGAGTTACATCACATTTTTATTTTAGTTGAATTAGGTTAAGGAGATGAGATTATATCTTATCATCAATCTCTAAGTAATATCTCATGAATTATAATGTGGGGATTCTTTAATTTATGATAAATATTAGGTATTAGCCATAAATAATATGGTATAATGACATGCCTAGGGCTGACTTAATTCTAGTCTTATCAAACCATAATGTAAATTCTAGAACATTATGTGAGCCCTAAGGTTCTTTTCCAAGATCTTATTAATTATTTTAAGCAAGTGTTTGTTCATTGATTCATCTACCCTATTACCTTATGGATAATAATTGGAAGAGAATTTGAGGATAACCTATTTTTTATAGCCCCATTTGGTAAATTGAAGATATAAAAAAGTAGGACCATTATCAAAGACCATAATAGCAAACATTCCAAACCTAATTATGATATGCTCTTCTAGGAAATTGATTACCACATTGGTTATGAATTTTTTTAATGTATGAGAATTAATTTAATGGGTATAATTAGTTTTCATAATAATTAACTTATTTCCTACATATGAATTAGAATTGATCACTCCATTAAAGTATAATCCCTATTTTACAAATGGTCAAACATCAAAAATTGGTTACAATGGTATGATATGGGTATATTATTAGTGTGCAATAAATTCATAGGTATGACATCTATAAATGTGAGTATGAGAATAATTAAAAACACTTGGCCAATAATACCTTATATTGAGTATATTATCAGCCATAGCACTTGTTAAACCATGACTAGTTCCATATTTACCATGGAAATCATGGAGTGCTCTAGCTAGTTCTTATTTTTTTAGGCATACCAAATATATGCCTTCATGATTATTTTTATATAACATGTTTGAATTGATCATAAAATTGCTTATTTTAGACATAATGTTATTCTATGAGTGGAATTTAGATGACTTAGACACTTATTATTGATAAAATAGTAGGCCACATCTTGGTACGAATCATCATTTGTGATATATTATATTTTGTATTGATGGAAAACTATCTGTGGGTCTACCTCATCCATGGCCTTTCTAAGTCCTTAACCTTTTATAATTTTCATTGGTTGGATTTCTAGGTCAAACTCTTGGATAATTTTAGCCACTTACCCGACTCATTTTTCATTAACTTAGCCTTCACTACTAGGTCAAGCACCACTATAAACACCTTATTTCAAAGAATGTAGTGTCTAAAATTTTTGACTACTTTTATTAAGGTAAAATATTCCTTGTAAATAGTTGAGTATCTTAGTTCAAAATTATAGATAAGATAAATCATGAATGAGATAGGTATCTCAGATCCATCTTCCTTATTAGGTGCTAGGATAAAACATTTGAGTGTTCAGAAGTGAATACATAGATGTAGAAGGGATGTGTATAGTCAAGACTAATTAGCACTAGTGTATTTACAATTGATTTCTTGATCTAAGAAAAATTTAGTTTTGTTTCAACCATCCATTCAATCTTTTAGTCTTTTTTATCATGTTGTTTAATGGTCAAATTATCTCTATAAAGCCTAAAATTAACTTCTAAATGAAGTTGATCTTGAAAAATAATGAATTTATCTCTTTTATTGCTACCAGGTAATGGAATATTTATAATTTCCTCTACTCACTCTAGATATATGGATATGCCTCATTTTAGGATGATGTGGTCCAAAAATGTATGCTATGTGACCCAAAATATACACTTTTTCAATTTCAGGGAGATTCCATGTTGCCCTCACCTTTGTAATACTACTCTCAAATATTTCACATGTTATTCCTAGTGATTGGAAAATATAGTTATGACTATGCATTTACTGATAATATATTTGAAATCAATGTCCATGGCACATTAGAAGGTAACACCTGTATTGATTAGGTTAAATGACATCCTTTTATATGTGAATATACCCCACATTGTTATGAATGTTGTCTTGATTTGATCTTGATATTTTACCACAACCTAATTGTACATTGAATACCCATATGATAATAACATCATTTAAAATTTATTCACTATCTATAATATTTAATCTAGTGAAGGCAACACATAATTATATTTTTCTAAGGCTTTGTTCAAGTTATGAAAGTCCACATAATTCCTTATCTTTTTTTTTTAATTTTTAATTGGTACTAAATAAGCCACAAATATGGAGTTCTTAATAGGTAATATTATCTTTCCTTAGAGAAAATTCTAAACTTTCTTAAATATCAACAACTCTAGTAACATAGTCACATATCTTTGCCTATGATAGAACTATTTGACTCCTAGCTTAAGAGGGATGATGTACTTGAGATTATAAGTGTTAAATACTTTCAAGTCCTCATAAATCCATGATATAACATCCTTAAAATATTATAAGTCTTGAAAAAACTCCAATTTTTCCTTTTCATTACATGTTGTGCTTAGAAGCATATGCTTTGATTCATTGGCATTGCCAAGACTAAAATGCTAGTGAAACATAGCTTTATCAGGGGCTGATTTTTCCTTTTCACCTTGATAATACTTTTCAAAAAAAATTCTAGGTAGACCATGCCATAGATTCTATTTTTGGTTTTGAAATTTATTACCCCTTCCTCATCTAATTAAAAACCTTATCTATTATCTTCATCAGTGATATGAGACTCAAATACATCTGTGTTTATGTTGAAGTTGATTATATGTTCATAATCATTCAATACCTAGAAGTTTCTAATATTATTGGGAATGGAATAAGTAGAGACTAACACCACTGTGAACCTTCTCAACTTGAATTCAACTATCAATTATAGAGTGAAATAAGTTTTTTCAAATGCATTCACCACATAATTTCTTCTATGAGGCAATGTTTGAGTTTTGAATGCATTGAAATCATCTATCAAGTTCCATACTCAGCTATAGTATCTAGATAGGTGTTTCTCATTACAATAATATTAGCTTCTTACTTATTTGACCACCACTTATGAGTCACCAAATACCTTGAGATTTTTTAATTTATTCTTTAGATTAAATTTGAGATTGTGAACTAGTGCCTTATATTAAGCTACATTATTCATTTAATAAAATGCTAGGTGAAATTCAACTATGTATGATTTTTCCAAGGTTTGATGAGCTTTACACTAACATCACACCTACTCTTAGAATTAGGGAAATCAAATTTTGGAATCCATAAGTGATTTTTATCTGTGTACACTAGATTATAATAAGTAGGTGTTACTAAAACATTGACCTCTTCATTCATTTTCTCACTTGATAATGGGCAATAATTTTGTTTTCTTATGATAGGAAATTTTTGGCTAAGTCATCAATGATAGAACTAGTTATAGGTCTATCTAGAATGGCTATTTTCTCATCATTGGAGCTTTCATGCCTTTATTTTCAATTGTATATTTTTCTTTTACCTTGTTGATTTCTAACCCAACCATTCCTAACATTGACAAGAGATACTAGCGACCTTGATTTTCACTTGGATCAATTGCTTTCACATCCCCATATACTATGGTAACACAAGGAAATGAAGTTATTTTAGGTGAACATAGGAAATAATCCTCATCTAGATGATCTATCTCCTCAACTATAGAGTTTTATTACATGGACAACATGATAATGGAGAGGTTTCAATGATTTTCTGCTTCTTTCTCAAGTGAATAGACCCTAGACTCTAATTCTTCATATAAAATTATATTTGTCTTGTTAAACTCTATGATCATGTGATTAATTTTTGGCTCATACTCAATTATGATCTTATTGGGTATGCCTCACCATGGGAGCCACATGTGGTAGAAATTGGTTACCATGTATTTGTTCAATGTTATAGACCAATCTCTACTTAGAAGCATACTATAAACATTAGGTTTATCCACTACCTGAATGTCAATATTTTTTTGCTCCCTAGGATCGAAATAAAATTGCATATGGATGTGGTTCAACTTGACTAAAACCTTAACCTTTGAATTTTTTAATTTAAAAAAAATATATAATTAATTTTGTAGGGGTATTACCCAAATATTTTTAAATTACATAAGGCAACACATTACCCAAAGCACTTGAATAGATGAAAAATTATGTAAGTTCTTTCCAAAAATGTGAAATGTTAAGAATAAATGAGGGGTTTTAGTTTTGTATTTGTATATAGAAACATGAGCATGAAATTTCCTACTAGCTTCTTTCCCTTTAATATAATATAATTATTTTATTACTAAGTCTTTTTGGCTAGAAATCTAGAGCAAATAAAACATTATGATATTGGCCTTATCATGTTTCATGCCAACTATAATGTTATATCTATGTTTGATTAATTTCATGATATTTTCAATTTGTGTAGGTGTGGAATTGTTCTTGGGTTGATAATACATTGTATTTCCCTTAGATTAAAATGGGTTACTTCTCAATTTATCCTCGAGGGGAACTTGAGTATTGTTTAGAAGAGTAGATGTAGTTAATGGCCTTAGAAGTTACTCCTCAACTGATAGTTATTTCCCATTTGAAAATTTTTAAATGCACGAGGGATAATAATAGCCAAAAATAAAGTGTCATATCCATAGTATAAATCATAGAAATAAGGCTTGGTCAAGTACTCATATGCAATATATATCTATAAAATGAATAAAGAAATGTCCTTATAAACACGTCTCAAGGAAAACTATTGAAACCCCAATCATGCCTCATAACTCAATGAAATGAGGTGATATAAAAGTCTTCATAAATATTTCATCAAGATACTACTATGTTGAAATGTATTACAAGTAAATAAATCCATCCTGAATGTGTTGACAAAAGAAGTGCATGACTATCTCAATGTGCTTGGTCCACTAGTAATCAATAGGGTTGTGATAAATGTGAATTACACTCTGGTTGTCACACCAAATTATAGTAGGTTAATCTTATGTGAATTCAAACTCTATCAATAAATAATTAACCTAAATAACTTGTTAACTAATTTTAACTATTTCTCTATACTCAGCCTCTATAGATGAAAGTGAAATAGTTGATTACTTCTTGCACACCTAAATAACTAGATAACAACCAAGTAAAATATGTAGATATAAGTATAATTTTTGTCATCAAGAGAAACTACTCAATTTAAATCAGTGTATCCAAATAAATAATTAGAACGCCTAGTTTAGTGTAATCCAAAATGGGTAGTGCCTCAAAGATATTGTAAAATACTCTTCGTAACCTATCAATGAATATCATGAGGGGCATGTTCAAACCTAGATACAAGTCCAACTAAAAATGATATATTAGGGCAAGTATGATTCAATTACATAAGACTCCTAACCATCTACTTATACAATGTAGGATCACAAAAAGGAGTAGTATAGGTGCTAGTGAGAGTAACTCCAAACTGGAAAGGTGAGGGAATTGATTTGTAATCATCCATGACAAAACACTAAAGAACATCAAGAGTGTACATGTGATAACTCAAATTAATCCATAAATCTAACTAAAAAAACTACAAACCAAGTAAAATGTGTAGAAGAACAAGATTTGTCATATCAAACTATGTTGAAAGAGCCTATTAAATAACCTAAATCTGAAAAAAGGAACTACCTATAAGAAGTAGATCATTAACATATAAGACCAGTATAACAATATCCTCTCCAACATGTGGATATATACTATGGGATTTGATTGGTAGTGAACAAACCTATTAGAGAGAATAAAATAATCCATATTTCATACCAAGCTTGAGGGACCTATTTGAGACCGTAAAGAGGCCTTTGATGTTGATAAATAAGAGAAAAAAATGAACAAACCTAGTAAGTTGTTCCATGTATATTTACTTCAACAAATATCCATGTAATAAGGCACTCTTAACATCCATCTGGTATACTACCCAGCCAACCTTATGATGTAATAATAAAAAGTACAAGGTATACATATCCATCTTACCAATAGGTTCAAAAGTATTAGAGTAATTAATACCTTCAACTTATGAGAAACCCTTTGCAACAAGACATGACTTATAATTTTCAATGGACCCATCAACTACATACTTGGTGTGGTATATCCATTTACACCTAACCAACTTTCTTCCCTTAAGAAGAGAGACCAAATCCCAAGTATGATTCTTCATTAAATAATAAAACTCATATTCCATCATATCATCCCACTCATGTATCCATGAGCCTATGAAGAATATTATGAATCCCAAGAGAATGATTAACACAAAAGTCCAATAACTATAGAATGTGCATGATGATGTCTAGTATGTGGAAGATCATGTATAAAATATGTTACCTCAAAAACTATAATATGAACCCACATAGGCATAGTGATAACATTAATAGGAATAGGATCCAAAACATCCACAACCTCCTTAAGGGCCTCCTGAACTAGATCCTCAAAGAAAGAATCCTCAAGGTGAAGTGAGGAATATTCAAAATAAGAAGAAATCATGGAGGAAGATGAAGAATCATGAGAAGTGAAGTGTTCATCAAACTAAACATGTGTTCAAAAAATAACATCATGATTATTAAGATCCAAAATATGATAATATCTCATGTCCTCCCAATACCCTACAAATATTAAAGGTTTGATATTCTTATCCAATACTTTCCTTTTCTTCTTTGGTATAAAATCCCAAGCATGGCTCCCATAGATTATAAAAAATGAGACATCAAGATTTGTTTTAGACCAAGTCTCCTCTAAATTAAAATATTCAAGTGTTATATATGGCATGTGATTCTAAATCTAATTCACAAAATTAACTACTTTAGCCCAATAAAAGAGAGGTAAATCCTATGAATGCATCATGCAGTTAGTCATCTCTTAAATGTTTAGTTTCTCCTTTATTATTATCCATTCTATTGTGGAGTATGTGGAATATAATGTTGGTGAATAATACCATGAGCTACCAAAAAATTAGATAAATCTCTATTCAATTACTCCCCTTATTATTATGAATATTATTTATGTAACTAGAATATTGTTTCTTAACCAAATATTTAAAGACTTTTAAGTCTAAAAAACCATCACTCTTGTACTTGAGAAAATAAAACCAATTACACCTCAATAAACTATCAATAAAATTAAGTGCATACTTATCTCCATTGAAAGGAGTAGGAAAGATCATCAAATAACTATCCACAAGATCAAGTGGTGAAGAAGATCTCTTGGGCATACCCTTAGGAAATAGATCTAGGTGTTTTTTCTCTAGACAACTAGGGAAAATACATCAAGATAGGAAATTTTATGGAGATGATCAACCCTAAATGGGTTATCAACTCCTTAAAATATCTATAACTAAGATGTCTAAATATCTCATGCCAAAGCTTACTTTCAGAATTTGCATGAGAAACCAAACATATCCCTATAAGAGTGTTATCAAAACCCTCAAATTAATAGAGTTGAGAAATATTATAAACAACACCATATGCAATAAGTGTATGGGGATCTATCAAGGCTCAAAATTTATCCCCTTGTGGTGTGAAAGTAATTATATTAACCTAACTAGAATAAAAAAAATCTATTAAATAGAAATCAAAATTGTCATGATATTAGGGACATATAGTGCATCATTTATGTGACCACCATCAATATATATGTCACCATTTACATTAACATGAATAAAGGAAGAATAACCAACCTCAATGTTGTAAGTAGAACATAAACCAAGGGATACAAAATAATCCCTTTAAGAATTCAAGTGTTGAAAAGCACCATGATCTATAACCCAACTAGATAAAATAAGTGATTGAGATCTCTCAATAACATTAAGGGATTTTCCATGATCATTAGATGGAGTGGAGATAGAAATATTGTCATTTATGACTACATCCTATAGTGATTTCATTATTTTAAAACACTTATATTCTTCATGAATTATCCCCCCAATAAAAGGAGCATGAAATGATAGACTTATTTTTGGATTTGGGTTTAAATTTATTGGGTTTAGGGTCACTTTGAGATGGATAATGAGCGTTCTTGGCTATACTCATTTATTTTCCCTTGATCTTAGGATTAGATATTACTAATGATTTTTTAAAGGTGGAAGAATCAAATTGATACAATTTGGATTCTTCCCTAGTAATTATTTCATAAAACAACTTTAAATAAATCATTTTGAATGTGACACGTAAGGCATCCATGATGGGAAAAAGCTAGAAGAAAATATTTGGATTGGACCTTTCAGTTTTGATAGAATCAGGTACACATTATTCATCTTTTTTATCTCATCCACTCCCCTTTAATTGTGTTAACAAGTGATTAAACTTAGTAATATAGTCTATAATAGATGGAAAATATTTAGGATTACCATAAATAATCTTGACTTCAAGATGTATTGATTTCATGTGCTCTAAATTCCAAAATAAACCCTTTAGTTTAGACCATATTTTTAATGGAGAGTCACATCTATCCAAATCAAATAAAATACTATCACTCACATAAGCCCCTATCAAACCCATACACTCATCAAATTTTAAATGGTGCTAAATTTTTTTATATTCTCTAGATAAATATGGTTAAACTTCATTTATTAGGGACCATAATCCTTTATGTTTAATGATTGTTTCCATTATAGGTCTCCATGTATGGTGATTATGTGTAATTAAAGGCTCATATTAATCTAAACCAGAATTATAAGACATGTTAGTAAATCATCAAAAAGAAAAATAATGCAAAGGGGTGCACAAATTAGCATGAGATAACCCCAAAAAAAATTTATTGAGTCCCCTCCCCCTAATTTAGAACTTTATAAAATTAATGCATATTTTAGAATAGATGACACCAATGGATAGACAATTTAAAACCATACACTTTTTTAGATGATTAAAATTGATTTCAAGTTGCAGTTCAAAAGTTATAGGCTTTAATAATTTCTTATAAATGAATTAAAATTAATAAAAAATTCACTAATACTAATTTTGGTGATAAAAATGGTAGTGTACCTAGCCTTCCAACCGCTCATTGAAATCAAAATTGAACTAATAATATCCTTAAGGCAACAAAAATGAAAAAATAATATTTTAGTGACCCCTATGTGCTTAAAAGAATAATATACTTCCTCTTAAGGTAAAAATACAACTATTTTAAAAATAAATAATGAATAAAATAGTGGTGTTAAGAAGATGAAAATTAGATTATAGTTATCTTTGTCACCTAGAAATTATCTGATCCCTAAGTAGGTTTATGCATGGGCATATTCAATTATCTCAATTTTGAATTTTTTAAGGTGTTATAGGTCATTTATAGTGTGATTATCATGGTTATAAGTCCAAGGTGGTCATATAATTTTAATTCTTTCTCATATGGGGTTTTCCCACCAAATCTAGAATTCAAATATTTGAATGACAAGAACTTGTTTGATGGGATTTTGGACATTGGAAAGAAGGTAATTAGTAGTTAATTATTTATATTAGTATTTATATGGATTAAATTATATTTCAATAAATAATTTATTCATTTTTATATCTATGATAGGATTTATGGTAGTTTGAGCCTTGTCAACATTCTGGAGAGGGAATCAAGAATGATTGAAGTAGTTAGAGATCATATAAACTTTTAAATATTGATGTTTTTGATATATTTGAGAGAGAGGTATTTGAGGACATAGATTTTTTAACCTCAATTAAATAATTAAGAGCACCTCCATTTTTTAAATTAAAATATACATACCTTGTTGCCTATGTTTCTTTTATTCTATGATCAAGAAGGTTAACTATGCAGACCCTTTATAACATGTATTCTATGTTAAATGAGAATGAATTTGTATTATGAAATGATAAGAGAATTTTTATGTAATACTAGGATGTATGAATGATAATAATAAATAAAATCAATAAAATATTACCTCATCTTTGGGTATTTAATGATATAGAACCTATTTCCTATGTATGTGTAATGAAAATGACTATGTATAATAGAGTAATGGAGAAAGACACAACAATGATATGCCTCTAAATATTATTGTGAATTTATTAATTTTATTACATATTCCTTTCATTTTCTTATGTGTTTGTATTTATTGTTTTCATACTTATTCAAGGAAAAGAGAATACAGTGCTATAGATGTCAATAAATACTTACATAGTCAAACATAGAGTATGGTGAAAGTGAATAATGGTATAATAAAGGAAGGTAACTAATGCTTCAATGAGTTGTGTGGAATTAGTGTTAACCTTAATTAAATAATATAGTATCTTGAAACATATTTTGAAAATATAAAACCTCAAATTTCTCCCTCTCTAGTGTTTACAGAATGTGTTAACCCTATATTAGGGTTTTGAGGCAAAATATTATGTTATAGGAGTTTCAACCAATAGAAAATAAAATAATTTGTGATTTTGTGTATGATAAGGTATTCTGAGATATTTTTAGGGTTTTGGTTTTGTATGGTACTATTGATTACAAAAACAAATGTTTGTATGTGTCATGGAGTAATAAATACCTAATTAGGCTTAGATAGAGCCTTAAAAGGGACTAAAAAGTGACTTCTAAGAGTATCCAGGTCAATAAACTTCATGAATTGATAGTATTTGATAGAGGGTGTATGAATATAAGTTTAGTTTCTCAAAACCAATCTTTACTTAGCCATACAATTGAAGATAGTTTAAAAAATATACTAGGAGGTATAAATAAAGACAAGAAATAAAGAGTGCTGATAGAGTTGTATTAAGATGTTATGTTGAAGGAATGGGAGATGAATGAGGAGTTGAATGAGATGAAATATGACTATTAATGATAACATGTAATTTAATGGAGGGACAAATTATTAGGTCTTGGTAATGGAAATTAGAAAACTATGAAGTCAATGAGAAAAAGCAATCTATTGAAAAGAATGGGAAATGTGAGAGTTAAAGATGGTGATTAAAGATATATTTGAGGGTAATAAGGAAATAGAGAATATAGGGAATTATAAAAAATAAGTGTTGTCAATGAGATAAGGAGGAATGAATTCACAAGATAAAACTTGTAAGTATATTCAAGACATCAAATAAGGAAAAGGAGAACAAATTAGATCTAGGTTGGCAGAGGTAAGGACTGTAAGTGTATGTTTCCATTCATATTAGGAGAGCTTATGATATAACTCTACATCATTTTTTTATCATATCTGGTAAGTTTTGTGGAAGACATAAGATTTGTGTTTTGAAAATTCAATCTGAGTTTGCATGAAGATTGTGCTAAGTAAGTGTTGAAGGTTGTTTTGAGATGTTATCACGAGTTTTTAATAAGGTTGTAAGAATGGATAGAGAGCAAAAAAAGTAAGAGTTGTGTGGAAAGATACCTTAAGCCAAAGAGGAATATAAAGAGAGAGATGAGAGATATTGAAATCTCAAATAATAAAGATCAAGGAGATCTTAAAGATATAAAGTAAGAAGACCCGAGTGAGGTCAAGGAGCCAAGAAGATAAACTTGTCAAGTAGAGATAGGTTCAGGTGAGACCTAGAGAGAGAGTGAATATAGAGAGAGTGTAAAGAGTGAAGAGATAAATAGAGGGATGAAGGGTTGGAATAAGTATTGCCACAAGTAAATGGAGAAATATAAAGTTTAGAAGAGAGATGTTACTAAGTTTAAGGTAGTCTTGATAGGTTTAAAGAAAGTTTTATAGGAGCTTAGACCAAAGTTATCAATTTGAATCAAAAAAATGGTGAGATAACCTCTCAAAGAGATAATGGGAAAGAAGAAAAGACAAGAATACATATGTAAAATGAGAAGATAGTTGAGAGTGTTAACCAAGTATCCTAAAAGAATAGATAAGGGGGAAATTAAACCTTAATATTTTCAATCTAATTGTGTTTTAGCATGTGTGTATGTAGATATGAGAGTTGATGAAGGATATGATTTAGTTAAATTAATGCATAGGATAAATTAATAATAATAAGATGCATTTGATCAAGTGATGTTCAAGAAGAACTGAGATTAAGGAGATGCTCAACATAGATTCTTGATGTTAGAAGAGTAAAAATTAGGTCAATCATCTATGAGGCAAGATGGCATGAAGGATGAAGTTATCCTCACTCAAGAGGATGCAAAAAAAGACATAGAATTAATGGGATATTAAAACAAACAAAGATATGATGAATTTTATGCATATTATAGTGTGTATGAAGTAATGAAGAGGGAAGATAGATGTTATCCTCATTAAATGTATAAAGAGATGGTGAAGGAAGTTAAAAAAGAGAACATAGACTTATTTCATGAAGCAATGGTGTCTAAGGTAAAATAAATTATGAAGGCAAGGAATAGTCACGTACAATAGGATATGCTACAAATGCACATTTTGAATTTTGAGATTGATGAATTTATAGTTACTAAGGTTAAAGGATAGGTTATAAATGAAGGAAAAATAATAGAAGGATAAGACCAAAATGAGTTGGTGGATGATGCAAAGATGAAGAATGATCCACACAAGTTATATGATGATGTTTGGTAAAAAGAACAAGTTGTGAACAAGGATAAGAACTATATTATGACTCAAATACATGAGTATATACATGTTTTATTGAATAGTTGGTTTTTAGTTATAGTTATAACTTTGATGAAGATTACAATAGGTAAGACAAAGTACAAGTATGGAGCTGAAGAGTACATGCATTTGCATGAGAGACTAGTTATAGCCTTAGACAATATTTCAAGAGGTATACATTATTAAATTATGCCTTGGTATCTAGGAGGCCATGTAATGAATATAAGAAGACATTAATAAGGAGAGATGTTGTGAAGCACATCAAATCAAGATTAGTTATAACTTCCATAAGAAAGTTCTTTTTGCTCCTTGGTAGTATGATGCTGAGGCATATTAAATTGTCTCAATTTTGAGTTGGTTTAGGTGGTAGAGGTATTTTATAGTGTCATTTTCATGGTTAAAAATCCTAGGTGGTCATATTATTTGAATTATTGCTCATGTGTGGGTTTCCCACCAAATCTAGAATTTAAATATTTGAATGATAAGAACTTGTTTGTATGGGATTTTACACATTGGAAAGAAGTTAATTAGTGGTTAAGTGTTTATATTAGTATTTATGATTCAATGATATTTCAATATTTACTTAAGTCATTTGTATATATGTGATAGGAGTTAGGGTAATTTGAGCCTTGTCAACATTCTTGAGAGGGAATCAAGAACAGTTGTAGTAGTTACAAATCATATAAACTTGTAAATATTGATGTTTTTGAGATAGTTGAAAGAGAGGTATTTGAGGATGTAGAGGAGATAAACTCAATGAAATAATGAAGATCACCTCCATTTATAAAATTAAAAGATACATACCCTATTTGCCTATGTTTATTTTACTCTGTGATTAAGAAGGTTAACTATGCAAACCCTTTATAATATGTATTCTATGTTCAATGAGACTGGATTTTTATTATGAAATGAGAAGAGAATTATTATGGACTCATAATATGTATGAAGGATAATAAAAAATAACATATATAAAATAGTACCTTGCCTGTGGGTATTCAATGGTACAAACCATGTAGCCTATGCATATGTAATGAAAATGATGTGTATAACAGAGTAATGGAGAAAGGCACAATAATGATATGCCTCTAAAGCTTATTGTGAAGATAATAAGTTTATTACATATTATTTTAGTGTTATGATGTGTTTCACTTTATTTTTTTCATACTTATTCATGGTAAAGATAATACAGCTATGTAGATGTTAGTGAATACCTACATAGTCAAACATAGAATATGGTGAAAGTGAGTAATAGTACAATCAGGGAAGGTGAATAATGATTCAACACATTGTGTGTAATTATTTTTAACCTCAATAAAATTTTAGAGTAGTTTAAAACCTATTTATAAATTCTAAAACCTCAAATTTCTCCCTCTCTAGTGTTTGTAGACTGTGTTAACCCTATATTAGGATTTTGAGACAAAATCTTGTGTTATAGGAGTTCAAACTTATATAAAATCAAAAAAATATATGATTTGGTGTGAAATAAGGTATTATATGATATTTTTAAGGTTTTGTTTTTTTAAGGTAATATTGAGTATGGAAACAAATGATTGTGTGTGCCATGGAGCAGTAAAGACCTAATTATGCCTAGATAAAGCCTTAAAATGACTTATAAGAGTATCCAAGTTGATAAACCTAATAAATGGATATAATTAGGTAGATGGTGTCTAAAAATTATTTTAGTTTCTCAAAACCAATTTGTACTTATCCATGCAATTGAAGATAGTCTAAAAAAGGCTACTAGGAGGTTTAAATAAAGAGAAGAAGTAAAGAGTGGTGGCAGAGTTATATTAAGACATTATTTTTAATGGGTGGGATATCAATGAGGATTTTAATGATATGAAATATTAATATTAATGATCGCATGGACATTAATTAAGGGATAAAATATTGGGTCTTGGTAGTGGAAATTGGAAAACTATGAAGTTAATGAGAAGAAGTAACTATCGAAAAGAATGGGAAATGTGGAGAGTTAAAGATGGTGATTGTAGATAGATTTAATGTTAATAAGGACATATATAATATATGGAATTAGAATAGAGAAGTGTTTTCAAGGAGATAAGCAGGAATGAATGTACAAGTAAGAACTTAGAAGTCTAGTCAAGACATCAAAAAAGGAAAAGGAGAACAAATCAGAGCTAGGTTGGCAGAGGTAAGGAGTATAAGTGTATGTTTCTATTTATATTATGATATATTATGAGATACCTATACATCATAGGTTATACCATGTAATATGTAAATTTAATCATAAGAAAGATATGGAAACTAAGAGTTTTTTTGTGTAGATCAAATGTCCATTGCCAAGAGTTATAAGTCCTTGATTCCTCCATATTGAAAGGCCTTACTTTTTTCTTTTCACTGTAGATACTCCTATTGGAAAATAATTTAATGTAATATCATATTTGAATAACATAAGTAAGGTGTGATGGCATGAAGTATGATATGGGTTGTATATTTTATTGGGAGTGCATAAGATGCTGGTTGTAGAATAAACTCAACCCTTTCTTGATACTCCATAGATCATAATGTCTCCAAAATATTCCTAGTAGATAACAAACCACATATAAATCCCAAAAAAAATGTAATTTTTTTTTAAAATTAATGTCACCATTGTATATTAGGCTATAAAAACACTAATCTAGCAAGATTTGGAAGCAAAAAAACTAAATACCTAATTAAATAGTGCCAAAGTAAATAACACCAAAGAATAATTGTGCCAAAGTAGATAGAATAACACAAAAGTATAATGGCACAATAATAAATAGAATATTACTAATGTAAATAGAATGGTGGTCCATTGTAATAAAAAAAATTAAACCATGTCCTCTTTAATGCTTGATCAATAAATTAAAAGGGTTCTGTACAATAAGGAAAGTTAGTGGAGGTTCTTTAAATTGGATAGCTCTCTTATTACTAAATGGATGCAAATCTTCAAAGATATGATACCATGAAATGAATGGGATAAATATCATTCCAAACTATAAATATGAAAGGAATAGGAGTAATATCTTTCCAAACTATAAATTTGAAGCATTAATAACAAGAACATCACAATAAGCTTGCAAAAGATAACATGTAAAGATGAAGGCAAATCATATACTATCCAGAATAAAACATGTCTATTAAAATAGAGAGGCCTTGTGTAAATAGGTAAGGAAATATAAGAAACATGACTAACTAACCAATGTCGGATAAATCCACAAAAGGATAAAGTAGTAAAAAGATAAAAACTATCTATAGAACCTAACAAACATGAGAATATACTCTAACACTTATCTAAGTTTCCTTCAAGATAATTATCACTCTCAACTATAAATTCATAAGTTTCCAAGACTAGATTTGTACTAGGCTTTCCTCCACCTTAATTAGAGTTATCATTATCAGTGAAGGTGCTATATCTAGGCTATCCATCCCCTTTTAAAATATGTTTTAGGCTATGGAAAATTAGGCACAATTGATCTCATAATTATCAACAATGTTGTGTATAACCTACATCAGGTTGGTAATTTCAAATCATCTAATTTCATTTCATTTGAGGAACTATTGTTATTTGTCTAATTGTTATTGTCCAATGGGTTGGTGACACTTCCATTGTTTGGCCTAGTGTTCCATTACTTGTTGGTTCTCTAGAAGTTAAAATTTCTATTTTATGGTGGTTCTTCTCATTCTAGTTGGTGTTTTGTGGCACTTTTATATGTAAATTAACCATTATATTTGTCAATATTTGAACCATCTACTATAAATTTATAGCTTCTAAGTTCATGCCAACATTCTACTAATTTCCACATTGTGGTTGTGGGTTAATCATAGGTGAAGTAGTGTTTATAAATTAGGGGAAGTAGGGTGTGTTTGGTTATGGGAATTATTGATTGGTGTCTGGTTGTTTAGAAAGGATGGATAACCTATCAATTTATAGTATAAAATACATAACCACTCACGCTAGGTATGGTAGTAGTGTTATTGTATGTAATGGTAACTAGTTACTAGTTATTTTCCTACAACAATACATGATTTATAGGCATATAAGGTTGATTTATTGGAATTTAATTTAATGGAATTAGATTATATATTGGATTCAATATTTAATACATGGCTCATGGGATCAGATTCATCAATGGAGTATTGTGTGGAAGAGCATGATTAATCATTAGAATATGGTTATACATACCAAGTTGGCCTAATTAAGGTAAGGGACCAACCCCATATCCTTATGGAACCATTTGTTTCTCAATGTTGACAAATTCATAATAGTATAAATATAAGGATAAGAGGGTTGTGAGGGTTATTATAAGGAACATGGAAGACATTAAGTCCAAATCCCTTAGTTTTATTTGTATGGTACCCACTTCCATTTTCATGTATGGGTATTTAACCTCTGGTATAAATTATGGAAGTGAGCATTAAATACATAGTTAGTTTGGATCTTTATGGGTAGAAACAAAGTAATTGTATAGGACAATTAAATCAATGGGTAGTATGAAGTGATTAATAAACATGTATATGAGATTGTTCAAGGAAGTAATATATATGTTGGACAATTTTAGATACCAAGAATTAAAAAAATCTCCTAAGGAATAAGGAAATAAGTAGAAAGCAACATCCTCATGCTGAATTTTTATTTAGGTCAAGGCATGTTTGAATGTCTGAATATACTCTTCATCTATTTAAATCCCATTAGTTATGTACTTAAGATATAATTTATTAGGATTATTTGTCAAATCATGCACAAGACATCAAACTCAACTAATCTAAGTGAGTTAAGCTGCCATTAGTGGGTTTTGATAGGTAGAAAATGGGTTTATATAGGAGATTAAAACTATATGCAAGCTAATATCTAAATGCATTTGTTGAGTTTTTAGTTTCCCTTTACTTGTTGTTGGTTTTCTATGCTTAGTGAGTTATAAAAACTTAAAATCATCCCCTACAAACTTTTATTTCATGGGTATTCATCTAATTTATAGTTTAGCTTCCAAACTACCCAAGCGTGGACAACACTCCAAGGCATTCAAGTTTTAGATTTTTTGTTAAAATTTCAATTTTACATTTATTGGCATTGGTTTCCTCCTACCACAAATCCTGTTGATGTGCATTTTGACATGCACCAAATTTTAGGACATGTCTTTTGAATTTCATATGCTGAAAAGAGATTTGTGATAATATCCCCAAGGTTTTTATCTACTAGTTTAGGCATATTGATAATCATTTAGTGGCTTGTTGTGATAATTCCACTTCAAGGAGATTACTAGTATGCACTTAAAACTTAGTTTTAACAAGGTTATATGTTTTATTTATTATATGATCAATATTTGTTTCATGCTTAATTTAAGGTTTCCATTTAAGTGTTGAAACAAAATAGATAATCATTTATTTAAGTATTTCCTAATTATAAATCAACATATTTAATGTTTTGTTTGATATGTTTATAGATGATTTTTGGTGTTTATTTATTCCACTAAAGTTCATTCAAAAGTGAATTTATGGAATGGAAAGATTATGCAATCAAGATAAACATTAAAAATAAATTTTAATCAAAACACATATATACCAACTTGATAAAAAAATGATACAAGAGAGGGGAAACTAGAAATAAAATCATGTAATAATGGTGGAAAACTTGATATCACAATAACAATAGCTCTACAAATTATCCAATGAACTAACTAATGCGAGTATTTTCCATCCAAAATGTTTTAACTACCTCCATTAATTCTCCAACTACCTCTTTCTCCTTTTTTCCCTTCAAATTTACCACTTTCACTATTCATTTCCTTAAAATAGACCAAAACCAAATTAAAACAAGGAATTGAAATAAATGAACAATAAAATGCACACTAAAACAAGAATAGGTTTAAACACAAAAAAATTAAGTAAAATTTAAGGTACCATTGCATCTAGGATGGATTCTCCTTTTTCAAGACATAAACATTTTGAGTTTTAGATGCCTGATGAAACATTTATCACAAAAAATGGAAGACAACCCAAAAATTAACCCAATAGACCTAATCAAGATTTTGGGGGGAACAAGTCATGTTTTTAAGTTATATTTTTTAAATTTGACATTCCTTGTTATAATCAAGGTTGCATATATTAAATATAAATAATATAAATTTATAGACCCAATATGACCTTTTTCCCTAGTTTGAACTACATTTTAGAAGGCCTTTAGATGGAGAGGATCTAGACCTAATCGATCTCTAGATCCCTAATTAACATTGTTAGAATTTAGGTAGAGGTTGCTCTTTGTTTATCAAGATTTGAAGCAAACATAGAATTGTAGAGACCCCTAAAGACATACCAAGACCTATTTAAGGTTTTGATCCGTAGTTAAGTCTATAGGTAAACTTCAAAGATACATGATACCTAGTCATAGAAAAAACCCAACTAACACTGAGATGCCTCCCCCCCAAAAAAACCTAATTAGAGATAAAACTCCAATTATAACTAGACAAACCTAGAACTAGCCCCCCTTGAAAACTCAAAGACTGAATAGAGATTTAAAGCTTGACTAACATTATAAATGTATAAATAAAAGTCCTAGAAAACTATGTGACATAATGAACTTCGCTCAACACTAAAACACTAGAAAGTGACCCCTAGACCTAATCAGGGTCTAAAGCCCAATTAGGTATACATGACATTGATATTTTTGAATAATACCTATTCTAAAATAAAAGCCTAGTTAGGTAAGATAATTAGGAGAAATAAACCCCAAAAACCTAATCAAGGGTTGGAATCCTAATTAGGTCTAGGCACATGAAAAAATAAATGTCATCTAGAGCTAGACTTAATTGGGGATTCATAAAATGTTTTCCAAAGATCTTCAAGTGGACATAAGTTGATAAAAAAATCATCAAATGAACAAGTGTAAAATAAAAATGAATTTCATAGGATTGGTTGTATATATGGAATTAACATTAGATAAAAATGGCACAAAATCAAACTGACCCCCCCATAAAAAAGAAGTTGTAGGGAGTTGAGAGAGCAAGGAGGTAAGACTTCCAAGCATGGGTAAGTGTAGTATGAATCCCCTTTGGGGCCAAGCGTTATATATTAAACTTTATCACTTTAACTTATTTTTCATAATGGGATAGGAGTATAGAATCCAAAATGGAATGCAAATTGATATGATCTCATAGAGTAGACTAAGAGAGATAAGAGATCTAAGCTTTGAATGTGAATTGGGAGATAAAACTCTACTTTCATGCTAAGTGTAAAATAAAAAGTTGACTCACACATATGTGTTATTTCAAAGAGTAATGGTTTTGGGTCTTAGTTCAACACACAAAGTAATAGTAGACCACCAAGGAAACTTGAGAGTGTTGATACCAATTATTTATGAGTGAAAGTGAGAGTGGTACAAAAAGAAAAAAGAGGTTCTAAAATTCTTTGGAAGAATTAGGGTGTGTTGTACAAGAAACAACAAATGTAAAATCTACTAGAAAATACTCTTAAGTATTTTGGAATGATATATGAACTAGAAGAACATTGTGGAAATGAACGTTGTAGAAGATCTTTAGTATTTGAATTTATTTTTAGGTGGGAATCATAGAATGGTCATGTTGATAGGGTATGGTCTCAAGATAGTTCCAAAAGTAAAATTTTTATAGTCAACACTAATGCAAAATCATGTGACTACCCCCACAAGATGATCCAGCCTTTAGGCATGCTAGAGAAAATTTCAAAAATGTTAGGTTCAACCTTGAATCTTTTAGACAACTCATCTCTAGACCTAGATAAATTAGACCCCAGTGGTTTGAAACCCTCATGGTCTGACATGGTCAAATGCTTAGATCTAGTGGGCTAGGTCTTATTGGGCCACTATATTTTCTTGATTGATGTAGACAATGAGATTTTTATCCCTATCTTGGACCCCATCATGGAATAGTCTAATGTGAAACTTGAAAAATCTATCCTTGCTAGGGTCAATGGGTTTTTGCCAAACATGGATACTTTTTGTAAATGGTCCTAAGAAAGATGGAAACTAAAGGGTCTCTTGGAGGTCATTACACTATCCAAAGGCTTCTTCCTCATCAATTTATCTCTCTAAGAAGACTGCATTAAGGCTCCTTCATAATGCCCTTAGTTTATAGGGAAGGTAAGTTTCTATGTTAGAAGATGGAAGGATAGCTCAAGCCTCAATAAACTACCATGGATGATGTTCCCATGTGTGTCCTTCTACTTGAGATCCCACTAGAATATTGGCACCTAGAGGTTTTTAATGGGGTTACTAGAGCCTTAGATCAACCCATCAAAATTGATCTAGTTATTCTATCACATCAAAGAATGCTTTCTTCTCATGCCTATGTATTTCTACCAACCAACAAGCCCCTTCTCCATGATATTAAGATTAAGTCCAAGTATAGTGTTTGGGTTCAAAACACTGTCTATGAAAAAAATGCTATCATCTATCCCAAATATGGTGTTCCTAGTCATATGCTTTGTGATTGCCCCAAAAAAGACTTATTTTAGATAAATCCTCCCTAAATATAAATAAATTTAACACCTCAAATAATTATTCTTGATAAGAGTGACCACTCAAAATTAGCTCCCCCCAAGTCCCCCAAGGACTCCTACTAGCAATCCCAAAGCTTCTATTTCTATCAATTTCAAAAAGAATTTTGATATAACCTCTTATCTCCATTAAGAGATTGATACACCTAAGAATATCTCTAATATGATAATCCCTTTCTTTCATGCTTCCTCTCAATCCTCTATTTTTTCTCCTTCTTCTACCAACCTCAAAGGTAAATAATACTCTAACCCTTTCATGCATCTTTTTTCATTTCTTGACTCTGAGCCATTGAGTGATCCTAGTGCTTTGGGTATGCCTCCTCCTATCCCCTCCCCCACCCCTCTCCTCATCCTCCCTCCTAACACCCTTCCTCTACCTCCCTCTACCTCCTCTTCCTTTCTTTTAACCTTATCTCCCTCCTTCACATGTTTCCCCTTCCTTATCCCTTTATCCCCACTTCATCAAATTGATCCCCCCTTCCCCCTATACCTAGCCTTCTTCCTCCCCAATTTTCCCCTCTTGGAACCTCTCCCCCTCCTTTTCTCCCTTGATCAGCCTACCCCTATCCCCTAGTTCTCCCCCTCTCCTCCTCCTCTTCCCATCCCCTCTTGCTCTCAGAGTCTACCCAAGCCCTTGCCTAAAAGATCCTCCTCTTTACTTACTTGGTTTTCTCCCTACCCCTCCCCCCTAAGGGTTTCCCACTCCCCTCCCTTTTACTTTCCCCTTTGATCAATAAAGAGGTAGGGTAATGCTTTGAACCCTTTTCTCCCTCTTCAGAACCCCTCTAGATGATGGGATTGTTACTTGTCATAAATTTAAAAGGGACAAGAAAAAAGCCAATATCAATATTTCCCCTAAACTAGTTGGTAGTTCCCCTAAAATTTTAATTAGGAACCTAGAAACTACAAAAGATATTGCTAATGGCTCTTAACAAACTCTTAAGGTTTAATAAGATAAGAAATTAAAGTGGTCTCATGGAATGTCAGGGGCTTAAACAACCCTAATAAATAAAGGACTCTCTGTAATACTATAAAAAGGGCCAATCCTTCTATTTTGCTTATTTAGGAAACCAAAATGTCTAACTCTGCTCTCAAAATTAGTGTTGCATGGATTTGGAAAAATGCCCATGTCCTTGCCTTAGAATCCATAGGCACTTCAGGAGGCTTAACTATATCTTTTAGAACCCAAATAATCTAGAGGTAGACCTACTATGGAAATACTCCAATCATATCTTTATATTATTCACTAACATAGAAAGTAATGAAAAATGGATTATAACCAATGTTTATGCTCCTAACTCTAAAATTGTTAAAAATATTCATTAGAAAGCATTAGAATTTTTTTGAAAGAACTATACTAACTATAACTAGATTATGTTGGATGAATTCAACACTCCCCTCATCCCTAGTGATAAAAATTGTGGTCTCATCAACCTCAAAGATAACATGCTAGAATTTAATGACTTCATTGTAAACACATGTTTAATAGATGTGGACCTCAATGGATTCCCATTCACATGGTATAATAAAAGGTTGGGATAAACATTGATTCAAGTCCACCTCAATAAATTATTGATATCTTTAAATTGGGACATTATTTATTCCAAGAGACTTTCTTCTCTACCCAAAATTGGATCTGAGCATAATCCTTTGGTCTTTGAAGCAGACAAAATCTCTAAGCCCAAATATAGTCCCTTTAGATTTGAAAGTATGTGGACCCATCACCCCAAATTCACTAACTCCCTAAAATAATGCTGGGAAGAACCCTTTTTGGGATCTTCCATGTTCATTTTGACAAAAAATCTTAACTTCCTAAAAAATAAGCTAAAAATCTAGAACAAGGAAGTTTTTAGAGATATTTTTATGTAAAAAAGGCCCTTGAAGAAAAAATTTCAATTATTGAATAAATTAGTGCCTCCAAGGATTATAATGAGCATGTGGATTCTAACTAAAAAGACCTCCTATGTCATTTTCACAATTTTTAAGTAAAAGAGGAGGCATAATGGAGGAAAAAATCTAGATGCTTATGGTTGAAGAAGGGAGATAGGAATACATTTTTTTCCATCATTTAGCTTCTAGGTATAGGAATTGTAATAGAATCCCCTAGCTAAAAGTGGAATATGGGATGATCAAAAAGGATGAGGATGACATATCTCACCATATTATTAATTTTTTAAGAACCTTTTATCAAAGGTTGAAGAACCTAAGAGTTTACTAGTCTCTTTTTCTCTACTAACTTTGATAAGGTCTTCTCAACTATGGATAATACTTCCCTCATCTATACCCCCTCAAATGAGGAAATTAAAAGTGTTGTGTTATATATGGATGGCCTCAAGGCACCCAAATTAGATGGGTTCTATAGTTTTTTCTTCTAAAAGGTTTGGGACATTATTCACCTAGAATTTCAAGAAAAAACTAAATAATTATTTGACCACAAATCAATCCTTAAAGAAATCAATAATACCTTCTTGGTCCTAATTATGAAAAAATAAGGTGCCACCAACATTCAGGACTTTCAACTCATTAACTTATTTTGAAAAAAAATGATCTTGTAGGTAAAATTAGGGCACCCCTAGGTAAAAATTTGACTTTTAGGTGTTTTAGGGGTCTAATACATATGTCACAAGGTGTTTTATATGTTAATTAATGTCATTTAATGTTATAGTAGCCTTGGTCCTTAGTCATTTCAAGTAATCCTAAGGTTTAGAAAGGGGAATTTAATGGCTTGTATAGATTTATTGGGAAGTGAAAAGGTGTCAAAAATTTATGTCATGTGCCATGTGTCCCCATATGTCTTAATAAATTGTTGGTAACTGAAAGTGGTAGTTGCTTCAGAAGAAAGAGAATTTTTCTTCAAGAAAAAGGTGAGCTTGGCACTTGTATTACCCATGGGGAAGTGTGCGACATGGGAAAATATCATGGGATGTCTCTTTATATTCCCCAATTTTAAATCCATATTTGAAATTTTATGGAAGTGTCAAAATTGGGATAAAACTATTTTACTCCTTTTTCACCCTTCTTGTCAATCAATAACAGTCTTCAAGTTCATTCTTAGTATACAAAACTAAAGATATTTCAAGGCAAATGATTTTGGGAGGTGGTATTATAATAAGGTACCTTCATTTCCATTACAAAATTTTGAATACTAGTTTCTTGTGCTTTATGAACCATCCTCATAAAGTTGACTATGATTTTTTTATTGCTTTTTCATGTACCCTATTGGTTTTGCTCCATTTTGTGCAAATCCATTTGAAATAGTTGATGAAGTTGATTATATATTATGTTTCCTTACTTATATAATTATGTCCATGTTTTGTTTATTAGTTAAAGGTGTTTTTATATGCTAATCATCTTAGGTTGTAGGAGGGAGCACTTTTCTATGCAATAGGTAGTTTTTCCACCTTTTAATGGATTTTATTATTTTGATGGTGGTATTGAAGAGTGAATATGTTTTGGTTTACATGATACTATATTATATTAGTAACTTTAACATCTCAATCTCTTTTCACAAGGAATATCTCCATAGAATCACAGTCATATGTAAGAAAACATAGTTAACCAACTATGAAAGTACATTGTAGGCATCCTTATCAAGGAATATCACATTGAATAGGGGCTTTAAAAACTAGTTTCAATATATCCATGATGAAAAAAATATATTTGGATGACTAGTAAAGAGTCTAAGTCTACCCCATGAGATCAAAACATATACATTATGCATACTCAGCCTGCTACCTATATATGACATGCCTACCTATAGGTGTCTTCATGATCCATCAAGCATGTTGAGGAGGAGATTTTGAATTAAATAGGGTCTTGGTAGTGAGTAAAGTATTTTTAAACTTTTGTAAAATATTAAAACTCATTTAAACCTCAAAAGACCATATTTTTTGCCCATACTCATCTTCATTGGATAAGTGTGCAAAAGTCCACCTACAAGTGGCTTAAAAGAGAGTCTAAGAGCCATATAGATAGGTTGAAACATGAGTTAAAGTCATCCTTGAAGTCCTAAGGTGATGTAGAGGGCATCGTAGATGTGTTAATAATGATATATTGGAATATTGTGATAGGGATCAACTTCAAACCATGATGACTTAGTTTTGAGACCATTTTCCCTAAAAAAATAAAATAAAGGCCTAAAGCATTTTGGTGGTCATATGAAAAGGTTGTAAATTACATTCAATTCATATAATGAGCATGTATTTCAGCCTCTAGGTAGGACATGAACTTTTCAAAATATGGAATACATAACACTATTGAAGGTTGGAGGTTTGAAGGCTCAAAGTTGCCTAAAAAAACACTAAAATCCTATAATATCATCTATAAAATATTGAGTTCTAGCAACCTTTATTTTCAAAGTTGATAATCTAGACCACTTATTCACACCTAAATGGTTAAAAATGTTTGTCATGAACCCTTTATGATATAATTATCATCTAAGAGGTTATAATTATGCTTAAACCCCTATGCACACCTTTATTCCATACACAAGCCATGAAAGCAAGCACCTACAACCAACATGGAGTTAAAGTTTGAGAATGGTTTATTTTCTTATATACATGAGTATTAAGGTATTTTCAAGGTTTGATAAGGTTATTTTAAACTTTATAAAATGTTTTAGGTATCTTAAGAGAAAAAATGATGATCTTCCAAGCCCATACCTACCTATAGGTGTCCCTACCTTTAGAGACATCCACCTATAGTAGGCCCTAACTTCTATAGCCTATATAGCAAGGATTTGGGAATGGAGTTATCATCTTGGGAAAATATAATATGATATAAATTATTTCAAGGATTATAAGGTAATGTGGAGTCATGTTTCAAGAATTAAAGCTACATCAGGGCCCCCCATAATCAACTATAGTTAGTTATGAGGGGCAGAGAGTAAAATTGAGACCTTTTGATGAGGGTGTAGCATACTAGTTGAACAAAGGGGTATAAGAAAGTATAAAATGGTCATGATTAATTTTAGGTAATATTTTAGTCACAATTCTCAAGACCTTAAAAACACATGATCACCTACAAGCATCACCCCAAAATAAAAAGCACAGTTAGCAAAGGACACATAGTCTTAACCAGACAATAATATAAGGGAAATGTGAGAGTTAAAAAGGATTAATGAAGGATAAAACACATTAATAACAACTATAAATACATATTAACACCATAATAATGATTATATAACATAAATATGAGTCAAATGATGCAAAAATTTAGTCGACATGTGAAATTCCTACACACAATCCATTTTACACATGCCTGCCTTAGAATTTGATGAGGTTTAGGGGTCAAACCACATGATCAAGGGATAAATTTTTTTGGAGATCATACTTACCACTTTATTAATCCTCTTAAATACCTATTTTATCTAGATAAATATGGTAATTTCCCTTTATTTTTTTATCACATAGAGGTCACTTTCCCCATGCATAAACCCTGTAGTTTGGAGAAAGGAGAGGAAGATATGAACCAAGAGATAATTAAATATTTAAAAAATTTGTGTAGATTTTATTTAAATATTAAAAAACATGAGGAACCTTTATTAATATTATGGAACCAAATAGGGTATCCTAAATGCTCAAAAAAGTAGGTAGACCAATTAAACATAATTTAGGCCTAAAGCTAAATGAAGAACCATTTTCATTTATAGTATGGAGTGAGTATTATAATGAATTATAGCATGTAAATTGGGACACATCATATTTTTTTAAGATATTACATGTATGGATAACCATAAATAATCCATTTTATGCTTTAAAGTAACTCAAACCTGTTAAGCAAGGATTAGGCTTAGTGTTCAAAGAGGAGGTCATTCACATTTATAGCCCTAGGTATGATTTTTACCGATTTAATTATGTTTATGGGATTAAATAAGATGTAAAAAATATATATTAATGCAATTAAACCATATATAAAGCCACTTTTGGCTCAGAGATAGCTCAGACTTTCAAGAAAGGGAAGGAGAAGATCGATAAGGTGATTTCAAGTGTTCATATCTCTTTTGATGCTTTGCATGGGAAAAAAATAAGTTTATGGATGTTTATGAAGGTATTGAAATATTAATTTGTGATTTTTTTTTTCAATTTGGATGTCCCATATTTATGAACAAACCTTTAGAGTAGAAACAAGCTAAAACCCTTGTAAACCTTTGCCAGAGACTAGTTTGGAGAAATGGAGATGGAAAGCTACTCTACTAGACTAGTTTGACTAGGATGATGATTTTAAATTTTATATTAATATTTCATGATCCTCCCTACCATTTTTTACTATATTAAATTGTAAAAATAGGGTAAAAATAAGGTAATTTTGATTATTTTGTGTGTTTTTTAGGCTATAATAGGTTTCAAGATATGAAATAAAGTTTTGGTGTAATATTAGGACTTTTTATAACTAAATATGGTAGTTTATTGACAAATAAAAACTCTTAAGTGTTTAAATAAACTCCTTCATCTCAGCCAGTCAAAACTAGCATATTAGATAAGTTAGTGAGAACAGTGGAAAACTTCAAGTAGGGTTATTTTAAGGTGTATCTAATGATTATAAGGCCATATAAGGTATTTAAACTTGTAATAAAATATATTACATGTATTTTCATTGAAAAATTAATCCAAATTTGAGGCCAAGTGTGTAAGATGCATGAAAGAAGTGTTTTTTTACTACAAATGATGATGGCTCTTTCCCAAATGATTCTAGATGACTAAGCCTACAAAAAATGTGTGGAGAGGTATATTTTAAATCCTTACCCTTCATTATAATCATCATACTTGTCCCTAATTATTTTTGGGATGTTCAAATAGGTCCAAATCATGAAGGTAGTTTTGTGAGTTAGAATGAGGAGTTTCATGCCACTTTTCACAAGGTTTATGATTAGGATTGACATTTTTACTTCATAAACGTGAATGGTTTATCCCATATCCTATTATAATGTAAAATTAATTAATTTTCTCATATTGACAAGTTTCTTTGTGACCCTTGGACCTTTCTCTTCTCCTCTCTCTCTCTCAAGTTCTATAAAAACTAGCCATTTTGGCCATTATTACTTATGCTCCACCTGAGTAGGAAAAAGCCATAATCATTTGCATAACATTTAATTAATAATAATTAAAATTTTTACCTCTTAATGTTTTTTAATAGTGTGTTATATTTAAACTATCAGTAATTCTTAGTGATAACTAAGATTTCCTTAGCATGGTGTCTCATTCTTGCATCATATTTGAAGTTATAAAGCTTCTTCTTACAGGGCATGTGAAGTGTTATAGGAAATGTCAAGGATTTAGTGAGTTATTATATTCACTAGTGCCATTAAATTCCTCTTATCTAGTCATCTTAGCTTTGCACATTCATCCATAACCTCATAATGTAACATTGATGTGAGAAGATGTAGATTGAAGGAGTGTATGTTTGGTTAGTCCTTTTTTCGCATGTGTAACATGTTTCTAGTTGGAATTCATCCTCTTATTTGGTGTATAACCTCCCTTACAATAGTTTTATTTAAATTATCTCTCTTTGTTTTCCCCCAAAAAAATTTATGTATAGTTAAGATCTAAAGTGGTACATCAAGGGAGATATCCCTATCTAGAGATTCACCTCATCCGTAGGTTACCTACAAGCCTAGAGGTGTTCACATTAGTCCAGTTATATGAGGATAGATTAGGCATCTCCTCAAATGGTGAAAATACAAGTGATAAGAGGTTTTGGCATGCCTGGTGTGATTCTTGGTCTAAGAAGTTGAGATATTTTTGGTGTTGTCTCTCAACAATCAGCATTTGGAGGCATCTATCCAAGCATCAATGGCAACTCCAAAGTTATATCATTTGGTCAAGTAGCCTAGGATTTCCTTTGAAGATTGTTGGTAACATTTTTATTTATGTTAGTACTTTTAATGAATTTTTATGGCTAATTTTGGTGTTGAATAATATTTTACACAAGTTGGTGAGACATATACATTTTATGGAACTCCCTATTAGCCTTGGTATGATTCTTACCAATCTTGTTATGATCCCTATCAACCCCCACATGGCCATTATTAGCCTTCTCATGATTCTTAATAGTCCTATATTTAGCCTACTCAATGTTTTTCTCCCCTTAGTCAACTTAGACACTTCTCAACTCAATCCATTTATACCTTTAAGAAGACACTCTTGGGCTATGATAAGTACATGTTGGACATTGATACACTAATGGCACATGGTAAATATGTTCTTATACATTTCATTCACAAGTCAAGAGATGAATTAGAGCTAGTCAAAATAAAGTGGATACCTATTGAGAGAGCCAATTGACAAAGGCTCACAAGTGAGATGCTAGATGTAAGTGGATTAATTGAATCCTTGGAAGATAAACTAAGAGTTCATGAATATAAACCTCACCAAGTTTATCAACCTTCATATCTAGTTTCCCAAGTTTTTTATCAGACATATTTGATCCCTACTTATGAGCCCAATCAAAATTACCAAAGTCATATTTTTCCAAATCAAGTGGAAGAGAGAGTTGAAAATTATAGATTTATTTTTTTTTAAAACCTTGACATGCAAATTGATTTGGAAAACATATAGATTAAATAGTCCATGTTAGTAACAAAGGAAGTATAACTCAAGCCCTGATTTCCCTCTATCATTACATTCCCACCTCAAGAATAGACATCTAGATATACCATTCCAAGTTAGAGACAAGGTGGAGATTATAATTTTGTTGAATACTTCATCCACTCCTCAAGTTGTATCTCCACCTCAATAAAATAGTCCTAATACCAACATAATAAGATAGAGTAAGATATTGGAATCATGGGGAAAGAAGGAGGAGAAAATCTTAGATAAAGAGTGTGAAGTTGAAGAGAAACTTGATCCTATGCAAGTCCCTCCCACCCTTACTCAAGAGACCTCTTGTTCTCTATGTCAACCCTCTTGTACTCCTCCTCATGATGATGCCTATAAAATTCAAGAGAGAATTTTTCAAGATAATATAGCCAAACATATTGAAAAGTTAGAGGCAAAGATGAAATTGCTAAGTCAAGGTGTGATAGAAGGTTTAGACCCAAAAAAAGATCATATGCCTAAACACACCCCATCTACCCTTCCTCAAGAGAGTCCTCAGGTTAAATCAGATGTTAAAAAATTTATTTTCAAGTGGAAGGAAGAAAATAATGTTATTTTATCCCAAGGTCTACCTCCCCTTCCTAAATATATTCCAAAATAATCCCCTACATTTCACTCCCAATCTGATTTTGAGTTCTATGTGCCACCTCCACCAACTAGTTCATCTTGTCCTCACCCCATCATCCTTTTCCTTGATGGGCCTATGGTATGCAAACCTAAAGAAGAGAATTTGGTTGAAAAAAATGCATAACTCTATCTTGAATAAATCCTAACTCTTTTGCATCCTCATTTGACTAAGTCACATGATTACAATATGCCTAGTCTTGGCATCACCAAGAAGAAGAAAGAAATAGAGGATCTTGTAGTCCTTAAGAATCAAAGTCATGATATGGTAGTTGAGATGAAAATTGAGATACCTCAATTGATCCTAAATTATTAATAAGAGGTGACTTATTATATGGATATTTATGATTGGGTTGATGAGGAAGAATGTTTTCCTTTTGCCAAAGAAGAGGAAACCTTCATTGGTTCTTCCATCACTTTGTAAGATGTCATGGATGATCAAGGAAAATTTATTAATTATCCTTTGGATGAATTGTTTGAAATAATTGGAGAATTCTATAATCCTCTTCAATGAGGTTATGATCTGGTCAAAGATGGAGAAGGCAACCTTGGAACTCAAGTGAGTATGAAAAGGGAAAAAAACCTTTCAAATATGTCCTTACAAGATACATATGCATCTCATGATGACATGTTTAAAATAATCAAGATGGGATATCATCCTCTCAAATATTTGGGAGAAATACAAGATCTCTTAAATGATATAACAATATCCTATTGGCCTCAATATTCTAAGGAATAAGAAACCAATCCTCTTGAAGCCATGCCTACCAAGAAGATAGTAGTTGATTATGAGATGAAGAGTGGGAAGTAGTATGAGGTAAGTGTACAAGTTAAAGATGAGTATATATATATATATATATATATATATGAGACCTATTTTAGGATGATCTACTTGAGATCAGATCAAGTGAAGTGCGAAGGAATAGGTTTGATCTACGAGATTTCCAATCCAAGGAAAAACATGTTTGAAACTATGACTCATCTCATCAAGAAGATGATTCAATAAGTTTTCCTTTTGACCCTAGAAATGAGGTATGTTTAGTTTCTAGTTGTACATAATAGTTTGTTTTTTTATTCCCCTAAGTGATTTTAGCATATGGTGTGTGTGTCTTATGTGTTTGTTTGATTGGTTTTGTGTGTGTCCTTTGTTTTATGTGGTTGAGGTAATCAAGTGGTCTTGTCATGATAAAATCCTATGGATAAATTCCTCTTATTATGTCTCAAACTATATATGACTCCCTAAGACCAATGGACTAATAAATATATTGGTCTAGTTAGCATAACACACATGATACCCCTATGAGTCACCAATTTATTGACCAAATTTGACCCTATAGGTCAAATTCGGACACCCATAGGTAAAAAAATTATTTTTAGGGGTTTCATGAGTCTAATACATATGTCAAAAAGTTTTTTAGAGTTTAATTAATGTAATTTAATTTTATACTAGCCTTGGTCCTTAGTTATTTTAGTCCTTTTAGTCATTTTGAGTCATTTTAAGGTAAAAAATGGAATTTAATGGCATTTATAGATTTATTGGTAAGTTTGAACATGTAAAAAGGTTATTTGAAGTTCCATGTGTCCCCATATGTATTAATCAACTATTGGTAATTGAAAGTGGTAGGTGCTTTAGAAGAAAGAATAATTTTCTTAGGAAAAAAGGTGAGTTTGGCACTTATACAACCCATGGGGAAGTGTGCCATATGGGAGAAGATCATGGGATGTCTTTTTATCTTCTCCAAGCTCAAATACATGTTTTAAATTCTCTATAAGACTCAAAATTGGTCTTAATCCATTCTACTCCTTTTTCACTCTTCTTGGCAAGCAAAAGTAGTCTTCAGGTTCACGCTTAGTACAAATAATTAAATAGGTTTCAGGATAAATGATTATGTGAGGTGGTAAAATACTTGTATACATTCATTTATATTATAATATTTTTAATAATGGTCACCTCTTGTTTATGAACCATCCTCATGAAGTTGACTATGCTTTTCTTCTTGTTTCATGTACCCTAAAGGTTTTGCTCCATTTTTGGCAAGTTCATATGAACCAATTTATAAATTTTATTATAGATGACATTTCATTCATTCTATAATCCTCTCCATGTTTTTTATTAGTTCAAGTTGTTTTTATATGATAATCATCTTAGGTTATAGGAGGGAGTACTTTTCTGTGCAACAAAAAGTTTTTTCACCTTTTGATGGATTTTATTATTTTGAGAGTGGTCTTGGAGGGTGAATATGTTTTGGTTTACATGATCCCATGTTTGATTTGTAAATTTCACCTCTCAATATCCTTCCTAATTCATCTCTCTATGGAATCATAGTCATATGAAAGAAAGCATAGTTAGGCAATAATGAAGGTACATTACATGCATCCTTATAGGGGAATATCACGTTTAATATGGGATTTGAAAACTAGTTTTAAGATATCCATGATGACAAACACCTATTTAGTGGACTGGTAAAGAGTCTACCCCATGATATCAAAACATACACATTGAGCATACTCAACTTGTTACCTGTACATGACATGCCTATCTATAGGTGTCTTCATGATCTAATATGCATGTTGAAGAGAATATTTTGAACTGAATAGGGTATTGGTAGTGAGTAAAGTCCTTTTAATCTTTTTAAAAATATTAGAACTCATTTAATCCATAAAATACCATATTTTATACCCATACTCATCTTCACTACCTAAGTGTGCAAAAGTCCACCTACAGGTGGATTAACAGAGACTCTAAGAGCCATATAAAGAGGTTAAAACATGAGTTAAAGTCATCATTAAAATATTTAGGTGATTTATAGATCATGTTAGACATGTTAATAATTATATATTGGTATATTATGATAGGTATCAACTTCAAATGATGATGACTGAGTTTTGAGACCATTTTCCCTAAATTGAGAAAATAGAGGCCTAAAGCATTTTGGTGAAGTTTATATGAGAAGGTTTCAAATGAATTTTGATGCATCTAATGAGAATATCTTGTATCCTATAGGTATAATATTAACTTTAAAAAATATGGAAGGTAGATCACTATTGAAGGTTGGAGGTTTAAAGGCTCAAAGTTGCCTAAAAAAACACTAAAATCTTATAATATCATTTATAAAATCTTGAGTTTGAACAAAATTTGTTTTTAAAGTTGATAATATACACCAATTGTTCACACTTTAATGGTTCAAATTTTTTTTCATGAAGCCTTTATTATATAATTATCATCTAAGAGGTTAGAACTATGTTTAGAGCCCTATACACACCTTTAGTCCATACACAAGCCATGAAAATAAGCACCTACAACCAACATGGAGTTCAAGTTTGAGAAGGGTTTATTTTATTTAATACATGAGTATTAAGGTATTTTCATGGTTTGAGAAGTTTATTATAAACATTTTCAAATGTTTCAAGTATCTTAAAAGCAAAAACGATGATCTTCCAAGCCCATACCTACCTACAAGTGTCCATGCCTTTAGAGACATCCGCTTATAGCAAGCACTAACTTCTATAGCCTATACAACAAGGATTTTGAAATGAATTTATCATCTTGGGCCATTATAATTTGATATAAATGCATCCAAGTATTCTAAGGTAATTTGGAGTCAGGTTTCAAGAATTAAAGCTACCTCAGGGCCCCACATAGTAGACTGTAGTTGGCTATAAGGGGCAGAGAGTATAATTGAGACCTTTTGATGAGGGTATAGAATAATAGTTGAAAAAATGGATATGATAAATTATAAAATTGTCTTATATAATTTTATGTAATATTTTAGGCACTATGATCAAGACCTAAAAAATACATGATCACTTACAAGCATCACCCCTGAACAAAAATCACAGTCAGGGAGGAACACAAAATCTTGACCATGCAGTAGTATAAGGGACATGTGAGATTTGGGAAGGATTAATTAAGGATAAAAAACATTAATTAAAACTATAAAAATCTATTAAAAACATCATAATCTTTATATAGCATAAAGAGGAGTCAAATGATGCAAAAACTCAATCCATATGTGAAATTCTTGCACATAGTCCATTTTACACATGCTTCCATTGGAATTTGATGAGGTTTGGGGATAAAATCACATGATCAAGGGATAAATTTTTATTTATATAATACTTACCACTTTATGAATCCTCTTATATACATAGTTTCTCTATATAAAAATGGGAATTTCCCTCTATTTTATCTCAGATAGAGGGCATTTTCCCCATGCATAAACCCTACAATTTGGAGAAAGGAGAGGAAGATATGAACCATGAGCTAAGGGGATTTTTATATAAGTTATGTGGAGTTTATTTAAATCTAAGAAAACATGAGGAACCTTTTTTAAGAGTATGGAACCAAATAGGTTATCCTAAATGCTCAATTATATAGGAAGACCTAGTGAACACAATTTAGGCCTAAAGCTAAATGAAGAACCATTTTCATTTATAGTATGGAGTGATTATTATAATGAATTATATCATTTAAATGGGGTCACATAATATTTTTTTGATATATTGTATGTAGGGAGAACCATATAAAATCCATTTTGTGCTTTAAAGCAACTCATACTTGTTAGGCAAGGATTAGGCCTAGTGTTCAAAGAGGAGGCCATTCACATTTATAGCCCTATGTATGATTTATACCTTATTATATTATTTTTATGGGATGAAATAAGATGTAGAAAAGCTCTCAAAATGTAAGGAAACCATAGATAAATCCACTTTTGTCTCAAAGATAGTTTAGACTTATAGGAAAGGGAAGGAGATGCTCAATAAGGTGATTTAGAGTGTTCGCATCTCTCTTGATGATTTGCATGGGAAAAAAATAAGTTAAGGGATGTTGATGAAGGTATTTAAATATGCATTTATTGATTTTTTTTTGAAATTTGGACATCCCATATTTATGAATGAACCTTAAGGGTGGAAACAAGCTAAAACCCTTGAAAACCCTTACCAGAGACCAGTTCCAAGAAATGGAGTTGGAAAGCTACTCTAATGGAATATTTTGAATAGGATAATTATTATAACTTTTATATTACTCTCTCATTCTCCTCCTCACAGTTTTAGACAATACAAAATTGTAAGGATATGGTATAAAATAAGGTACTTTTAACTATTTTGTGTTTTTTATAGGCTATAGCAGGTTTCAAGGATGAAATAAAGTTTGGGTGGAATATTATGACTTTTAATAACTCTATATGGTAATTTATTTCTTCATAAAAACTCCTAAGTGTTCAAATAAATTGCTTCATCTCAGCCAATCAAAACTAGCATAGTGGATAAGCTAGTAAGAAGGGTGGAAAACTTCAAGTGGGGTTATTTTAAGGTGTGTCTAATTATTATAAGGCCATAAATGGTATTTTAATTTTTCATACAATCTCTCACATGTATTTTAATGTAAAAATGAATCCAAATTTGAGGCCAAGTTTTTAGGGTACATGAAAGAAGAGTTTTTTGGATTGCAAATGATGATGGCTCATTCTTAGATGATTCCAAATGAATAGGCATGTAACCAATGCATGGAGAGGAATGTTTCATAACCTTCCCCTTCATTCAAATCATTATATATATCCATAATTATTTTTTGGATGTTCAAGTAGGTCCAAATCATGAAGGCAATTTTTTGAGCTAGAATGAGGAGTTTTATGCCATTTTTCACGAGGTTTATGACTTGGATTGACAGTTATACTTCCTAACCTTAAATGGTTCATTCCATATAATATTTTCATGCACAATTAACTTTTTTCCTCAACTTTAAAAGTGTCCTTGTGGCCCTTGGACTTATCTCTTCTCCTCTCTCTCTCACGATTTCTATAAGAACTAGCCATTTTGGCCATTATAACTTATGCTCCACCTAAGTATGGTGGATACCTACTAATTTACATATAATTTTATCAATAATAATATTTATTTTTACCTCTTCATGACTATTCATAGTGTTTTATATTTGCATGAATAATCTTGCTTAGTGATAACTAATATTTCCTTGCCATGTTGTCTCATTCTTGCATCCTATTTGTAGTTGGAAAGCTTCTTCTTGTAGGGAATGTGAAGTATTATATGAAATGCCAAGGATTGATTTAGTTAGTCTATTTACTAGTTCCTTTCAATTCCTCTTTTCAATTCCTCCTATCTTTTCACATTAATCCATAACCTCATAATGTAACATTGATGTGAGAAGATGTAGATT
This sequence comes from Torreya grandis, assembly GCA_037957365.1. Taxonomy (NCBI): domain Eukaryota; kingdom Viridiplantae; phylum Streptophyta; class Pinopsida; order Cupressales; family Taxaceae; genus Torreya; species Torreya grandis. The sequence continues at coordinate 484,580 of JARHVA010006413.1, forward strand.
GAAGGAGTGTATGTTTGGTTACTCCTTTGTTCTCATGTGTAAAATGCTATTAGTTGGAAGTCATAATATTATTTAGTTTATCACATATTTTATAATAGTTTTCTTTTATTTATCTCTCTCCCATTCCCCCCAAAAAAATTTAGGTGTAGTTTTGATCCAAAGTGGTACATCAAGAAAGCTAGCACTATCTATAGATTCACCTCATCCTTAGCTACCCACAAGCCTAGAGGTGTTTTAATTGTGCCACTTAGATGAGGAGATATTATTCATCTCCTAAAAGGGTGAAAATATAAGTTACAACACTTATGCAACACCAAATACAAAATTTTCTCCTCTATCTTGGTCAAATTAATGTAATCCCTACTTGATTTAATCATTAGGGAGCAATAGGGGGATTTTTTAGTATGTAGGTAAATCATCGACATAATTGTCCTAACTCATGAATCTATGCATTCCATTACCAAATATTCAATATAGGGCATGATACTCAAGATTTACATATCAAATTTTTATGATTGAGTTTCTTGGTGCTTTCTGATGCAAATTTTGGAAAAGCTTAGGCTGAATCATGACACCCAAAAAATCATATGGAATTGTATTACCACTCTAAGTTCTCCATTATTATGAATTAGTTCCCTAATGGCTTATTTCCTACCTAAATAGGTTTAATATATGTATTACCCCTCTCTCCACACCTCTTTATCATCTTAGCTAAATCTTTGGGGAGAATTTTGAGGTTAACCTACAACCAGGGTCTGATAAAGGGTATTTTGGTGGCCCAAAATAATGATCCTATCACCCACCAGTAGTTCATTGATGAAGATATCATATTAGGATATGATTATATTAAGGAATCAAAGTGCCTCAAATATATCCTAAAGAATTATAAAAAAATTGTCCAACCAATGCATCAACTTCCAAAAGAGTTTCCTCTTCTTCATCAATAGATCACCCTCTCAACAGAGAAGAATTGTTAAATTTATTAACTACCAAGTGGGTAAATTACCAAATAATCATCTAAGTATCACTTTATTTTTTGGAATAATGGACTCTTATCTTTTGAACCCTTTAATTTATCACATCTAAAGTAAATTATTAGGTTATAAAGGATGCTTCCTCACCTAATGAAGGAAATACTATCTTTTCAAGGCTTCAATTCAAAGTATTCCTATATACCTAATGTCAGTCTTTAAAATGCCATCCAATGTTTCCTCCAAAATTAAACAAATCCAAAAAACTTCATGTGAAAAGGCACTAAATAAATATTCAAATTTAATCTAGTTGCATGGATAAAAGTTTGTCTCCCTAAAGCTAATAGAGGTCTTCACCTGAAAAGTATAAAATCTATGAACAAAGCCTTATTGGTAAAAATAAATTGACACCTGATGAACAAGAAAATGGTGAATGGAAAATAATCCTAAAGGCTACATACCTAAGAGTAGAAGAGGATGATTTCATATGGTAAGAAGGCCCAACTAATAGATCCACCTTATAGAAATCCATAACCTATTGTAAAGCTCTTTTGAAGAGGGGCATCCTTTGGAAAATAGGTGATGGCAAGAAATTTGATTTTTGAGAAGATGCTTGAATATCCCCCACCCCACTCTCCACCTGGGAGTCATGGGTTGAGTGGTATAGACAACTCAAGAAAATATGGGGCTCCAAGTTAAAGGATTACTAAGAAATCAAGGAAGGAATGAAGTGTTATAAGGTCATCCCCAATGAATATATAACAATGGAGGAATCCCAAGCCATTCATAACCTCAACCTAGCCCTAAATCAGACTCACATCCCTTACATACCTAAGGAAGATCAATTTGTTTGGAATGTGGAAGATAATGGCTCATACTTGGTGACCTTAGGCCATGCCATTGACCTCAATTTGTAAATCAACTAGGACCACTAGAAAAATATTTAGGTAAAGCACCTACTCCCAAGGTTAATTTATTATTTTGGCTCATGGTGTAGAATAAAGTTTTGACTATGGATAACTTAGCCAAAAGGGGACTAATAACCCCCAAAATATGTCTAATTTATCAAAGTATATAATATTATACTCAACACCTTTTTCTAGAATGTCCCCTCAATTTGAATTTTTTTAATTGGCTTCCTAATCTCCTCAATGTGTCATGGGCCAAACCTAACAATATCTTGGATCTCATTCCATAAACCATACCTTCCATGATCTTCCTTTGGTGCCTTTCCCTTCCTCACTAGTTTTGGTTCATCTAGAAAATTCATAATGATAGCCTATTCCTCAACAAAAGGAACCAATTGAAGAGCATATTCCCCCATCTTTGTGAGTCCATTTTTTAAAATTAGAAGGCCTTTATACCTAAGGATAAATATCCTACCCCACCTTGGCCTTGATCATCCTAAAAAATTAGGATCTTTAATAGGTTATTTTCCCATCCATAAAAGACTTAATCTATAATCATACTAAATATAAGGTTCCTCTAGAGGGATAGGTGAAACTAAACTTTGATGGGGCCTTCAAGGTCAACCCAAAACCTATAAGGGGAGGAGGAATCATAAGAAAATCCAAAGGGGATATTTTAGCTAAAGATGTAGGTCTCCCATGGGTAAGCAAACAATCCAACTTATTATGGCTAAAGTATCCCTTTGGGGTATATAGCTATCATCAAGCATTAACCAAAACAAAATCATTATAGAGAGTGATTCGTTAAACATCATTAGTGCCTTGGAAGTAAAAAATATACTTACACACACTATCAATGACATCATTGATGATGAAAAGCAAATTTTTAAAGTTATAACTCACTTTTAACTCATACACACTTATAAGGAAGGAAACGGGGTGGCTGACCTCCTGACCAGCATTGGAGTTGATCTCCACCATTTAACTAACTATCATGATGCAAGAAACATCCCCTAAAATGTGTATAACATCATCCATGCTGAAGGTACTAATGTGGCTTAAAATAATCATCTTTTCACATGTGTATCCCCTCAACTTGATGGTGTAGATCCCAATTTAGCTAATCCACATTCATTTCAAAGAAAGGGGGATTAATTATTTTTACGAGTCATTGGTGGGTGTTCCCACCCATTTTATCCTTAGCCATTTCTTCCATGTCTATAAAATTCAACTATATCACTCTATCTCTATGCTTCTAGCACCCATGGTAGAGACTACTTAGAACCCACATCATGCAAGGAGGTCCATGAATAAAAAAATTCTGGAAAAAACTCAAGAAGGGGGGACTCATGGAATTTATGGAATGCATCATTGATCATAATGTCATGGTTTCTAAAGACTTTGTGGTATCTTGGACAAAGTGGAAGGTCACCATGTGAGGCATCACCATTAATGTCTCGATGGAATTCACTAGTGATGTCACTAGAATGTCTTGCATAGGTGCTAAGGAATTTAAGGACCAATAAAAAAAGTAAGAATCCATGCAGTGGTTCTTCAAAATGAACGATTTCATGTAGACCAACAAGAAAGGATTCCCACAAGCTGATCTCCCACATTACTGGACTGATATTTACCTTCAGATCATGTGTTACATGACTCTAGAAAGTAAGTAAACTTTAATATTCTCCCATGATTTCATACTTCTAAATCACATCATTAGGTTTAAAATTAGTCTTCCATATTTCCTTCTCAAGTCCTTAGAAAGTACCATTCTACTTATCTAAGTAAATGATATAAATCCCATTCTACATTAAGGTATAATACTCCTACTTGTTAAACATGATCATACCCTTTTAGGATGAAAAGTCCCCCCAAGGGATATTCTTCTGAGGAGGACTCCCCAATGGAGGAGCATACTAAGGGATCCCACCTACCCTCTGAACACTCCCCTTAGACTAGTTTATCTCAATCCCCTTTGATGAACTCCCTCTCAAATTATTAGTTTTCCCCAAGCCTAAACCCATTAAAATTGGGACACCTAAAAATTTAGCTTGGAAAATAAAGGCCATAGTAATAGAGGAGATGGAAAAGAACAAATAGTTGATAGAAAATTTTAAATCAATGGTATAGTAGATAGGATTTAGCCTAGCTAAACTTATCTAGGATTGGAATGAACTTCATAGGCTAGCTGAGGCTACTATCTAGACCTTTGTCTACTCTTCTCAACCCCCCCAATTCCCTATTATGAAATCTCCTACGGTCTTAAAATCATGCTATGTTCTCCCAAGGGGGTCCCCCTAAATAGAATCCTTTGCAAGTAAAAGGTAGGAAATAGCCTATAATGATCTTCCTTGAGGAAGTGGCAAAAGGCCCCAAGAACCCTACTTAGGCCAAAGTATCTAAAGACAAACCTACCATCTTGATGAAGGACACTAATGTTGTTGATGATCCTTAAGAGGGACCTACGTCCTAGTTCCTGTTATAGTTTTTTTCTTTTTGTTATTGTTCTAAGTACTATTTTTTTGTATTTTGTCCTCTTAGCCCTAATTGTCCTGCTAAAACTTTTATAATGAACTCTTATGGTTCTAAGTCCTTATAAAACCTAGATTTTATCATATCAAATAAAAAATATAAGAATGTTTACAAACCTAGAATATTTGGATGAGATTATCATTTAATGTGATTGGATTCAAGAGAGAAGAATATGGGAGTAGCTAAAATACCAAATTAGACATTATCATTAACCCAATATATGAAAATGATTTAACCTTTCAAGGTTTAACTATGTAAATCCTACATTTAGATTAAAGGGTTGAGATGTCTAAATAAGTTAAATAATATGAAATAATTAAGTACCAAATTTTTTTAAATTTTGACATTATTTGAATTTCTAAAAATAGTAATAAATAGTCATAAATATATACTTATATAGAAATTGAGTATTAAAGATGATTTGAGTTCTGAGAAAATGGTTTTAGATATTTCCAACTATCATCAATAGGATTCTATAACATGTTTGCTCACTAGATAGTAACACCCCATCTAGACAATAGTGGCATGTTAATGTAGTGTCTTCAAAGTGGTCCTAGTGTCCTCTTTATGGGAATTTTCCTATTTTTTGGGATTATATGCACTTATGTTTTTAGGTCATATTCCTATGTGAATAAAATTTACGTCTTTGTGTTATACTTAGAAAACCTAATTTAGTGTCCAAACCATAATCCTCCTTGCAAGTATGGCACAAGATGAAAATATGTGATCATTAGTAAGATAGGATGGACATCCTTAACACCTCTTTGTGAAGATATATAACTACATAAAAACAATTTGAATAAGGATTATGCCCAATGTATTTCTCCCACCTAGTGCTTGGTGCAAGTGTAAGTGAATTTTAGAATGTGAGTGGACTTGGATGCCTTGAATGTGCTTGAGATTTGAGATATTTAAAAATTAGGATTAGGGATTTTTTATATGGTAGCATGAAAAATTAGGGAAGAATATGGATCAAATACATTAATTTTTCTAAAACTGTCTTTTTCTAATAGGTTTTTTGCATCTATTTTCCATATAGTGAATAAAGGTCAAATATACTTGTATTTATATAGACCTTTAGCTTGTGACGATAATAAAATTCACTTAGGATAACATTAAGAGGGGCACACATTTTAAAAAGTATCTAGTCATGGGAGTTAGATCTAAGGATAATAGCACCCTTTGGTGACACTAGCACCATGTGGTTTTAGTGTCCCAAATGTGGTGCTAATGTCCACTTAGAAGACTATTGGGAAAGTTGGGTTGGGATTTGGGAATGTTATCTTAGGACTATGTTTGATCTGACTATAGGTTTCTATGGTATACACAATGATTTTAAAAGTGTGGCAAAGGATCTAGGATAGGTCTAGGTCTAAGCTAGGAATAAACTAACTCAAACGGCACTATTAGCATCTAATTACCAATTTTAGATGATTACATCCCCCCCTTTGTGATAGAAATGCAAAAAATAGAAATGACTAATATAAATGAGAAAGAAGCATACCTGAAATTAACTTGGAACTAAAGTCTATGTAGTTGAATTAGTATATAAATATAGGTTTGTGTATGTGAAACATGATCAAAAGTAATGGATTGCAATCAAACATGCAAAAATTATTCCTTGATTAAGAAATGATCAAAAGTAAAAGAATATGCTAAAAAATAATTAAGTAAAGATGAGTAAATAAAGAGGAAAATAATGAATACACCTCATTATGTACTTGAACTAATGCATGAACCTGGAGACAAACAATGTGTATGAGTGTACATAGTGATCATATCATTGAATAGATTTGATTGATCTAATGGATTTATCAATCCTTATATAGGTGTCTTAAAAACTCAATTTCATTTTGATTCCATCATTTCCCACCCTTGATTATTGGATCATGATCTATGAATAGCTTAGATAAGAGTGTAAGTGTGTCTAACCCTCTCATATGGGTGGATCGATAATTCAAGTAGGCATTGACTCCATCATTTCCCACCTTTGTGATGTAGACACATCTATAACTAAAATATGAAAAGTGTTAAAAGTATTTAAATGAGAAAATATAATTATGAATGTCATCTATATGGCCACTTGAGTATATTAGACAGCTCTGGGCTAGTTGGGAATACAAACCACTATAGATGCAGTAAGTCATGAATATGGTGACAACCTGGAATATGATATCAAGTGAATAAAACATATAGAATGACATGGAATTCGACATTCCATATAATCAACCTATGTGTAGCTCAGTATATGAAAACTATGTGTTATACACATGCCCATAATCTATTATTTGAGTATATTGAATCTAAATAAGGTATGTAATAATTGAATATGTGTAATTAAATTAAATTTGGAAGTGATCATGCCTCATATGATGCCCCCAAATATGAGAAAATAGTATTAATTTTAGCTATAATTAATGAATCTAATCAAAATTTAAACATAAATACCAAACTTAAGAACGTATCTATTCAAATTTGAATTGTACCTAGTATACTAGTCTAGTTATTCTAGACTATCTTGAAGCTAGGTTACTAGATAATAACACCCTATAGTGGATAGTAGTGCCCTGTAGTTCTATTATCCCAATTTAATCACTAATTTTTACCTATTCTAAAATTTTAGTGATCTAAATTATTTTTTGAGTCTTTATTATTTCCTATGTCTTCCATGTGTCTAATTTCTAAAATTGAGCCTGTGTGCTGAAATTCATCTATTAATAAAAAATTAGGATCTTGTTCTCTATGAAAAACCCCTATTAATTCCCCCTTATTTTAGGGTAGTTATGAAACATGTGTAATAATTATCCTTGAAATAATTATCTCTATAAAATATGTTAGCTAGAGCATGTACATGATATTCAAATACAATGTACAAACATAACATTAGAATATAAATGAATCTGAGCATAAGTAGGTAATGTAAGATGTATGTTGTAATCTAGAATTTCATAAGGGTGTCAAGATATATTTAAGCAATGTGTATATAATTAAATCTAAGTAACTACGTAGGGGTATGGGGCTTGATGTCCATCATGGCTCTCAAGTAGGAAGGGTAGATGCATGAGATCCTTCATGGCATCAAAAACTAGTATGTATGTAACAAGAAAATACAAGTGTCATGGTGTAGAAGCATACAAGGAAGCATACATATAATAATATGAGGCACACAAAATTAGGCCAAGGGGCAATAATACAATGGACATGGGAACGTGTCACTAAATATGAGAATGAATATATACAAAGACATGTTCAAATGTTCACATTCATAAATAAAATACAATTTGGATTAGAGGCACATAGAAAGATATGTTCAAATGTTCACATATATAAGTAATAAATCACACAAAATAACATGGGTACATGTCCAAGGAATAGAAATAGAGAATTGGTATAGATACAAAGAGTAATGACATATTAAAATTCCCTCAAAGATGGAAGAAGCATAAGAACACAATCAAGTCTAATCTAGGAAAAACTAGAAATGAAATCATGTGTAATTGTTCATTAAAAATATATGTAGATGATAGGATGCATATATACTGATTCTAACTAGTGATAGATAGAAAAATTTGAGCAATGAGTATTAATTATCAACATCAAGATATATTAATGCATAAATTGGAATGTATAGAATGTAGGGATAGAACCTAGTAATAACAAATGTATAGGAGATTCCCCCAAGTGGGTAGATGATAGAAAGTATAGATAAATGTATTGGAATAAGGTCATGTGTGTAATATATAGGCACTCGATAAGAAGAAGTGAAGCAGATGTGTATGATAAAATTGACTATACTAGGATAGTAATATACAATATATGGAAAGTAGAAGAAATGTAAAAAAAACAATGCATACAATCTGTAAAATTTATGTTTTTAAAATATTTGAATGTTTTTATATTTGGACACGTTATATTTTTTTTGTGTTTTCTAAGTGTAAGTTATGTACAATCAAATAAAAATAAACTATGTACAAGGAACAAGAGAAAAGAGTGTGTATAATTAAAATTAAAATGAAGAGTTCATTTTTTTATATGTAAAATATCCTTAGATGCATGATGTTCAGTGTATTCTTGACTAGATTTCCATCAAGTGAAGCTAGATAATATAATTTTAGGCTAAGATTTTCTATGATGATGTATGGTCTAAGCCAATTTGGTTTAAACTTTCCTTTGTTTTCTTATTTGGTGTTGAGATTTTTAGATTTTATTTCAATACTAGATTGTTTATTTCAAATTCCCTATTATGGACTCTATTATTATAGGTTCTCTATTTTTACTTATAATAAGCTCATAGATGTTTTGCAGCTTGGATATGTGTATGATCAAACTATTCTATTTTGTGGATATGTCACTCTCTATACTAGTCATTTATGATGAGTCCTTTGAAGGACACCCATAAATATGGGATTTTTAATTCTAATGGAATAAAGGATTTTATGCCACATATAAGTGAATAAGGAGTGGTTCTTATTGATGTACATATACTAGTGAAGTAAGCACAAAGTGCATAGATGAGTTTATTGTGATAGTCATCACCAAATTTGGTAACTATTTTGATGAGAATATTATTGATCATATTATTCATTTCCTTTACTTGACCATTACCCTATGGGTAGTATGGTGTAGATAATGTGTGTCAAATTTTGTATTTAGTGTATAAATTTTTCAATATTTTATTCTTGAAAGAGGTTCCATTATCTATAATTATAGCTAATAGGAGACCAAAGTAGGAAATGACATTAGTCATGAGAAATTAGCAAATATCCTCCCCCTTTATTGATTTTAATGGGATTAATTACACCCACTTTGTAAAATATTTTGTGGTTATGATAATGAATTTGTGGCCTCCTATGGATTCTTTATTTATCTTACCAATTAGATCAAATCCCCATAACATGAATGTCCATGGTGATATGATAGGTTAAAGCTATTGAAAAGATACAAGGTGTAAGTTACCATGGCATTGACATTTGTTGCATAATTTTGCATACTCTTATTATTATTGTTCCATGGTTGGCCAATAGTAACCTTGTCTGAGTAACTTGTGTGGCTTAGTCTTACACTAAAAATGAGCACCACATTTGTTATCATGTATCTTTCAACTAGCCAATTTAGATTCTTTTGTTGTTAAACATTAGAGTAAGTTTCCATTAAAAGATATTTTGAATAAATCACTGCTAATGATGAAATATAAAAGAGAGTTTCATTGTAGTTTTCACTTTTCATTCTTTGTAAAAGTATCTAGTGTGATATATTTATTCAAAAAGTTGTATATATTGGAAAACCATTTAGAAGGTATTGAATTGCATGTGGTAACCAAGACTATTATAGAAATAATGTCCACATGGTATAAAGATGGATATTTTAACCATTTAATTATGAATAGATCTTGATCAACATCCATCTATACGGGGATTAATGATGCATCAATTACCATTTTATAATGTGATTATCTTTTCATGGGATGTTCTCTATAGATAAATCATCAAATTAAGTGTGAGGGACACTAAAACATGTCCTTATAAATAATCAGGTGTTCTTATTTTCTATAGTAAACATATATGACTTGATTGATAATTAATTGAGAGTCCATGTAAAGATTTATTTATTTTATCTTGAGAACTTGAGTTTATTAAAGGTCTAAGATGAGAGCTTTGTTTTCCATGATATTATTGGTGCATGACAAACTGATGGTATGTAAGAGGTACCATGTGCTCTAGAGGATTGATGAAAATAATTCTAGTGCCAACACTAGATGAACATCTAGAACCATCAAAAAACATTATCCATGTATATGTAGTGGTATTGTATTTTTTTAAATTATCTCTAAAATCATAGTTAATAAGATTCGTATCAAGTAAGGGAGTTGTTACCAAATTTTCTATGATTATTTATCCTTTTATCAATTTTTGTAATATGATTTTAAGGTTAGGTTGTGTAAGTAACATAATCCATTTTTTAATACAACCCAAAATATGTGTTTTTGACATGAATTTTAAGGGATCAACCTTGGTAATGATCTATGTTCATTTTTAATCATATAGTGACAATTTTTTTGAGTAACGAATACTACTCCTAATCAAAGTTTTTAAATTGATGGATAATTTTGATCATAGTTGACTATTGTGTGACTAATGTAGTAAATTGCTATTTATTTATGCTGTTCATCATGTTATGATATGAGTGTTCCCAGTGCATGATCTATCAAAGAAAGGTAAAGTAGGAGTGGTTTACCAACTATAGGTGGAAACAAGAAAGGAGGTAGAGTAAGTATTACTTAAGTGTATAAAATCTCTATTGACATGTGATATCCCACTTGAATTTAACATCCTTTTTAAGTATTCTAGCGAATGATTGGATTTTATCTGTGAGTTGTGCCATAAATTAACAAATTGCCAAAAGTTTCCCCTAGAGGGATTGAATTTGTTTTAGATTAGTAGGAGGAAGCATATTCATGATTTTTTTGACCATTTTAGGGTTAACTCATATTCCACATTGAGATATAATGAATCCAAATAATTTCCCTAAAGAAACTCCAAAGACACATTTCTTAGGGTTGAGTCAAATGTTATATTTTTTGAGTATTTAAAAAAATTGTCACAAATAAATTACATGATGTTTTGTTCTTTTGACTTTACTAGTAAATCATCAACATAATATTTTACTATATTATGAATGAGGTCATAATATATATGCATCATAGTGTATTGGTAAGTTACACCAACATTATTTAATTAGAATGACATGATTATAAAGTAAAAGGTTCCCCATTATTTGGTGAAATAATTATTTTCTTTATCTTCTTCATTGATCTTGATTTGATTATACCTGGAAAAATTATCCATAAAGGAGAGCATCTCATAGCTGGATGTGGAATCAAATATCATGTCAATGTTTTATAAAGGGAAATCATATTAGGACATGATTTATTGAGGTCTCTAGAGTCATAATAACATAATATTTGTTCTTTAGGTTTTACAATAGGAAAACTATTGGTAACCCACTATGGATGGGTGAATGGTTGAATGAAACCAACATATAACAACCATTAGATCTCATCTTTGACAAGGAGAACCACTTTAGGATGAATTTTGTGAATATTTTACTTTAATAGTTTGGAATTGATATATAATGTGGTTATGTGTACATCAATTGAAGAATCAATGTTACACATATCAGAATAATCCCATGTAAACAATTCATGACAATCAATTAAAATATGATGAATATATGTGTCTTATGACTTATGTAATGTGTCAACTTAGAGTATGATTTGAGGATTAGTTTTAGTGCCATAATTAAATTTGATTATTTATTCATTAAGTAATGTAGATCAATATAAGTATATGGGGGTGTAGGTATTTTATCATCTTATTAGGAAATATATGATCTAAATCATTTGATCACTCACCAAACTATGCATGGGAACTTGTGGAATGAGTAAACCTATTTTTATGATAGAAGAAAGGGAAATCCTCATATGGACCTAGGAAGTCTAAGAGAGCTTCATTATTTATGAATTCATTAATAATTTGTACATCTATATAAATTATATCATCAATGAGATTGGGGTATATGACTGAATGTGTATAAACATGGTTCACTATATCAGCTATTCATGGAATAGGTGGGCAACATGTGATGTGTTGAGAGGAATTGTGAGAGGATTTGTCATGAGATGTATCATTTCTATATCCAAGTATTTTTTTTACCTATTGATCATATGATTCAATGAGATTTAGGATTCCCTACTCATGTTTTCCAAGGCCCTGTGTAGACACCAAAATTGTGTCGACTCCCCTTGGTCCCTCACACACTTTATTAATTTAAAATAAATTACTTATTTTAAATTAATGACATCACCATAGACACCTCACCTTGGATACCTCGTCCTTAGACCATTTATCACCCTATGACTAATCATAATTACCTAAGACCTATTTCAACTCTCCCACTAACTCTCGCGCCCATTAAATCTGCCTTTTGACCGTTCACCAATGACAACTAAACTTGGCAGATGGAGGAATGGGCAAAAGGCTAAAAATAGCCTTTTTACCCATTCTCTAGCAACCAACGTCGATTAACCGTTGGTTGATGCCGGTGGAATCACCAACGTCAGTTGCTTAAAACTAAATTCTAACCTTGACTCTTGGGCCCCCGAATCAAATTCTCTCAAGCACCCGAATCTAAATTATCTTGCTCCTTGACTCTCTGCATATCAAAGGTAGGCTTTGGGATGAGGCATCAACATTCTATAATCACTCTCTAAGCTAAGAAACTCGTAAGAATTCACTCCACACTAGATTTAAATGTTGCATGATGTCTTTAGCATCAACCATAATGAGAACAAGTCTTTTACACTTCTGGTTCTCCACCAAGAGCTAAGTATTCTTCTGGTTTATATTTTAGTATTTTTAGAGTGCATTGGTAATTATTCCATTGGCTATTTCTAAGCACTATTGAGACCAAATCTATCTTTCTTCTTGGAGAGGCTGAAAAGCATTCCTTTTATATTGATCCATTTTGACAACATGTCCCCTACCTTTGTCCTTCCTAAGACTCTATCCACTATCTTGCATCCCTGCACAACCCTTTTAAATCTCCCAGACCATTTTGTTGACCACAGACATACCCTGAAACCCATCCAAGGCCCATTGCCCCTATCGACATCATCATCAATGCCCATTGCCCCCACTGACGTCGGCAGCCTAACTGACATCAGCAACATTAACCAACTGACGATGATAGACTAACCAGTGTTAGTGACTGTGGGAGACTTATAGAAGAATACAGGTATGCATTGTCTACTTTTTATTTCTTAGTCTTTCATTATTTCTCTTTATCTGGCATTCTTTTTATCAACTAGTGGACTATCATCCCTCAAGGAAGTCTTTACACTTTTGGGACTAAGCTTTGCTTGGCAGTCCACCATATATCTATCTAACACTTTTATTTGTTTAAGTATTTCTTATCTATAGGTTTCATTCTCCACAGCCAAAGAGGAGCTCCTTCAATCGTCTGGATACAGTGTGGAACTTAATCTGGGTATCATCTAACCCCTGACCATTTAACTTTAGTTTCTTATTTCTTCTGAATGTAAACAAGTGAAAATGAGTAGAAACATTCTGGCACACCCGATGGGACCCTAGAGTTTTCCTTGGTTTCATTTCTTCTAAAACAAACTTTCATATAGGTGCATTAGGAAAATTTCTCTTCTTGCATCCTTCTTCTATCTTCTCATTTCAAAAAGAAACCATTAGCACAAGTTAAAAAGAACTTTTTTTTTCTTCTTGTCATCTCTTTCTTGCATTTTAGAATAGTGAAATTCATACTCTTAACCTTTTCCTCACTTGTTTGCATCCGAACAAAACATTTCAATTTGGGTTAAAAATATATTGCATTTCATTCCTTCTTGAATGCATTTTTAGTTCATCTAGTAATTAAAAACACATTATGAATAAATTGTAGTGCACATATGTTAAACAAACCTAACCACATTCACAAAATGAAACATCTAAACATACTTGAGACAAGGCCCAACTAGGATTTCATTACCTAGCAGATACCTTACCCTTCCTGGTAATCCTACTTGAACTTCACTACCAAGGGGAGAACCCACTATGTTCTCTAGCAGAGTATAAACTCTAGGGGAAGTATATATTGGCTAAGTGACCTAGCTTGTCTCTGGGCTCATGAAGTGAGGGGAGCAACCTCCTAGCACCAGGCCACGTACGAAACCTAATACAAATTTTGAGCACCAAAACTCAGCCCAAAACCAACCTTACACTGCTTCTTTTAGTACCTATTCTAAAAGCCCAATTCACAAACATATTCTTCTAAGGCATAAGCCAACATGACTCTAAAATTTATTCTTAGGAATTTAATGTTTAGAGGTTGCTTGCCTTCATCTACTTTTCTATTTTTATCTAGTTTTTTGAGCTGGTAAGGATGCATTATTCTAAGCTCCAAAAACAACTTAAAACTTTCTTCTTTCTTCCAAAAACTTTCAATTTTTTGAGTTTCTAGAAATACACAGTAACTAACATTAGTTTTTCCACTGACATCAGAAACTGATCATCAACGAAATCGGCTATCTGACCGACATTGGCAACTTACTTCACCGACATCAGTTTTTCTATCGACATCGGTCACTGTCAAAAGTTTTTCTTCTCAAATAACAAGCTAAAAACTTGACCTTTTGCTGTTAAAAACAAATTCTAGTTTTTTGAGGCTGAAACATATAGTTTTTAGAACCTGAATCTATTTTTCCTTGAATGGTTTTGACACGTAGTCAAACCAATACTCTTGTTGACCATGCAAGGCAACAACCACTCCCACCTTTGCCTTCTATATCAAGTCCCCAAATGGAGTATAATTCAAAAACTAAATGCACTCCTATCCAACCAACCCCAACTCAACCCCCTATTGTTCCCGAAGGGGACCAAGAATTTGAAAGGTTCCTTAACCTCAATGTCAAGGCTCTTCAGCACTATCTCGTGAGAAGTCAAATGTGAGATCCTTCAGGCAACCCAGTTTATGGGATGCCAACTTCCTTAGTTGAAATGACAATCATATCAATAGCCTCTGTAACCCAACCCATGGTCACCCAGGCCATTGCCTTAACTAACAACCCGACCATGACCAATCTTCAAAGTGTGGCCTCTCCTTCTATTTTTGGACCTACCTCCATTGGGGTTTTTATACCCCCTCAACTACAAACCATTCAACAAAGTTCTACACCATTCTAGAACTTAATTGTCTCCATCCCACCTACTCTTGCACCCATAAATACAAGAGTGACTACTTATCCTTTGGCTAGTGTTGCCACCATCCAACCACCTTTGGCGACATCAAGTCAAGTTGTGCCTTCTAGCTTTATGACATAACCACCCTTGACTTCAACATCAGTCCCTATGACTAGTTACCAATATGTTGCACCTATACAAGCACAACCAACTATGTCATACGCTCTGCCTAACACCTTCCAAATGCCTTACAAGCTAGGGGGTGCCCCATCTACCAATCTATTAGCTGATTTGATTAAGATGCTGATGTATAAGATGTCCAATCTTGAGACATCTATTTTGGGTTCAAGAAATGTTCTCTGATATGAACAAATCTATAATGAACCTATTCATCCTTCAGTCCCAATCCGATCATATCCTAGTCGGTGGGAACTTCTCAAGTTTACTCATTTTCAGAGTAAAGAGGACCCACAGCAACATCTACGAGTGTTTAGACATGCTTTTTACCTTATAGCACATGATGATACATTATTACTATGCACATTTCCCATGTTGCTTTCTGGTGCTGCCCTCAATTGGTATAGTTTTATTACCAGTCACTCTCTATTTACTTTCACTCAACTAGCTCAACTATTTCTTAACCACTTTTCAATTAACATAACTAAAAAGGTCTCCATCATGAACCTATATTCTATCAGACAATTCGATGATGAATCAATAGCTGATTTCATTACTTGATGGAGAATTTTAATCAACCAACTCTCCTTTTCTTTACCTCAACTTGAGCTCATTGAGCTCTTTTCACAAGCATGTGCCAAACACATCTCATCTACCTTGCGGGTCCAAACATTCCACACATTTGATGAAGCTTTCACCATGGCTAGGAAGCTTGAACTCCATGCTATCGAAGAAAATAAAGTCAAATTGCATAGTAAAAACCCCAACGCAAAATCAAATGACCCTTCCTCCAAATCTTCTTCCTCCAATTCCAAATTCAAGGGATCAGCAAATGATGTGGTACTTAGATCATCATCATCAACCACAACTAACCAATTCAAACCTTCCACATCTCAAAGCATTACATGAAAAATCCAACAATGATATGTACAATGTCAATATACTCCAATAGGAGAATCATACGCATCCATTTTGGGTAAACTAGTCAAGCAAGGAGTCCTTAACCTCCCTCAAATTTGACCACCACCTCAATTTGATCCCTCCCATGCCATCCCTACATGGTAGAGGGAGAATGACTTCTGTAATTATCACCATGTCAAGTGCCATGACACAGCCAATTGTAAAACCCTCAAGAATGTCATTCAAGACATGTTAGATAAAGGTGATCTTGTCTTGGATAACCCAAATGCGCCACCTAACCAAAATATATATATCTTTAGACAACCTTTCCCTAACCATCCCCTAGTCAAAATAACATTCAGACCACAATTGAAGACCCCCAAGAGCGTAATATACGTACTATCAATATGGTTTCACCTTTCATCCCTAACCAACCTCTTCCACAAATCGAAGAGGTTAGTCAACCTATCCCTCCACCATATGAAGAAGAGCCTTCTTCTCCTAATAGTCCTCCATCTACCCCTCTTATATTGGAGGATGCTCTAACCATACCAATGCCACTAGCCCCACCTTCATCCTTCCTACTACCAATAGAGGACCATAATTTCCTGCTCATCAACCCCAAGTAGAAGGCACGATCATCCCTATGCTCTTTCCTCTCGAAGAACCCCATTCTCCAATTCCTTCTCCACTGAGAGAAGAACTTGTCTCTTCACCTACTTCAACCGAAGAGGATCCAGTAATGGCTCTCTCTTGCCTTTGGCCTGAGATTACCACATATAACACATTTCCACTCTCACAACCACCCAAATCTTCTAAAAAACTAATTATAAAGCCTAGCACAACAGCTTCTAAACCATTCTCTCGACTGGTCAAAAACTTAGGATTTCTCCATTCAAGGAACTTAGAACATGGGGCATTATGGGAGTGACTCAAAGCTCCTTATCTTACACATCCCATTTCATCTCGTACTATCAATCCTTCTATGAAAAAATCTCCAAGAGTCACCAATAAGGACCAGGCTTCTACTTCCAAATCTTTAAAAGCTCAACCATCCACATCTGAGCCTAAACCCTCACAAGTGACTACCATACCAAAACAGGTTAAATCTCTTGGTGTTCACCCCATACCGAACCTCACTCACCCACAAGTAAAGGTAGACTTGAACCTTGCCTTGCACAATAGTGGTCCTCAAACCAAACTACAGAAGGCCACTAAACCACGTCAGAGAACTCCTCCCCCACCATCACCATTGCCCTCTATTTTGGGCCCACATCCTTCTACCTTAATAAGAGTGCTCCCTACTCCAACACCTAACAAAAACAAGTTGCCTCCATTACTCCCTTTACCCACTCAAAACATACCTCCTCTGAAAACTTTGGCACCCCTCACAAAGAAAGTGTCATCTACACGAGTGGCCACACCACCAACCCAAAAGGTGGTACAAAAATTTCCCTCAACAACTCCCAAACAAAAGTCATCAACACCTAGTGCATCAACAATCACAGACCCATTAGTGGGTTCACATTTTACCTTCATCTTTACCTTTCACCACATAGGTTAAATGAGTTAATAGTCAAATAGTAATTAATCCCCTTTTTTACTATCCTTAACTATAAAATCTCAAAATTAAATAAAACCTAAATCTACCCAACCTCCTAACAAACTTATCCCATGGTTAAAATAACTCAAACAACTTCAGAAGTTGTTTTAACCCTCATTTACCCCATGCAAACCCATTGGATTGGGTTTTCATTTAAATTCACCCCTTTTTGGTAAATCGATGTCGATCCTCCCAGATTGATGTCAATTAGTTAGGATCGATGTCAATCCATAAAAATATAGCAGACCTCCATTGCTAAGGAGGAATGACTTGAAAGGAAGGAGACCACTTTAATCATGAATTTATATCAAAATTAGTCACAAATATGCATAGACCTCACTAACATCTTGCTACCTTTGAAGAGCACTTGATAAGTGATAATTGTCAGGTGATTTTGAAGGTCATTTTTTATTGTTTCTAGCATCACTTTCTTCAAACCATCCAAGGTCAGTATGGAATTATATTTAAGAATTTATTTAATTATGCATCTATGTCTTTCATCTACATTTTATTTCTTTCATTTTATCAATTT
Source organism: Torreya grandis (assembly GCA_037957365.1). Lineage (NCBI taxonomy): Eukaryota > Viridiplantae > Streptophyta > Pinopsida > Cupressales > Taxaceae > Torreya > Torreya grandis. The sequence goes on from JARHVA010006413.1 coordinate 502,948, forward strand.
TCTAGGCTGTCACTATAGTCTTTTTAGTATTAAGCACTTTTACATAGAATCGATATCAATTCATCTGAATCAACATTGATCTTGTTGGATTGCCATAGATCCTTTGTTGGATCATAACATAATTCTTAAATAGCCTACTTTAAATCCACTATCATCTATATTTTTGTCTCTATCTATTCTACATTTGGTTTTTATCATTTTATCAAAAATACAGATCATTATTATAGTCTATTTTTAAAATTTAAGATTTTATATAGAATCGACATTGATTCATCTAAATCAATGTTAATTATATTGGATCGCCATCGATCCCTTATTAAATTTCAAAACATTCTTATCATCTATTTTTCTTAGTCTTAAAATCTATTAAAACCTACGTTTTGGTTTAATAAAAATCCATTTGTGCATGTATATGACCTTAGCTAGATTAATACATGATTCATTTAGCATTTTTGATCTTCTTATAGTCCCTCAACCTCAATTTGTTAATCAAAGTTATATTTCATTTTATCTAGGACTTTTCCTCATGACTTTCATATGTGATTTTGCATACATTGAAGAATAGTTGGATGTAATCCAAGAAGATATAGATATTGCTATTGAATTCTGGGATGCTTATTTTAATCATATAAATCTTATTGTTGATTAATTATCTTTAGCATTGTTTATCCATATTCTAAATGTTTTGTAATTTCATGTTTATTTATAAACTTGAATGTTGAATGTGGGCTAACATCTATCTAAGGAAGTGAATCACTTTTTGGGACTGGTTTCTTACCAGGCAGCCCACTCATTTTTCTATTAATCCATTTTTTGTTTAAGTGTGGTGAATTACAAGTCATTCCTCCCTAGCCAAAGAGGATTTCACACAAATCTTGATCAATGGTGAGTAACCAATCTTCTTCTCCAGGTAACTCTAAACCCTTTGTGTACTTTTTTTAGTAGTTAATTAATCCACATTGAAAATCATAAAAAATACTAAAACATTCTGGCATCCCTGATGAGACCTAGGTCTCATTTTTATTTGTTAAATTCAAAATCATTGAATTTGCTCTCTTTCCTTTTCTTTGTTTGTGTGCATTCATCCAAAGATAACATTAGGATTGCATTTTATTTCCTTTTCTTATAGTGTTAAAATAAATTGCATTCATATTTTCTATTTAGATTCTTTCACATAGAATAATCTAGGTGGCAATTTATCATAGTTATCACTTTATCCACACACAAACCAAATCACAAAATCAATTAACACATCTAAACACCTAACATAAGGAAACTAACAAGGATTTCATTACCTCATGGCAACCTTATTTTTGATGATCCTACTTGGATTTCACCACCAACGGGAGGACCAACTCAATTATCTATATGAGTATAATATCTAGACCATTGGTATATTTTGGCTAAGCACCTACACTAGCTGTGGGATTTTTACGTGAGGGGAGCAAGCCCCAAGTATCAAGCCACATACTGATACTAGTATAGATTCCTTGAGCACTAAAACAAAATACCTGAAACCATCTTTAGATTATCATTTCATAGGACCTTTGTTATCTTTTCTTTTTTTGTATTTCCTTTCACATCTTAAAGTTAAAAGAGATAAAAAAAAACTTTTTTGGAACGACTTTAATGTGTGTGTATTTCATCCATCATTAAAGTGAGATAATTTAAAAATAATTTTTTATTTTATTTATTTGTTTTATTTCTAATTTTATTTTCTATTTCATGGTCTTAACTAGGCAATAGTTAAAGAAAGAATCAGAGGAGAGTGTTACATCCTCTCTAATGGAACACACACCTAGTCCTACTTATTCCCCTGAGTCCTTTGAGAATCCTATGTTTCCATAGTATTATCTTCAAGGAGATACTTTGTATAAATACTATAAAATAACCCTATTTCTCTTAATTATTATCTAAATAGTCAAGCAATACATATTTCTCCTTCCCCCCATGCCCAAAACTCTCCACATAGGTATGGGATGCCTTTCAAGGGAACTAAAAGAACTAGAGAATTTACCATGGCAAAGGTAACCTTTTCCATCAAATCTCCTCCAAATAGTTCTAATGCTTAGATATCGTAACCTTTAGAGAACCAACCATTCATGGTATCTACTAGTTCTCCAATCATTACTCGGATCCAAAATATCACTCTACCTATATCTACCATACCTTCCCAAATATTATTGGTGTCAATTCCTACAAATATCCCACCTACTAGGATGACTTTGGCATATAGTGCAAAGCAAATCCCTCGTGCACAACAAATCCCTTATGCCCAACCTTTCCAACAGTATGTCTCCTTGGCTACCCAATATGTGGTTTTGTCACAACCAGTGATAACCACTCACTTATAGTCTTTCCCATAGCAAAATATTCTACTACAAGTCCCGCAATATGTAGTGGCATCTCAACCTATTATGTCTACCATAGTAGGATACCTTCCTTCATATCCTATGTCTATCTTTTTACCAAGATATCAACCCCTTTAGTAAGGTGTTTTAGGAAATGTGCCTTAGAGTAATACTTAGACAAATCTCATGAACATCCTTATGAATAGGATGGCTAGTTTGAAATCCTCTACCTTTGGACATAATACGATGCTAATATATGAGAAAATTTGTAATGAGCCAATCCATCCCTTTATCATTATCCAATCATATCCCTCATAATGGGAGCTTCCTAAGTTTACCAAATTCCAAAACAAATAACATTTCCCATATCATTAGTGGGATTTGCATTGGATTGGTATAATTCCATTCCCTAGCATTCCCTCTTTTCGTTTGGATAATTGGCCCAAATTTTCTTGGAACACTTCTCAATTAATATTTCTTGAAAAGTGACTATCATGGATATTTACGTTATTAGATAATTTGATGATGAATCCATATTATACTTTATGGCTTGATGGTGTAACTTAATCAACTAGCTATCCTTTTCCTTACCACAAACATAATTAATTGAATTACTTTCATGTTCTTGTGTAAAATATATATCATCCATGTTACGAATTCAAACTTTTAATAATTTTGATGAAGCCTTTACCATGGCCCATAAGCTTGAACTCTATGACATTGAAGAGGGAAAAGTTAAGTTACATAATAAGAACTTCAAAGCTGATCCCTACAAAAGTAATAGAAATAATCCTAAACCAAAAGGGACAACAAATGAAGTTACTATAAAAACATCTTCCCCTCTAGAATCCAACCAATCAAGGTCTTATGCTTCTCAAACATATCAACCTAGGGGCCTTACTCATTTTCCCCCTAAGAAATATACCCCTATAGGAGATCTTTATACATTAGTATTAGATAAACTCCTACAAGTAAATGTTATTAAAATCCCTCCTATTAGACCAATCGATGATACACATCCTAAACCCAATTGGTATAAATAAGATGAGTTTTGTGATTATCATAGGGTAATAGGACATGAAATAGAATGATGCCAATCCTTTAAACAACTGGTACAAAACCTCATTGATAAGGGGGACCTTCAGTTGGAAAATCCAAATGATCCTCCTAACCAAACCTTAGATATTTTTAAACAACCATTTCCAAACCATCTATCCACATTGAACGTAGTCCAAGCTAACCCTGAAGAAATAAAAAATCAAGATACTCATATGATTGACACAATATATGATCATTTTTTTCCTAAAGAATTCCTAGAGAAACCTTCAATCTTAGATCTCCTTATAGGAGATGCTTTTGATATAAGTTAACCTGAGATCATTAAAACTAGTCTTTAAATACCCATAGAGCTCCCTAATCTCATTACATGGGATCATTAATGTGAAACATCATCTTCTCATACCGAATATCCTAAAGGGTAAAATGACACTACTCCTCAAGATGTCATAGATAAACATCTCGATACTTCTAGAGTTGGACATTTTACCCCTTAGATCCTTGGAAAGCATATAATGCAATCCTATCCTTTTGACCAAAATCTTGACCCTTTGAAACCATCCTCTACTATAACACCTCCTTACCCTAAAGATATTAAAGAAAAAGGTAAAGCTCCTATCATCAATAGCTGGGACAATTATCTTGGTATTCCACCAAAGAAAGCCTTACTCATCCTCAGATTAAAGTTGATCTTTTTTTAATGTCAAAAAATGCAAACCTTAGTTTGAATACCCCCTCTATTATTAACACATGGAAGAATAAAGGGCCTATCCCTTTAATACCATCTCCATTATCTATTTTAGGTCCCCATCCATCTTCTATACCTATCATAGGTGCTTCTACCCAAACACATGGGAAAATACAAAGTTTTCCTCCATTATTAGTCACACCTTCCTCCATTAAGAGACCATTAGAAAAACTAAAGGAAAAAACCTTAAAATTGTCCCTTCTATAAAGGCTAAATGATGAAACCATATGAATAATACTTTTTCAAAAGAGCCTATTATAAAAACCCCTATAAAATCATAATATGATGCTTTAAAGGGATCTTATGTTGTAATCTTACATCCCTCATTACATTACCACCTATATGGTCCATTAACCTTCACCCCCAAAGCCCTGCTTGGTATAGAAATTAGGAAATATGTGCATATCATAGAGTACCTGGGCATGATATAGAAAATTAAAAATCCCTTAAGGCTATAATCCAATAATTAGTCTATGATGATGACCTCTTAATTGATTATCTCAATGATCAAACTCTTAAGTAAAAGGTCTCCATTCCATCCATTCCACCCACCCATAATCTTACTATTCCTATAAGTGATAAAGAGTTAGTAGCCTTTTCAAATCCACCTTTATTACACATTGATGTCATCCATGTAACCACCTATTCTCAAAACCAAAATCATAATAGAGCTAAGGTTTAAATTATAGGGGCCTCTACACCTAATATGCTTAAACCATATAAACAAAAGACTAAAGTTTCTCTTACAGGAACTACCCCAGTTGAAGCCAAGGAGTTAGTATAAATCTCCATATTAAAACAACTCCACCAAGCACCTATAAAGATGTCATTATATGAGCTTATCAAAAATCATTCACAACATCGAAAGGCAATGATAGAATCTCTCCAAGATATTGAGGTCCAACCAGATGAACCTCAACCTTTGTCAGCTTTTATAAGAGCTCTTCAAATAGTCTTGACTCTTACTTTTTGATGTTGAGGTTGTTCTTTTATCACCTAAAAATAAAGATCCCGCCCTTTTCATTATATCTCAAATAAATTAGACTCAAATTAAAGAGTTATGATTGATAATGGGGCTAGTATTAATATTATTACAAAAAACCATTATTTCCCAATCCTCAGCAATTCTTCATGCATTTAATGACATGGTAGCACCCATTGTAAGAATAGTCATTCTCCCCATTTGTATAGGTCCTTGTACCATTAATGATATCTTTTATGTAATATAAGGGACTTTCTAATACAACATTCTATTAAGGCATCTATGGATTTGTGTGATGCATTATGTACCCTCCATAGTTCATCAATGCCCTAAATATAAACATGAAGGTCAATTACACATCATCCCTATTGATCCTCATCCCTTTAAATCATGAAACTTCACCTTTAGGCTGAGTGATGTCATAATAGCCTCACCTAACATTATCCCATTTCCATCTTTCAATCAAGCTTCAACTAGCATGATGATCCCTGCCTTAAAACTACCTACTTTGAATTTTATTGAATCTTTGATGTATTAGCTTTAAATAGGAGAATATCAGTTATTAACTCTTAATACCTAACCCACTCCTATATAATATGGCCATCTTAATAAGCAACCCATGTATTCACCCAATCTAGGTGAGCTCATTCCTTTTGGATCGCCTTTCTTGTGTACTCACTTAATATATGGTGGGATCAATCAAGCTACATTAGAACCTAATGATCATGATTTCACTAAACCATTTACATATAATTTATCCTTTATTAAAAATCCCCATTTTGTGCAAAATTATCCTTATCATTGTGCTTAGAAAGGCTTTGGCATGGGTAGATATGAGTAGGATTCTCACGATGTCACATTAGGAGATTTTAGAAAACCACATGAAAAGCATGGCTTAGGTTTTAAGAAATATTATAAATCTTCCCCCGAACATTTTTTTCTACCATATTTAGAAGAATAAGATCCATCTTCCTCATCTGACACCTCTTCTTCGACTAATGATACCGTATCCATTCCTTCTAACCTTTTTTTGAGTCAATATGATATCCTTAGAACCCCTTGTCTTCCACCACAATGATGAAATCTGAATCATCCCCTTAGTATATCCTATTTTAATAGGATGTGATACATCAACCATCCCTATTTTAGAGTGTCAGGATGATGAGTCAATCTTGACCCATCTAGGTGCTGAAAACTCTTGTCTTCACAATTCTCTTCCATCCAAAATGTCTAGCCTATTAAATGAAGCCACTGCTAATATTAATATTAGGTCTCAAGGATTATTAAAATTAGTAAAGCCTTAGATCCATAATAAACCCAAGATTTTACCACTTTTTTAATCAGATCTTAGTAAAGCCTTTTCCTATTCTTATAGTGATATGCCTAGTATTGACCCCTCGATCATTATCTATAACATTATTACCTTTTTTGATGCTAAGTTAGTGAAGTAAAATCTCTATCAAATACATCCTTGCATCACATTTCTAGTAAAATAATATTTTTATTGCCTTTTATCTACTAACTTTATTCAACCCATTGATTATCCTCGATAGATGTCCAACATTATTCTGGTCACTAATCCTATAGGGGGACTTTGTATTTGTATAGACTTTTGTGATTTAATTATTGCCTATCTAAAAGATTATTTTCATCTCCCTAAATTCAACCAATTAGTGGATTTTATTGTTGGTCATGAAATGTTGTGCATTATGGATGGTTTATCTAGTTACAATCAAATATTTATTGCACTAGAAGACCAACACAAAACTACATTTATGAATCCCTGGGGGAATTTTCGCTATCATGTTATGTCTTTTGGCCTAGAGAATGTAAGAGATACCTATCAGTGGGACATGAATTATATATTTCATGACATAATCCACAAAATTTTCAAATACTATGTAGATGATCTCCTTGGGAAGTTAAAGCTCCGTAAAGATCACCTATTTATACTTAAGATTATTTTTGATTGTCTACTCTAGTATGCATCTAAATCCAAAAAAGTGCATTTTTGGTGTCTTGATGGTTAAACTTATAGGTTTCATTGTTTCTATTCATATTATAGAAGTATACCCCACTAAAATCAAGTCTATTTTATAAATGCCTCCTCCATCCAACCTCAAGTAGATTCATAGTTTACAAGGTAAGCTCTTGTCTATTCATCATTTTATTTCCTAGCTCTGATTGGTGTCAACCTTTTTACCATTTATTAAATAAAGATAGTCACTTTATATGGGATTCTCATTGTTAATCAGCCTTTAACATGCTTAAGGACTATCTTTTATCACCTTCTATCCTCACTGCTCCTAATGAAGGACAACCTTTCTTCCTTTATATCTCGACTACAGACCATGCTCTACGTGATATGTTTTCCCATCAAGATGAGCATCACAAAGAGCAAGATTTTTATTGTATAATTCATACCCTCATAGACTATGAAACACTTTATTCACATACCAAAAATATATGCCTAGCATTGGTCATTGTAGCTTCTAAACTTAGTCATTACCTATTTAACCATAAGATGTATGTACTTATGATTACTTATCCCCTTAAATTTATGCATTCTAAACCTTACTAGAGTCAGTGGATGGCCAAATGGATTATACTTCTAGCTTAATTTTATCTAGAGTTTCTCCACCAAAAATATGTTAAATGGAAGATCATTATTGATCATCTAACTGAAGCACCTCTTAGTAATAATCAACCAATCAATTGTTAATTCACTAATGAATCTATCACTTCCACTTCTTAATTAGTCTTAGAATATCAAATGACTCTTTTCTTTGATGGGTCTAAATGTGAGTGAGGAGGCAATGTAAAAATTATATTAATCCTTCCTCAATTTATTCCCATGCCTATGTCTTTAAAATCAGGCTTTGATTACACTAATAATATGGATAAGTATGAAGCATTGATTATAAGGCTTCAAACTATCCTTGCATTAGGATTTAGGTCAATTAATATCTATGGGGATTCCCAGCTATTGGTCAATCATATTATTGGTGTATATCAATATAAGAATAATATTCTCTAGTAATATAAGACTTTAGTTGATCAGCTTTTGTCTACCTTCAAATGTTATGTCATCTAGGCTACCCCTAGATCAACTAATAATTTTTTTTTATATTATGGCATCTCTTGCCTCTTTTATCCTAGCCTCATCTCAAGAATTTAAGTTATTTTTCCTTATATATCAAGTTTATCAACCTTCTTATAAAAGGATTGATCTTCCATCTATCAATAATATTGAGTAAAATCTAGAGGAGCCATGATATGCACAAATATTTACTTATTTATCTGTAGGATTATCTCCTCACCATCTATCCAAAGGTGCAAAACATGTCTTTCAGCAAAAATTAACTTGTTATATCATAATGGGGGGTGTTCTTTATAAGCATGGTTTTGATAGCATTATTCTCCATTATCTCTAAAATCATGAAGCTACCCTAGCCATTTAGGAGGTCCATGATGGGTCATGCGGTGGATATTTTAATGGCCACATAATTACTAAGAAGATCTTATGTTTAGGTTACTATTGGCCCACCTTAAATCAATATTGTTGTGCCTATGTTAAGAGGTGTGTAAAATTTTAGTAGCATGCAAAACTATCCCATGTCCCTAGTAAAGCCTCACAAGTAGCAAGAGAATTTTGGCCATTCTCCCAGTGGGGGCTCAATCTTATAAAGCAAATCAATCCTAAATCCTCCTAGTGTCACAGCTTTATTATCACTGCTATAGAATATTTCAATAAGTGGGTGGAAGATGTGCCACTTATCTTGAGTAAGGCAGAAAAGATTATGGAGTTTATCCACCAAAACATTATTTGTTGTTTTGAAGTTCCATATAAAATAATAACAAATAATGGAAAATCTTCAAAAAATAAAAAAGTATAGGTATTATGTGATTCATTTAAAATTAAATTAATTTTTTTCTCACCTTATTATCCTCAAGCTAATGGTTAAGCAAAATCATCTAATAAAAATCTGGTCAAAATCCTAACTAAAGTTGTTAATGAAGCTAGCAAGGATTAGCATCTTCGTATCCCTTTCACTTTATGGGCATATCAAACTAGTATTCTAACCCCTACAGGTTCTACTCCTTTTTCCCTAGTCTATGGTATGGAAGCTATAATTCCATTGGAAGTCCAAAATCCTTCTCTTTGATTCTCTCTTAAAGACATTATTTTTGATGAGGATTTCCATTAGGAGCATTTATCCTAGCTTGAGATTTTAGATGAGGATCATGCAGTGGCCCTTGATCACCTTCGTATATATCAAGAAATATTAAAACTAGCATATAATCAACATTTAAGAGAATGTGGGTTTAATATTGGAGATCTATTTCTTAAATAAAATCAACATGTCACTAATATGGAATGAATTAAAAGGGGTGAATTTGCTCCTAATTGGCTTAGACCATATGTCATAACCCATAAATACAGATCTAGGGCATATCATTTGGCTTCTCTTGATAGAAAACTAGAATGAAAACCTATTAATATATTGCATCTATGTCCTTACTATAGTTGATAGATCTTGGCTTATCTTGGTTAGCTCATCTTACATCTTGTCATATTACCTTATCTCAAAATACCAAATAATGATATGAGAGTTATGTGGTTATCTGGTAGTCACTATAACCTCAACTCAAATATGTATACCCTAGCTATATACATAGCATTCTCTTATGGATAAGTTTCACCTACTATGGGAGAAACCCTAGATCATTATTTCCCTTATTTCCTACACACCATTAATTTTCTATATTACCCAATCATCTTATATGATTAATTCATGGAAGCCATCCTACGGTATCTTTTTATGCCATTTTTCAATAACTTCTTTTGGATTCAAAATCAATGAAAAGCAAAAGTATCAAAATGTAAAACAGACTACTCCCTTGAAGGATAGTTGTAATAAAATGTGTAAAGGAAAAATAATATAATGATCCCTTGAAGGATAGCTATGTAAAAAAACATCAAAATGTAGACCACTCCCTCGAAAGATGGCTACCAAGCAGAAAACTTATTTTATTGATCAGTTTTCAAATTATGTCATTTTAAATCCCTAAAAAAGCAATAACATAAATTTTCAAAAGCAAATCCCAAGAAAACTTACCACATTGATCAGCTTTCTAATTGTAGACTTCCCATATTGATCAGTCTAACCATTGGAATAAAAATGATTCCTTGAAGATAAATCTTGATTTAGAAATATGTGGTGAAAATGAATTATCCCCATCCTATCACAAGCATATGATCCTAATGACTAAGGTCGAAGCTTTAGCTAATCTATTTTGTGTCATAATCTATTATCATTTAGAAAAGGATGTATAGGCCATGTAGATGAGAGATCCTCTTTTGGTTATGGTCCAAGTCAATGCTAAGCAAATCCATAATATAAATCATTAACCTCCATAAATATAAAACCATTAAAACATTAAAGGTCATCCATAATCCATAATACATAATATATAAATCATTAAAATATGTAAATCATAATAATATAAGCACATAATCCATAATCCAAAAACATAAAAAATTCTATCTCATAACATCACATAATAATCCATAAGCATAAGCCATAATTTGCATCTCATTCATGTAACATAAACCATAAACATCCACCACATGTATAATCACATTAACATAAAGTAAATTACATAGCACCTAATGTATAATCTAGTGCATCACATCATCAATAAAAATATAACATATCCATAAACATCATTAAACCCATAAATATATACACATGATCTATCCATAAAACATAACCATAAATGTCTATATATATATATATCAAAGTTTGTAAAATTGTCATAATATGAATACAATAGGACTCTTAGCCCATATAGTATGCTATACTATCTAAACTCAATCCTACTAAGGTAAATATTATCACCTCCCTCATCATCTCCTCCTTACCTTGCTATACTCCCTAAACTAACTATAGCCCCAAGATTCCTCTATGATCTACGATGACTTGCCACATATGAATCAAAACATGGAACATCTGGTATCTACCTCTTTACAATCCTCTCATAGTAGGACATCTCAGTAATTAGGTCTCTATACTGGCAAATTGGTACTATGTCTCATAGTACAATGTTAGATCTTACACTATTTGGAGTTGGCCTCTCAACCACAAAATCTCTCATCTACTCCAACTCTACCCTAAACCATCTCTCTACCATATATCCTTATCCCTTTCCTAAGTGGCTTGGTCTTACTCCCATCTGACCCTATAAATCTCACTCTATAACCTTTGTAGCTTAATATTTAGTATCCCTTACTTATCTTGTCATGGGGCATTGTGTACTAGTACCTCCTCCATGTGTACATCTAGAGCCTCCTACTCTACCTCTCTTCTCACCTCATCTTATACCACCTCCTATTGAGGCCTCATTGCTCTATGCTTCCACCTCACCATCTTTCCCATAAACCAAGTGGTGTAATCATCTATATAGCTTGCATCATCCACATCTAATGATACTATCTCTTCCAATGCTCCTATCCAGATAATTATGGTATTTGGTGCTAGCCAATCTAGCTCTATATCATCCCACCTATATACACATGGGGACAATGATAAATCCTATAGTAAACCAAATTGATGGTGGACCCTATAAAAATAAAATAACTCCATATGGTCCATCCATCATCCATATACCCATCTCTCTTAGGTAACATCTCCTAACTCTATCTCTAGAATTGGCCATACTATAAAATGTATAAATGGTCTCCAAATAATGTCTCCAATCTATGGGGTCTCAAATACCTATCTATAGTATGCTAAATCACATTTTATCTTATCTGAATAAGGAATTACTAGATTTTCATCCCATCATAAAAATCCTACATTATACACCATGTCTCCAAAACCAACCCCTGGGGTCCCAAGAGGGCATATCACCTGAATGTGGTCATATGCCCAGTAGTGGAGCATAAATGTGATGTCGAGTCCTAGCTGGCACCTAGTACATTAGCTCCATAGCTTTGTAAATTTTCCCTAATAATGTGGGTGCCTAAGAAAACATTATCCTATACTCCAGCATATCTGTTATAACTATATTGAAGCTCCATGAAAACTATCCTCCACCAAAATTAGGTAGTGCATAGTAAGTCAATGCCAACATAAGCATGGTCAGCACTAATCTATTTAATGGTGCCTATTTTTATAAGGACTGGAATAAAAAATCTCCAACCACAAATCTGATATCAGTAGCATCCTCACCATATAGTCATGCTAGCACTATCACATGGCCAACCTCCTCAACCATATAAATTGAGGCTCCTTAGATTGGTAGTCCTAAAATCTAATGGATGTCCTTAGTGGTAATGGTCATCTCACCAGTCAAAAGCTAGAAGGTGTTAGTGGTATAATCCCATCACTCTAGAAAGACCACTATCATATCAATGTCTTGATGAACATGGTGATAGTGATGGATCCCTCCAAAGCCCACTACCTCTATATATGTCCAGTCCTCATCATCCATATCCTCTTGTAGCTCTTTAATAATGGTGGGACCCTATCCCTCATAGTTAGTAGCTCATGTACCTATCATAATAGTCTTTTTTTAGTTAAATCCTAAATACAAAATTCTATATGGATCACTATCACTTCCTTCTAATCATTATCAACCAATTAAGGATCAATGTCATTTCCTTCTAATCATTATCAATCCTAAAAAGATTGATGTCAATTCTTCCTGATCATAGTCAATCCTTTTGGATCGATGTCGATTCTTTTTTCCCCTAAAACTATGTTTTTTTTCCTTTTTCCCCAAACATTCCTAATATACACCCCCCCATATCCTAAATTATCCCCTTCCCTTAAGCTAAACATTCCAACAACTCCAAAAAACATAAAAAAAGTAAAATAAATAAATAATTCAAAATTGCCCAAAAATGTGTCACCTACTTCATAATGAACCCATCATCATCATCATCCACTCCCACTAGCCTCTATCATTTTGTGTGTATGTTTGAACACATGAAAACCATAAAAATTCACTTAGAGAACTCTTCTACACTTGATATCTAAATGAGCCTTCTTGTTTGTTAGTGGGCTGTTTATATCCATTTTTGTGATTGATGTCGATTCTTTCGATTGATGATGATTTTATGTAATCATCATCAATTCCTAAGGATTGATGTTGATTCCCCTAGTTTGATAAATGTTTGCATTTTGGATCATTTTTCCATGATTTTAGTTTGGTTTTGAATCCATGTCTTATTTCCTTTGTCATAGCTATCCCATTTTTTCTTTTACCCTTTTATATTTGATAATTTTGACCCCTTGTTAGTTCTCTAATCTCTTAACTTATACCCTTTTTTTTTAGGTATCTTACCTTATGTAAGACCCCAAGGGTGTATTTTTGTCTTGAGAACATTTTTCTATAGGTAACGCATACACCATATGCACATCGGATGTTTTGGTCTGTTATTCCTCTATTTTATTCTCTTGATAGCCTTTTTCACTAGCTTTACCTATTTTAGCTATGGCATTTCACTATTTGATCTAGTGTTTAGGGCATTACTACCTGCATTACTCTTTATTCCATTAAGTGCAAACCACAAACTCATTTTTAGCCATCTACATTTTTTTTTGTGTCTTTAGCTATCTTCCCTTTTATCACTTTCACCTTACCCACTTTTGTTCTCCATCCCATCTTGTTCAAACCTATCATCCATTCCATTTCACTTTCTGGTACCTAGTTTTAGGGGGAACACCTTCTCACAATAAACTTGGGGTATTAGAATCCTAATAGTTTTTGTCTCATAGCACACCATTGTATACCACTCTACAAAAAGGGGGAAATGTAGATGCTAATTTTATACACCTTATATATTGTGTCATCATGATATGTATTATAATTCCCCCAATTAAGTAATTATTTAAATAATTACATTTTACCTTTATTTTTACATTCACCACATAGGTTAAATGAGTAAATAGTTAAATAGTAATTAATCCCCTTTTTTACTATCATTAACTATAATGACTAACATTGAATCTGCAAGAGTCATGTCGTCTCCTGAGCGCATGTTTTCAGAAAATTTGAAATTGGGTGTTGACAGTCTGGAGGTCAGCGCGGCTACGGCTTCTAAAATGGATGGGGTATTGTCAGCTCATATGGGAAGGATTATGAATGCCCCTACAGAGACCTCTCCTTCGGGTGGAGGAAAGTTTTTAGCTGGGTGTTTTGCCTACGCTCCTAGATCAGGGTTTGAAGCAGGGGGAAGAAATTTCACGAATGTGGTGACATTTGAAGTGAATCTACATGAAGTTGTGCCTCATGCATCATTTGGGCCATCTTGTGTTCTGCCAGTAAGTGCTCTAAAACCCACTAGGGTAACTATAGATCAAGAATTAGTTGACAAAATCTTTGAACGGGTAGAAGTTTTTTCCTCTCACGCTGCTATTTTTTGTTTTCGTGGCTTTTGGCCCTCTCTTGCTGATCTACATGGCTAGATCTCCAAGAACTGGTTTCCACTTATTGAAGACAGTGTTGAAATCTTCCCATGTGTTAAAGGTTTATTTATAGTTGTCTTTCAAAGCCCAGAAGATAGAAGGATAATCTTGAGCAACAGTAATTTTTTATGGTTGGGTAAATATCCTCTCATGGCTAAACGGTGGCATATGGATTTTAATCCACTGACGAAAACCTTTAGCAAGTTCCCTATCTGGGTTCGGCTCCCAAATCTACCAATACATCTTTGGCATGAATCGGTTTTTAAAACCATCGGGAATGCTATAGGAGACTTTTTATTTTTGGATACTTCGAATAGTTACCATTCGACCTGTGCACGCTTAATGGTTGAGGTGGATGTTTCTAAGGGCTTATCAGAGGTGATTTGTCTGGACTCCCCAAGGGGTACTTGGACACAAATGTTGGATTTTGAGGGCGTACCTTTCCAGTGCAAAAAGTGTCACTTGACAGGTCATACTGCTGCTTGTTGTATGGCTGGGAAATCTAAGTCTAGATGACCACCTTCTTGGTGGTCTGAGGCTTCTTCCAAATATTACGTGGTTAAACAACCAGTGGAAGATCTGGCTGATTCTAAGAATGAAGATAGTATCCATTTCGAGCTGATGATTGAGGAGGATTTGCAGGTGAAATATTCCATAGATGGTCCTATGGAGATTGGGAATAATGATCATTCTAAGCCAGTTATTGAGGAGGCTTTGGTCTCTCCTCCTATTGTGGAGGAACTACCTAGGAGCCAAAACGTGGCTGGTTTTCAAAAGGATGTTGCTGAGTCATCTGTGTCCCCTGGGCTTCATGGATCACTGTCTTCTGAGGTATGGATGACTGAGGCAACAAAGGTAGAGGATGGATGGATAGCTGTTAAGAGGAAGAAGTCTAAGCCTTTGGTCCCCCCTCTAGATATGAATCTTTGGTCGTGTAAAAAATAAATAATTTTTATAACCTCATTTGTATGGGAGGTTGTAGGATGCTAATCATGTTTGTAGACGGTCCGTTCTGTGTTGTGTCAGCTATTTCTTCAGGGCTTTTCTATTGTTTTCAAGTTCCTGTTTAACCTGGTTTGGTTTGTTCCGGTTTCGGGTTCCTTTTTTGAAAATTGGTTGTGCTTTATGGTTTATATCTTTTTTGATGTTTAGGGTTTTGGGGTCCCTTCAAAACTTGTTTTTACCTTAATATAAAACTATAAAATCTCAAAATTAAATAAAAATCTAAATCTACCCAACCTCTTAACAGACTTATCCCATGGTTAAAACAACCCAAACAACCTCAAAATTCATTTTAACCCTCATTCACCCCATGCCAACCCATTAGAATGGCTTTTCATTTAACTTCACCCTTTTTTAGTAAATCAACATCGATCCTCCCAAATCAATGCAAATTGATTAGGATCGATGTCAATCCATAAAAACATAGCAGACCTCCGTTGTTGAGGAGGAATGAATTTGAAAGGAAGAAGACCATTTTGATCACAAATTTCTTTCAAAACCAATCACAAATCTACATAGACCTTACCAACATCTTGTTACCTTTGAAGAGCACTTGATAACTAATAATTGTTAGGTGATTTTGAAGGTCATTTTTTATTGTTTCTAGCATCACTTTCTTCAAAACATATAAGGTCAATATTTTATTATATTTAATCATTTATTTAATTCTACATATCTATCCTTTATCTACATTTTATTTCTTTAATTTTATCAATTTTCTAAGCCGTCACTATAGTCTTTTTAGTATTAAGCACTTTTACATAGAATCAATATTGATTCATCTAAATTGATGTCGATCTTGTTAGATCACCATCAATACTTTATCAGATCATAACATAATTCATAAACAGCCTACTTTAAATCTATTGTCATCTATATTTTTGTCTCTATTTGTTATACATTCAATTTTTATCATTTTATCAAAAATATACGTCATTATTATAGTCTCTTTTTAAAATTTAATCTTTTATATAGAATTGACATCAATTCATCTGAATTGATGTTGATCCTATTGGATCACCATCGATCCTTGCTTAAATTTCAAAACATTCTTATCATCTATTTTTATTAGTCTTAAAATCTATTAAACCTACATCCTAGTTTGTTGAAATTCTATGTGTACATGTAGATAACCCTACCTAGATTAATACATGATTCGGTTAGAATTTTTTATCTTCCTACAGTCCCTCAACCTCTATTTTTCTGATTAGAGTGATATTGCATTTAAGCTAGGACTTTGCCTCATGGATTTTATACGTGATTTTACATACATTGAAGAATAGTTGGTTGTAATCTAAGAAGACATAGATATTGTTATTAAATTTTGGGATGCTTATTTTAATCATATAAATATTATTGTTGATTAATTATCTTTAGCATTGCTTATCCATATTCTACATATTTTGCAATTTCATGTTTATTTATAAACTTCGATGTTGAATGTGGGTTGGCATCCATCTAAGGAAGTGAATCGCTTCTTGGGAATGGTTTATTACTAGATATCCCTCTCATTTTTTTATCAATCCATTTTTTGTTTAAGTGTGGAAAATCATAGGTCATTCCTCCCCAGCCAAAGAGGAGTTCACACAAAGCTTGATCAATGGTGTGTAACCAATCTTCCTCTCTAGGTAACTCTAAACCCTACATGTACTTTGTTTTTTTTAGTAGTTAATTAGTCCATATTGAAAAGCATAAAAAATACTAAAACACATAATACAAATATATGATCACTTGGACATATGAATGTTGTAACTTATTTAACCCCGGGGTCATCACACATACCATCCCACTGAAGTCAAAGCATAAGCCCTTCAAGTAGAGATAGAGACGAGTAAATCTAATATTGTAACATCTCATCCAAATATAAGTACATAAGCTACTAGATTTTAATATTATCTTTCCAATCAAGCATTTTACCTAGGTAGCCAACCTGGTACCAGTCAGTAAGAAGAATGGATAAATCAAGCTCTATGTTGACTTTAAAAATCTAAATCAAGCATAAAAAAAGGTTAACTATATTTTGACTTCTATGGATGAGGTAATTCAAATAGTCATTGGGTCTTAGATGGTGTCCTTCTCTCAAGATACAATCAAGTCTAGTGGAAATAGAAGAGATAATGAAAAAGACTACATTTACCACCAAGTGGGGAGATTTTACATATAAAAGGATGCCTTTTAACCTAATCAATGCAAGAAGAACCTTTTATATATCCATGGAATTTACCTTTTAGGGACTCATTGGTAAATTCATCATCATTTATATGGATGAATTAGTACTGTACATAAAGGATAGAGTTGATCATGCAGATCATCTGCTAAGAGTATATGTCAAGCTAGAAGATATGGAGTATTACTCAATCCAAAGAAGAGCATATATGGATTCACTTATGGTAAATTTTTAGGCCATGTCATCATTAGGGATGGGATATCTATTGACCCAAAATGAATCCATGCCATTTCCAAGCTAATTCCTCCTAATAGTAAGAAAGAGTTAAAGTCTTTATTAGAAAGATACAATTTGTAAGAAAATTAAATAATGGATTTGTAGAGATTTTCAAACCATTGAATGTTATGTTGAAGAAAGATACTAAAATAGAATAGACAACAGAGGCTAAGAAATCTTTTTAGGACATCAAGACTACCATTACTCAAGTTCCAATTCTAATCATCTTGGACTTTAATAAATGCTTCTACCTTTTGTCATTTACCTCAAAGCACACTATAACAGCTCTACTCACACAAAATGTAGATGATAATGAGCATTTTATTGCCTTCATGAGAACCAAACTAAAAGATGAAAATTTGAAATAATTAATGATAGATAAACATATATATGTACTAATCAAAGATGTAAAAAAATTTAGGCATTATATTCTAAGAAACAAGATGTATACCAGCATCCTAGACCTAATTATCAAGCTCACACTTAGCTAGAATGAATTGGGAGAAAGAAGAGGTAAGTGGATGTTTAATTTATAAGAGTTTGATCTTTAAATTAGACAAAACAACAT
Organism: Torreya grandis; assembly: GCA_037957365.1. Classification (NCBI taxonomy): domain Eukaryota; kingdom Viridiplantae; phylum Streptophyta; class Pinopsida; order Cupressales; family Taxaceae; genus Torreya; species Torreya grandis. The sequence continues at coordinate 521,574 of JARHVA010006413.1, forward strand.
GGTGAGAGGCTATGGAATCATCTAGATCATGAATGATACTAATCCATGCATTTGTATTGAATAAATCAATGAGAATTAGGTAGTTAGTGGTGAATGTTATGTTCAAATCATCCATTATTTACTCATAGGCACATGTCCCCTTGAGTTAAATAGAGAGAAAATATGATCCTTTAGGCTCAAATGAGTTCATTAAATGATAAATAAAGGATTATTATACAAAAATAACTATAAAGGCATCTACTTGAGGTGTGTGTCAAAATAAGAACTTGTGGACATCCTTTAGACAATGTAACAACTCACAAAATATTGAGGATGTGATACTACTAGCCTAAAATGTTCATAGATGAAAATAAACATGTCAAAAACTACCATGAATGCCAAGTATTTAGGGAAAGAGAAGTGAATGATGTCATGCCACTGTAACTAGTCATTTAATCATGACCTTTTACTCAATAAGGTCTTGAATTCATTGGGGTGATAAACCCACTCTTCAGCATGGCATAAATTTTTCCTAATAGTTACTAACTATTATACTAGATGGATAGAATGTGTAGCCACAAAAAATTACAAAGCACTCAATGTCATCAAATTTATGGAAAAGAACATATTGACTAGGTTTGGTACTATAATTTCTCTAGTTTTTTATAATGGTCTATCTTTTCAATCTACTAAATTTTAAAAATATGTTTATAATAACCAAATCACCATTAAGTTGTCTTTAAACTATTACCCTCAATGGAATGAAGTGGTTGAATCCACAAACAAAAACCTAATGGATGCCATCAATAAGCTAGCATAAGATAAATTAAGAGAATGGCATTTATTATTAAAGTATGCACTAAAGGAAAATATAACAAGACAAAATAAATCCCTCAAGGCTTCACCTTTTCTATTGGTTTATGAGAAATATTTATTTTTCCCCATAACTCCTAAAATCCCAACATACCAATTCATGCAAGAGTACATGGGGGAAGACGAAATAAAGGGCTGAGTTTTCTAAATTAGTGGAATAATATAAAATAAATAAACACTAATTTATTACAAATTTTGACTTGCTTTGACTTTATAAAAATAGTAATAAATATGTGAAAATAGAGACTTATCTAGAAAACACCTATCATAGAAGATCTGAGTGTTAAAAACTAGATTACAAATAGTTTTGAGGGTCATCTATAGGATCCCTAAGTTAGATCCTCCCCTAGATAGTAGTGCCCCACTTGGATAATAATGTTATGTGGTACTAATGTCCTGAAAATGGTGCTAGTGTTATATGTTAAAGACTATTCCTAAATTTTAGGTGTATATGTGCCTATGTTCCTAGGTTTTGTTCTTGTGCACATGAGTTTTGGAACTTTTTTTTATACCTATAATAGCTAATTTGTGTTGTAAACCATAATATTCCTTGAAAGTATGGCATGAACTAAAAATGTGTGTTTGTTAGTAGGATATGTTAGACATCCTAACACCCCATTGTGAAGAGAATTACCTACACACCAACACTCTAAGGAGGGATCAATATTGATGTAATTTTTCCACCTATTTCTTGGTATAAGTCCAAGTAAATACTAGAATGATAGTTTTCTTGAATGCTTTGAGTGTGCTTAAAATTGGAAATCTTTGAAATCTGGGCTTAGGGTAGCTATAGATGGTAGTATGTAGAATTAGGGTAGAACAGAGATTAAAACCCTTGATTTTTCTCAACTTATTTCTTGTTTGAATAGGTTTTTTACATTTATTTTCCATCTAGTGGATAGAGGTATAATAGTTTTATATTTATAGTGTTTTGTAGCTTGTGCAAATAATAAAATATGCTTAGGCCAACTTTAGGAGGGTTACACATTTGAAAATATATCCATTCAAGAGAGTTAGGGAAAGGGACACTAGTGCCATGTGGCTTTAGTGTCCTTAATGTGGCACTAGTGTCCATCTAGTAGGTTTTTGGGTATGAAGGGCTAGGATCTAGGAATGTAGGTTTGAGACTATGTTTTGGCTAACTAGAGATGTTTGTGGTCTATATAATGGCTGGAAAAGTGTGATAAAAGGATCGAGGATAGGTCTAGGGCTAAGAAAAGAATAGGGTGTCTCAAGTATCACTCTTAACATATAAATACCACTTTTAGGTGATTTCATTCCCCCTCCTTTATGTTAAAAATGTATCAAAGCAAAATGACTAATTTAAAGGAAAAAGAAGCATACCTAAACTAACATAAGAAGTGAAGCCTTTGTAGTTGAGTCTAAGTATGTGAAGTAGGGTCTACATATGTGAAGTATGATCTAAATCATGACCTAAAATGAAACATTCATGAATCAATCCTTAATATATGTCAAAAAAAAATACTAAGATGAATAAAATAACTAAGTAAATCTAAGTAAAGAGATGGGAAAGAGGAAAGGAATGAATACACCTCATTCGGCATGTGAACCAATGTATGAACCTAGTGAAAACTTATGTGTGTGTATGGTGATAAAATTATTGAATAGCATGGACTAAGCTAATATATCACTCAATCCTCATGTGTGTGTGGCTCAAAAACTTAATATGGTTTCAACTCCATCATTTCCCATCCCTGCTTGGTGGATCATGACCTATGAATAGTTTGGATTAGACTGTAAGTGTTTCTAACCCTCATGTGGGTGGATCAAGAACTCAAGTAGGTTATGACTCCATCATTTCCAACCCATGTGTAGTATATGCATCTAAAAATAAACTACACAAAGTGCTAAAAATGTCTAACTAGGTATATTTAACTATGTATGTCAACTCCATGGTCACTCGGGTGTATTAGGTAGCTCTAGGCCATTCAGGAATGCTAACTGCTATAGATGAAGTAAGGAATGAAAAATTGTGACAACCTAGAATATTATGTCAAGTGTATACATCATAGAAAATGACATGTATTTTTACATTCCATTTGATCAACCTATGTTTGTAGCTAATCATATAGAAATAATGTACTGCACACATACCTCCAATTTGATATCTAGGTATACTAATTTTGGATTGAGTTGTAATAACTATATTTTTATATCTAAATTGAATGTGGGGATGCTCATTCCATATAAGATGACCCAAATATGATCAACTGATATAAATCTAAGCTAAACTAGTGTGAACTTGAGTAAAATATGAGCATAATTTTCAAACTTTTAGTTATATTTATGCAAACCTATGTTATACTTGGTATACTATTTTGGCTAATCTAAACTACCTTAAAACTAGGGATATTGTATAGTAGTGTCATGTCTTGGATAGTATCACCATGTGGTTTTAGTGTCCCGTTATATGTGCTAATTTTTATTTGGTCTAAAATTTGAGTGATTGAATTGCTTAATAGACATATGTGAGTCCCTATTTTTTCATGTGTCTTACATATGTCTAATTTCCTGAAACTAAACCTATATGCTAAAAATGATCTGTAAATATAATGTAGGAGCCTAATCTTTGTGATAAACCCATGTTAATGACCCCCCTTTTGATGGGAGTTATTTCCATGTGTAATAACTATCCTTAAAATAAATATCTCTATAAAATGTGTTAGCTAGAGTATATATGATAATTGTGTGATAATAAAATACAATGTGCAAACATAAAATTAGAATGTAAAATAATTTGAGCATAAGTATGTGGTGTAATATATATGTTTTATCTACCATTTCACAAGGGTCTCAATATAGATGTAATCAATGTGTATAATAGTAAATCTAAGTAGCTACCTAAGGATATGGGGCATGATGTCCATCACAACACCCAAGTAGGAAAGGTAGATGCATGAGGTCCATCATGGCATCAAAAATTAGTGTGTGTAACAAGAAAAGACAAGTGTCATGGCCATGACACATATATTAAATCATACGTAAAAAACACATGAGACACGTAAAATAGGCTTAGGGGCCACAATATAAGGGACATGGGTATATGTCATTAAATTAGAGAAAAGACAACAAATAATAACATGTTCAAATGTCCACATATGAAAGCAACAAGTAATTTGGATTAGAGCCACATATAAGGACATGTTAAAATTTCCATATACACAATCAAGAAAGCACACAATAGGGACATGGGCATATGTCTAAGGAATACATGAATTGAAGTGGCATAGAACCAAAGAACAATGGCATATTCCAATACCCTTGAATAGAAGCATAAGAAATATAATCAAGTCTAAACTAGGAAATCTAGAAATTAAAGTATGTAATAATGTAGTACAAATCTATTTAAATTCTATGATGTATATATCTTCAATTTAAACTAGTGATATTTATTAAAAAATTTGAGCTTGAGTAGCAATGATCAATATCAATATATAACAATGCTAAAATTGGAATGTATAAAATGTAAGGATAGAACCTAGTAATAGAAATTGTGTATGAGATGCCCCCAAGTCGGTGGATGTATCAAATTAATGAACTTAGATTAGTGTAGATGCCCCCAATGTGTAAATAATATATAATTTTGGATCAGTGTAGTGGACCTGAGTCTTATAAACAATCTACAAGCACTCAACAAGAATAAGTGAAGCATATATTTATGATAAAAACTAACTATACTAAGATAGCTAGCATATGTAGTGTCTAGAAAATAAAATAAATGTAAACATAGTAATGCATACAATCTATAAGTTTTATGTTTTTTAAGTAATATTTGAATGTTTTTTCATTTTGACATGTTATATTATTTTTGTATTTTATGGATATAATCTATGTACAGGAAAATGAAAATAAACTATGTACAAGGAGCAAGATAAAATAAAGTATGTATAAAAGGGTAGGAACTATAATAATAGATGAGTCTCATGGGAGACTCACTATCACTATGACCTATATTAAATAATGGAACTATGATCATGTGTGATGTGTGAAATGGCAACCGTGTGTCCATAATCTACTATAGTGATCAATCTCTATAAGAATTTGTAGCATTGACTATGATGCCCTATGAATTGTAAGGGTCTTATGAAACCATATGGTAGAAGAAGTTATAGGTGATTTAGGTAACCCATGTTGAGAACCCTAAGAACCCAATAAAACTAATCTTGACATAAACTAAGTGGAGGAAGGTCATATAGAATATGTGACTATCTCTAATGTAGGGTTCTCTCTAATAATGGTCTCTATAAGAGAGTGTGCATATGTGTTGATACTATATGAGTAGACCTTTCCTATAATGGTATCTCTATTGAACTCTATGATGTATTAATAGGAACTATAATTTGAGTTGTAATTTATAGTTGTGTAATATTTGGTAATTATACTAGAATTGTAACTGGTGAATATACTAAAATTACTTGTGGGATGGGTAGAGGATACTCATATGGGAGACCCTCAATTTTGACCACTTGATTTTCATGTATGTACTTTATGCATCTATTTACTATAGATGGGATGGATCAAATATGGTATAACCATGACCTACCCAATGTCATATCAAACATGCCTACACTAGGTACTACTAGGAATCGAGTGGCTATATATGTTACTCCAACTTGTAACGGAAGCATAATCTCCTCGATGGAGCTCTGAACATGACCACTAAAACCATAAATGACTATATTTTTAGGTAGTATATCCTATTTATATTACTCCAAATATCTCAAAAGTTTCATAATGCACATGTTAATTCTTGACCCATTATCGATCATAACACTCTAGATAAGATGATGATCTATGTATACTCATATAAAGAGTGTAGGTAAATCTATATCATCGTCAACAATCTCCTAATATAAGAATGTAATGAGTGGTCTATATGGAACTATAGTATGTTACATGCCAATAATGTTGTATAATGTATGTACCTCCTCTATAATAGTATGATAGGAATTTGGTTGTGGATGTGCTTGATATGTGTAGTGAACACCTGATGTTCCCCCTACCTCATTTGTTGTGTGTTTTGGAAATGTATCTAAGAATATATTCAGTGACTTAGCTTATGTTTTTTATTATTTTTATGCCTTTGTGGGTATTCTCACATCAATAATATTAGCCTCAATCAAATCTTGTATCTTGTGTTTTAGGATTATGCATTTCTTTTTTGTATGGCATGGTGCCTTGTGATACTCATAGAATGCATTAGAATCATAGTTATTTTTAAGAGGTCATGTCATATCAACCTATTTAATGGGATGGAGATATATTACATTTCATTCTATTAGCTACTATAAAACATGTGTTGGTGACTCTAGAATGTTGGCAAAGATTAAATGTTGATGAGCAGATAAAACCACTCTAGGATATGGCTCTAAATCTACATTGACTATGGCCTTTTGATCACTCTTGTTCTTAGTGTCCCTTACCTTTTATGTATTTTTATTTTAAATCTTAATAATTTTTGGGTGAATATTTTGTCACCATCTAACTAATGGGCAAAATAGGTTGTTTTGACCACAGCATAAGGAGATTGATCAGCCAAATGTGCAGGTCTACCACATCAAAAGGGGACAAATCTCTCCTCTCAACAAGGGGAGGTTCCCTATAGCCATAAGGTGTTTTATATATATATATATATATATATATATATATATATATATAAGCTAAAAATAACACTCAGGGTAGGATAACACCATTCATATCTCTTTTTTTAGAGATGATGTTCACAGACATAGGAGAATTCTGGTGAAAACACTGAAGACACTTCTCTTCTTTCAGAAGTGGTCTGCAATAAATAACAGGAATTCTTTCTGGAAAGTAATTGTAACAAGGCACAATAACCAGTAGAAGAAGGTGTAGCACAAAGTCTCCACCTCAACTGCCAAAGAGTGAAATATGAAGGACAATGGGAGCACAAAGTCATCCCAAGATCCTTTACATAGAAATAGAAAAACAAACATGCTAAAGACAATTATGGCAGCACAAAGTCTCTCCATAGTTAGCTTCAGGACACCTTCCTAATTACTTCCACTAGTTTTACTTATTTAATTAAATGGAAAAGAATGCATTTAGGAAATAGACATAAGAACAAATTCCTCAACAACACAAGTTATTCTAGCACAAAGTCTGAAAAGTCACTTGTTTTCTCATTCAAATAATGAAATATGATTAACAATCTGAGCTCAAAGTCTCAATAATGCCTTTCAATTTGGGTAGAGTTTTGCTTCTATAATAGATAGATCTCCTTAAAAAAATAAGAGAGATTATAATATATATTAGCCAAGAAAGACTTGTCACTTTGTTTCATGGAATGGCCCATGCTGCATTCAATGCCTTGAATGAATTTTTAGTTCTATCAAGGGGCCATGATGGAATAGGGCATCAGCCTTAACTATGGCATGTCAATTCATATCAATGTCTCCTTTTGAAGTATGGGCCACCTAGTCCTCTTCCTGATATGTGCATAGATGTCCACTTCACCTTTATTTGACGAATAAAAATGGGTTACATCCTTGAGTGTTTGTGCACTCAGATGTCTACTTGGTGGATTGTTCCACCTACTAGAATAACTCCCTTGTATATATTTCAGTATCTCCTATATCTTTCCCCTCTTTCTTATTGCAATTTGAGATCTCAGGCTATCTTTCTTCAGTTGTTCACTAAATTTTGTTCTTCAGGTTCCGCAGCATATTTGAAAATAAATGTGCATTTCATTACCTTGAATTTGACATCCATGGGGACATCACTAGTTACTAGTCACTTAAACCACATTGAACCTTGAACCTTTGAACCAAGAGAGTTCATTGGTTTAATGGTTCAATGATTCAAGCGGTCCTATCGGCTCCTTGGTTCAATTGCTTGAAGCTTCCTCTAAACTTTGAACCTTTGAACCATTTTGGTTCAAGGTTCAATGGTTCATTTTCTTTCTCATAATCCTTTTTTTTTATAATTCTCTCAAACTTTGAAATTCCTTTAGATTTTTATCTTTGGAACCCCTCAAAGGGAAGGTGTCCCTTCGAGCCTTGAGAATGGTCCATTTCGTGGTCGCCGAGAGTCCCCCGTAAGGGTACTTACCCTTCGGGGTCCTTTAGGCAGCCTCTTTCTTCAAATACTTATGACAAAATGTCTAAAGGAAATCCTTCAGACATTTTTTTCAAAGGAAATCTTTCCTCTGCTTTTGCCACTTTCTGTCGAGCCTTTCAACATTCCTTCGGACAAAATGTCTGAAGGAACTCCTTCAGACATTTTGTCTAAAGGATTTCTCTTGTGAAATTTTGTCATGGAAAATCTTTTCGAAAGATATCCTTTTGTTCCTTTTGATTGAACTGACTGATTGAACTAACAATGGTTTAATAGTGTGTTTTGCTCATCCAATTGATTGCTTGAACCAACCACTTTGAACCATTTGATTGAACTAATTCTTCGAACTTGTCTCTGGAATATTTAGATTCCTTCCTTTGCTTAGAGATTTTTTAAACCTTTGAACCATTTTGGTTCAAGGTTCAATGGTTTAATGGTTCAATCTTTTTTCTTCAGAGTCTTCTTTTCATTAGGTCTTTCGAAGCCATTTGAACTTTTTAAAGTGGTTGAACTTTGAACTTGCTGAAGCAATTAACTCTTTAATTCTGCTGATGTCATTGAACCTTTGAACCCATTGAACCTTTTAACCTTTGGAGGTAGATTTCAATGGTTTAATGGTTCATTCCATTTGTTTGAGGCCTATTGATGGACCTTTTGGTTGAACTTCGATGTTGAACCAACCTTGAAATGCCTAAGTGTTGGGGACTTGTTTCTTTGTGAGGGATCACTTGTTGAAGTCATTGAACCTATTGAACTTGTGAGTCCCTTAGCTAAAAAAACTTGAATAATTGAAGAATTGGAGCACTTAGAATATTTTTTTGAGAAGGGAAGAGAGAATTTTGGCCTGCAGGACCAAAATAGTTGATATGTTGTCCCCAAAGACAAGTGATGGATTTTGGGAACAATAGCTGGCTCTAGTTGGGGAACTTCCATCGATTGTAAAAATAATCAAAGGGAGTAGAAACCAAAATCTCTAATGCTTCAAGTATGCCATTGGGATACAGATTCATGCTACCCAAAAAGAAAGGTTCCAAAATCAAATGAAAATGAACAACACAAAACAAGATAAAGACTATAAAAAAAATATACATATGTACAAATGATCTTATCTGATACTTCAAGAATTAAAGTGCTTCAGATGCTACCCATTGTGAGGTAGAGAAAAGGGTGTGTCATCTTGATACTTTATTAGGAAACTATTTTCACCATTGAGCTGATGAATAGAAAATGGGCCTCTCCATAGGGAATCAAATTTCCCATGCATTCCCTTTGGTTCTCTTCTCTTGTCCCATAATAGGACTTGGTCTCCAATCTAAAAATCATAGTTTTTTGCTTTCTAGTCGAAGAGCTTCTTTACTAGACTTTAATGTGTAGTGATTCAATCCACCACCATAGTTTACTACTCATCCAGCTCAGTCAAACACATGATCCTCTTGTCGATGGAGCTTTTATATGTCTGATCTTTGATTGCCTTTGCCAATTTTAGTGTTGACAACTCCAGGGTGATTGGTATCTCTACATTGAGACTATACAAAAGTTGGAATGGTGACATACCTATCACCCTCTTAGGTGTAATTTTGTCTACCCATAAAGCATCAACTAATGTTTTATGCCATGTTCATTAGTTGTCATCCACCAGCTTCCTGATGATGGTCACCAGGTTCTTGTTACTTGATTCAGCTTGGCCATTTCCTTGTGGAAAATAATCAGAGGAGTGGGAGAGGGTAATCCCATAATAAAAATAGAACTGAGTAATCTCATGGGAGAGAAATAGGCTACATTATCTATCACAATCTTGGTTGGGACCCCAAACCTGGAAAGGATGTTTTCTTTGAGGAAATTACATACTAATACTAAAGTAGCATGCTTGGCTGGAATAGCTTCCACCCATTTGGTGAAGTAATCTATGGTTGTGAGGACATAATCATGTCCAGCACTTGAAGATGGGTTTACAACACCAATGAAATTGATTCCCCATTACTGAAATGGCTCTTCTATTACCACTAGCTTAAGAGGCAAAGTAGCTAACTTGGGTCTTCCAATGAACTATTGGCATAGTTCACATCTTCATACCCATTTGTATGCATCTTAAAATAGAGTAAGCCAGTAGTACCTAGCTCATAGAATCTTATGAGTAGATACAGGCACAAAAAAATGTCCTCCATAGGCTAGATTATAGAAGGACTCCAAAAGTTGGTTTTGTTGCTCTTTATCCACGTAGCGAAGAAACACTCCATCAAGGTTCCTCTTATACAGGTCGTTGTTCTATAAGACAAAGTTGGTAGCTTTCAATTTAACAGTCCTCCTTTATTTATGAGATAGGTGAGCAGGGCACTCACCATAGGTAATAAAATGAGCAATATCTTAATACCACTCATTCGTGGTGGTGACAAAGAGGACTATTGGCATGTCTCCCAATTCTATTTCTTCAAGCCCTATTTTTTATGGTCTGTTATCAACAATTAATTGGCAGAGACCCCTTCCCTACATAAGCTTCATTGGTTTGATAACAAGATCAAAGTCATGGATTTTAGCAATCCAATTGCCCCTTTTGGTTCCAAACTCCTGCTGAGTTAATAAGGACTTGAATGTGGTATCAAGAACCAAGGCAATAGTGTGTGAATTTAGGATGTAAAAATAGAAGTGTTTTACTGCCTTTACCATTACATAAGCATGCTTCTCCAGATTCGAATACTTTAGCTCATGAGCTTTGAGAGGACAGCTCATGAAGGATATGAGAGATTCCACACCTTCTTTGTTTTATTGAACTAGAATTGATAAAAGTGTGTGCTCAAAAGCATAACTATACATTGTGAAATCTTTGGTATAATCTGGACAAACTAGAATTGGGGCATGGGTAATAGCTATCTTGATGTCTTGAAATGCCAATTTTCCTTCTTCAGTTTAGCTAAAAGTGCCTTTCCCTTCATCATGTTTAAAATATGGTGAGTCTTCTCTACGAACTCAGGGATGAACCTTCATAAAAAATTCACCTTTCTGAAGAAAGAGTGAACTACAGTCTTACTTGTGGGTAGATTAAGCTCTTGGATGGATTTCACTCTTTCTGAGTCAATCTTTATACCTTCTCGAGATATAATGTGTCTAAGAAGTTTCCCTTCTATTACCCTAAAAATAGACTTCTTGGGATTTAGAGAAATGCCATTATGGTGACATCATTCTAGCACTTGTTGCAAATGATGTAGGTGATCAAGATGATGCTTGGAAAAGACTATTAAATTATTAAGGTACAACACAATGAACTTACCCATTTCATCTTTGAAAGCAAGGTCCATTTCTCTCTAAAAAGTGATGTCAGCATTTATTAGGCCAAATGGCATTCTTCGATATGTAAAGGTGCCCCAAGGTGTGGTGAAGGTAGTCTTATGTTGGTATGCTTCACCAGATTCCACTTGATTGTACCCTAAGAAGCCATCTAACATTGATAACATCTCTGAACCAGTCACTATCTGAAGGACTTGATCCATGATGGGTAGAGGATAATTATCCTTTAAGGAGGATTGATTCAAATTCCTAAAATCCATGCAGAGGCAAATTTTTCCATTCTTTTTTCTCACAAGAACTATGTTTGCAATCCATGTGAAATGATGGATTGGGAAAATTATTCTAGCATTCAGCATTTTCTATATTTTAGACAAAATAGTACCTGATATCTTTGGATTATATTTCCTATATTTTTAATTGTAAGGCACCAAATCACTCTTGAGAGGAATTTCATGGTGAATTTCTCTAGGCCTGAGTGACTTCAGATCATCATAGAAGTATGCCAAAACATCTATGTAATGGTGAAGCAGGTCAGTAAATTTGAATTTCTCCTTCGAAGTGCAGCACTTCCCAATGTTCACCATCTTGGGATTTTCCTTGGTACCTAAATTTATTTGATCAAACTCCTGGGAGGAGCTTGAATCCATTTGTTGATGTTTGATGAACATATCGTGCTTGTCAAACAACTTCTCAAGGGAAACCAATCCTTTAGGAATTTTATTCCCTTTTAGCTGTAGGAATTCTTCACCTTCATCTGAACTTGTTTTAGGGGTTGATTCAAGTTTCTAAGGCTCACTACCTTCAAAGTGAAGCTATTCAAAGCCATCTTTTTATTCTATAAAGGTGATGATTTGGTTGTCACCATTGAACACTTGCTAATGATTGACATTATCAAGCACACTTGGTCGAAAGACTAGTTCGATGGTGTACTTGTCTCCTTTGAAATTTGAGTGAGGAACTAAGAGAGTCACTGAAATAGCTAATGCATCAGCTCGGTCATTGAATTCCTTGGGTACTATAGAGATACTAAAAGCATAAAAAATTTCAATTTGATCCCACACTAGATTGTGATAATGGCAAAATCTTTCATTTTTGGTTTGGTACAGTTCCTAACCTAACAAACCACTAGCTCAGTGTCTCCTTTGGCATGAAAGAGTTTGACACCCCTATCTTGTGTGGCCTTTAATTTGAGTAGCATCAATTCATATTCAGCAGTATTATTGGTATTTCTAAATTATAATTTGTATGAAGAAGGAAAAATATCTCCTTGAGGAGATATTAGAATAATCCCAGCTCCAGAGCCGGTAGAAAAACAACTGCCATCAAATTTGAGAATCCACACATCATCAAAAATTGATTTTTCTTCAAATTTTTATTTAATTGGAGGGGAGGATTCTTCTACACTTGTACTACATTCTACAAATCCTTCTACAATTTTGTCTGAATCAATTGTCAAGTTGTCACATTCAAGAATTTCATTAGATGCCACATGAACCTCCTCCATGGATATGAAGTAATTACCCATACCTGAAGACTCAAATAGAATTTGAGCTTCATGCACTGATGTTTGAGTGACCACATATTTTGCCTCCTTCTCAGGGACCAATTTTTTCATGACACCTTTGACTGGGATCCTCACTTCAAACAAGTCCATACTTAACTCGCCACCAACATCCTTGCAGAAATTTTACCCAAGAATAATGTCGTATGAGGCTGGGACATCAGCCACCAGGACTGTCATCTTAATTCTCTTATCTAAGAATGCTACAAATAAAAATTAGGCATCCTTAATTTGTCCCAGTAGTGGCACTTGTTTGTTCTCCATGGAGAAGCATCTCTCAAATGTCTTGGTTAGTGTGAGGCCAAGAGATTTAGTTACTTTGGTAGGCATGACATTGTCAGATGCACCTAAGTCTATGATACAATTGTTCATTTGGTGTCCATTTATCAGTAGAGAGACATAAAATGGTTTTGTCTTCCTAGGAGTAGTAGGAGAATCAATGACAAGGTTATTTTGGGTGGATGTGGGAGTTACCTTTGGAATAGTTGGTCCTACAGGGATGATTTTATTCTTTACACATCGAACCAACTTATCCAACTACTCAGGGTTGGATTGTAAGAATTCAAATTCAGACATTTGAATTTTGGTTTTCTTGACATGGTCAATTATGACAAATGTCTGAAATGAATTAGGAATAGGGGAAGGCAATTCATCTTTTTAGTTTTTTGGGAGGGGGTGGTACTGATCTGTGAAATTAAAGTTGAAGGTGAAGGTGTACTTGAGGTACTTACTTTTTTACTACTAATTGGGTCCTTTAGCTGGAAAGGTAGAGAAGTTCCTCATTTGGCAATTGAAATTACAAGTTGAGATCCTTCCCCTATTTTTTCTTTATCAGCTTGCTAGGCTAACTAGTTTTGTGACCTGGTAAACACTACATATGATCCATCAAATGCTTCACCTTTACTTCTAGGTTCATCTTGGTAATTTAGGAAACCAATGTTGGAGTTGCCAGCTAATTCTTCTTCTCCCTCTGTGAAGATATTAGCATCATCTTCTGGGTTCAACTCAGGCTGGAAGGAGAAATCAAATTATATTTCAAAATATCCAACTATTGAATTGGTTGGAGGTACTTCAATGGCAAGTTTCCCTTATGGGGGAGGAAGATGATTTGTTTGCCCTTGATTCCTAGCAGCATTGCCTTGATATGATTGATTGGGGAATGTCCTCCATGGTATATCTCAGTATGAAGGAGCAAAAGACATCCCTTGCACCATTTGCTTTTTGAGAGCTAGCAACTCATTTGCCAGCTTTTGCACTATTAGATTAGTGGTGCCTGTAGATGGATATTCAGAGGATGAAGAATATTTACCTCTATTAGGATCTCTCCTTATCTTTCTTACCAAGATAAGGTCATCTTCAACCTCGATGGCCAAATCTTGCACTATAGCAAGGTCTATGTGGCCAGCACATCTCAATAGAAAACTCACTTCAAGCAGCTAAGAGTTGATGAAGAAGCATTCAAGATTCTCAGCTGTTGGCTAAGTAATTATAGGAATCCTATTCCTCAACTTATCAAACATAAAAATAAATTCCCTCATAGGTTCATGAGGCTCCTTCTTCATTTGTGTGAGTTGGGCTAGTAGGGCATGCACATCTTCTATAGGCTTGAACCTAGCTTCAAATTTGGCTTTGAGAGTGTTCCAGTCAGTCACTAATCAAGCCTATAGATGGTAGAACCAGTCTGTAGTAACACCTTGTAATGTCTCCACAAATAGTGTGACTGCTACGTCCTCATACTCCATGCCTATCACACCACAGGCTATGATGAAGGCTAAAATATATTCATCAAGATGAACTCTCCCATCACCAAAGAATTTGGGGAAATTCTTCATTGAACTACGTGGTAGCTGATGTAGAGGTGGAGTTAAATTGAGTGGGCCAAAAGAGTCACCCTAGGGGCCTTGAACCACCATGATTTGATTACTGAAGGGAGGGATAACAAATGTCTAAGGGGTATGTATTGACAAAGCTTTGTTCATAGTAGAAATGAACACTTTGCCTGGTAATGGAGACCTAATTTTTGTAGGAGGAAAACTCTTGGCTCATTAAAGGTGAGATGGTGAAGGAAAAAGATCAAAAACACTTTGTTGTACCAACTTGAATATAGGGTCAACAATACCCTTAGCTCTCTGGCTTCTAGTATATCATGGATCTACTAGAGTGTAAAGTAAAAATAGAAAAAAATTGGCACTGCTTTAATTTGAAGCTTGAGGATTCAAACTGTGCATTCTTCCCTAGCAGAGTTACCAAAAACTATTGGGTGAATATTTTATCACCAACTAATAGATGGGCAAAATAGGTTGTTTTGACCACAACATAAGGAGATTGATCAACCAAATGTGTAGGTCTACCACATCAAAAGGGGACAAATATCTCATCTCATCAAGGGGAGGTTCCCTATAACTAAAAGGTGTTATCTATATATCAATATACTATAAATAAGTTGAAAATAACACTCAGGGTAGGATAACACCATCCATCTCTCTTTTTTTAGAGATGATGTTCACAGACATAGAATAATTTTGGTGAAAACACTGAAGACAATTCTATTCTTTTAGAAGTGGTCTACGGTAAATAGCAGGAATTCTTTCTGGAAAGTAACTGTAATAGGGTGCAATAACTAGCAGAATGAGGTGTAGCACAAAGTATCCACCTCAACTACCAAAGAGTGAAATACAAAGGATAATGGGGGCACAAAGTCATCCCAAGATCCTTTACATAGAAATAAAAAAATAAACATGCTAAAGATAATTATGGTAGCACAAAGTCACTCCACAGTCGGCTTTAGGACACCTTCTTTATTAATTCCACTAGTTCTACTTATTTAATTAAATGGACAAGAATGCATTCAAGAAATAGACATAAGAATAATTTCCTCAACAACACAAGCTATTCCAGCACAAAGTCTGAAAAGTCACTTGTTTTCTCATTCAAATAAGGAAATATGATTAACAATCTGAGCTCAAAGTCTCAGTAATGCCTTTCAATTTGGGTAGAGTTTTGCTTCTATAACAAAGAGATCTCCTTAAAACAATAAGAGAGATTAAAATATATAGTAGCCAAGAAAGACTTGGCATTTTGTTTCATGTAATGGACCATGATGCATTCAATGCCTTGAATGCATTTTAAGTTCTATCAAGGGGCCATGCTAAAATAGGGCATTAGCCTTAACTGTGGCATATTAATTCATCTCAAATATCTCCTTTTGAAGTATGGGCTACCTAGTCCTCTTCTTGATATGTGCACAGCTGTCCACTTCACCTTTACACGATGGAGAAAAATGGGCCACATCCTTGAGTGTTTACACACTCAAATGTCTACTTGGTGGACTATTCTACCTACTAGAATAACTCCCTTATAGATATTTTAGTATCTCCTGTAGCTTTCCCCTCTTTCCTATTGCAATTTGAGCTCTCAGACTATCTTTCTTCAGCTATTTTCTAAATTTTGTTCTTCAAGTTCCATGCCATATTTGAAAATAAATAGGCATTTCATTACCTTAAATTTGACGTCCACAAGGATGTCACTGGTTACTGGTCACTTGAACCACATTGAACTTTGAACCTTTGAACCATGAGAGTTCATTAGTTTAATGGTTCAATGGTTCGGGTGGTCCTATCAGCTCCTTGGTTCAATCGCTTCCTTGGTTCAATCGCTTGAAGCTTCCTTGAACCTTTGAACCATTTTGGTTCAAGGTTCAATGGTTCATTCTCTTTCTCAGAATCCTTTGTTTTTCTAAGTCTCTCAAACTTTGAAATTCTTTTAGCTTTCTATCTTTGGAACCCCCCAAAGGGAAGGTGTCCCTTCGGGCCTTGAGAATGGTCCATTTCATGGTCGCTGAGAGTCCCCCGCAAGGGTACTTTCCCTTCAGGGTCCTTTAGGTGGCCTCTTTCTTCAAATCCTTTGGACAAAATGTCTAAAGGAAATCCTTCAGACATTTTGTCTGAAAGAAATCTTTCCTCTAATTTTTCCACTTTTTGTTAGGCCTTTCAACATTCCTTTAGATAAAATGTCTAAAGGAATTCCTTCAGACATTTTGTTTGAAGGATTTCTCTTGTGAAATTTTGCTGCAAAAAATCTTTTTGAAAGATATCCTTTTTTTCTTTTTGATTAAACTGACTGATTGAATCCACAATGGTTCAATGGTTCAATAGTGTGTTCTACTCATCCAATTGACTACTTGAACCATCCGCTTTGAACTATTCAATTGAACCAATTCTTTGAATTTGTCTTTGGAATCTTCAGCTTCCTTCTTTTGCTTAGAGATTTCTTGAACCTTTGAACCATTTTGGTTCAAGGTTCAATAGTTCAATCTTTCTTCTTCAGAGTCTTCTTTTCCTTAATTCTTTCGAAGCCATTTGAACTTTCTAAAGTGGTTGAACTTTAAACTTGCTGAAGCAGTTAACTCTTCAAGTTTGCCAATGTCATTGAACCTTTGAACCTGTTGAACCTTTGGAGGTAGAGTTCAATGGTTCAATGGTTCAATGGTTCATTCCATTTGTTTGAGGCTTGTTGATGGACCTTTTGGTTGAACTTTGACTTTGAACCAACCTTGAAATTCCTAAGTGTTTGGAACTTATTTCTTTATGATGGCTCACCTATTGAAGTCGTTGAACCTGTTGAACTTGTGAGTCCCTTAGCTGAAAAAGCTTGAATAATTGAAGAATTAGAGCACTCAGAACATTTTTTTGAGAAGGGAAGAGATAATTTTGGCCTGTAGGACCCAAATAGTTGATATGTTGTCCCCAAAGACAAGTGATGGATTTTGGGAACAACAATAATTAAATTTGATTCATTGGTATACTTTAGTTTTTCCATTGATAGGAGCTTAACTTCTCTTTCTTTAACTATGTGGCACAAATCTGTAAATATAGGGAAATTCTTGAACAAGATAGCTTTGTGTAATTTTGGTAAGATAATTTGTTTAAATATGTCCTAAATCTCTTTTTTTTCAATGGGGATATTTAATTTTGATAATATAGTCTTGTATCATAAGACATAATCTTCGATAGGCTCATTTGACTTTTATTTTAAATATGTCACTTGTGTATATGATATCTTATCATTGATGGTGATAGATAAGTGTGATAATAACATGTTATCCAAAGCATTTTATATTCTATTATAGAATTATTTGGTAAATCCTAAAACTATTGTAGGGCATAAACCTTTAAACTACATAGAAACAACTTCATGAGAAGCCAATCATTGGACATGTAGTCCAAACATGTTGTATGAAAAGCTCTAAGATGATGATTTGGGTTACCCTTGTCATAATATAACATGAACTTGGGTGCCATGAAAATGGGTGTCAAGGGAGTTACCATTATGTTATGTTCCAAAGGTGTATGTAAGATAATATTAGAATCCAAGGCATGTGATGGCCTAGTATCGCCTTTCTCGATATGTAAGACCTTATACTATAGAGTATGAATCTCGTGCATAAGGTATTCTACATATGGAGTGGAGATATTAACCATAAGAGGTATAAATATCATTGAAGTTTGTTGAATTATAATTTTAGGTTATGTTAATTGAGTTGGCTAAGTTGACCCCATTATAGGTGTAATAACATTATTAACTACGGGAGTTGAAGATTGACCATTATTTGTTTTATTATTGATTTCCAATATGTCTTTTAGGATTTGTGCATGATCAAGGGGTTGTTCCCAAATTCTATCTCATCATTGTTAAATGGAAGGAGAGTGTCTTAATTTTTAATGTTTATATCATCTTGCTCTTGATTATATTATTCATCTTTAGATGCATTATCATTAAAATCCACATGATCAGGGTGTGAAGGATGCATATATGGATTTATGATAGGTCTTTTATCCATGTTATACGCTTGGATAGAAAGAATATGAATGTGCTCTATAGAATTACCACCTAATCTAGCACTTCTTTATAATGGAAGAGAGAGATTTTTTTTAGATGGCATATAATAAACAAATTGGAATAGGGTTGCTGAAATAGGATATATGAAATCAATTAAATCTAAAGTAGCTAATGAAAATAAGAAAAAAAAATGATACAAATGTAAAATCCCTTACCCGTATTTTAACTCAAATTTTTAAAATTTATGATTTTTACTCATCTGACATTTTATCAAACACTTTGCATATAATATAATATGAAGTATTCTTGAATGCAAATAATTATAACTACTGCAACTAGAAATCTAAGTCATTAATTCATCATAAAATCATGCCATTATTCATAGAGTTACCAAGGACATTTTTTCAATTAATTGGAAATTTTAAATCATTCAACTTTCCATAGTAATAAAATCAGGATAGTTGCAACTCTTTTATAACATGGACATTTTCACAAACACTTGGTATGCAAATAATGGGCACTTGAGCATTTAAACAAACAATTGGCTAAACATGTGTTAAATCTTATTTGCATTCATCATTAAGCTAAAAATAATGATAAAATTAGTCTCTAACCTTAAAATATTTATTGCATAGTCTATTAATGTTGATGGACTAATTTCCAACACTCCAATGAAACAAGTACAATGATATCATTAAATGTATACACTAAATGAATAGTTCTTTATATTTTTGCATATTTTGGAAAATTTTACAATATTAATAGCAATATTAAAACCCTTATACCTCAAAATGGTAGAACCACATCCTCTAAAAAAAATTAATGCCTTAGTATGGGTAGCTAATGTAATAGCATCCAAATATCCCTAGAAAGTGCAATGACTCTCTTTATTAACCCACATTCCTCTTTCCTTGGGTGGCTAAAACTAAGGTAAATGAATCATCAACTTTGACTCATAATGGGGAATCTAAAATAGATCCTTTCTATATGAATTTAGTGGCCAAACCTCTCAACACAAAACCAAACTCCATAAAATCACATAAATAAACACTACATAATCAAATGGCACAAACATTCAACACAATGGTGAACTCCATATGAATCTACTCGATATATTTCATGCATTTAGCACAAACCATGATCCTGAATGAACAATTCCATATTGACTAGGGAATATATTTCACTCCTAAAACCAATCTTTGTTTAAGGGTTTTCATCATAGGGTTGTTGTTTAACAACTCTACTTAACCTCCACACTGGGGATTTAAGAATATGCAAATACCAAGAATAAGCTTTCTCTTGTCTCCACTCCTTTTTATAAAAAAATTTAGAATAATAAAATATTATTTACCATAACCTTTAATTTTCCCACTTAAAGTGACTTTATAATTTAACTTTATATTTTGTCCTGTTAAAGTCATTTTTATGTCTCCTTTAAATAATTAAATATAAGTTGTCTTTTTAATTTTACTTTTTTGATAACTTAATCATTTAATTATTTTTCACACATCTACCCAATGTTATGAAAAATATTAAAATGGACCAAATATGAATTATGACCATGCCAAAAGACTCATAGGCTCTTAAGATATCAAACTTTATGAAACTTAGTGCTTTCCAAAAATAAAAAACTTCTCCAAGAAGTGCGGAGAGTGCCCAGAATGTTGAAACTACATCTGGAAAGTACCATTGGACTCATCTTGATTTATTGAACTCACTACCATTATCATAATTCCTTTCTAAAAAGTTGGCATTCTCCAAGAATTTTAAAACTTTCTAAGAATGTTGGAATGGATCGAAAAGGGACATTACAATAAACCCTAAGAGCATCCAAGGTTAGGGTTTTGTGTGATTTAGGGTTGTGAAAAATTTCAAATTATATTTAAAAAATGAAACCCTAATGTGAGATTTATTTAATGAGCTAGGTTATGCCAAAAAAATAGATAATATAAGTATAACCCTGATTTCATGCACAAAAACTTGGAAAATGCAAACTAGGGTTTTTAATAATATTCAAAGTAAATCAGGTTCACCAAATGTTTTAACCTTTTAAGATTTTACTAGTGTAAATCCTATGTTAGATTAAAGGGTGGAGTTGTCTAAATTAGTGAAATAATAAGCAATAAATAACCATTGATTTTTTATTGAATTTGACTTACTTTGACTTTCTAAAAATAGTAATCAATATGTGTAAATAGAGACTTATCTAGAAAACACTTATTGTAAAATATTTGAGTGTTGAAAACTAGGTTATAAATAGGTCTGAGTGTCATCTACAAGATCCCTAAGTCATATTTTCCCTAGATAGTAGTTGCCCACTTTTATTGAAGCACTATGTGGCTCTAGTGTTCTAAAAATGGTGTTAGTGTCCTCTATGTAGGACTATTCCTAAATTATGGGTGCACCCATGCCTATGTTCCTAGGTTTTATTCATATGTGCATAAAGTTTTTTTTTTTAAATGACTATAATAGATGATTAATATTTCAAACACTAATCCTCCTTTGAAGTATGGAATGAGATAAATATGTGTGTTCATTAGTAGTATAGGTTGGACATCCTCAACACCCTGCTATGAAGAGAGCTGCCTACATACCAATACTCTGAGGAGGGATCAATCTTGATGTAGTTCTCTCACTTAATACTTGGTTTAAGTGAAAGTGAATGCTAGAATGATAGTGGTCTTGAATTCCTTGAGTTTGCTTGGATTGGAAATCTTTGAAATCTAGGATTTGGGTGGTTATAGATGGTATTATGTAGAATTAGGGAAAAATATGGATTAATAATCTTGATTTTGCTTAACTTATTTCTTATTTTAATAGAAATTTTACATATATCTTCCATCTAGTGGATAGAGGTATAGCAGTCTTATATTTGTAGCATTTCATAGGTTATGCAGATAATAAAATGTGCTTAAGCTGACCTTAGGAGGGTTACACATTTGAAAATATATCCATTTGGGAGAGTTAGGGTAAGGGACACTAGCACCATGTTGGGGACGTTATCACCATATGGCTCTAGTGTCCTTAATTTAGCATTAGTGTCTAGCTGGTAGACTATTGGCCATGAAGTAGCAGGATCTGGGAATGCAAGTTTGAGACTATGTTTTGGCTCATTAGATATGTTTATGGTCTACAAAATGGCTAGAAAAATCTGATAAAAGGCTCTAGGATAGGTCTAGGGCTAATCTTGGAATAGGGTGTCTCAAGTATCACTCTTAGCATCCAAATACCACTTTTGTGTGATTAAAATTATATACTAAAACTTGGATGGTAGATAATAAACATATAAATGGATGCACAATATTAGGGACATATTTATTAAAATATTTTTTCTTATACATACATCTATCTAATGTTGGTTCCCAACACTTATTATATCTATGTTTCAAAAAAAATCATCATGCAAGCTTATATAAGATGGGTGATTCAATTAATATCAAATGGGGCTATGGATGCCTAGTTGATAGTAGAGTAAAACTTGGAGTGGAATCAAAGGTATCTATGTTAAGACTATGGACTATTGGCTACTAGCATAGCAATACTTAGGCTTCCCTTATTATTTGGTTACAAAATCTGAAGCCAAAATGAAACCTATAATGTTTATCCAAGACTTTGAAAAGTTCTCATAATAAATATATATAAAATATAAATTTCACAAAATCACACATAGATCCAAGGAGTGAAAAGTGTTATTAAATTTCATGAGGAAAGAAGAGTTTTATGAAGAATGGCTTGCTTATTATTTTCTTGTTGGGACTAAAATTTTGTTATGATGCATTTCTAAGATTTTAGGTTCTCAAGTACTTGAGATTATTTTCCCCATTGAGTCACCATTTTTTTTCCTAACACACACCCAATTTGAATTTTAAAATGGGGACCCACTATGATTAAATATCCTTATTTGAGATTTTATGAACCTTAAAAGTTTATGACATTAATTTTTGATTTAAAGACTAACTAGGATGACATGTTTTTTTTAGTTTATTCTTTTTCTATGATGTGTCTTAGATAGGTTATCCCATGCTTAAGTTTTTCCCTATAAAACTCTCAATCTCATCTACTTTTTTCACATGGCATCATTCTACTTAATTAGAACCCAAGTGAAGAGTATATGTCACCTAAGCAAGTGGATCACTAGGATCATGCCAAATTTCATAATCCCATTAACCCAAAATCTCTTGATATTTTCATAGTGTTTAAAGCCTAATTATCAAATGGATTAGTGATATTTGTCCATGTGTAACCATCTTGATAACCTAGAGGTGACATCAGTAGAGTTCTTTGTATGATCATCCTTGGCAAGTGGAACAACAAGAGCCATCCATATGTCACCATCCTACTAACCCAAAGGTGACATAAAAAAGGTCCCTTATATGATCATCTCAAGGAATTTAAATAACAAGATCCTTCCACATGTCATCATCTCACTAACCCATAGGTGGCTCACTTTTGATGATAAATTTTACACTTCAGGTAAGCAGATCACCGAGATCTTGCCACATGTTACCCTCCTACCACATATCACCATCCTTATTAACCCATGACCAGAGGAATGAATTAAAACATACCAGAGCTCAGTTACAATTGGATTAGTGATATATAGACACATTTTATTCAACCACACAAATAAACAACAATGGCATGAATATCTTGAGAGCATAGAAAAGGCACATAAATCCTATTATGTTGACTAGGCACCTAAGATCAAGTAAAAGAAGCCACATGGCAATAAAAATTTTGGAAGTAAACATTATGAAATTCAAATGAGAAAAGTAGATAGTGAATGAATCTAAATCCATTTTTACCATTAATTCACATAAATTAGCAACTTAATACATTCGATTCATGAAGCTAACAAATCTAAAGCAATAAAATTTGAATGGCCTTAATGTGATCACATTGTCTCCTTACTACCAAGTGTAAACTATGAATTTGAAGCCCCACAATGACTAAGATATTTCAATCTATTAAGAGAATAAACATATTCTTATTTTATTTTTAATGGATTCTTCATCTCATAATCCTCCTTTTATATATTTAATTGTAGGACCAACTGAATATAAAGACAATGTTTATTTCAACATATTTTAACCTTTATTTCAAACATTACTTATCTATTTGGGATGAGTTTGATGTTGTGGATCTATACAAGGTAGAAGAGCGGATTTTTATTTTCACATAGAGATATAAGGATGACCTTATATCAATAAAATAAATAAGCCTACATAATGTTTTAGCCAAGCCCAAGGTGATGCCATGAACTAATTTACTATTTGATTTATTTTTGAATGGAAAAATCTCTATAAAAATACTAAATTTTTGACTTATAAAGACTCATGTAGCATACATAATTAGAAATTAATTTGAAAGGTACTACAAGCTCCCTTTTCTAGAGATGACCTATAAGCAGGACACAGTTGATTCATGGCTCCTTACAAATAACATCCATATAAAATTACAAGAATGGGATAGAAAACCAAGTAGCTTTATGATTAAAGTACCTACTTCTATTATTCCCATAGTCACCTTCACACCAGGTGTAATAATTACCATAGATTTATTAAATATAATATATGGCTTCCAAAGCAGTTCTCATGTCAATGAGATACGATTCCCTTTGTTAAATATCATCCTAACTTCCAAAAAAAAATCTCTTTTGGGGAGATAATCAACTCCAATTGTATTTACTTTATTATCAATCCAAAGAGATTACCATATGGTAACTTCTACATGATGTCTTAGTAGATATTATGATTATAATAGTGCATTCAACTTATAAAGAACCTTGAAAACCATCTAGATAATATCCAAATAATAGGATGTGTGATGAGTTTAACATCCTCCATGTTCATAAGTTTAAGAAACAAATAAAAAAATTGATAGAGACCTTTTATCCTATGGTGTACTAGGACATATATGAGAAGAAAATGCCTAGGTTTTTAGACCCCATAAATAAGACTATTTAAAAAATGGGTGACTACTAGTTCTATCCTAAGTGCACCATAATTAGGATAGAGGGAACCAAGGCATACCCTCTTTATTTTCCATGAATCATTCTTAAAAAATTAGTTGAGTAGGAAATTATTGCTCAATTGGCTAAGAGTGTTGATGTTGAGTTATGAAGGGCTAAGCAAGTAGTTATTAACCCAACCTCTCTTAGTATTGGATGAATATAATACATAAGGTGGAAACACTTTCAGTCCATGGTGAAAATTAAGGTGCACTATGGATTGAAATGGGAACCATTTAGACATTGGGACCCCAAAAAAAATGTTAGGGGACACATAAATAAATATGAGAAGAAGGTGAAAATCAACTATGAGAACCACTCCTATAGTTATGATAGTGTATTCATGAATGTAGAGGATGACACCGAGGTTACTATAAGGATGTGTAGGGTAAACATGTCAATGATCATATCATAAAGGATATAATATGTAATATGAACCCATAATTATTAAGGTAGATACCAAGAGGATTGAAAAGGAATAATGGGTTTCTATATGTATTCATGGGCCTCCTCCTTACATAGAACTAGATATGTAAGAGCAAGCTAGTCCATTTAGGGAATCAAATTTTAAGACATAGTTTATATTTCCTTTGCATATTTAGTTGATGCTCCTTGATTTAAATTATTTGGGAATAATGGATTTGTATTCCTATTTTATTTAAGGGTTTGAATTAATAAATTAGTACAAAATATAGCAATAAATACAATCTTGATTTGTGCAACTATTTATCTTTTTTTCCTTTCTAAAAATAGCAATAAATGAGAGGAAATATAACTTAGTTGGAAATACACTAAGACAAATGATACATAGGTTTAAAATGGTTTTACTGTATTGGGAAGGTGTCATAAACCTAAATCTAGATTTTGTTAGGTAAAAAGATAAGAGTGTTGAAAAGAGGGCACTTTAGTGTTTGATGCTATTGTTCATTCCTACCATTGTTGTCCAATATAATAATAGAGACCTATAACTTTTTAGGTAGTTATGATGTGCTTGTGTGATCATGCCTATGAAAAATAGAGCACTAGTTATCGATGGAACTCATTATGGAGTTGATTTTGTCTTAAAACCCTAAGTCTATCTACACATTAAATAACAAACATATCAAAATCCAAAAGGGAAAAAATTGGGTTAGGGGAAGTATGATTGCATGATCTAAAACCCCTATTTTCCTAATTTCTACCTACATTAAACCTAAATATAGGGTCTCAGATAAAATGTAGTTCTCTCTTAGGGAACATGCATAATCAATGTGCATAGTAGATGAAAGAATGAACTTTTGCCTAGGCCCTTCCTTAATCAAGTATACAAATCTATGTGTGATGCAGAATTTTGAGCCATATTATTAGCTGATTTTAATTATTTAGTGTGCCAAAATAGTAAGTTCTAGATATAAAATGCCTTGTGAAGTCCTTTATATAAAAAACTCTTTATTTTTAATTTGGAAGCTTTATTCACACTAGTTGACATCAAAAAGATAAATAAAAACTTAAAGGAGGAGCTCAGAAGGGTTTGGGACTTGTTTTGTAATAAAAAATAACCATTAGATTAAAATGTTGAGTAGGATAGGAACATTGAACATTGTAGTCCACAAGAATTTTATTGTTTAGGACTCAAAAAAATAGGTTGGGACATAGGCCAAGCTTAGGGATCTCTAGGGGTATAGATCAGTTTACTGAGATAATGGAAAGGTGATAAAAGTGAGAAAAAATACCAAGATAAGCAAAATAAAGATGTGGCTAGTACAAAAAAGTCTTGTATTCTCTAGTTGGGGTCTCCTATAAAGAAGATTGTGAAAATACATGATATGTGTGGTTGTTTGACCAATTTAGGGTGTATACATTTACCCCCTTTTGTTTTAGTGATGCAATGAAATGAAATACTAGAGTAAAAAAGAAGAATAAAATGCATACCTAAACTTACATGCATGGAGGTTAATGTGCTATGAGGGTCCAACTCACTTCCTGGCCAGGGAAGTGGATGGATAGCTGAATAGTGCCTAAAGAGAGAAGGAATCCATGGAGTGGATGTCCCTTGTACTAATTTTGAATGTAAAATATAAGTATTATGGAGAAGGAGGGTAATTCTTTCCCCCTATGCTAAATCTAACTAAAGATAAGTAATGATCAAAAGCCCAAAACTAATGTTTGTCTTTTGTCCCACATAAACTCATGTAATCTAGATGTATGTATAAAATCTATATGTTTTGAAGAGAAAAATCTATCATACCCCCACTTTGAATATCTAAACTAGAACTAAGAAGTGATTAGAGGCCTAAAACCAATGTCTATCTTCTATCCCACACAAACTCATGTAGTTTGGATCTGAGTAATACAATGGACCAACCATTGCAGATGATCATGTGGTCCAACATGGTGACAAATTAGGTGCAGTTGGGTGTAATCTAAAAATATAGTCAATGTGCAAGAAGAGAATTGCATGTCTTACCATTCCATCTATATAATCTTGAGTGATGAAGAATATCAACATCTGTGCCATGCCCCGAAATATAGTATGTGATTGATGTGTCTACATAATCTGGTAATCTATATAACCACATATGATATGGCATATCTTGTCATGCCTCATGTGCAAAATTGAAGACCAAAACATTATGTTCTATACTATGCCTATAGTCTACTATTTGATTTTGTAATTGTGTCATGTTATATGAAGTTGTATGTGTGAGATGTGTAGTATGTACATACCCCCAAATTTGGTATCTAAGTCTATATCTATATCAAAATCATTGTGAATCCATATAATTTGAACCACTATATCTGAATAGTCTATGTATCTATATCAAAATCACTGTGAATCCATATAATCTACACTACTATATCTAAATATTATATTTACCTATATCAAAATCACTATGAATCCATATAATTTGAACCACTATATCTAAATAGTCTATGTGCATGTAAACTAAAGGTATATCCCTCTAAATGTCCTAAGTACTGTTGAGTGACCCATATAATCTGAGTCACTATATATCTCAACCAATCTAGGCTAAATCTAATAATATGAATGTTAGATGTGTAAGAACCATGTTGTGTTCACTTATGAGAGTGGATGGGTATGTTGGGTAAGTTTATACATAGGAATAGTATGAATGATGCCCCCCTTTTGGGGAGAGGGACAAAATTTGTGATAGAGTAGGTCAAGCCAAAAGTGATGACTAGTGGCATAGTAATAGAAACAAGGTTGGTATGTTGTGAATAGATTGAAAGGTTGTTTGATTGATAATATTGTGTTGTTGAGAGTGGAACACATTTTGATTGGTGATGACCAAGGTGTATGTATGGGTATAAGAAAAATATATAAATTTTTGTGCCATAGTAGGCAAATAAGGAGTAAAAGAGCAAAGCTTGAGTGATGTTGAAGGTATCATTATCATGATTCCATGGAAGGAAACAATTTTAAAAATGGAGTTATGGGGTTTGAGTTATGGGAAAAATGGTATTTTTCTTGAATGAAAAAGTTGGTTAACATAGGAAATTGCATTGATTCTTGATTCATTTTTGCATTGACTAGGTTGAGATTTTGCGCTCTGGTGTGAGAAAAATGAGCACCTACCATGACCCATTTTAAGTAATTAGTGGCCTAGATTTAGGCTAGTGGTGATGTGACCCTAGTAAACAACTAAAACGCTTGATTTTTGTTAATGTTTAGGCTTGTTTTGGTGTTCTTAATGGCTTAAAAGTAGTTTAGGAAGTTTTTCTATTTCCAACACTCCTATCTTGTAGTCCAATGCTCCTGTCTAGTGTTTAGCACTCATGTCCTTACTATAGTGTTATTATCTAAGAGGCATAATTTTTCTATGATGTTACTTTGTTTTTTACTATTTTACTTGTTTGGATTTCAATTTAGTATTATTTATTAATAGATGTGTTACTTTTGGTGATGCAAGGTGAGGTGCAGATGAGAGAGTTTCACAAGGGCCAGGTGATGGAGACATAGAGGCTGCTATCTCTATCTATTGTGAGAGAGTAATTATGGATAGGGTAGGGTTAGGTCACATGTGTGACTTAGGTATAGTGAAGTGGGACCAATATCTATGACTACCTTATGTGAGAGGTGAAACATGGATACATGTACTTTCTAGCTTCCTACAAGGGAAATTATTATGACCTTGGAGGATGTGTATCATATACTATATTTACTAGTTAGTGGGTAGTGAGTGATGGTATAGATGACATGGGTGCCAATGCAATTGATCGTGCATCTTTATATTTTGCTAGTGTGTCCTTGGGTACACATTAAAGAGGTAGTGATAGTGATGTTCTATTGTTAGTCATTGTGCAATCTAATGTTCCACACTTGTGGAAGTGGTTGGCTATTTTTTTGGCATCTTTTCTTGTTGTGGATGGGAGTGGAGTATTTATTACATATAGGATGCACAAGATTATACATAGTGTGGAGGTATATGTCATTATATTCTAATGGGGGAGGAATATGCTAGCCCACCTATATAGGGACCTCTACAGGTTTACATAGGAGTCATTTTGTGGGAGGGTGAGCATGATAACTTTATTTCATTATTAGACTTATGAGCACATAGTAGTTGTGTGACTGATTGGATTGTTGAGGGTAGAGTGGGCACCTCCACGGCCATTTGGGGAGTAGTAGATGAGCATAGTGGCTATCTAATCCCATGGGATGGACCATTTTAGGCAAGTTTTAGATGGATTGGTGGTTGATGACATCATATGGAGGCTTTATAAAGGATTTATTGCGTGGGTAGAGGATGGAGTATAGTTGTGATACATGAGGATCAGCTATTGGATACATGACCACTAGTGTGGATTATATGAGTGCTTTTAGTATGACTATGTTATTAGATAGTTTGGGGTACCACAATATGTGCCCCCAATAGCATGGTGTGGGTGAGGAGTGCACAGGTGTCTATGAGGGTAGGAGCTTGTGTGAGGCCTACTGAGGTTGAGATTTCACCATTACATTTATATGTAAAGAATGTAGTCCTAGATATTATGTATGTGGATGACATTATATGTACATATTCATATATTGTATGGTGGGTTAGGCATTGATGGGCTCTATTGTACCTTATTGATGTAGGGGATGCTCTAGAGCATGAGGATCCTGAGTTGATCCATATGATGGGAGATAAGCAATGATTACATTTTAACTATGTATAAATTTATTCTTTTAGTTTTATTTCAAAGTATATATCTAATTTAGTTTCATACTTTATGCACAAGTGAAGTGGGAGGTGCTCAAGATGGAGCAAAGCTGGGATAGGAGGTGGAGATGATGATTAATAAGAGATAGTAATCAATTCAACATTGTGAAAGCTCACATAACATGTACTTGATGATCTAGTGGAGGAATTGATAGAGTGAGTGATGGTCATAGTTGGTATACATGCCCATCTATTTGATAGGGATACTATAGTGATAGCTGTATATGTTAGGGTAGTAGGAGAGAGAGACAAGCTAAGAACTAAGATAGATAGGTATAGGATGCCCCCACCTAATTTTGGATCTATTAGTATGAGGATCATGGATGAGTATATAGATCTTTAGAGATGATATGTGAACTTACATTAGGAGCATGGTTGGCTACTAAAGTGAGAGATTCATAACAAGAGGCATGTGATATCTTGAGGAGGTGTGGGACCATCGAGTGCTAGGGTAGATTAAGGGACTAACACTAGTGGAGAGAGTGAGACTAAGAGTGAGGCCTTGATGGCCATTCATGACTGATTATACTTGATACCATATGTATATGTATTAAAAACTCATTATATATATGGATACTTGTTTTATTTTGACTCATGCCTATTATGTTATGGAATAATGAGTATATTGGTATATTTTTTGCAAATGGTTGATCAAAATAGTTAATTTGGCATTGATGTTGAGGTTGAATATGTTTGTTAAAATGGTATTTGGGATGTGACTTTATTATTTTTGATAGATTCAAGTGTGATGTTATTTTTTATTTTGAATGTGAGTAAAAAAACTTTATTTTTTTGTAATTGGTAAATTGATTTGATAAAGTGAACTGGTTTAAGATTAGTAAAATAGGATATTGGTAAGATCAGGATTTAGATAATTTAGTTTGGCTAGGGATGGTTATTTGAAACTAAGAATGTTAGTTGTTATTATAAGGGGATGTAAGATATCACTCTATGCATATCAACCCCATGGCTATTGTATCACTATCTAAACCCTAATGGCCAACTGAACAAGTGGATATACTACTCATGTTTTGTAGGAACATACCTTGTATCTAATGTTGTATGTGGTGCACTAACTATAGTTATATGTGGAGACTCTATAAAATACAACCTTAATGGATGTGTAACTAAAACTGTGTGATGTGGAGGAGGCTCATCTATCTATAATCTTAGTGGATTGTTATGTGAAATAACACCTTATGGCCTCTATTGTGATGTGTATGACTGAGCAATAGATCGATATGGAACTATAACCTATGATGGGGACTCATCTAATCTCAATCGTAACATGTTGATATGTGAAATAGGTCCTTGAAAACTTAGTTGTAGTGAATATCTATTTGGAGTAGTACTTTATGATGTGGGTTCATCTAATCTTAATCATAGAAGGTTGCTACATGAGATAGGACCCTAAAAACTCTACTACACTACCTTTGACTATGTTGGATATGTATATGGAACTACACTATATATTCCATAGATAAAACTTCTATCTGTAAGTTATTTTCATTATACTAGTCTCTAAACCCTTTAAGTTGATGGGATACAAGATCTCTTATGAGGATCTATCTTAGAAACCACGTTACTCTAATGATGAGTAACTAATGATTCCTATGAAGGAATGTGTTAGGATGACTCAATCATGGAGGAATGAGGTCTATGGATCCATGATGGAGGAGATCTTGGTATCCCCAATGTGAATGTTATGATGTCATTATCAATAAATCTATTAATACAGTCCTTAAGTCCATAACAATCATTGTCTCTGTGTCCATGGATATGATGATAGTTACAAAAGGGGTGATGTGGCTATCTATGTAAGAGATGTGCATCTCGATGATGATTAGAAGGCAATGTGATTAACCTCATATTTATTAGTGTTGATAATATGACATATGGGCTATACCACTTTGAATTAAACTATAGTGGTGCCCTACTATTATTCTCTATAGTGTATATTATAGGTGGTGCTCTAAAAACTAGCTCTCTATTCTTAGTTGGTTGATTTTCTATCTGTGTTCACCTATCTTGTTTTGGACATGGTGGACGATGTGTGTTAGGAGCTATAAATGGATGTAATGCTATGAAATCTAGAGTAAGTCGATCAACTGAATCTGACTCAATCAATCTCAATTTCTTCTCCAAGGCTAAAATTGTATAACATTAGTGCCTACAAGAGGACTCTATCTTATATAATATATTATCTATGAGGGGTTGGTTAACCCCCTTAATAAATATATGTTATACCTCCAAATATGTTGGTTTATAGATCAAGCATAATATGTGAGTCTTGAATCATAAGATATAATCACTAACTAGCTTTGAAGGATTTTGATGCAATGGGGCAAGTTTCTCATATGTAACATGAGGGCCCATGTTTGCTATGTAATATTTGATAAATTCCTCCTATAATTCATCATATATATGTAAGTAACCAATAGGGATTAGATGAAATAACCAATTATGTGCATTACCCACTAATGTCTAATGGAACAACTTAAGTAGAATCAAAGGACTTGCATGAGATGGGAAATCCTTTTAAAAGGCTTGAAGGTGTATGAATGGATTTTTAATTCATCAAATTGAGGTAATGATGGTATCTAGAAATGTTTTGATAATGAAGCTTTGACAAATGTCTTTGGAAGATGGTTACCATGCAAGTCATTATCATCCATCCAAGACTTATAAGCCTTGTTTTCCAAAGTAAGGAGATGTACTTGGTGTTGTAATTAACCAACTACATGCATAAAATAAATAATCTCTTGGGATGGTATATTAGTATCTTAAAGTAGTTTATATAAACATTGAATTTGACCATTTATTTAAGCCATGGAAATGCTACATTTAGCAATTGGATCATAGAGAGGGGATGTGCTCACTTGAACCTTTGGAGGAATGGTAACTTGGACCTCAGTAGAGGTATGTGGGATACCATTATATTTGGGTGAAGATTGAGAAATAGGTGCTACTATAGTAAGGATGGCTTGGGAGATTCATTGGTATCTTTATTATTTAGTGAATCACATTCTAATTGAATAGATCTGATGTTATCATTGACTTGTGCGTCATTTGAAATAGAATCATGCATAGAAGTAGAAGCAACATTTTGTAATGCATTATGTTTGAGAAAAGGAGTGAGAGAAGAGTTAAAATCATGAGATTCATTTTCTTATTCACTATATGCATAATATTCATCATTATTCCATGCATTATCACAATCATAATTTTATTCATTTGAAAGAGGAGAAGTAGAAGTATCACTTTTGTATTTACTCTCATTGTCATAGTTATTTACATGTTCACTATCATACTCATTATCATTTCCATTATCATTAGGGGGAGGGGTAAGATAAGATGTTAATTATTTTCTAATATGTAATTAATTGTCATGTAAAACTAGAATACTATGTGAATCTATGTTATCCTTGAATGGAGTGCTTGAATTATTTTCATTTGCAATATGAGAAGTAAGATTAATAGAGTTATCATTTAAACATTATTTTTTCATTGTTTGAGATGACAAAGTAGAGTTAAGAACATGATATGGATCATTTGACTTATGCATTGGACATTTGACTCTATTTCATTTATATTTTTATAATTTGAACATGAAAGTAACAAAAGAGAGGGAGAAATGAGGTTCACATGCAAGAAAATTATCACTAATGAGAGGTTTACTTGTAATTTCATGACTAATTTGTATATTTGATGTATTTTGAATAGGATAATGAGGTGAAAAGTAACTTTCTCATTTATCAAAATTATTTTCTTTAGAAGAGGGAAGAAAAGAGATAGGTTTGAGAGAAGAAGATGAATCTACTTTTTATTTACTATCACTTTCATATGCATCATCATATTCCTCATTACAAAAATATTAATTGTTTTCACTTTAAATGAAATCATTTTCCTTATTTTTGTCTAATGTGTAATTTTTCAAATTTGTCCATTCATTGTCATAACTATGATAAAAATTTAGAAATGTATCTATAGGATGAGAGGGAAGAAGTGCCTTAGTGGCCATTTTATTGCTTTCACCAAAGAGAATATGTAAAATTACTATTAATAAAATAAATTCAAGAATGACTACTAACATAGAGATTTTGAAAATATTTTTGACACTCCAAACAATTTATAAAAAATGTAAAAATTGTAAGGGAGGAAGGCTTGGGGTTTGAGGACCTAGTTTGGAAATCTAGGGTTTTGGGTTGCAGTTTTATAATTTTGAAATTATTGAAATAATTTGAATTCTAAAATAAATTTAAATAAAACAAATGTACAAAAATTTATACAAAAATCAAAATTTTGAAATTGAATTTTTGCACAAAAATGTGAAGAAAAAATCCTAAGGTGTCTGGGGTTTGAGATTTGTTCAAAGTAAGTTGGGTTTACCAAATGATTTAAATTATTTGGGAATAATGGAGTTTTATTCCTATTTTAGTTAAGGGTTTGGATTAATAAATCAGTATAAAATATAGCAATAAATATATTCTTGATTTGTGCAATTATTTACCTTTTTCACCTTTCTAAAAATAGAAATAAATGAGAAGACATATAACTTAGTTATAAATAGACTAAAATGGTTGATATGTAGGCTAAAAATGGTTTTACAAGATTGGGAAGGTGTCATAAACCTAAATCTATATTTTATTGGGTGAAAGGACAAAAGTACTAAAAAGTGGACGCTTTGCTATCCAATGATATTATCCATTCCTACCATTGTTATACAAACTAATCATAGAAATCTAAACCTTTTTGGGTAGTTGTGATGTGACTATGTGAGCATGCCTATGAAAAATTGAGCATTGGTTGTCAATGGAAATTTTTTGAGAGCTAATTTTGTCTTAAAACCCTAGGTCTATCTACACACATGAAACAACAAATATATCAAAATCCAAAAGTGAAAAAAAAGGTTAGGGGAAGTATGATTGCATGATATATCACCCCTTCTATCTTCACCACTACCTATATTAACCCTCAAGCTAGGGTCTCAGATCAGATATAGTTCTCCCTTAGGGAACATGCATAATCAACATGCATGGTAGATGTAATAATGAACTTTCACCTAGGCCCTTCTTTGATCAAGCATGCAAATCTATGTGTGATGTAGAATTCTGAGCTATACTATCGACTAATTTTAATTATTTAGTGTGCCAAAGTAGTAAGTGCTAGATATAAAATGCCTTGTAAAGTCATTTATATAGGAGACTCTTTATTTTGAATTTGGGAGATTTATTCAAACTAGATAACATAAAAAAGATAAATAAAACTTAAGAGAGGGGATAATAAGGGTTTAGGATCTATTAAGCAAGAAAAAATGATAGTTAAACAATCGTACTAAGTACGACAAGAATATCGGGCACTGTAATCCATCAAAATTATGTTGTCTAAGATTTAGAAAAATAGGCTGGGACTAACATAGGCCAAGTTTGGGGGTCTGTAGTGGTATAGATCAATTTACTGAGATAATGAAAAGGTGACAAAAGTGAGAAACAATACCAAGACAAGCAAAATAAAGACATGACTAGTTTAAATAAGGCTCGTATTCTCTAGTCAGAGTTTCCTATAAAGAGGACTATGAAAAGATATGATATGTGTGGTTGCTTGACCAATTTAGGGTGTATACACTCCTCCTTAGCATATAATAATAATAATGGATAAATACATAAGTCCTAGTGGAAAAGCTAGATTATTCTTCATGTTAACTCTACCTACACTAAATATAGCATAACTAGTAAGTTTTTTTATTTTCCTCAAGTTTTTATTGTTACTCCTCTTATGTCACCACTTAGTATGATAACACCACCAATGATAGTGCCCCAATTTCCTAGGTCACCATCTTCTCTTCCCATAAATCCCTTAGTAAAACAAGTACAGACTTAAAACTTGTAGAGGTATAAGATAAGCATGTTTTAAACATTCTAAGTAAGATAGAAGGCCTAGGTCATCAATATAATATTGGTCAAACTAAGAGACAGGAAAAAGGGCACAAGATAGAATATATGTGAGACTTTTAGAAGTAATAAATGTCTATAATTGAGAGGAACAACTAAGGTTTGAGTTTTCCAAGTGTACAAGATAGAGGTGTTATATAATTCACAAATATCATCTACACTATGTTATTTCCCAAAGCATAATCCCATGTTATAGTTATAACCAAATATTTCACCCTTTGAGGATGTGGTTTAGACCTCTCCAAATTTGGCTAACATGGGATTACCCCTAGACCTATGGGTTGTCTATAATAGGGGTAAACCTCTAGAGTATGGGCTAGCTCCCTTGGTTTATATTTTAGGCTCACACACTACACTAGACTAATCACCATTGGGGGTGAAAATTGAATAATTAAATATAAAGTAACCTATACTAATGGATTTTATATATAAAATATATCTCCACAAACATATTTGCATTTGCACTAATAAAGAAGACTATTAAAACTGACCTCAACTCAATGTTCTTCTAGCATAAGTGTTTTAACATTAAGGTAAATTATTATGCATATCCAGAGGTGGGTGAAAAGGATGTATAATATTAGACACTACTATCCTCTCTCACACTTCAAAACACACCTAAAAAATACATACACTTCATGAGACCTATTATAAGATGCATCACTTACACAATGCATACAAGAGTAGAATGGAAGCAAAGAGAAGACATTCATCACTTGTCATCTAAATAAACTACTTTACATACTTAGATAAGAGTTGAAGAGACTAAAATAAACTTAAAAACTCTATTCAAAGGGAAAAAAAAGATGTCAAACTAGTAGGGATTTACCATGCTAATTATGGATTCCTTTACAATTCCAAAATGGCTTAAATATATAGAGTATAAGAGAGGAGATATAAGAAGTGAAGTTGGATAGTTACAATTCCAAGTTTCAAGATGTGAAAAATAGTTAAAATTTAAGATAATTATTTGAAAAAAAGGCTATGAAATTATCTTGGATAAGTGTCCATCTGAAGTACATAATTCTTTAAGTTGGCATAGAGAGCTTCCATATCCTTCTTGAAACTACCTTTCTCAATGAAGAGTCACTTGACAGTCCATAACTACCTTTGGAAGTTTTTGAAACATATAATCTAACTTGGGAATTTGGAAATAATATTATTAAATCCCTTATATGCTCCATAACTGATAACTTCCTCTTTGACAATTGTCATTCATTTTCTTGTAACTGCACACTAGTCTTCTAGGCCTTAAATCACACACTTGTAACTAGGGTGACCTATTTATGTCAAAGGAGATTAGTTTTATAGGTTTTATAAACATTTTAAATACATATTTTTCCTTTTTTCTATCAAATAGACCTCAATGAAACTCAAAAACACACTTCTTACTTCTAACTTTGACAGTCACACTCTTTCTCATTATCTTATTCAAGACTGCCTATAATGAACAGTCTATAAGAGGGGTTTTCATGCATGAATTAGGTGATAAATTTGTATGAGTATTTATAACAAGTTTATACACACTTTACATAATGGTTCTCACCTATCCATTCTCTTATGCACCTTCTTTTACACTCAAATCTTGTAGAAAACATAGAATTAGGCATATCTGTATAAGTGATAGTATAGAATAACTAAGTTGTGAGGAGCTTGGGAAAGTACCAAACATGTTAAAATCACTTTTAGGGATATTTTACCACTTTTGGATGAATTTCCATTCATATCTCCTTCATTAGGTTCATGAGAGGGTTTTAGAAGGGTTTTAGGAGGGTTAGGTTCTTAGTGATGATTCATAAAAGTTAAATGCTTAAACCTCAAACAAATTCCACTGAGTTAAATCTTAGGACCCCATAAAATATCCAAATTTATTGATTCATCATGCACAGTTTCCATACAAATATGAGGAAAATAAGT
This sequence comes from Torreya grandis, assembly GCA_037957365.1. NCBI lineage: Eukaryota > Viridiplantae > Streptophyta > Pinopsida > Cupressales > Taxaceae > Torreya > Torreya grandis. Next base: position 559,287 of record JARHVA010006413.1, read on the forward strand.
TAGCCCTCAAGCTATTACTAGGTATTCTGGATACCCCTGAGATAGAATTAGGCCAAAAATGACCAAATTGAGTTGTTATCTACATGTTAATGGTTCTTATTGACTCTATAATTTCTATTGAAATTTTTCACATAGACTTCAAATATATCATGATGTTATGAGTGAATTTGAAATCCATTAGGGTTCATGCCTAATTTTAGGTCTAGTAAACCTAAACTATGTATTCTAAATATTTGACCCTTTTGAGTGTTCATAGTGACTATAGGTATTCCTATTCCTTTTTCCACATCCAATTAAACTATATAAATCATAAATGAATGCTTCAAATACTCTTTATTCACCCTTTTGGCATTTATACATTAGGTTTGTAAGATACCTTATTTGTGAAGTGCCTCTGCTCTGAGATAGAACATAGAGCATTTCCCCTATTGGTTTGACTCATATGAGACAATGGGAACCTAGGTCAAGTAATAATAATATTTTTTACAAATTTTAAATCCTTTTTTATGCTCATATAGATCTTAATATCTCAAACTTTCAAGACTAGCTTATGGGACGGTGACTATATGCAGTGTTTTAGTTGGTTGAGTATGAGGTTCAAAACCCAGTTTTTATTGTCTCTTTACATCTAAAAATCACATGAAAATTTATTATCATCACTATGAGGGTGAATTATTATGTGATCCTCTACCTTATATATCTATGCACTAAAAAAATTACATCTCCATTAGCCTAGGTTAGTCTATAGTCTTCACCTCAAACTATAGATGTTCATTTAAGAATCCCTTATATTCTTATAGGTGTTAATATAGGTTTGAAGAGTGTAATTCATGGACTTGGTCTCTCTTGAGGTCACTAAGAACATTCCACACTTGAATGAATCCATATCTTCCTTGATAACATGATCTCCCTCTTTACCATCATCCATACACTAGATGTTAGTTGCAAGTTATATTGTTCATATCCATTTGAGATTAAAGGCACTATATTTATCTAAGCATTTTTAGTAGAAACTTGGTTGAGTTGAAGCCTCACTCTACAATAATATCTCTTGACCTAGCCACCTCATTTTTTTTGAAGGCGTTAGTTCTAGGTTTGGTCTATAGGAATGAAACCATTTAATCTCACACTGACCTTATTGACACTCACCAAATAATGACATTGTATAGAGCAAAGTCTCTTTTTAGAGAAGTTAAGGTAAACTTCCTACTCTAAAATTTTATTTAATTTTTATAATTTTAAATCAAGTGTGGATGTAGGTAATGACCTTACCAATCACACATTGATCTTCTCCTAATCTATGAACCTATTTGAGATTCCAAGATAGGCTCCAATACTTCCATACATGTCTTTATCCCTCTTTTAGGTTTGAGCATGAAACTTGTAGATGCTTGCTTCAAAGCTACTTGATTGTATCAAGTGTCATAGGCATTGCATTCCATCAGTGATCCTCTTGAGACCAAAAATTCAATGAATAATATTATCAAACATGCTCTATGATGTTTAAAACAAACATATTATCCTTGACTTGAATCCATTCATAGGAGAATAAGCTCTACAATCAACAAAACACTATTCATAATTCTCAATAGTGCTCACATATATCAAAAGGGATTGATCATGCCTATCCTTTCATATCCACATGTGCCAAATCAATTTATTTCAACATGAAATACAATAAAATGATTTTAAATATCAAATGTATAAATTGGTTCCTTCAAACCAATGCAAATAGATGGGAAAACTAAGGTGTTGGGGTTGCACATGTAATTTAGAGATGTTAAAAATATTAGTGATTGTTCATGAATAAAAAATCACTAATCCAAAAACCATGATCATGAAATATAAGTCCATAAATACTAATAACATCACCCATGTTCATTCACTTTAACTCTTCTTCTCCTATCCATACCAAGTGTAAATTGTTTGACCTTATTGACCTGCCCAAGATAATGATAGGAGAGAGGGATCAATTTTCATAAAATTTAGATCTATCAAAGTGACATAATACTATAAATTGACTATGGTTATCTCAATATACTTCCTTAAACCTTCCATACATACCAAACCAGTCATCTAGTTTGTACAACTACCTAAAAGTGCCATTTTTGTAGTTGATCTCCTTATTTATATGTTGAACCTACATTTTTTTAGTTTTTTAGTCTTTATATGACATTATATTATATATGGTACATTATATTTCATCTTGAAATATTTTTTATTGTTTAGATTTATGTACAACTCTTTGACACAACCAAAAGTGACATAAAATGACATTAAGATAAAGTGAACAAATGTGATAAAAACTAAACATGTTTTATGACCTTAATAGGTAACTTAACCTCAATAATGACCATGGTGAACATTTTAAATCTAAAATACCTTATAGATATTTTTAATATGTAAGGGTTTTTGACCAAATTTGACCTAGGGGACATTTGGTCAACATTTTGGTGATTTCCCAGGGGTAGCATATTTGTTATGTTAAAGACCAATAGCCTTATCCTATCCTTAGGAAATGGAGTCACCAATACACTTCAATTAAAATTTATATTCCTATAAAAATACCTCAAAACACACACCACACAATAAGGAAACAAATACACAAATCAAGACACCAAAACACACAATTGTGCTCTCTAATCACTTGGGGAAAAACACAAAAAACTTAAGCCAACTAGGCTATGTACAAACTAACCTGAAGAAAACTTTATCCTCCTAGATCAAAGGGTAATTTTTCACCATATCTTTCTCCAAGAGAGTAAGGAGTGTTTGAAGCATGTTTCCTTTTTAGCTTTTTTTTTTATTTTCTAAACTCCTTCATGCTTTCCACTTTCTTTGTCATGATATTCAATGCAACCATAGTAGTAAAACATATCACCTATAAAGGTGAAATATTATTACACCTAAATAATCTTAATATTATCATGAGACCTCTCAACTAAAATATATAATTATCCTTCATTCAATCATGATTCCTTGACCTTCATGGTACTTTGAATGAGATCAAACTTCTTACCAAATGTAAGCTCCTCAAGTTCTTCAAGAGGATTTGCATAGTCAATCCAATCTTTAGCATTGTCCTCCATGAATGCATCTTGCTCTATCTCCTTGTGCACTTGAATTTCAACCTTGAAAAGGTCTTCAAGTTCTTGGAAAAGTTTAATATGTTATTTCCAATCATCTTTTCCTTCTTTCTCCTTAATAACCATAACCTCTTCGAACTCATTTTATTGATCTTATTCATGAATCTCATATTCATCATAGATTTTTCCATCATGTATTTGAAAATCTTGGTGATTTTCTTTAATACTTGTTTGTTCAATAGGAACTTTTATTCTTCCTCAATAATATCATTTTGATCTCCTAGAAGTGTTAGAATCTCAAGACATTCATATTCTTTGAACATATGAAATATAGGCCTTCCACATGTCTCTCACATTTATTTGAACCTACTCATGAGACTCAATAAAATTATTTGATGTGATTTTCTTCTCAAGCACCTCCTATCTCATGTCTTGATCAAGCTCTTTTTGAACAGCTACAACATGGTCTAGGTCTTCTCTTTCTTCACTCAAGAAGGTTGAATTATGATTATATTCACCAAAGGGAGTCCCTATAGTGAAATATTCATCATATAAACTTGATTCCTCTTCTTGATCAACTATAAATTTATCTTGGTCTTCTTTCCTTGCCTCCCATAGGATGGGTTCTCCTTCAAGGAAGGATGAGGTGGGAAGGTGGTGAACAAGTTCATGGTTTGGAGAAGGAGAATGAGGTGTGATGGAAGGATCATGAATGGGAATTGGGAAGTAATGAGACACTTGAAATAATTCAGAGAGAGAGATAAGGTTTTTTTAGCTATAGACATTTCATTTTCTTCAACAAGCACCTCACCTTTCTCATAGCCTTCTGAGGCTCTTCAATAACTACAACCTTATGCTACACCTTTTCAACTAAAGCCTCTTTTTCACATTGAAAATATTCTTGGATAAACTTCAAAAATGGATAATATATTTTTTATTGAGGAGAAGGTAATGGGGCCTAAATAAACACAAGGTTTTATTACTTGACATCATCTTTTTGGTCCTCACTCTCTTCATCTTTCTTTCCCAAAGACTTCACTAATTGGTTCGAAGTTGGAACTTTAACACTATTAGGCTCTTTTGGAGGATCCTCTTAAGGATGGTGAATTATTTAATGAGGATAAGGATCATTATAAAAATGATGTGTAATATAATAAGACTCTTGAGGATGAGAGGGAGAGACTTATTCTTCAACTAGATTTTCACCTTCTTGATAGCCTTCTTGAGGCCCTTCAACAGTTGCAAAGTTGACCCTCAACTTTTTAAATTTCCCAAATTTATAATATATATACCTACCATTATATATATCATCTTATTTCATTCAAATATTCATTGATGACATAGTTATCTTCCTCCTCAACCAACCTCAACTTATTCATAAAAAATTGAACTGACTTTTTCAACCTTTATATGAGATGAATAGGGATCACATCAAGTTCCTTATCCCATTTTCTCATCACCCTTTCTAATTTTATAATATTTTTCATGAGTGATAATAATTATTTGGCTTGAGGTGAAATTTAATTAGGAGAAGTATATGATTAGGGGTTTTGGTGAGCTCTTAATTCTTGAGTTAGTTGTCATTGGTATTGACCTTAGAAAGGTTGTCTAGAAACTTGAAGAAGACTGTCTCTTAAGAGTTTGGACTTCATAGGCTTCTTCATAAGGATACTAAATAACATTATGATCATATTGAGAAGGAATAAGTTGGACATAGGGTTGATAACAACTTTGATAGGGTTGTTGAGTAACATAGTATGGGTCATGACATGGTTGATAGGGAGGTGTCTAGTAGGAACTTTCAACATATCCAGACATATCAACTTCATTATCCAAATGAAACACAAGAATTGATAAAAATATTTTATAATAATTATATGGATACTTATAACCAATTGATATCATTCGGAGTCACTATTGGTGTTTGCTTGAATGCTTCCAAAAGTTAATAGTATGAAGAACAAACCAAAATCCTTCCATTATTTTGGACCTTAGTCCCAATGAGAATGTTAGAAATACTATAACCAAATATTTCACCCTTTCAGGGGGTGTTTTATACCTCTCCAAATTTTTATAACATGGGATTACCCCTAGACCTATGGATTGTCTATATTAGGGGTAAACCTTTAGATTATGGGCTAGCTCCCTTGATTTATCTTTTAGGCTCACACACTACACTAGACTGATCATTATTGGGGGTGAAAAGGTAAGAATTAAATATAAAGTAACATATAATAATGGAGGTGATAAACTAAATATATCTCCATAAACATGCTTGCATTTTCACTAAGAAATAATACTACTAAAACTGACCTCAACTCAATGTTCTTATTGCATAAGTGTTTTTACATGGAGGCAGATTTGTATGCATATCCAAAGGTGGGTGAAAATTAGGTATAATATTAGACACTAATATTCTCTCTCACACTTGAAATCACACCTAAAAAACACATAAAATTCATGATACCTATTATAAGAAGCATCACTCACATAATGCATACAAGAGTAGAATGGAAGTAAAGAGAAGATATTCATCACTTGTCATCCAAATAAACTACTTGGCATACTTATGAAAGATTTATAGATACTAAAATCAATTTTATAACTTTATTCAAAGTCAAAAAAATATTTAAAACTAGTAGGGATTCACCATACCAATTATGGACTCTTTTATAATGCCAAAATGGTTTGAATATATAGAGCATAGGAGAGGAGAAAGAAAAAGTGAAGTTGGACAATCACAATTCCAAGTGTCAAGATGTGAAAAATAGTTAAAATATAATATAATAAGTTTTAAAATAGGATATGAAGTTTCCTTAGATAATTTTCCATTTTAAGTACATAATTCTCTTGAAGTTGTCATAGAGACCTTTCATATCCTTCTTGAAACTACCTTTCTCAATGAGGAGTTAGTTGACAGTCTAGATTTACCTTTGGAAGTTGTTGACACATATAATCTAACTTGGGAAATTGTAAACAATATTATTAAATCCCTTATACACTCCGTAACTGATAACTTCCTCTTTGATAATTGTCATTCACTTCTTTGCAATGGCTCACTAGTCTAAGCCTCAAATCACACACTTGTCACTAAGTTGACCTACATATGTCCAAAGAGATTAGTTTAAAAGGTGTTAGACACCTGTTAAATACCTATTTATCCTTTTTTATATCAAATATACCTCACTTAAACTCTAAAACACACTTCTTACTTCCAACTTTGATAGTCACTCTCTTTCTCATTATCTTATTCAAGACTACCTGCAATAAATAATCTAACAAAGTAGTTTTCATACATAACCCAAGGTATAAATATGTATTATGAGTTATAAAAATTATCCACACAACTTCCATAATGGTTCTCACCTATCCATTCTCTTTTTCAGCTTCAATTCAACTCAAATCCTATAGAAAACATAAAATTAGACATGTTTGTATAATTGACAATACATAATGACTAAGTGGTGAGGAGCCTGGGAGAGTGCCAAATAGGTTCAAATCACTTTTAGGTCAAATTTACCAATTTTATATTCATATCCATTCATATATCCCTCATCAATTTTGTTAGAGGGTTTTAGAAGGGTTTTAGAAGGGTTAGTTTCTTAGTGATGATTCATAAAATTTAGATGCTTAACCCTCAAAAAAAATTCTATTGAGATGAATTTTAGGACCCCACTCAACTATCCCTAAGTTATTTAGGCACTATACACACTATCCATATAGATATGAGTAAAATAAGTTGGCCCTCGAGCTTCTACTAGGCATTATAGATACCCCTGAGATAGAATTAGGCTAAAAATGACCAATTTGAGTTGTTCTCTAAAACCTAATGGTTATTACGGACTATTAAATTTTTCCTAAAATCTCTCACATGTATTTTAAATATATCACGATGTTATGAGTGAATTTGGAAGCCATTAGGGTTCATGCCTAGTTTTAAGCCTAATAGACCTAGACTATGTATTCTAAGTATTTGACCCTTCTTAGTATTCATAATGACTATATGTTCTCATATGCCTCTATCCACATCTAATTAAATTTTAAAAATCATACATTAATTCTTCAAATTCTCTTTATTCATCCTTTTAGCATTCATACATTAGGTCTGTAGGCTACCTTATTTGTGAAGTGTCTCTGCTCTTAGATAGAAAAAATAGCATATACCTATTGGTTTGACTTAGATGAGACCATGGGAGCCTATTTCAAGTCACAATAACCTTATATACCAATTTTCAATCCCTAGTTGTGCTCATAGAGGACTTAATATCTCAAACTTTTAAGACTAGCTTATAGGATGGTGACTGTATGCAATGTTTTAGTTGGTTGAGTATGAGGTTCAAAACCTAGTCTTTACTCCATCTCCTTACACCTGAGAATCACATGAAAATGTGATATCATCATTTTTAGGTTGAATTATTATTTTATCCTCTACCTTATATCTCTATCTACCAACCAAATTGCATCTCCATTAGCTTAGGTTAGTTTGCAGTCTTCACCTTAAACTGTAGGTGCTCATTTAATAATCCCTTATATTCTTATAAGTGTTGATATAAGTTTGAGAAGTTTACTTCATGGCCTTGGTCTCTCTTGAGGTCACTAAGACCATTCCACACTTAAATGCATCCATATCTACCTTGAGATCATGATCTTTTTCCTTACCATAATCTATACACTAGATGTTATTTTCAAGTTGCATTATTCAGATTCATTTGAGACTAAAGGCATTGTATTTGTCTGAGTGTTTTCAATAGGAACTTGGATGAGTTGAATCATCACTCTACAATCATCTTTCTTGACCCATCCACTTCCTTTTGTGTTAAGGTATGACTTTTAGGTCTAGGCTACAGGAATGAAACCATTTAAGCTCACACTGACCTCATTGACACTCACCAAGGAATGACATTGTATAGTACAAAGTCTCTTTTCAAAGAATTTAAGGTAAACTTCCCACTCTATAAGTTTCTTCAATTCTAATAATTTAAACTCAAGTGTGGATTTATGTAATGACCTCACCACTCACACATTTATATTCTCCTAATCCTTGAACCTATTTGAGATACCAAAATAGGCTCCAATACTTCCAGACATGTCTTAATACCTCTTTCAGGTCTGAGCATGAAACTTGTAGATGTTTGTTTCAAAGATAATTGACTATATCAAGTGTCCTAGGCTTTGCATTCCATCATTTATCCTATTGATATCAAAAATTCAATGAATAATATGGTAAAACATGCTCTATGAGGTTGAAAACAAATATATTATCCTTGACTTGAAGCCATTCATATGAGAATAAGCTCTCCAATCAATAAAACATTATTCACGGTTCTTAATAGTGTTTACCTCTAGTATAAGGGAGTGATCCTATCTATCCTTTCATATCAACATGTTCTAAATCAATTAAATTCAATATGAAATAGAATAACTTACTTTGAAATACCATATGCATCACTTGGTTCCTTCAGACCAATGCAAATGGATGGGAAAACTGAGGTGTTGGGGTTACACATGTAGTTTGGAGATGTTAACAATCTTAGTGATTGTTCATGAAGTATATACCACTAATTTAGAAACCATGACCATGAAATGGAAGGCCATAAACATTACTAACATCACTCAAGTTCATTCACTTTAACTCTTCTTATCATGTATGTACCAAGTGTAAACCATTTGACCTTATTAACCTACCCAAGAGAGTGATGAGAGAGAGAGAGAGATCCATTTTCATCAACATTAGATTTTTCAAAGATACTTGAGCCTATAAATTAATTGTGGGGATCCCAAGATACTTCCCTAAAGCTTCCAAATGTGCTAAACTAGTCTTCTAATTTGTACAACTACCTAAAACTACCCTTTTTTTAATTTATTTCCTTCTTTGTATGTTGAACCTTCATTTTTTTTAGTTTTGAAGTCTTCCTCTGACATTATTTGATAGGTGGTATGATATATTTCATCTTGAAACATTTTTCCTTATGTGTATTTACATATAACTCTTTGACATGACCAAAAGTGACATAAAATGACATTAAGAAAAAGTGAACAAATGTGACAAAGACTAAACATGTTTTATGACATTCAAAGGTGAATCAACCTCATGAATGACCATGGTGAACATTAAAAACCTAGGAAACCTTATAGAGAGTTTTAATATGCACTAATGTTTGACCAAATTTGACATAGGGTAAATTTGGTCAATAGTTACACTATTATAACACATGATGAGCTTTGGGTGGATCATATGTGTACACATAATATTTTTCATTTTATAATTTACTAACACTCTCTTGTAGTGACTTGTCAAGCATTGATCTTCCTAAGTGCATGTCTTAAAGAGTTCACTTATAAATGGTACATAGGCTTATGGTACTTTGTGAGAGATATTATTATCTATGTCATGATTATATCATTCCTAATACTAGATTAACTTACTCAAATTTATCTTTCTACCTACCTACTTCCATCTTTTCTCATTCAAATATCTTAGTTATCTCATATCCTAAAACATTAGCCAGGCTAATATCATCTATTTATCACCTTTTAGCTTATTGTATTTTATAAATGAGTTTGATGTAGTTCTAATATTGCTTTTAGACATTTATATTATATAGGCTTGGTCAAGACCATTTAGTACCAGCCACCATATTTCCATTATATTGATTCAGTTGATGTTATTAGCCTAGTGCTTAGGATCATTTTTAAGTATAAGATCACTATATATACAAGTCATATTGCATTTCAAATATATTAATATACACTATATTTACTTTTCCTTCACTTGCACTTTTTTACTAATTCATATTTTTAAAAGTTGTAGGTAAAATATTGTCTTAAAGGAAGCTTGTCCTTTGTAAGTATTAAAGATCAAATAGGATAAGTTATTAGGATTATTATTAGGTCTTATACCAACCACTTGAGGTCCTCATAACCACAAAAATATCTTGCAAAGGAGAATTTTATAAGGGAGAGATTGATGCTTGATGGGTCCACTCCAAGGTAATTATTTATATCCTTATATTATTTCTTTTATTTACTTCATTTATATTTGTTGCTTGTTGCTTAGTGAATTAAAGTGTGTGTATCCTTGTCTAGGTTCTATTTACACCGAATAAGTTGTTGTAGCTATAGGATTGATTAGACTTGTCTTATTTTATTTTTAATTTCATAGATCCCTATTTTTTAAACATGACACATTACCCATTTTTATCATTCTAACCCTTCTTATTTAATTAACAATACTTTAATTATATAACTACTTGTTAGCCAATTTTGGATACCATAAGTGAGTCTAATCAAAAACTTGTTATTTACCTCATTTTAAATTTTTTGATAACCATCTAAGGTCTTTAAATAATTATTTATGAGTGTTTCCATTTTGTTTTTATCAAATTTTAAGGTTCTTTCGTAAAAGATAAGGTAAAGTTGTTTCTAAGTTATTTAAGCCTTTTAATGTATTTTCCTTACACAAGTCATTATTTTCAATATCAAGGGGGTATTTTGTGATTTATTAACATGTTTAGAGGGTCCTTTTATTTCTTATAAGTTTCATGCTATATCCAAGGCTAACAATTAATTTTAAACCCTCTTTATGCATCATTAACATGTGTAAACTTATCAGCAACCATTTTAAAGCTCCAAAAAGTAGAAATCACATATAAAAGAACTTGTAAATGACTTTTGAGAAGAATTTTAATGTGAAGTTGGTAGGTACATTTCATAATATGAGAGTTTCAAGTTAGAAGTTCCAATGATTTCACTTGTAGGTAGTTATAACACATCTAGTAATAAGCCAAGGAGTGAAAGGATATTTTCAATAAATTAAAGGTGTATTTTACATTCTCCCAAGTGTCTTCATCTCCCTCAGGTGAAACACACATTAAAAAAGCTTTAAAATGTCTAAATAAAGTAAAAACCACTTCCTTTCTTCTATTGAACTCTTGGCAAGCTCATAATGACTATTTTAAGATGCTTGGTATAGATAGGAGAGAGAATTTTAGGTCAAAATATCATAGCCATAGATGAGACCCCCTATGCCCTTCCAAATAAAGGTCATAATTAAGAGTTTTATGGGATAAGCTTTATGAACAAATGCTAATAAGGTAGGGTGGTTTTAAACCCTAGCAAACCCCATGGGTTTAATTTCCTTCTCAAAATTATAGTTTGAGACTCAATGGGTGTTTTTAAAGGGATGGAATATGTTGTTGAGTGTCTCTAGGATCCTCAAAACTACAAATCTAAGATAAACATCTCTAGTTAGACCTCCTCTGGTAAAAATCATTCATATATGTTATATACTAGCGCAATAGTCAGGGTTTTAAGATATTCTAAAGGTAAATTCATAAGTTTAGGCTCATTATAAGCCCTCAATTAGTCTATAGTGTAGACACCTAAATCTAGCCACCAATGAACTCTAATCAAGATTTTGACCAATTTCTACCATAATGCATAATTTAGCCTAAAAACACTAAAGCACATTAAATGAGTTGAAATTGACATATTCAAGTGCCAATTTTATCCAAGGTTTCACTAAATGGGGCAATGTAATTTATGGATAGCTAAATTTGATCAAATCATTTTGAGTCAAAATGCCAATTTTGCACTTGGGTGCTCTGGATTGCTCTTTTCTATAAAATTTCTTGTATGATATGTGTGTCTTTGTTATTTGGTTTTAGAAACATCCTAAATGGGATAATGGATCCAATGCATCTAACATGGACTTCCAATTCTAATCAAGTCAAATTTTGGACCAATAACAAGGCATTCTAATCAATTTGAGTAATTTGTGCACAAAGTGCTTAATCATGCTTAAGAGCTAATTAATCCAAATTAAGGCCTAATAAATAATTCCATGGAAACTTGTTGAAAACTTGTTTTTAGAAATGAATATTGAATATTTGCATCATCAGGTGACCTCATTTCTTGGGAAGACATCCCTAAGCCATAAATGCCATAAATATCAGGATTATGGGTCTTCCATACCTCTTTATTACTCCCATGCCTCTTTAATTTCCCTTATTAAAAATTAATGATGAGTATAATTATGGATTTTAATTACATAATTCAATCAATCCATGACCACACATCCCAATCTTGAGATGGATAGTCATGGTTAATTTTGGTCATTCTTGAAAATTTGTAAATAGAGAGGCCATGAACATCATTTTTAAGCTTAATTTTTGCAAATTTATAATGTAATATTTATTCCAAAAGCTTTATTAAAACTAGTGTTACCATGCCAAGTTGAATCCAAGCCAAGCCAATCCAAAGCCAAAGGTGCCAAGGAGAGATGGAGGTAGCCAAGCTTCCATTTCCAAGGACTTCATGAGCACAAAATTGAGCAAGCCACTACTATAAAGTCATCTATATCATCCAAGTAAGGTTAAGTAATTCTTGTTTTTCCTTACTTTTTATTCATGTTTGTCATTTTTTTTTGTTATTAAGCTCACCCTAGTAACTAGGCATGAAGATGTTAGTTTAGTGTGTTTCTGATTTGGTTTCATTAACTAACATGATATTAATCTCTTATTCTTATTCAAATTCCTAGCTCACATATAGAAATTATCATCAGTTTACATAATTGACTAAAGGTTCTCCAATGCAATAAAATCTAAGTGTGATGAGGGCATGCTGCATAGAATCCCTCTTAGACTGTATCAATATTTTATTTTTCTCATAATTTCATGGATAAGATGCATGGATAAGAGTGAGACTAGGGATTATAGAGGACCCATTTACCCTTTCAATTTATTTTTTAGATAGAGAGTGAAAGACTCTCATCTTTGCGAATGATCATTAAGAATGTAGGGCACTCACAGATTGTCAGGAGGCCCAAAAAGAACCTGATAGATGTATTTGTCTTCTAAATGAACTCAAATAGATTTGTTTCACCTTTTAAACACATGAATATCCATTATAGGTCTCATGAACATATATATGAATTATTATTTGGCATGTGTGGACTAAGAATGTATGAAAACTTGCTTAAAATGTTCTTTCTTGAGCTAATTTTCAAGGCTTTGAGTTAGTTAAGCTCTCCTAAATAGTTGAAGAGATTATCTGAGCCAATATAAAGGTGGTGTTACCATATTAAATTCATTTAATAAGGTTTAATATTTTTATTATAGGCTATAAGTGTCCAAAAAGGCCTAAGTGAAGAAGGGTGACCTATATGGCTTCAATAAATTCAAGTGCATACCTAAACCAAGCTCATAGAAACTCAATCTTGAGTATGTTGAATCTTTAAAGGAAAGGTTGGGTAATAATAAAACTATTATATCTATTATATGGTTCTAATGGGACATTCCTAGTCATCGATAGATATCATATAGTGTTTGGTACAAAACCCTATCTTAAGCATACATATACAAGCCTATCTCTACAGTATGAAGAATTACCAAGGGGTATTGTGATTTTGATTTCCATGGAGGGTTTTAAAATATTTTAACTCCCTTATATAATCTATATACATATTTAACAAAACTTAACTATCCCCAATAGGTTTTCAAAGGTTTCTAATATGCCAAAAAGAGTTATACACGGTCTAAAAGAGTGTTTGCAGTCTTCCAATGCAAAGAGCTTTCCCTTTAAGGATCATCTAAGGTTATCAAATAAGGTTTTAAACTTTATAATTGGTATAAACTAGAAATAAAAGGGTTACATGGCCTAATTAACAAAGGAAGGCAATTTTAATAGCTTAAACAAAAGGAAATGTGGACCTATAGGTTTGTAGACCTTTAGGTCTACATTTTCAAACATGAGATTGAACATTGCATAGAGGAATGAGGATGGAAGATTCAAATAAAGAATGGAGGGGGTAAATCTTTAGAATTTTTATGCAAGTTATAAATAGTGTATACAATCAAAAATACATTATATCTATAAATTAATCCTAACTCAGAGAAGATAGATCCTACTTACACTTTTGATTGGGGATATATTAGATAATTGAGAACATGACTAATATGTGGATCTACTAAACCCAATTAAGGGATCTCTTAATATAATAATATAATTATGGATGGTTACAAATCCTCCAATCAAGTAAAACTATGTAATAACCCTAACTAAGTCCTATATTTTCATATTCACTAAACTAATAACAAGTAAAGTAAAATCTAATCTCATGTTCACCAAAGCTTGTGGCACAAAGTGGGGGTAATAAACAATAAAATTAAACATGAATAGAAAACATATACTCACATAAATGTATATGAAATACTAACACATGGAAGATAAGTATAAATGCATATATATCTACTCTTACAAAATAAGAACAAAGTTAAGAATACTTACCTTTGAAGATGAACCCACCGAGCCTCAATCTCTCCCTTGGCCAAGGTGCTTCATAAGAGTTTATTATGGTATGTAAGGATGATAAGGATAAATCATATTTAGGATACACAACCTATCAATGCATCCAAAAGACTTCTTCATAACACAAGATCTGTATCTTCAAAGAAAGTATGAAACCCTAAGCTTGTTCCTCAAGTAGAATGGTGGATAAGTAGATGTGCAATAGTTCTTAATTCTTATTCTCTTCTCTAAATAATGGAAAAATGATCCTTATATATAGGTATGTTTAACCCTAATCCATTTCAAAGGTTTTGGTTGATAGGGTTGACCCAGTTGACCTAGTATCATTATTGACAAAAACTCACTAAGTTATGGGCTAGGTTAGCCAAGATCTGACCTAGATCCTAAATGAGTTTCACTAAGAAGAGTAAAAGGTCAACCTAGTCAACCTAGTTGTGTAAACTATCAAAAGGGGTTTTAGGTTAGGAAATGGGTACAAAATGTGGTAAAAGACTAGAGGAGTGTACAAGAGAGAATAACAAGCTTAGGGGAATGGTTTTTAGGAGAAAAGTGTTTAGATAACAAATGGAAAAAGGGACAATAATCCTATAAATTACTAATGTTCTGCCCACCCCTTTCTTGGTGTATCCCTTGAGGTGTGAACTTAGAGAGATTGAGACTTGACAGGTTCTTACAAGCTAAAGAGCATTAGTAATTGAAAAAAAAATTAAAATATTATGTGTATACATATGCCCCACTCAAATCTCATCATGTGTCATGTAAGTGTAACACGGGATGGTGCTTTGGTAATAGAACATGACTAAATAATATTGATGCTAAATAAAATGTAGTAAGGAGAAAATAAGATAAATGAAAGGATAGAATTGAAAAACACATACATCTACTTACCTTAGTTCTATAGATAAATAAGGAGATGCAAGAGATGTGAAGGCACCTAATATGAGGAAAATTAGGTGAACTTGTAGAGATTAGTGTAAAAAAAAGCAAAAAATTAAAAAAAAAAAAAGGAATATAGGCATATAGTAGTGGAAAATATTCTCTATGAATTCATGATTCTATAACTTTTTATGGTTAAAAAAATGAGTTAGTAAAAACAAAGATATGATCAAAATAAGGAATCTGATGGTCAATATTTGAAAGGTAAAGAATTATGAATATTAACTTTAAATAGGGTGAAAAGAAAGTCATTTGCTTATTGTTTGACTTATTCTGAGAGAAAAATAGAGATTTGAGAGACTAAATGAAAGTGGAAAGAGATAAGATGGTGAGGAGATGATAGTTAAGATGAGGATGATTTCAAATGGGGATCCCTAGTGATGAGAAAACTTCATGATATTCTAGATGGGGTGATGATGCCATTCAACCCTACCACATTGGATGATCCCATGGTACCATCTTCCTCAATTCAAGTGATCTAGTTTATACTAGTAGGAGAGGTTGTGAGATAGTTAAAAATACATGGAGTGAGATAAATCCACCATTAGGGGTGGGAGAAGGAGAGGCACAGGTATGGTAGGTCATGGCTTAGGAGAGAGCCATACATTTGGCTACCACTATTATGTTAGGATAGGTATAGGCCCAGGTGGCTTACTTATAAGGATAAGTAGAAGGATTGATATCTCAAACATCCTCTTTATAGCATACTAGTTAGAGGTGACTGTCTAAGGCATCTATGGGCAGTGTGGCTAGGCCATGAGATAGATATGATAGGGCCCAACATTAGAGTTGCAGCGATGTATATTTGTATTTTATATCAAAAACACATGATATATATATATATATATATATATATATATATATATATATATATATATATATATTACATTGAGAGTTGGATTTTGATCTTATGTGTTTGTATTGTGGTTATGGTTGTAGATGAATGAATATATTTCTTTATAGCACATGTATTTTTCTTTGGTTATATATGCTATAGGAGATATATGTGTGGTGTTTTCTTATCTAGTATTATGTAAGACACATACATGGTTAAAAATAAATAGGCAAAAAAGACTTGACAAAGTATAATTAATCAAAAAAAATGTACTATACACTATTTCACATTGGAAAATGCATAATAAAAAAAAATGACTAAGTATAGGAAACCAAAGAGTGGTAAACAAGATGGTAAAAAAAATTGTTAAACCATAAAAAAAAATGGCACCAAATTAAACAAGTAAAATCACACTAAATCACATTGGGAAGTATTAAAATAATGTAATAAAGTGGAAAGCACATGAAAGACTAATGGTATAAAAATAAATCAAGTGAGTTAATTAATCATACTAAATCATGGTGGGAAGTATAACAGATAAACAAAATTGGTTAAAATGGTCTTAAATTAATCACACTAATTCATGGTGGGAAGTATTAAAAACTTAAGAAAAGTGGTTGGATTCTTACATGCAATCGGAAAATAAGAAGATAAAATTGGAAAGATAATGAAGTAGGAATAAAACATATTAAATAAAGATGGGAATCATGTCCATGGCATGGAACTCATAATAAATCACATCTTATCTCATATTTGACACATGTAATTGTGTTGTGACTTGGATATTGGAAAATTTTGTGAGGAAGGTTAGGTCCTATCCATGGTCTTACATGGCAACACACAAAGGACTCACCAATGAGGTGGAATTAATGTGAAAATTTGGTAAAAGGGGATGTTTGGAATGGTAATTTGAAAATTTTGCTAATTTGTGAGGAAGGCGAGGTCCTATCCATGGTCTTACAATGCAACTCATAAATGGAATCCCTAGGGGACCGATTAGTGAATAAAATAATATTTCTCAAGGGGAGAAATTTAGGATTCTAGGGAGTGAAAAAGGGAATGTAAAAATAATAACATTGGAATCTTATGAGAATACCTTATAAGACATGAGGAACACTAATTACATGAGAAGACATTAAGTGACTAGTGACCATCAATATATAGATGATACTTATTCGCTATAAACATAACATTATGTAGGCAAATAAGTGTGCTGATAAGATAAACTCATGTAGGTAGTTTTGAACAAGAAAATTAAAATGGACCTACCTTCCCACAACATATTCCCCATTCCTTACGACCCCTTATATAAAATAAGAAGATAAAAGTGGAAAGATAATGAATTAGGCAAAAAACATACTAAATCAAGATGGGAAGCATGTCCATGATGTGGAACTCATAATCAATCACATATTATCTCATATTTGACACATGTAATTATGTTTTGACTTGGATTCTAGAAAATTTTGTGAGGAAAGCCAGATCCTATCCATGGTCTTACACTAAAACTCACAAAGGGAACACCAATTAAGTGGAATTAATGTCAAAATTTGGTAAAAGGGGATGTTTGGAATGGTAATTTGAGAGGAAGGCCAGGTCCTATCCATGGTCTTACAATACAACTCAAAAATGGAGTCCATAGGGGAGTGATTGGTGAGAAAAACAATATTTTTTAAAGGGAGATATTAGGATTATAAGGAGTGAAAAAGGGAATGTAAAAATCATAACGTAGGCATCTTATGAGAAGACCTTAGAAGACATTGTTGACCAATTTTGACTTTTTAATCAAATTGGAGCACCCTTAGTAAAAAATTTAATTTTTAGGTCTATAAGGGGGTCTAATATATTTTCATGAGGTTAATTATAGGTAATTTTATTTCAATTAATGTTTTACTAGCTTTGGTCATTTGTTTTATAGATCCATTTTTCTTTTTAAGTCATTTCAAGGGTCAAAAATGGTGCATTTAATGCTTTATATAGGTTTATTGGGAAATATAAAAGTGTAAAAAGGTGATTTAATTCTCCATGTGTCCCTATAAGTCTTATTCAACTGAAAAAACTAAAAATTTGTAGGCTCATTCAGAGAAAAGTCAGTTTTTTTAAAGAAAAGGAAGAAAATGACATATGTACAGCCTTTTAGGAGATGTGCCACATGGAGTAAGGTCATGTAACACCTATAAATATTAATAACACTCATATATATTCTTTTTTTGATCTGAAATTTTCATTTCTAAGCCAAAACCATTCAACTCCCTTTTTGATCTTCTTGGCAGACTGAAGTGACTTGCAAGTTTTTGCTCAGTATGATTAACACAAGGGGTTTCAAGTTAGATTATCTTGGGATACTATTATAAACTAATATAAATTAAAATAATAATAATAATTTTTATAAATGGTCAAATTTTCTTCATGAACCATCCATTTGAAGTGGACTATTTAAAATTGCTTGCTAATTTATGCACCCTATCAGTTTTCTCTTGGTTTGAACTGCTCCTTACAAACCAGTTGCTAATATTTTATCTAAAATATGTTGGAAATGTCTCCTTATGTCTCCAATTATTTTTTTCATGTTTAAATATGTTTTTATGGGTAAATTACATCAAATTTATAGACTTGTCTTTTTTGGGTGTAACAGGCAGTTTTCTTCATTTTACAGAGTTTTATGCTTTAACAATGGATCCAAGAAGTTGTGATGATTTATTTATTATGTTAAAAATGTTATTTTTATCTCATTTTATCTCAAATTACTTTATCTAAAACATTTTTTTGTAATCTTACAGTCATATACCACACACACAATTTTTTCATCAATGGACACCTTTAGGTGCTTTCATGAAGGTTTCTCAATGTTGGATTGGAAGTGTATAGGCTTGTTATAAGTTTTAATCATCCTAATTTTTAATTTAAAATGTAATTTAGGATAACATACTTTATTTATAAGGAAAACCCCTTCAATACATTGACAAATTCATCTTCACTGCCCATATGGGCAACTCAACCTCCATCTACAGTAATCCCCTCTATGATGTCATACTAAGACCAAAATTTTGATAGGTATTAGATATTATAAAAGTGATAATATTGAATTTTTACACTTGTATAGTTTGTATTATATTTACATAAGCACAAGTGATTTTCATACTATCAAATGCTTGACCATTGCTTGAGTTTATAAAGGTCCATCTATAAGTGGTAATAGCAGAGAGATGGAGACATCATGTTGAAGCATTGAAGAATGATTGGAAAGCCTATTTTAAGTCCTATAATGTGAATTCACCATGTTATAATTTTTAAAAATTAAAATTTGGAAAAATTAAGTTGAGAATCACATCCATGTGATGACTAAATTTTTAGGCCCATAATCCGTATTTTGAGCAAATAGAGGCCCAAAGGGTTTTGATGACCTCTTTAAACATGCCCCCTAAAGATTTAAATGCATATTAAGGATTGGTCCATGTATTAATATAATATAAAAATACATCAAATAATTTTGAGGATAGGAGTATGAAAGGGAGACAGTTATTATAAGGGATAAACTTGCCATTTTATGACTGAAAGCATATAGTAACATCTATAGGTCCTAAATTGTAAAAGACTTTTTCCTACTCTCAATATGATAATGAAACTTTTTGTCATGATAGGAATAATTCCTATGACTCAAATTGAATTCCATATTATAAATACCATCCAAAAATAATGGTACCTTGTTTTGGGCCCCTCCCTCACATACCATGTCTATACAATGTCAAAATGTCTACCTACAGTAGGGTAGGTTGGCAGTGACCTATGAACATGTGTTTGATGGTGCTTTAACACATTAAAGGTGATTATAAGATAATATAAAGTACTTAAATGATTTTATATGTCTTAATTATGGTTATAATCAGAATTTTATGACTTGGAACAAATGGATTACACCTACAGGTAAGTCAGTTGCAAATAATCTTAGTCAGATACATAGTGATCCAAAACTTGATGAAGGATGGTGATTTTAAGGTCTTAAATAATGGACATGGGTTAAAATATAAGTTTAACTTCAAAATGGATCCAAAATATCTTTCTATATCAAATCCAAAGCTCTATATAGGTGTTTTCTCACCTACAATAGACTAAGTCAAGTATCGTAGTCCAATCAATAGAGACTTAGCTTTTTGGGGTAAAATGTGCATTATCATGGTGAATGGAGACCTAACCTTGATTTTAAAGTGTATGAACACTTCAAGGTATATTTTTATGAATTTATGAGTTATATAAAATATAAATCCAACTCACATAGACATCTAAAAGGCTCCATGAACATCTACAACCAACTAGATGACTGTGTTGGTAGGTAACAGGGTATCTAGGTGATGATACAAGCCTAAGTGTGAAAAATCAATGGATGAAGGAAATATAAAGATTAAAATCAATAACCAAAAAATATTTAAAGGTATAATAAATAATAATATATGGTTTCAAGATCCAATTTATGCATAGATAGCCTACAGGTGTCTCCCCTAAAAGCAAACACAGTCATTTGTGCATGAATAGTATTGAAGGTTTTCAACCCCAAAATGGGAGAAAATAAAATTCATGTTTTAATTTCAAATTATTATAGCTTAAATTAATTTATAATATTTCCTTAAAGGTCCAAAATCATGTAAACAACACCTATAGGTTAGTAAATAGGGTTTTTCTTAGTCATACACAAAAACGCAGTTTGAGCCCAAAGAATGGATAGGGTTTCAAAGTATATGGAAATATAAAATGATTATAATTATCATGTTACATGGTAATCCTTTAATTTATTGACCCAATCACACATTAATTTGAAGTGAACCTATAGGTGAGCCTTTATTTTGAAGCAAACACATTCAAGTATGGTAACACAGTCATGACTAGGTAGAGTGTATAAGAGGAAGAGTATATGAAGAGTGATGACCTTAACCAGACATAGGAAAATATATCATGATAATTACCATGAAAATATACCTCATTAAAATAAAATCATGCATAAAATTAACCCTCACTTAAGGCAAACTAAATCCATGAAAAGCAAACCCTATACACAGGCCTTTACATACGTTTGTCTTGTGTTTTGGGTGAGTTAAGGGAAAATATGACCTAACCAAGAGATGAAATTTTTTTAATGGAATTATGGAAACTTAAATAATCCTATTAAAGTGTTTTTTTTGTTATACAAATATGGGAAGTACCCCTAATGTTTTCTCAGATAGGGGTACTTCCTCTTATGCATGAAACTGATAGATTTGGGGAATTGGGGAAAATGAGTAAACGAGAGGATAGTTAAATCCTTAAAAAAGGTTTTTTAAATTGATTAAAATAAATTAAAATCATTAAAAATAACCAAAAAAGGATGAAACCTATCAGACTTGTTTAGACTCCTAAGCTTGCAGGTAGGTATGTTAAAGCCTTGAAAGGACCTAATGCCAAATAGGGGGTCAGTTTCCATTACAACCTTGGGTAATATATATAACCCATTGAATAATTTTTAAAAGTTTAATTTATATTTTTTTAACTACTCATAAGTAGGTAAATATTTAGGAGGTCATTTTTAGACTTGGAAGTACAAATAGGCATACTAGGCACACTAAGACCTAGTGTCTAAAAGGGAAGTCATTTATACTTTTGGAATTAGAAATGATTTTAAACCTATTATAACATGTTCATATATCTACTACATAGGTGTTTCATCTTTAAAATTGTAGAGGGAACATCAAAAAAACAATTTTTGGGTCTAAAAGCAACTCAGGCATATAGGAAACATGAAAATAAGCATGAGAAGCCAAGTTCCAATGCTCATATCTCCCACAAATGTTTGCATGGTGGAAAAATAAATTTATGGTGGTTATAAGGGTCCCCCAAGAGAACTTTTTTGTATTTTTTTGGAAACTTGGAAGTCCAAGTTTTATGAACAATCCTTAAGACCCAAAATAGGTATAAAACCCTTGCAAACCCCTTGAAGGAACCAGTTTTGTAAAATGGAGTTGGAGATGCCATATAAGGACATATTTTGACCATAATTATTATCATAAGTTTTAGAATAATCCCCTAGGATAATCCACACCATGATGAATTGTACATAATTATACGAATTGGGGAAGAAATAGACTTTTTCTAACTATTTTATGTGTTGTGTAGGCTATAGGATAATTTAGGAGATGAAACAAAGTTTTATAGAAATATTGACACTTATAACTCCTCATATTAAATTCATTACATTAAATAACTTATAATTTCCCTAACTAGGTGTTTTAACTCAACCAATCAAATATGTCATATTGGATAAGCTAGAGAGAAGAGAAGAAATCTTTAAGTAAAGTGATTTTAAGGTGACCCTAATGATTACAAGGATATGGAGGGTCTTGAAACATGTAAACCAATACCTTTTATTTTATTTAATGAAAAATTTAATCCAAATTTGAATAAAAGTGTGCAAGGTGCATGAGAAGGAGGTTTCCTAGTGTGCAGGTGATAATGTCTCTCTTCCAAGTGATTCCAAAAGACCAGGCATGTAAAAAATGCATGGAGATGCATGTATTAGAGCCTCCATTTCCATTATAATAAATTTACCTTCCCTTTATCAATTACAAGTCACTCAAACAATCCTAATCTTGAAGGTAGTTTTTTATGAAAGAAATGGAGTTTTAGGCCACTTTGCATAACTTTGATGACTTGGATTGACACTTTTTTCTCCTAACCTTACAT
The DNA here is from genome assembly GCA_037957365.1 of Torreya grandis. Lineage (NCBI taxonomy): Eukaryota > Viridiplantae > Streptophyta > Pinopsida > Cupressales > Taxaceae > Torreya > Torreya grandis. The sequence goes on from JARHVA010006413.1 coordinate 582,159, forward strand.
GGTTCAACCCATATCCTCTTACCATGCATAGATAAATATTATTCTCATATTGAAAAGTGTCCTTGTGACCCTTGGGCTTCTCTCTCTCTCTCTCTCTCTCTCTCTCTCTCTCTCTCTCTCTCTCTCTCTCTCTCTCTCTCTCTCTCTCCTCTCTCTCTCTCTCTCTCTCTCTCTCTCTCTCTCTCTCTCTCTCTCTCTCTCTCACACACACACACACACACACAAACTCTATAAGAATTAGCCATTTTGGCATTATATGGATGCTCCACTTGAGTATGGTGAATCCCTTCTCATTTGTATACCTTTTGATTAATAAAATTACTAAGTGTTACCTATTCGTGACTATTAATAAGTGTGAAGACTATGGATTCCTAGCATGTGGTCTCATTCTTTCACCTTGTTTGCAGTTGGAAAAATTCTTCTTGCAGAGCATGTGAATTATTTTAGGGGATGTGAAATTTTGAGTGAGTTATTATTTTCATTAGTTCCATTCAAGGCCTCTTGTATATTCCTCCTAAATTTTCACATTCATCCATGACCTCACAATGTAGCAATGATGTGAGAAGATGAAGATTGAAGGAGTGTATTTTTAGTTTCTTTCTTGGTCTCAAGTGTAGAATGTAATTGGTTGGAAGTCATCGAATTGATTTAGTGTATCACCCCCTTAGTTTATATTTGATTTAATTTATCTCTCTCTATTTTCATCCCCAAAAATTAATTAGTAGGTCCAATCCATATTGGTACATCAAGGGAGTTAGCCCTATCTAGAGACTCACCTCATTCCTTAGGCTACCCACAAGCTTAGAGGTGAATTTATTATGCCACTTAGATGAGGAGAGATTTTCATCTCCTCAAAGGGTGAATATCCAAGTGAAAATAGTTTTTTTCACACCTTATTGGACTCTTGTTCCAAGATTTGGAAGATTTTTGGTGGTCCTTCAACACATCATCCTTTGAAGGCATCTTTTCAAGCATCAATGGTGACTCTGAAGACATATCAACTGGTCAAGCAACCCAATTTTTCATTTTAAGATTTAAAATTTTTCTTTATGTCCTTAATTTCAATGAAGTTTCATGGCTAACCTTGTATTTGAGTTTTTCTCTCTACAAGTTTAAGAAACATATCCATCTTGTCCCATTCCTTATCAATATGAACAAGTTCTTAGTCAAAAATGTTATGATTATTATCAGTCCCAATATGACCATATTCATCCCTATCATGAGTTGTATCAGTCTTATATCCAGCCTTCTCAATGTTTTACCCCTCATATTCAACCTAGTCCTTTTACTAATCATCCCATTTCCACCTTCAAGCAAGCACTTTTGGGCTACGAGAGATACATGTTAGATCTTGACACACAAAGAGGATGTGGTATAAAAGTTCCTAATCATGTAATTCAAAAGGTAAGAGATGCATTGGATTTGTTTAAGAGATAATGGGTACCTATTGAGAGAACCAATTGGCAAAGGCTCACAAGTGAGATGCTTGATGTGAGTGGTTTAGTCTCTTCCTTATAGGATAGGCTAGATGTTCATGAAAGGCAACCTCACCATACTGATCAACCTTCATATCCATTTGTCCAATTTTCATACCAACCATAAATGACCCTTACTCATAAGCCAAATAAAGCCCATTAAAGTCATCATTTTTCAAATCATTTAGAAGAGAGAGTTGAAATAAGAAATCTTATGTTTGAGGAAAATCTTGATGGGAAAATTGATTTGGCAAATATGCATTTGCAACAATCCATGTTGGCAAAAAAATAATTGGATTTCAAGCCTTCATTTCCCTCTCACATTTCATCCCCACCACCTCAAAAAGAGACTCATAATCCCAATGTACTAAGTTGGAATAAAATAGTGGAATCATAGGGAAAGGAGGACAAAAGTCTTGACTAAAAGTGTGAAATTGAGAAGACATCTAATCCTAACATCCTAAGTTGGAGAAAGATAGTATATTCATGGTGTAATAATTAAGATAAAATCATTATCCAAGAGTGTGAAGTGGAAAATGGATTTGATCCTTTACAAGTCCCTCTCACTCTTCCTCAAGAAGCCTCTCATATTCTATGGTAGCCTTCATGCAATCCTTATCCCCATGATGAATCCTATTAAATTCAAGAGAAGATTTTTCAAGAGGACCTAGCCAAGAAAATAGAGAAATTAGAAGTAAAAATGAGATTTCTAATTCAAGGTGAGATGGAAGGTTTAGACCCAAAACAATATCCTATGCCTAAACACACCCCATCTCCCCTTCCTCAAGAGCTTCCTAAAGAGTCTCTTACCTTGCATTCTCAATCTGACCTTGAGCTCTATATTCCACCTCTACCAACTAGTTCATATTGTCCTTACCCCATCACCCTTTACCTTGATGGACCTATGGTTTGGGAACCAAAGGAGGATCATCTAGTTGAAAAAAAAAGAGAACTCTTGCTTGAAGAAAACCTACCTCCTTGGTATCCTCGTTGGCCTAGATCACATGATTTCAAGATGCCTATTCTTGGCATCACCATGAAGGAGGTTAAAGATATTTAAGATTTTGAAAATAAAAATTAGATTATAGTAGTTGATACATAACTTGAGAGCCCAAGAGAGGTCCTAGGTGTTGAAGAAGAGGTGTATCCTTGTGTTGAATCTCTTTCCTTGGTTGATTATGAAGAATGTTTTATTTGTGTTGAAGAACCTATCTTGAGAAAATAAAATGAAGAGGAACATGCTCAACTCATGACTGATCGAGAAGACCACATGAGTTTTTATGAGGAGGATATTACCATAGGGACTCCCCTTGGTGAACAAAAAGATAAGTCACAAGATTTTACCTCCATTTTTAAAGTGAAATGTGTTATCAAAAAGGGATAAGATTTTCAATCTATCCCTCAAGAAGTGGCAGCCTTAGGAGAGTTTCATGAGATCATGATAAAGGATATACCTTTTTAAGATGATCTTATCAAGGATGAATAAGAGGTAACTTCTTGTGTGAAAATTTTAGATTGGGTTGATAAAGAAGGAAGACTTCCTTTTTCCAAAGAGGAAGAAATAATCATTAACACTTTCATCACCTTGAAAGATACCATGGATGGACTAAGAGAGGTTCTTAATCATCCTTTGTATGACTTGTTTTAATTCATGAGAGTAGGTTATACTCCTCTCTAATGAGGCTATTATCTGGTCAAATATGGAGAAGGCAACATTGGTACACAAGTAAGTATGCAAAGGAAAAGCATCCTTTCAAATCTATATTTTCAAGAAGCATATGCATTTGATGATGTTATTTTTGAATTTATCTAGATGGGATATCATCTTATTAATTATTTTTTAGAAACACATCAGATCTTGAAATATGGAACAAGCTCTTATTGGCCTCAATCTTCCTAAAAACATGAAACCAATCCTCTTGCAGACATGAATTTTAAGGAGATACAAGTTGAATATGAAATGAAGAGTGGGCAGAAGCATGAAATGTGTGAAAATTTTCAAGAATAGTATATCTACATTGGATACTTGTTTAAGTATTATCTACTTGAGATTATATCAATTGAAGTGTCAAGGAAGAGGTCTGGTCCACAAAACACTCAATCCAAAGAGAAGCATGCTTGGCACTATGTTTCATCTCACTATGAAGATGATTCAAGAATTTTCCATTTTGATCATATAAAATATTTATGTTTATTTTCTATTTTTTCATAATAATTTGTTTCCTAATTCCCCTAGGTACTTAGGCACATGTGTGTGTCTTGTGCATTTGCTTTCTTCATTATGTGTGTCTTTTTTCTTTGTGTGGTTGAGGTAATCTTAGTGTCTTGTCTTGATAAAAGGTTTGTGGTCAATGGTCAAAGTTTTATGTTAATATCAGTCCTTAGATGACTCCTAATCCCAATGGACTGATAAGGCTACTGGTATAGTTAGTATAACAGGCATACCACCCTTATGAGTCATGAATTTGTTGACCAATTTTGACTTTTTAGTCAAATTAGGGAACCCATAGTAAAATTTTTACTTTTTAGGTCTATAATTGGGTCTAATATCTTGTCATGAGGTTAATTATAGGTTATTTGATGTCAATTAATGTTGTACTAGCTTTGGTCATTTGTTTTCTAGGTCTATTATTCATTTTAAGTCATTTTAAGGGTCAGAATAATGTATTTAATGATTTGCATGGGTTTATTTCGAAATATGCAAGTGTAAAAAGGTTATTTCATGATACATGTATGTCTATAATTCTATTCAACTGACAAAACTGAAAATTTGTAGGTTCATTCAAAGAAAGGTTAGCTTTCTTAAAGAAAAGGAAGAAAATGGCATATGTACAGCTTTTTGGGTGATGTGCCACATGGAATAAGGTCATGTAACACCTATCCATCTTCCTAAAACTCATATATATTGTTTTTTTGAGATTAAAGTGAAATTTCCAAGCCAAAAGCATTCAACTCCCTTCTTGCTCTTCTTGGCAGACTAAAATGACTTGCAAGTTTTTGCTCAGTATGGTCAACACAGGGGGCTTAATGAAAAATAATATTGGGGTAATATTATACACTCATATACCTTAAAATAAATATAATAATTTATATAAATTTTTAATTATGCTTCATGAACCATCCATTTGAAGTGGATTGTTGCACCCTATCAGTTTTCTATTGGTTTAAATAGCTCCATAAAAAATAGTTGCTAAAATTTTATCTATAGGATTTTTTAAATGTATCCTTATTCCTCCCATTATTTTTTTCATGTTTCAAGATGTTGTTATGGGTAAATCACATCAAATTTACAAACTAGTCTTTTATGGGTGTAATAGGCAATTTTCTTCATTTACAGAGTTTTGTGCTTTGGAAATGGATCCAAGAAGTTATGATAATTTATTTATTATGTTCCCAATTTTATTTTTATCTAATTTTATCTCAAATTAATTTTTCCAAATTATGTTTTCATAAGCTTTCAATCATATACCACACACACAATTCTACCATAAATGGACACCTTCAGGAGCTTTCATGAAGGTTTCTCACTGTTGAAATGGAAGTGTAGAGGCTTGTTCTAAGACTTAATCATATTGAGGTTTCATTTAAAATGTAATTGATTAGAACCCACTTTATTTATAAGGCAAACCCCTTCAATACATTTAAAAATTCATCCTCACTACCCATATGTGCAACTCAACCTCCATCTATAGAAATCCCCTCTATGATGTCATACTGAGATCAAAATTTTGATAGGTGTTAAACAATTTAAGAGTGATAATATTGAATTTGTACACTTTGACAGGGTGTATGATATTTCCATAATCACAATTTCCTTGCATACTATCAAATGTTTGACCATTTCCTGAGTTTATAAAGGTCCACCTACAAGTGGTAATAGCAGAGAGATGGAGACATCATGTTGAAGCATTGAAGCATGATTTGAAAGAATATTTTAAGTCCTATCATGTTAATTCACCATGTTAGACTTGTTAAAAGGTAAAATTTGGAAAAATCAAGTTGAAAACCACATCCATGTGATGAATAAATTTTCAGGTCCATAATCCCTATTTTGAGCAAACAGAGGCCCAAGGGGTTTTGTTAACCTCTTTAAACATGCCCCCTAAATATTTCAATGAGTCTTAAGGATTGTTTCATTTATTCCCATCATATTACAAGACCTCCTCTAATTTTTATGATATGATTATGAGAGGGAGATATTTAGTAGAAGGGCTAAAATTACCATTTTATGACTAAAAGTATACAGTAATATCTACAGGTCCTAAATTGCAAAAGAATTTTTCCTACTCTCAATATGATAATGAAACTTGTTGTCATTCTAGGAAGACTTATTATGAATAAAATGGAATTACATATCATAAAAACCATCAATAAATAATTTTACCTTGTTTTGGGCCCCTCCCTCACATACCTTATCTATACAATGTCAATATGTCTACCTACAGTAGGGTAGGTTGGCAGTGAGCTATGAACATGTTTTTTATGGAGATTTAACACATTCAAGGTGATTATAAGGTAAGATAAATTACCTTAGGGATTTTATAGGTATTAAGGATGGTTATAATCATCATTTTATGACTTGGAGAAAATGAATTACACCTAAAGGTAAGTTAGTTGCAAAAAGTCCTAGTCAGATAGACAGTGATCCAAAACTTGATGAAGGATGGTGATTTTAAGGTCTTCAAGAAGGGAAATGGGTCAAATTATAAGTTTAACTTAAAAATTTATCCCAAATATCTTTCCACATCAAATCCAAAGCTTTAGATAGGTTTTTTCTCACCTACAGTAGACCAAGTTGAGTGTCACAGTCTAATCAATAGAGACTTAGCTTTTTAGGGTAAAATGTGCATTATCATGGTGAATGGGGACCGAACCTTTATTAGATAGTGTATGAAAACTTAAATTTATATGTTTATTATTTCATGAGTTATATAAAATATAAATGCAACTCACATAGATGTCTAAAAGTCTCTATTAACATCTACAACCAACTAGATGATTGTGTTGGTAGCTAGCAGGGTATCTACGTGATGATGCAAGACTAAGTGTGAAAAATCAATGGATGAAGGAAATATAAATATTAAAATAACTCAATAAAATACCTTTAAATATTTCATAAATAATAATATATGGTTTCAAGGTCCAATCTAAGCATAGATAGCCTACAGGTGTCTCCCCTAGAAATAAACATAGTCATTTGTGCATGACTGGTATTAAAGGTTTTCAACCCCAAAATGGTGAGAAAATCAAATTAAAATTTGAGTTTAATCTTATAATATATTAAATTAATGTTTAATATTTAATTAAAGGTCTAAAATCATGTAAACAACGCCTACAAGTTAGTAAATACGGGTTTTATCAGTCATACATAAAGAAACATAGTTTGAGCCCAAGGAATGGATAGGGTTTCAAAGTATATGGAAATATCAAATGATTATAATTATCATGGTCTATGTTAATCCTTTAATCTCTTGAGAAAATTATAAATTAATCATAATTGAACCTACAAGTGGGTCCTTATTTTGAAGCAAACACAGTCAGGGATGGTAACACAGTCCTGACTAGGTAGTGTGTATGAGAGGAAGAGTATATGAAGAGTAAGGGCCTTAACCAAAAAAATTAAAATATATAATTATCATTAACATGTAAATATACCTCATTTAGATAAAATAATTCATATAAATAAACCTCACTTAAGGTAAACTCAGTCCATGAGAAACAAACCCTATACACAAGCCTTTAGATAAGTCTATCTTGTGTTTTGGGTGAGTTAAGGGGTCATATGACCCAGCCAAGAGATAAAATTTTATATATTCATTATTGAAGCTTTAATAATCCTATTAAAATTTTTGTTTTTTTTTTTAAATACGGGAATTACCCCCTATTTTGTCTTAGATAGGGGTACTTCCCCTTGTGCATGAAACTATTAGATTTGGGGAATTGGGGAAAAAGAGTAAACCAAAGGATAGGTAAATACCTATAAGAGGTTTTATAAGCTGAGGAACATTAATTAAAATCATAGAAACTAATCATAGAATGATGAAACCTATAATAATGGTCTATAATCCTAACCTTATAGGCAAGTTTGTTAAAGCTTTGAAAGGACCTAATGCCAAATAGGGGATCAATTTCCATTCCAACATTGGGTAAGATATATAACCCATTAAATCATATTTAAAAGGTGAATTTATATGTTTTTTAACTACTAAGAAGTAGGTGAATATTTAGGAGGTCATTTTTGGACTTGAAAGTACAAACAGGCATACTATGCACACTAACACCTAGTGTCCAAAAGGGAAGTCATTCATAATTTTAGCATTAAAAATGATTTTAAACATATTATAACATGTTTATAGAGCCACTATATAGGTTTTTAATCCTTAATATTGTATAAGGGACATCAAATAAACCATTTTTGGTTCTAAAAGCAACTCAAGCATATAAGAAACATGAAAACAAGCATGAGAAGCCAAGTTCCAATGCTCATATCTCCCATGAAGGTTTTCATGGTGGAAAAAAAAATTTGTGTGGTTATCAGGGTCCCCTAAGATCAATTTTATATAATAAAACTTGGATGTCCAAGTTTTATGAACAATCCTTAATACCCAAAACAGGTATAAACCCTTACAAACCCCTTGAAGGAACTAGTTTTGGAAAATGGAGTTATATATTCCATATAAGGAAATATTTTGACCATAATTATTATTTTATTTTTTATATTACTCCCCTAATATACTCCACACCATGATGAGTTGTATGAAATTGTATGGATTGGGGCAAAAATAGACTTTTTCTCACTATTTTACATGTTGTGTAGGCTACAAGAAGAGTTAGGAGATGAAACCAAGTTTGAGAGAAATATTGACACATATAATAACTCTGAATATTCATCTAATTCCATGAATAATCTTATAATTTCCCCAACTAGGTTTTTCAACTTCACCAGTCAAATCTGGCATATTGAGCAAGCTAGAGATAAGGGAGGAAATATTCAAGTAAAGTGATTTTAAGGTGTCCCTAATGCTTCCAATTCCATTTATGGTCTTAATAAATTTCAAACACTTCTTTTTATGTACTTTAATTAAAAAATAAATCCAAATTTGAAGACAAGTGTGCAAGGTGCATAGGAAGGAGGTTTCTTAGAGTGCAGGTGATGATATCTCTCTTCTAGGTGATTCTAAAAGACCAAGAAAGAAACCAATGCATGTATATGATTTTATTATATTCCCCCACATCCATTAAAATAATTTTACCTACCATTTATCATTTATAATTCACTCAAACATGCTTAATCATGAAGGCATTTTTTTATGAAAGAAAAGGAGTTTTAGTCCACTTTGCATAACTTCGATGACTCAGATTGACACATTTTGATCCTAAACTTGAATTTTTATACCAATATCCTCTTTCCATGCATATATAAATTTTATTATTATCTTTAAAAGTGTCCTTGTGACCCTTGGACTTCTCTCTTTCTCTGTCTCTCTCTCAAACTCTATATAAGTTGGCTATTTTGGCATTGTATAGATGTTCTACCTGAGTATGGTGAAGCCCTGCTCATTTTTATACCTTTTGATCAATAAAATTATTAAGTTTTATCTATTCATGATTTTTAATTAGTGTGTTCCACTTGAATGATGAATCATTTTTAGTGAAGATTATGGATTCCTAGCATGTGGTCTCATTTTTTCACCTTGTTTGTAGTTGGAAAACTTCTTCTCACAAGTCATTATTATTTTAGGGGATGAGAAATTTTGAGTGAGTTATTATTTTCATTAGTGTCATTTAAGGCCTCTTTTCTATTCCTCCTATCTTTTCACATTCATCCATGACCTCACAATGTAGCATTGATGTGAGAAGATGAAGATTGAAGGAGTGTATTTTTAGTTTGTTTCTTGGTCTCAAGTGTAGAATGCAATTGGTTGGAATCCATAAAATTTATTTGGTGTATCAACCCCTTAATTTATATTTTATTTTAGTTATCTTTCTCTATTTTCACCCCCCCAAAATTAGTGTTAGGTTCAATCCATAGTGGTACATCAAGGGAGCTAGCCTTATCTAGAGACTCACCTCATTCCTTAGGCTACCCACAAGCTTAGATGTGATTCCATTATGCCACTATATGAGGAGATATTTTCATCTCCTCAAAGGGTGAATATTTAAGTGATAACAGACATGAGGCACATTAAGGGCATGAAAAGACACTATGTGACTACTGACCATTAATATACAAAGGATACATATTCATTATAGACACAAAGCTGTGTAGGAAAATAAGTGTGCTACTAAGATAAACTCATGTAGGTAGTTTTGAATAATAAAACTAAAATGGACCTACCTTCCCACAACATTTTCCCCATTCCTCAAGAGCCCTTATAGAGACATTGGTTTATAGCAAACATTGGGTACTTACATGAGAAAGTAGATATCACTAAAAGATTTTATATTCTCCTTTTCTAATCTACTGGCCTACCACACCCTAATGAACCTAAATTATAATTTGAGGTCATATGTGGAGTTTTAAATTGAATTAAAATAAGGATATGTGCTTATAATCATGTATTTTAGTGTGATTTAACTTTTGATAATTTTGACTGTTATCTTTTAGATAATTGCCTTGTGTTAAATGATTTGGATTTTGAATGTTTTTATGGCTTTTAATATTCCTTATACATACAAACTTGGAATGACCAATCATGAGAGATGGAGTGATACACATGAATTATATTTAGTCTTTAGGCTAAAGGAATCTAAGTATCCAAAGACAAGGCTGAATAGAATACTTAGGCTTAATTATGAACTAGTATGTTATCTCAAGTCTCAACCATGTATATGTTTAGTTTGTGAAAGGGAATAAAGGGGACTAAAATGAGATCTAGAGTGGACTGGTAGAAGGATCTTATAATGATATGAATTTTTTACTAATTGATCACATGGTAAATAATGAATGACTAAAGGGAGCAAGGTTTGTATAACCAAGTCATAATAACTATTATCCATATTTATAGAGATAAGATAGCAAACAATCAGGAAAAAGAATAAGGAAATCATAAGAAAATTAATTCAAGAAGAAAAGATAATGTAATGACGAAAAATAAATCTATAAGAGAATATAATGACATCATAAGTAATATAAAGTGCAAAACCAAGGTCACCATGTAAGATAGATAAGAATTTGACACAATGTCAAATGATATAAATAGATAAATGTAAAGTTAAAGCACATGTCCAATCCAAATGAAAATGTAAGAACACCATGCATGTGTTCATAAGTATTGATATATTTTTCCATACACATTATCCATAACATCTACAAAGTCTATGAAGTTGAATGTGAACTTTAGCTAATGTCTCATCGATCTTCAAAGAAAGTTGAGAAAATACTTCACATCTAATCTCCTCGATGGAAACTATAGGAATGCTTGAAAGATCATGTTGATGATGGATACAATGTAGGGGATGCTTAGGATAATGCTGGGAGTGGTTTATATTGGAGATGAAGGGATCAATAATGGGGAGGCTACCACATGTGAGGGACTTATGGGTAGAGAAGGATCCATAGGTGAGGGAAGATCCACAGGTGAGGGACTCATGGGTGGAGGAATAGTAGGTGAATAAGGGACCACAAGAAGAGATGGAACCACAAGAGGTGGAACCATAGGGTAAGAATGGGGAGCCTTCTTACAATAATGACCTATAAGAGGAATGGTAGAAGGTAAAATTATGGTTAAAATGTGATCCTTGAGATGTTGTTGAAGGATGCAACAATGATTACTGTGATGTTTGCCACATTGGTGCCAAAGATAATATACCTTGCCAAACTTAGGAAGATATTAAGGTAATAATTTAAGGGCAAGTATAGCCTTTTCTGAGGGTTGAGGAATGGTGGGATGTAAGGTGTCGATATATATTCATTACTTATGATAATGTGTGGATGAATAATTATATGTGTCATATAAGCAATAGATACACCTCTGAGTAGTCTTGGTAGTTATACTCATAGGATGAGGTGTAATATAAGCTAAGGGAGCTTGGTATAATGAATAATCTCTAGTCTAGTGACTGATAACTTTATGAATTTCACAATAAGTCCTAATATAGAGGTGTGTACACCATATATACCCTATAATAAATAGGGAAAAGGTTAAAATTAGGAATGATATAAGATGAAACATAATAAGATATACTAAAATACTAAAGCAAAGAGGAATGATAACTAATAATCTTAGCATCTCATGCCTATATTAGACCTCTTAATAATGGATCATCTAAGGTATAACCATCATCATAATCATGTGTATTAAGATCAATGGCATAAGTAGGGATGACCTTGTCATCTGATGTGGTGTGATGAATGGAATGTCGAGTCTTAGTTAAGACAATAGGGATTTCATCATAATGTGGTTGATTAAAATGAGGTTGCAAAGAAGTGAGAAGTTGAGAGATAAGATGAGGTGAGAGATCATAATTTTTAATCTTAAGATTTATCTCATCAAGCTCATCATCATCAAAATCTAGGAGGTTAAGGGGAATATTCCTAATGAGTTCAGGATGATTGTTATAACCTCTAGTGGAATTGATGAGAAAGTTAAACCATTGAGATTCATGAAATGGAATGCTTAGTAAGGGTTCAAGGGTAGGAATCTTGAATACACCATGGTCTTATAATTATTCAAAATTATAAGGATTAGTGTCACCATGAATCCTATAGATAGTTCCATTATGAGGAAATTTGATGCATTGGCAAGTGAAAGAGGCAACTTCTCTCATATGGTGAGTCCATGGCCTACCAAGTAAAATTTTGTAAGATAGAGTAAAGTTTAATATCATTACCTTCACATGAATGGTCATAGGTGGTATAGTGATGGGGAGCCACATATAACTTAAGGAGGCATTTGCCTTCAGTCATAGCCTTGACATGTTTTGTGTGTGGATTTAAGATTACACTTAGAATATCTAAGGGTTTTGATAAAATTGAGAGATGTAATACAAGTGTCAAAATCCTCATCAATCAAGGCACATTTGACTTGGATATCACCAATTTGAACACTGATAAATAGAGGAAGATCATCTACATAAAGTAGAATCTCATCGAGGATCCTAAAAATAATGGGGAATTTGAGGGAAAGAGAAGTGTCCATTATTTCATCAGCATGTATGGACAACTCTTTATTTTGTTGTAAAATGCTATCTTCTAATCTAGATAAGGTAGCTTCACATCCTGCTAGAGGAGGATGAGGGATGTTCATTTCAAAAAAAAATTTCATGATATGGTTACAATGATGTGGAGAGGTCCTCATAAGTTCAATAATTGGGATCTGGGATGAGAGATTAGTGAGTTCCATGATAAGATCCCACTCATCATAACCCATAAGAATATTGTTGGAAAGAGGTGCATAGTGTTGAAGGAGTTCCTCAAAAGGAGGAGCCAAAGTACATGTGTATTTATGTTGATAAGAGGTAGAAGGTTTATCAGGAGGATAAGTTTGTATATTATGTTGAGAAGATGGAGTAGTTGATTCAGGTTGGGTTTGAAATAGATTATAAGAAGTGTTGATAGAAGTTTGAGAATCATTGGTGATAGGTAAAGAAGATGGAGGGATGGTAGAAATAGTATAAGAAGTGTAATCTAAAAGAGGTGTTGGAATTAGTTCATCAAAAGATATAAGTTCATTGTGTCACAACTCATTTAAGTGAGTTATAGAAGAATATTGGATAAATATATATGTGTGAGACAATACATCAGTGTAGATGGGTTGAGGATCAATGAAAGTAACCACCCTTCACGTATTAGTCATATTAACCACATTCTTTTTCAGAGTTGGGTCAAAAACACTGTCAACATTATTGGTAAAAGGGGTGGGCTTGTCTTAGGTGTCTTTGTGGTTTGGAAGAGGAAATTTATAGATGGCCAAATGTGTATTATCTTGGTTCAAATATTGATATTTAGTTTGTGTTTCATGGGCTTTGAAAGTAAATTCATAGGCTTGTTGTCATTGACAAATGATAGAATTATGGTCAAAATTAGGAGCAAGAAGGAAATCCATAGCCAAATTATGAATTTACCTAAAAGTCTCATGAGAATGACCCCAGATAACATGAAACTAACAAAATTTATTGGGATCATACCAATATTTTATAGGATGAGTGGTCAAGTTCTCATGGGAAAGGCCTTGGTAGACATTTTATTAATTATGTTGAGGATAAAATTTTGTGAACATTGATGTTATTGGTTGAAGATAAATGAGGATTGATGATGTGGTTAGGAGGGGAAGCTTGATCCAAATATTGGTTAGGAACAACATGTTGAATAGTGTGAATGGTATCATAAGAGTCTATGACACAATCTTTGGTAGCATGATGATTCTTGTTCTTAAGTAACATGTGAGTACTCGTAGAAGGTTGGAATAGCTAAAATTGATGAATAAGGAAATATTGATGTTTATCTTGGTCAATAACCTCCTTTAAATTACATAGAGAGAGAGTCTAAACTTGATATTAAAACTTGGTAAAAAGAGCATTGGTAAAGAGATGGAAAAATTTTCCATCTGACATATTATGTTTGCATTTGTTAGACAAGGTCTTCCATCATTTAATAAAATATTGTGTAGTTTTAGTTTGAATTTGCTTAAAATTTATAAAATGGGCCAAGGTATTATCAGGAAGATCACTAGTTTGGAACTCTTGGACTAGAGCATTGACTAAATTTTTCAAACTAGTTATAGAATGAGTTTTAAGTTGGTTGTACCAACCTAACGCATCACCCTTGAGATTTTTGGATAATATCTTGGTAGTGGAAAAGGTATTTAATTTGACTCAGTCTTTATATATATTTCCAAATGTTTTTGAATGAAGAGTAGGATTTGTTGACCCATTATAATAAATGGTAGGGGTGATACCTCCTATATCGATATTAGAAATTTGAGATGTAAGGGGCTCATTTTTAAGATGCTTGATTGTCTTATTAACTAGAGAAGGCTGAGGTATAAGAATACCATGGGAATCCTGAAGAGGAGGTGGTGGAACATTTTGGTTATGTGTGCCCCATGGCATCTATTGAGGATGGGTTTTAAGAAGGATAAGTTAATTTTGCATTTGCATCATTCTATTTGCATTATTACCTTTAAAATCATTCAATTGATTAATAGTTTTTAATAGGAGTTAATGGGTTTGAGTTTCATTAGTGGTTGAAGCATTCAAATTAAAATTAGTGACTTGGGTACCACTATGGGTATTAGTAGGAGCTTAAGGAGAACTATTAGTTAGTGAGGCACTAGTGGCATAATTTTCTTATGTGTAAAATATGGACTAGTAGAGGAATGAGAATGAATAGAAATCGATTCATTATTACTATGGGTAGTAAATGATGCACTAGTGGAAGACTTGAGAAGAGTAGGTCTTGGAAGAGGACCACTAGATGTAGAACCTACCATGTTAGTAGAAATACTAGGCATGTAAATAGAGGAAGTCAAACAAGAAGAAGTCATGATATGAGAATGGGTCAAAATAGAGGTAAGAGGATGAAAATAAAAGAAGATAGTATCCCCAAATCCATGTGAGAACATCATATAAGGTGAATGAGTCTCCTCAACTTGACCACTTATCATGAGTCAGTAGATAGTATAAGGATCCTTTCCTTGATTTTGAGGAAACTTAGTGATGAAGAAGAGCATTTTGGGTGTATATTCTAATTTAGGTTGATCTTTAAGTGATAATATAGGGTTGATAAGTGAATAATAATGATGAGGGGTCCCATAGTTTGTTGTGTGAGTGGATATATGAATGTTTCTTTCATCTAAGATAGGAGCCACAAGCTACTTATGGGAGAACTTATTAGGGTTGGTAAGACTCATCATATCCATTGAATTCAACTCATTTTTGTCTTCAAACATAAATTTCATAATGAAGGAGAGAGATTAGGTAAGTCAAAAGTGATGAAAAAGCAAGGAAATATAAAGGGGTAGATAAGAGTACAAAGTTAATTAAGTCAACCTAGAACTGGAAATAGGGTCTAAAAACTGAGTTAATAAGGATACAGAGTTGACAAGGTCAACCTAGTACCATAAACTAAGATAGAGAATAGCCTAATAATAATACAGAGTTGATAGGGTCAATGTAGTACTATAACATAAGCAAAAATGAATATTGGGTTGACTAGGTTGACTCAGTACTATAGGTAGGGGAAATAGATAGTTTGTAAGAGACTATGTTGAATAGAATGATAGTGTACTAAAAATAGGGAAAAAAAATTTAATGTACATTGAAATCAAGAAATGGAAGTAAACACACAATCAATTGGGTCAATGAGAATGATCCAATTGAGGCACATAGCACAAAACCTTGCACCAACACTGGCCAATGCAATTTTTTTCAATATAACATAAAATGAGCAAAGAGAAAACAATCAACTAAAAATTAAATGCTAACTAAGTGCTCATCCTAAATGCTTTTATATTATTAAGTGTTATTTAAGAGTGATAGGGAAGTTGGCTGAAAATAGGGAACTAGAAAGCAATCTATGGGTGGTTTCAGGACATTTAGGTTGAAAAAGATTTATGTTGGTAATGGTATTGGCTTGGTATTGGGGCTTACCCCCTCACTTCATAATCCCATAGCAATAATGGTGCCAAGTTCTTTGTCAATATATGTCATGAACCATGTGTTTATACTTGGCTAGGAAACCAAGTCAGCTTCCCCTTTGGTGATGAAATCCAAGTAGGTAGGCCTTGGGTAAATTTTTAAATGTGTTTTGAAATTATGTGACTTGGTAGTGTGTGAAAGAAAGATAAAAATAGTGCAACTAAATGGTATTTTTAAAAAACCACCTAATTAGACTATGTGAGCTAATATAATCATGAAAACAACTAAAAGTGAAAGTGTGAAGTAATTATTATCATATAGTTTTTAATTTCTAATTTTAAACATAGTATAGAGTCAATTTAAATGATAGTGTATGTAAAAATTATATAATAGAGTCGATAGTGTTACTATTCTACTATAGAAGTAAGAGTCTTTAAGAAATATGTTGATAGGGTTAACCTAGTCTTTCAGACATAAGATAGAATATAGAACTAGGTCGACCAGGTCGACCTAGTTTATTATATGATGTTTGTTTTAAAGACTGTAAACTTTACAAAATAGAACTATAAGAAAGAACTAAAATGAAAGAGAGAGAAAGTA
The DNA here is from genome assembly GCA_037957365.1 of Torreya grandis. NCBI lineage: Eukaryota > Viridiplantae > Streptophyta > Pinopsida > Cupressales > Taxaceae > Torreya > Torreya grandis. Next base: position 598,814 of record JARHVA010006413.1, read on the forward strand.
ATCTTGGTGGGTTGGAAGATATTGAGGAATTTAATATTCTTATTAAAGTGCCTTGAATGTTTGCTTACAAATTCTACCAACTATGTTGATTGAATCAACCTAGTTTTTCAATTCCCTATTTGTTGAAGCCTATTAAGATGACTATATCAGCCTAGTTAACCTAGTATGTTTTATGAAAGCTATCTAGAATACTATACCATCTTGATCGACCTACTTTTCTTTTTGGAAGTGAATAAGAGTATTGTGTTGCCTTATTCAACCTAGTAACATATATCTGATGAATACCTTCACATAAAGAATAGAGTTATTTTTTATGACTGTATGTTAAACCTATGCATAGAAGTTAGAAACTATACCAGCCCTATCAACATAGTATCACAAATATATAAAAATAATAGATAAAATAATACAAAAATAAAAACATGAAAGAAAACTTGAAAGGGTTAGATTCATGTCAGGTTCACTAGAATGTATGTAATTAAAAATGTATCAGATCTATAAATCAATCTTAGATCAGAGAAGATAGATCCTACTTACACTTTTGATTGGGGATACATTATATAATTAGGAACATGACCAATATATGGATTTATTTAACCCAATTAGGGGATCTCTTACTATAATAAAATAACTAAGGAGGGTTCCAAATCCTCCATTCAAGTAAATGTATGCAATAACCCTAAGTCCTATGTTTTCGTATTCACTAAACAAATTACAAGTAAAGAAAAATATAATCTAGTGCTCATCAAAGATTATGACATAAAGTGGGGGTAATAAATAATAAAATTAAACATGCATAGAAGACATATACTCACGTCAATGTATACAAAATCCTAATACATAGAAGAAAAGTAAAAATGTAAATATATCTACTCTTACAAAGGAGGAACAAATTTAGGAATACTTACATTTGAAGATGAACCCGCTGAGCCTCAATATATTCCTTGGCCAAGGTGCTTCACAAGAGGTTATTGTGGTATGTAAGGATGATAAGGATAAATCAACTCTAGGATACACAACCTATCAATGCATCCAAAAGACTTATTTACAAGACAAAATCCATGTCTACAAAGAAATTATGAAATGTTAAGATTGATTCTCAAGTATAATGGTGGATAAGTAGATGCATAATAACTCTTACTTCTTATTTTATCTAAATAATGGATAAATGATCTTTTATATATAGATAGATATAACCCTAAACCCTCCCCAAAAATTTTAGATGACAGCGTCGACCCAATCAACCTAGTATCATTATTGAAAAAACTCACTAGGTCATGGGCTAGGTTTGCCAAGAGTCAACCTAGACCCTAAATGAGTTTCACTAATAAGAGTACAATGTCGACCCAGTCGACCTAGTACTATAAATTGTCAAAATGGGTTTTAGGTTAAGAAAAGGGGTACAAAAGGTGGTAAAATACTAGATGAATGTACAAGAGAGAATAAAAATCTTAGAATAATGGTTTTTAGGAGACAAGTGTGTATATAACAAGTGTTAAAAAGGACATCAATCATTTGAAGTAATAATGGTCTGCCCACCCCTTTCTCGGTATACCCCTTGAGGCATGCACTTAGAGAGATTAAGACTCGATAGGTTCCTACAAGATAAAAATAATCAATAGTTGATAAAAGTTTGAAAATATTATGTGTATACAAATATTAATAATCATTTAAGACAAACACTATTTTGATCCCTAATAAACCTTGATCTCAAACAAGACTAAGAAGTTTCTTTTCCAAGCCTATTTTTAGGAATTTATGAGAATAGGTAGTCTTTGATTTGAATTGGTGATTTAAATTGATAAAATAGAGTGTGTTGGAGTCTTAGGAATATTTTTATGGTGTTTTAATAGGTTTTAAAACTAATCAAAAGAGTAAAAATAACCTAAAACCATGCTTGACAGTCCTAAGCATACATAGAATTCTAAAAGTTAGCAATTTTGAGAGATTGTGAGGTTGATCAATGACAAATAACACTTGGATGGGATGATTAATGATATTAAATACACCACATAGGCATTATATTTCCTTGAAACACCCCTAAGATCAAAATATATATTTTTATTAGCCCTCAACCTCCTCAAGCCTGTGCATGGGCAAACTATCACTAGAAAGACTAAATCTTGTAAAACTTGAGTTCCATCCACTAAAATGACTTTAAAATTTTTTAAAATGGCTAATTTCATGTCCCTTAAATTATTTTTAGGTTTTTGAGTGGTACTATATGGCCTTGTATGGCCTCCATTATGGAGGGCTTGTATTATGCCAAATTAGGCCTAATTGGTAAAAATGGAGAGAGAGAGAGAGAGAGAGAGAGAGAGAGAGAGAGAGAGAGAGAGAGAGAGAGAGAGAGAGAGAGAGAGAGAGAGAGAGAGAGAGAGAGAGTAGGTCTACCTTGAGAGTTAGATCATGAAATGTTGGGTGAATATTTAAGGGTGTAATGGGTAATAAAATATGTATATGGTTTTATTGTAAATGATATTTATATCTCAAACCAAGGAGCTTGGTACTAAAATAAGGCTACAAGGAATAGGCCTACCTAGAGAGAAAACATGTGAATGATGAGAGAGATTATAGAAAAAATTTGTAAATATGATTAAATTGGGGTTTTTAATAGATTTATAAGGTAATTTATTCATTTATACTCTATTAATGTGACATTTAAACCCATAATGACCCCAAATGGGTAGTTTTAAAGCAAATGGATAAGTCACCAAGGCAATGAAGTAACTCCATGCCACCTTGAGAGAAATATTATAAAACCAAGTGTACACATGTTGAAGAAGGAGCTCAATGTTATTTATTGACTTGCCTTATTGATTTTAACTTGTTTCTTCATAATGGGACACTTTTCATAGGCTTCTCCAATGCTCTCTCTCTCTCTCTCTCTCTCTCTCTCTCTCTCTCTCTCTCTCTCTCTCTCTCTCTCTCTCTCTCTCTCTCTCACCCTTTTATAAGTATGGTCTGATTTAGCTTGGAAATAGATCCTTCCACCAGGATAATGGTGTATCCCTACTCATTTTTATGCCTATTTATAAATAATATGATTTTTTTACCTCCTTTTATGGCTATTTATACTATAAGTCTCTAAATGGTTGATCTAAGCAAGTGTAGACTTAGTTCACCTTATCTTGTTATCATATTCTTCTTGCATTCTTATAGCTTAATTCTCTATTATAGGTTGTGAAGAGTGTCATCAAGAGTTATAAATGGATTATAAGTGTAAAATATATTCTATTGTATCCTCACATTGCTTCACCTCTTTACAAATCATTGGTGATATGTTTTTTAGTAGAAGTGTATCCTTATGGTAGTCCTATAGGTATTAGTACACCTAAAAATTAGTGGTTTTGATCTTAACATTTTGTGCATCACATCCCTTTAAATTTATATTTTATCTTACCATTTTCCTTTGTAATAAATAGGTCTATTAGTATATCAAGGTTATAGCATCAAGGTATCTAACCCTATCTAGATATTTTCCTCACTGATTAGGCCACCCACAGCCTAGAGGTGTCTCCATACTATCACTGAAGTGAAGAGGCTTGAAAACCCTCCTCAAGGGTGAAACTTTTGATGATAATAGTTTTGGCATGCCTGGTGAGATAAAAGACTTCATCCATTAAAGAATGACTAGTGTGCTCTTCAATGCATTAGCCTTTAGAGGCATGAACACAAGCACCAATGGTGACTCCAAGTGCAATCAACTAGTTTAACAACCCACATATTCTTTTAAGAAAGTAATCTTTGTATTTTATCTTTCTCATGAGGTTTCATGGCTTAATTTAGAGTAGAATTCTTTTTTACTCAAGTTGGTGAGCCCTATTAGTAGCATATTGATCCTTATCAGCATCCTAATGAGCCATATTAGTTAAATGTTGATCCATACTAGCCCTATAATGACCCTAATTACCCTCCATATAACCCTAGCTATCAATGTGATTATCCTTACTATCAATAGTGCTATCCTCCCCCATTTCCTCATTAACCTTACCAAGCTTGTCAACCTTCATATCAATCCTATCAATCATTCCATCAAGAGGAGTTAAGGTATAAGGAGGAAAATATAGTCAGGAAAATTCAAGCTAAGAAAGAGCAAGACTCTCAGTTGCTTATGAAAATGTTAAATAATGAAATGGTAATGAGAAAGGTAGATGGAGGTGTAGAATTTGGCTAAGTTATCCGTATTCATCTCCTTTAAAAACTAAAGAACACATTATATTTTACAAGGAGTGAGTGGGAAGCCTTTGAGTGGAGAAACTAGCATGTCCTAACCAATGAAAGGCTATAAATAATAGATTTGAATCAATGTATGGAGGATAGACTAATAATATTGGAAGAGTAAGAATATCAATTTTTTCAACCTCAATCACCCTCTCTAATCTTAATTCAGTCCTCTTGTGTTCCTAATTTGATCCAACTTGTAATAATCCATAAAAAAAGGCTTGATTATATGAAATCCTCACTCATTGTCCCTCAAGATCAAACTACTCTCCCTCATGAGCCTTCTCCTATACTCATCCAAAATCAAAATTTTAAAAACAATCCAAGGTAGCTTGTAAGCTCCCCAAACCCTTTATCCACCCCTCAAGTTGTAACACAACATCAAGAAGAAGCTCCTAAGTCCAAAGTTCCAAGTTAGAAGTAAGTGGTAGAGTCATGGGGGAATAAAGATAAGCCATGCCTAAATAAAGAATTTGAGGCCAAAAAATAAATTTTTCCTATTAAAGCACCATCCACTTCTCTTCAACAACCCAAAATCTTCCCATCATGTAAGTATATTCAAAAGGGAATCCAAAATAAGAGATAGGTTTCATGTTTTAATCCAATTCATGAAACTATTTAAACCCCACCCCTTCCTCCTCAAGCCTAAAACTTTCCCACCATGGATGTCAATTCAAGAGAGATTTTAAATGAATAAGGAAGTCCTTATGGATAAAGTCAAATACTAAAGCATATCAAGGTTTTACATTGGTTGGTGAATGGAAAGAGAATAATTATAATCTCTTTGATCTCAAATTCTAAAGTTTGTTCATGTGTTTGAGTAGCCCATCCTTGAAGAAGAACATGTTCTATGAGAGACAAATTAAAAAGTCCAAGTTATAGTTATAAGTGATCCTCAAGAAGGCTATTAAGAAGACTCTTCAAGTGAACATGAGAAAGAACTCATAATTTTCACTCCCCTTGGTGAAAAAATGAGTAAATTAGTCTTTGGAGATGAAGGGAGAGGTGATCTTCATCATGTAGCAACACCATTTGAAGGAGATAACACTCTTAAAGATGAACAAAGCTTAATTGAGATAGTTGCGTCAATTTCCCAATCATTTAGTCATCTTAATGAGACATGAATGATTAATAACAATAGTTCATAGAGTCTCTTGATGAATTGGAGCATCTAGATGCAATTGAGATGCATTTGGATACTTAATAAGATGCCTAAACTATCCTAGAAGAGGTAAAAAAATGTTTTAAAATCTCTCCTTTGACTAAAAAATGATGGATTACTTCCTTATCATAAAGAAGAGTTTGTTAGATTTACAATAGAATAATTTCAAGGGAATGTTTGCATAGAGAATCTCAATTAAAATGTTGTAACTAATCTTGATGTAGAATATCTCTTAAGTAAACAAGATGAGGACCTAGTGGGCTTGAAGTGGCCTCTAATGAACATGAACTAATCACCTTTGAAGAGCAAAGCCAAGTTTTATAAATTATTGGTAACTTTTCAATCAACCACCATGCATCTCATGGTCACATGATATCAACCAGAAAGGTGATGGAGATATGTCCTTAAAAGGATAATCATATTCAACATGCCTCTCAAATCAACATGAAGAGTTTCATGATGATATGTGGCAGTAGTATTTGGAGATGTGTAATGATTTTGAGGCTCTTCAAGGACCCATATCTCTTTTTAGTCAAGTTGAATATGCTTTTGAATCTTATCTCTTCTTTTAATATCAATGCGGGAATCCCAAACAAGGCATTTAAGATAAAACATATCATTTCATGGAGTCACAAAAAGCCAAAGTTGATGCTACCTTTATGAGCCAAGATGTGATCTTGTTTGAGGTGAGTTAAAATAGTAAGGAGTAAAATTAGGTGGGTCTTGAGTCATATAATGAGTATGTATTCATTGGAGATATGTTTGTTGCTCATAATTCACATGAGAGTATGTCAAATGAGTGGGTAAGAAAGAAGAATACTCCACCAAACATCATTTATAAATGGAAGCTTGCTCTAGATCACTGCTCATCTTATGGAAGAAGAGTTTGTAGAAATTTTCCTTTTAAACCAAGAGGGAAATGTCTTAAGGTTAGTAGTTTTCAGTATTATTATTGTGATTTATTTTCACTAAGTGTCTTGTAGAATAAGTGTGTATGTGTGCCTTATTTATGTGTGTTGTTTTCTCTTGTTGTGTGTTTTGGAGGTATTCAATTATCTTTGTTATTTAAATTGGTTTATAATCTATTTTAGGTTATAATCAGGCATGAATTTGAGTGACAAATGACTCCATGCCCAAGGATGGACTAGGCAACCGGTCTAAGGTGCATAGCAATCATGCAATCCTATGATGTCACCAAAGATGTTAGCTAATTTTGGCTACCATAGGTGAGTCTAATAAAAAAATTGTTATTTACCTCATTTTAACTTTGTTGATATCCATCTAAGGTCTCCAAATAGTTATTTAGGATAGTCTAACTTTTATGTTTAGCAAATTTTAAGGTTCTTTTACAAAAGTTAAGGTAAAGTTGTTTCTAAGTTGTTTAATCCTTCTAATGTCTTTCCCTTACATAAGCCATTAATGTCAATATTAAGGGGGGTCTTTTTTTATTTCTTAAAATTTTTAGAGGTTCCTTTGATGTCTTATAAGTTTCATGTTATATCCAAATCTAATGAGTCATTTTAAACCTTCTTTATGTATCATTGACATGTGTAAGCTTGTCAAAGACCTTTTTAAAGCTCCAAAAAGTGTAAATCACATATCAAATCAATTTTAAATTACTTGTGATAAGGATTATAACATGAATTTGGTAGGTATATTTCATAATATGAGAGTTTCAAGTTGGAAGTTCTAATGATTACACTTACGAGCATTTATAACACATCTAGTAGCAAGCCAAGAAGTGAAAGGACATTTTTAATAATTTTCAAGTGTATTTTATGTTCTCCCAAGTGTCTCTTCATCTCCCTCAATTCCAAAACACATTTAAAAATCTTGTACAAGTCCAAATAAATAAAAAATCACTTCCTTTCTTTCATCAAACTCTTGGCAAGTTCATAATGTCTATTTTCATATTCTTGGTATGGATAAGAAAGAGAATGTTAGGTCAAAATATCATAGACAAAGATGAGTCCCCCTATGCCCTTTCAAATCATGGTCATATTCAAAAGTTTCATGTGCTAAGCTTTATGAATAAACAATAAGAAGGTAGGGTGGTCTTAAACCTTAGTAAACCCCAAGGCTTTGGTTTCCTTCTTAAAATTATTATTTGAGGCTTTATGGGTGTTTTCCAAGGGATGTAAAATGTTTTTTATTGTCTTTATGATCCTCACAACACCAAATATAAGATAAACATCTTTGGTTAGACCTCCTCTGGTAAATAACATTCATATCTATTGTAAACTAGTATAATAGTCATGGTTTTTAGAGATTGGAAAGGTAAATTCATAATTAGAGGTTCATTCCAATCCTTCAAGTAGTTTATACATATTATCATCACTTAACATAACTAACTAAAGGTTCTCCAATGAAATAAAATTTAAATGTGATGAGAGTATGCCTCATAAAAGTCCTCTTGGACTTTATCAACATTTTATTTTGCTCAGAAGTTCATGCATAAGATGTATGGAGGGGAGTGAACCTAAGGATAATATGGGATAATTTTACACTTGTAATTTATGGTGGAGAGAGAGAGGAAAATACCATCATCTTTATGAATGATCATTAAGAATGTAGGGCACTCATAGGTTGCTAAGAACCCCAAAAAGAACCTAATAGTTGTATTTGTATTCTAAATAGATTCAAATGTATTTTTTTGACCTTATAAACCCCTGAATATCCCTTATAGGTCTCATTATCATCTATCTAAACCATTATTTTGCACATGTGGACTAATAATGTATGTAAAGTTGCCTACAAAGTTCTTTTTTGAGTTGGTTTTCACAGCATTGAGCTAGATGAACTCTCCTAAATAGTTTCAAAGGTTATATGAGCCAATATAAATGTTTTATTATCATATTAAATTAATTTTATAATATTTCATAGTCTTATAATAGGCTATAATTTTCCAAACAGGACTAAGTGAAGAAGGGTGACTTATATGGCTTCAAGAAATTCAAGTACAGACCTAAACCAAGCTCATAGAAGATCAATCTCAAGTATGTTGAATATTTGAAGGAAAATTTGGGTAATCCTCATAATATTTGGATATATTATAGGGATATAATTTTAAATTCCTATTTATGAATAGATATCATAATGGTGTTTGGTACCAAACCTAGTCTTAATCATACATATACATGCATATCTCTAAAATATGAAGAGTTACCAAGGATTGTTGTGATTTTGATTTCCATGGAGGGTTTTAAAACATTTTAAATGCATTATATACTCTTTTTACATATTAAATAAACCTTAAATATCCCCAATATGTTTTCAATAGTTTCTAATATGCCAAAAAGAGTTATACACAGTCTAGAGTAGTGTTTGAAGTCTTCTAATGCAAAGAACTTTCCCTTTGAGGATCATATAAGATTATAAAAGAAGTTTTTAAAATTTAAAATTGGTATAAAATTTAAATAATATGGTTACAAGTCATAAGTAACTAAGTAAGGCAATTTTAATATCTTGAAAAAAAGGAAATTCAAACCTATAGGTTTACATGTTTAAGCATGATATTGAACATTGCATAGAGGAATGAGGATGGAAGATACAAATGAAGAATGGAGTCCATTGGGAAATTTTAATAATTTTGATTCAAGTTATAAATATTAATAATAATTTAATAAAATATTTTTTTGATCCCTAATAAACCTCAGTCTCAAACAAGACTAACAGGCTTACTAAGAAGCTTCTTTTCCAACCCTATTTTTAGGAATTTATGAGAAGAGGTAGTGTTTACTTTGAATTGGTAATTTAAATTGATGTAATATAGTGTGTGTGAGTCTTAATAATCTTTTTATTGTGTTTAATAGGTTTAAATACTGATCAAAATAGCAAAAGTAACCTATAGCCATGCTTGACAATCCTAAGCATGCACATAATTCTAGAAGATAGCAGTTTTGAAAGATTGTAAGGTTTATCAATGACTAAAAACACTTTTATGGGATAATTAATTATGTGTTACACCTAAAATAGGAATTAATTTTCCTTGAAATTCCCTTGAGATCAAAATATGGATTTTAGTTAGCCCTTGGACTCCTCAAGGTTGTCAATGGGCAAACTAGGGCTAGAAATACTAAATATTGCATAACTTGAGTTCTATCAACCAAAATGAATTTAAAATTGGATAACATACCTAATTTCATGTCTCCTAAATTATTTTTAGATTTTTTGAGTGTTACTATATGGCCTTTTATGGTCTCTAGTATTGAGGGCTTATATTAGGCCTAATTGGCAAAAATGGAGAGAGAGAGAAGTAGGTCTACCTTGAGAGTTAGATCATGAAATTTTGGGTGAAGTTGCAAGGAATAATGGGTACCAAAATATGTGTGTGTGTGTGTGTGTGTGTGTGTGTGTGTGTGTGTGTGTGTGTGTGTGTGTGTGTGTGTGTGTGTGTGTGTGTGTGTGTGTGTGTGTGTGTGTGTGTGTGTGTGTGTGTGTGTGTGTGTGTGTGTGTGTGTGTGTGTGTTTATATATATATATATATATATATATATTAAGTTCTATGTATCTCTCAAACCAAGGAGTTTTACAATAAATTAGGGCCACAAGGAATAGGCTTGCCTACAGAGAAAAAATGTGAATGGTGAGAGAGATTACATAAAAAATGTGTAAATATAATTTGATTGAGGCATTAAATATATTTATAATGAAATTTAATTAGTTATACTCCAATAATGTTACTTTTCAACCCATAATAGCCCCAAATGGGTAGTTTTAAAGAAAATGGATGAGTCACCAAATCAATGAAATAACTCCACGCCACCTTGAGAGAAGTATCATCAAACCAATTATACACATGTTAGATAAGGAGTTCAGTATTGTTTCTTGACCTAAATTATTTATTTTAACTTGATTTTTAATGATGGGACACTTATTATGGGCTTCTCTAATACCTCTCTCTATCTATCTCTCCCTTTTATAAGTATGGCTTGATTTGTCTTGGAAATGGATCCTTATACCAGGAGTATGGCATATCCATACTCATTTTAATGGATGTTGATCAATAATATGATTTTTTTTACGTCTTTTTATGGTTTTTTGTAGTGTAAATCTCTAATTGGTTGATTTAGGCAAGTGTAGACTTAACTCACCTTGTCTTGTTGCCCTATTCTTCTTTCCTTATTGAAGCTTGGTTCCCTATTTTAGGTTTTGAAGAGTGTCATCAAGATTTCTAAGTGGATTATAAGTGTAAAATATATTCCTTTCTATTCTCACATTGATTCACCTCTTTACAAATCATTAATATGATAGGTTATTTTAAGAGAAGTGTATACTTATGGAAATCCTATATATCTTAGCACACATACAAATCAATGGTTTTGGTATTAAAATTTAGTGCATCACATCCCTTTAAATTTATAGTTTCTCTTACTCTTTTCCTTTGAAATCAATAGGTCTAATATTAGTTCAAGGTGATATCATCAATAGAACTAACTCTATCTAGAGATTCACCTCACTGATTAGGCCACCCACAGTCTAAAGGTGTCTCCATGCTATCACTTAAGTGAGGAGGCTTGAAAAAACTCCTTAAGGGTACAAATTTTGATGATAAAACTACTTACATCACTTATTTTTAATCATTCACTTTCATTCAGGTCTAGTTATAGTTATTTCATTGTGATATAGGCTTAGGATTTGGAACCTTTTCCTCATATTAGAGATATGGGTACCCCTCTCTATAGGTTTGTGGATCCATTGGTCACTACCCAAACATTAGGTTTCATAGGATCTATTTGATTAACTTCTCTAAGTCTGAATATATTGAGATAGGATAGTTATAGGCTAATCCTATCTTGTGCATATTTATATAACTTTTAAGGGCTTAGTGTATGTAAATCCTATGTTTTTAAAGGGTTTAAGTATAGTAAATCAGGGGGAAAATATGCAATAAATAAAACCACTATTTTTTGTAATAATTTATCTAATTTTATATTTTTATAAATAACAATTAATGACATAAATAAGTACTTAGTCGAAAACTAATGGAGACAGTTGATTTGGAGGCTAAAAATTGGTGTAGAACAAATCTAAATGTCACAAATAGGATCTAGGTATCATAAACCCTCTTAAATTATGGCATAATACTTTAGATAGTATCACACTATGTTATCATCCTTCCTAATATGCTAGTGACCCTTGTTTAAAAAATTGTGTGATATTATAGGTGCACCTCTATCTTAGTCTGATCTACCTGTACCCATGTGGATGTGCCCTAATTTAATGTTTGTGTACTATTTTTGAATGATTTGTTAGTAAACCATAGACTTCCATGTTTTTAGGTTATTTTAATTGCACAAGTATCAAAAAAATTATGTTATCTAGGTAGGTTGGATGTCCTCAATACCCCACTATGTTGAGAGTTTCCTACATATCAATACCTCGAGAGGGGATCAAGCCTGATGTAGTTTTCCCAATCTAAGTGTTAGTGTAATCATAAGTGAATGCTAGTATGAGTTTCAACTTGAGTGTTTTGAGTGGGGATTGAGACTATAAATATATATAATTTGAGCTTAGGATGGATATATATGATCATATGCATAAGTAAGACAAAATAAGGATCAATAACCTTCATTATGCACCACTTGTTCTAAGCTTGTTTGTGGGTATTTGCACCTAATTTCCATCTAGTGGATAAAGGGATAAAATCCATGTATTTATATTTATGACATTATTTTTTAGATTTTTAAGTACATCTAAGCCAACCTTAGGTGTCTTAAGAATTGAAAACATATCCATTGGGGTGAAATTAGGCAACAGACACTAGTGCAATTTCTTGGTCACTAGTGCACTGTGTTAGTATCTAAGTGGCATAACATGGGTCACTAAGGGTTTTTATCCTTAGGGGAAGATATATGAATAATATTGGGATGTCTACGGATGTGTGATACCCACATGAAATCTAGATAAGGTTTAAAATAGGCCCTAATATAGGTCTAGGGCTAAGCTAGGGATGGAAGGTTTCAAGTGACACTCATTACACTTAAGTGACATTTTATATTAATATATTCCCCCACTTTTATTTTATAAATTCATCAAAGTGAAATAAATAGGATAAAGGGAAAATAATCATGCCTATACTTATCTAAGAGGCAAAGCCTTTAAATCTAGGTCTAAGTATGTGAAGCATGATCCATTATGTGTCTTGTAAATGAAACATGTATGAATCAATACTTACTTAAGATATATCAAAATAAAATACAAAATTTATTAAATAGATAAGAAAGAGATGAAATGAAATGAACAAATACACCTCATTAGGCATGTGAACTAATGAAAATACCTAGTGACATCTTGTGTGTGTAACTAGTAATCAAATAATGAGTAGTCTAGACTAAGCTGATGGCTTGCTCAATCCCCATGTGTGGGTGGATCAAGAACTCGATTTGGTTTTGATTCCATAATTACCCACCCCTACTTGGTGGATCATACACTATGAATAACATGGATTGTATTGATGGCTTTTCTAACCCTCTTATGTAGGTGGCTCAAAAAATCAAGTAGGATATGAATCCATCATTGCCTACCCATGTGTAGTATATGCATCTATGATTAAAATTAAATGATATAACTAAAAATATTTAGGATGGCTCTAATACCACTCAAAAAATCTAAAATTTAAAATGGCTAAGGGGTATTTTGGCACTCAATAATGTAACTCAATGACTATATATAAATCCCAACCACTACATACATAATAAAGCATAAATATAGTTTGAAACATGGTACAAATGGTGTCTAAAGTATATAATGTGTATAATGACATGGATTTTTCATTCCATCTAATATGAGCTGGTGCAAAACTCATCATGTGAAAATAATGTGCCATGCACATGCCCTAATTTTGATATTTGTACATATGTATTATGGATTCAGTTATAAAAGTCCATGTCAATGTATATATAATACTAAAATGTGAGTTATCAAACTACACATGATTCCCCCAAGTTGATCAAACTTGGTATGATTCTATGCAAAATTGAGCATAAACTAATCCAATCTAATAACTTATGACTGAAACTATGCAAATCTAGACTATAACTATTATGTTCTTTTGTCAAATCTAGATTTTCCTATTTATAGGGATACTAAATATTAGCATGGTTCCTTGGATAATAGTGCACCATGTTAGTGTCATCTATGTCATGCTAGTCTCCTTTTCACTATTTTTTTACCAAACCGACTATGATCTTTATCTGATTGTTTTCCACTATGTTTTCCTAATTTTGAGCTCTATAATTTTGTCTACATGCTAAAAAATATACTCTGAGTGCACTTAGATGGCCTACTCTTTATGACAAACCCTTATGAATGTCCCCTCTTTTGAGGGAATTTTTTTTACTTATGTAATAAATGTCCTCAAAAAAAAGTTATGCATGATGTGTATTAGGCTAAAAACATATATGATATATGTGTGATAAACCAATATAATATGTATACATGACATCAAAATTTAAAAGAGTTTGAGCATAAGTTGGCAATGTACGATGTATGTTAGATCTAGCATTCATAAGTTTATCAAGATATATATAATAATGTAATCATGTGTATGAACAACAAACATGAGTAATAATCTAAGTAACTACCTAGGGGGATGGGGCATAATGTCCATCAAAGCACCCAAGGAGGAAGGGGAAATGTATGAGGTCCCTCATGGCATTAAAAACTGAGTTTAAGTGTAAAAATCAAGAGATAAGTGTCATGGACATGATGCATACATAAAATCATATATACAAACACATGAGGGACACAAATTAGACCAGTGGACCATAATGAAAGGGACATGGACATATGTCACTAAATCTATGAATGCAAATACATACAAGGACATGTTCAAATTTCCACATACACAAATAACAAGCAGTCTCTTAGGTTGGATTAGATTTACATAGAATGGCATGTTTAAATGTTCACATACACAATCAAGAAAGCACACATAAGGACATGGGCACATGTCTAAAACATACATACAATGAAAAAAAGTTGTGTAGAGCCATAACATAATGTCATATTCAAATGTGTTTTAATATGTAGAAATAGGGAGACACAATAAAATATAAACTATGATATTTATAAATGAATGTATGCATAAACATGCAGTAAAGATATATATAAGAGCAAACATGTACATAAACTAAGTCTATAGTAGTATTAGTCGATAAAAAAAATATTAGTATAGAATGATATAACTTAGTAAAGTGGAAGTTGTGTATAGGATGCCCCCAATGGGTGAATGTATCAAAATTTTGAATTAGTGTATATATGTATGTGCCCCTAGTGGGTGATAGTAGCAATCTAGATTGGTGTGCTAGATTTGAGTCCTGTAAGAAATTGTGAACACTCAAAAAGAACAAGTGCGACATGTATGTATGATAAAACTGACTATACTAAAATCACTATCATATATAGTACCTGGCAAGTATAAATGAAGTAATAATAAATATTTGATTTTTTTTTTATTTTGAACATATCATATATTTTTGTGTTTTTTGAGAATATAAGCTATGTACAAGCAATGAAAAAAATGAAACTATATACAAGGAGCAGGGTAAGAGAAGCTATATACTAGTAATGTGTAATTAAAAATGAGTATTTAAAAATGTAAAATAGTTCCTCTAAAGACATAAAATCACATCTAGAGGATGTGGATAGTCAAATGGTAGATCTAGTGGGAGATCATCCAATGTCATATATTGAATTTTCCCAAACTTGAATAAATCATCATCATTATGATCATCATACCATGTTATTAGTAATAGTATAGCCTTATCCTTAGAGATAATCTAGATTCTATACATTCAAATGACATGTTACTCTACTGTGTAATAAGCCTCCCATGTGGTCCCAAGGTAAGCCACATTAGACTACAAGGCATCTATGTGAAATATGTGGTTCTCATATGTGCCATCATTTAGAATGTGAACTATGTGTCCCTCATGATTTAATGTCAAAAATCTTCCTATCTAATCAAGTGCAACATCCATTACCTATAACAATGTACTTCCAAGTATAACCTACATATGAGTACCCATGCTTATGACAAAAAGGAATGTGTTGACCACCTTAGGGCCACATGAAATTGGTAGTGTGATATATCCCAAGGAGTCCTCACAATGTATAACATGTTATAACTCACTCTCATAATGTCTTGTGTGTTGTAATAATGTGAAGGTGTAAGTATTAGGATCATAATCCTCATACACATCAACATGAGAGATGTATTTATCTTTGACAAATATTTGGATAGTTAATGGATCATTCCTTGAATGTCTACGTTAGAAAAGAGTCTATCATGGTGTATATACTAGTGGAGGTAGAGATTATGTAATCTGGATAGTGCCTCAAGCTTTGATTTTGTTTAGTGTATGTTATAGTGATGAACATGTATCTATTTCATGTCTAGTAATCTTTTGAAAATGACAAAATGGCCTATCATCCTACTATGACAATCTACTAACAGATCTATGGCAAAATATGGGAAATGTCATCAATCCTATATCAAGTAACATATGTAACATCTACAATGTATATCCTATGTACTACCTACCTAAATCCAAATAGCTAGGTCAATATCCATATCTATTGAATGTAAATAAGAATCTACCTCTAACTACAAGTGAGTGCCTTGGCTTGTATTATTGGAACTGTGAACTAGTGGTGATGCCTATGTAGGTAATGATATAAGTGTCTTAGAATCATCTATGTATTTTCTAAAGCCTACTAGTATGAATCTCAATCTACATAAATAATAATCAATGTTAATGGGTGTTGGATCATCCTCTGTGGTGTATTAAAAATTTATATCTAGGTTTATAATCTATACTTCCTCTGAATTAACAAGTAATGGTAACTGTGTTGTGATAATCCCCTCATCTATCATGGGTTGGGATAATTATGTTTTAGTAGTGCCCTTTATATTTATGAGTGAAGTTAACTATGTTGTAAGAGGATCTAGATTGGGTCTATGAATAGTGATGCTAGATTCCCTAACCTCATATGTATGCATATGTTCTATCATAATCTTATGAGGTGGGGACTCTATTATAACATAAGGTGTCTCATCTAAATATGTACTTTGGGTGGTAGGCTCTGTGACTCTATAATATCTGAATGGTTGGTTATCCATTGGGAAAAAGTATAAATATCCATCATGTTAAAACTTGACACATTTATGAAAGGTAGATGGTATGGCCTCCATGACATGTATCCAAGGTCTCCCAAGTAATAAATTTTAATTCAAATGATTAAGCATCACTTGAAACTATGAGGATAGGGTTTTTGGCCCAAGTGTGATATCCAATATAATAGTACCTAATGCCTAGCATGAAATTTCATCAAAGCCTCTAACATTTTTATATGTATTTGAAATGGATGTTATATCAACCCCCATAGTCTATAGGAATGTGAGGTTGCATATGTTAAGTCCTAAACCACTATCGATTAGAACTCATTTAATAGAGGTGGTTTTGATTTGTGCCTAAATGAAGAGTGGGAGATTTTGATCAATAATTGGTTGTTAGGTAAAATCCTCATTGGTAAATTATTTAACATCCTCAATATCCTTGATATTCTTCATGATAGATGCAAAATAAGTTGGGTTTGTATCATGAGGGAATGTACGATTGAGTGTTTAAAAAATAATATCTTTGAAAATAGTTTCTTTTTGGAGTAATTCCAATATAGAAATCATGGTTGTTGTATTTCTCAATTGATCCATAATATCATATGCTTTATGTTGATCTATAGGGCCCATTGTATTATGTTAGGGATGATGAAGGAGTGTGGGATTATGTTACTCTTATATATAATAAGTAGGTATCTAATTTCATCTAGTGATATCTCAAACTATATGATTTACTATTTACTGAGGGTGAGTAGTAAAGGTAGAATGTAGAAAAGATAGTCAAAAAGTATAGGTGGAGGAGGAACAAAAAGAGTCATGTGAGCTCTCTATCATCAAGTAGTAATTGGAGGTAAATCAAAATTATCTATGAAATAATGTTCTCCATAGAAGGGGGGCTCAAGGTGAGGTGGACCAATGTGTGAAATAAGTTTAATTCTAACATTATCCATGAGAGGAGTGACATATATGTACATCATTCTATAAATGGTAGGTAATAGGCATGCAAGACAAACCACAAGAATTTGTACCAAAAAGTGGAAAATGGCATCCATCATGATAATCATAGTGAAAGGTTTCAAACTGAAAACTAAGAAAATGTTTTAAATAATAAGGGAAATCCTAACAACACATTAGGGTTTTAAGTAATATGTTTGAAGTAAGTTAGGTTCAATAAATGATTTAACTTTTAAATACTTAGTGTATGTAAATCCTAAGTTATTTAAGGGTCTGATTAAAATAAATCAAGGAATAAATATGCAATAAATATAGCCATTAATTTTTGAAAGAATTACCCAATATGATATTTCAAAAAACATCAATAAATGACATAAATAAGTACTTAGGTATAAACTGACTGAGACAGATGATCTAGAGGATAAAATTGGTGTAGAAGCTTATCCAAGTGTCACAAATAAGATCTAGATGTTAAAAACCCTCCTAAATACTAGTTTAGTACCTTGGATATTAACACACTATGCTAGTGTCCTCCCTACCATCCTAGTGTCCCTTGTGCAAAAAAATTGTGATATTTTGGGTGCACCTCTAGCTGAGTCTGATCTGCCTATACCTAGGTACATATGTGCCCTAATTTACTATTTGTGAATTATTTTTTATTGGTTTATGAGAGAACCCTAGACTTCTATATTATTAGGGTATTTGAAGGACATAAGTATCAAAAATGTGATTCTAGATGGGTAGGTTAGACATCCTCAACACCTTGTTATGTTAAGATATGCCTCAATACCACTACTTTGAGAGAGGATCAAGCCATATGTAGTTCTCCCAATCTAAGTATCGGTGCAAGAACAAGTGAATGCTAGTATGAGTGTGGACTTTAGTGATTTGATATGGGTTTGAGACTAAATCTATGTAATCTGAATTAGGATGGTTTTAGATGACTTTATGTAGAAGTAGGATAGAGTAGGGATAAATAACCTTGATTGTACACCATTTATTCTAAGCTTGATTGTGGGTATTTACATTTGACTTCTATCTATTGGATAAAAGGATAAAATTCATGTATTTATACTAATATGGTGCTTATGTGGAGTGTGAAATAGGTCTAAGATAACCCTAATGGTCTTAGGAATTAAAAACACATCCATTGGATTGAAATTAGGTGAGGGAGACTAGTGTGCTCCCTTGGTTACTACCATAGTGTGCTAGTGTCTAAAGAAGCATGCTAGTGTTCAGGTGGTAGAACCTAAGACACTAGGGGACTAGATCCCTAAGGGAATGTCTAGGACTGATTCTAGGATGTCATTAAAGTTAGATAGGGGTTTAAAGAGGCCTTAAGATAGGTCTAAGACTAATCTAGGGATGGGTGGTCTCAAGTGACACTCATTGCACTCAAGTGACATTTTATATGACTACACATACGCATCCCACTCATGTATACTATGAATATCATGTGTGTGTAAAATGGATATATAATATACCATGTATATGATAGATAACTTAAATCAATCATGTAACTAGAAAAACATGACATCCATTATTTTCTATTTTCTATTTTTTAGTTTTTGAATAATTTTTTTTATATGAATTATGTGAAGTTCAAAGTCCTAAGATGGGATATAAGGGATGCAAAAATTCATATGGATACTCTAGTGATAAAGCATTTAGCTCTAGAAATAGGATCTCATCAAATTCACATATTTCATCATCATTATTGTCATCATATCTCTATATGTTGATCCCCTCATCTTTCTATAGCTCCAAGAATCTGAATGGAACCACCAATGTTTGGAAGGGTGCTAAAGTAAACCAATAATTGGCTAGAATGTTAAATGGTTATATGGTATACAGGAGGTCTATAGTGGCTATCTAATTTTTTGGCTTGCACCAAGATATAGATAGACTTGAAAACTAGGTTGGGGATAGCTTTAATAGGCACATAAAGTGTGTCAATTACTCTAATGGCTCCAACCATAGTAAATCAAGTGGATAGGACTATACAATTGATTACATAAATCATATCAAAGCAATAATACTAAATGAAATGAGATAACCAATGAAATGTAAATCTATCAATTTAGGCACTTTGAGGCCAAAAAAAATACATTTTGCATAATATAAACATTTTTAAGTAAAATTTCAAGAGCATGCCTATTTTAGATCTGAGCTATACTTCTAATTCAATACTATTATTGTCTATCAAATCAATGTTCTAGTTTTTAGCTAGAGAGAGAGAATGTTTGAGCAAGTTTTCTAGTGTGTTTCAAACATGTATATCTCTACTTATGCAATGAGAAATGGTTCCAAAGAGAGTAATGGTAATAAACAAATGAATATTTCAATTAATGAAATTATTCTTTGAATATATACAAATGCAATACACTTTGGAAACTACTCTAAGAAACATACAAAACAACTATTTCACTAAAACAATTTAAACCCTAGCATATACACTACACAAAATAAAGGAGTTTCACTTTGCATAGAAAATTTCCCTTAGATTAAGCTCAAAGATGAAGTACAGGTGTTCTACCAACCAATAATCCAAGCTAATAATCAATATAGGATGAAGACCAAGCTAGGTACAAGCTAAAGTCCAAACCAAGATCTAAGAGAAAATAAGGAGGTGAAGTGAGAACTTGAAATTATGTAAGAGCTCCAACCATGTGCACAAATTAGGTGAAATGCCAAATATAGGAGCTTGGGATCAAGCCACAAGGAAGAAAGAATAATTGAAAGTATCAATGGAGTCTCCAAGCAAGAGTGTCGTAGCATATGGGATTTTATATCCCTAATCAAGCTTAACAGTGCCAAGAATGAACTAAGAGAGATTCAAGAAGGCATGAGAGTCAAGAAAGGGAAAAATAATCACAAGAGAGATGGAATGAGAAAAGAGGCTCAAATAAATGATAAATATATAAATATCCCCACCCAAATCCACTAAATGACTTAAAAGTAATTATTTTTGGTTGTTTGGCTTCAAATTGGGGATTTTTGCAATGTTCTACCTAGGTCATGGCCTAGGCCATGGCTTTGGTGAAGGAAACATGCAACTTAGGCATGGGTTTCCTTCACACAAGTCATGGCTTGGGTTAAATTTATATTTGGGTTGCTTAATATTCTCTTGAGAGGCCCCAGGGGGTCTCCAAAAAATCCTATCTTATATGTAAAAGGCCCAATATGAACTAGGGATGTATGGGGAGTAGGAATATGATGTAGGAGAGGTCCAAGTAGGTGTCATATGTTTAGGGTTATTAATATACATGTGAGTTGATATATAATCATAGGTAAGATTAGGGACATAATAAGTATGATTATATATGCCCCTGAGGTACAAATAGTCGGTGTTCAAATGAACAAGGAGTGTTGTGTAGTTCTTGAAAGCCACACCAAAGTAAAGAAAAGAAATAACTATAAATATAAAAGGAAACATTACTTGTACTTACTATATAAGGATGGTTATATAAAAATTTAATGGCATGATCCATGGGTGAGAGTGTAAATACTATGTAATCTAAAATCTGACTCCAGGTCTAACTCTAGCTCTAACTCTAGCTCCTATAAAGAAGGGACATAAGTGACATCAAATCACATCATAATATCTAAAATGACATTCACTAGGGTGTTAGCCCTAATTTTCTCCATATGAGGGATATGGGTGAACTGGACATCCTCAAAGAAAGAGACCAAATCATGTGTTGCCTCAAAAAGGGGGGAAAACTCAGAGCTAAGGATGGCTTAGACACTGATGAGTTGAGACATGGCTAAAAATTGAGTTAGAGAATAACTACACATAAAATAAGCCTAACTCATGGGCATAATTTAAGGTTCCATTGAAAAGAAACATTATTCATCTCACTAATAAGGAATAAACCAACCATAACAAGCTCATAGCCCTATTGATCATCAATAACCCAAGTTGTAGTTATTGGTCCTAGGTTTCCCTGGATGTCACCATCATTGTGAATCACCATTGAGAGGTACACCATAATGAGGGTCAAGAATGTAAAAAAAATGACCATAGAAAATGGGATCTCAAATTGGAGTCATGTAATTAGGTTGCACGAGGGAAACAAATAATTAAATCAAGCCACAATCATAATAGTTGACCAATACTAGCCATGGTGAGAGGTAAAAATGAAAAGTGGGGGAAAGTTTATGGAAGATAAAGACCAATCAAGAAGACCAAAGCAAGTCATGAACCACCATATCTAGTTGACAATCCTACCTAAAACCATGATGAACAAGAAATATTAGGAGTTAGAATGGATCGACTATGAAAAAGCAGATAAATGACTAATCAAAAGAGGTACATCAAGTAACTTCTATCCCTGGGTGACCACGAGATAGGACATGGGCCTAGGAGGTTAAAAGGGACTTGTAAGGGGTCCCAAGAACCAAACAAGGCTAGAGTGGGACTAAATAAGCCTTAGATTAAAAATAGAGGCCATTAATGTGCTCAAAATGTGCTAAAACCTTTAAAATGAAGGTTTCATACTCTAAAATGCAAAAATGGGTTAAAACATTAAAAAGGCCCACAAAAGGAAAGAAAAAGGGGATAAAAGAGGAAAAAAGAGAGAAAATAGGTCATTTTCACTTGGAGAGAGCTAAAGGAGAGCCCACGAGGAATCAAAGACCAAGCAGAGCATATAAAGACACGAGAGAGCATCAAAGACACAAAGGATGGTTTAGGTAAGTCTAATGAATAAACTTTGTCAAAGTTATTCATTTTTGGGGATTTTGGGAGACCCTAAATGCATTTTGACTCATTTTAGGTGATTAATTAAATGAATCAAGTGGAAAAAGTAGTCAAAATGTTGGACTCAATGATACAGAACAACTAGGACCAATAGGGGTACAAATAGTGCCCTATAAAAAGATAAATGAGGATCCTTGGGGACTCCTAGGGCATCCCAACATAGGTTGTGTCTTGGGAGGCCCCAAGTTATGTCCTAGCATATCCATTCCATGACTTTGGGAAGTAATGGGCCAAAACAAGCCCTTAGGGAGCCCAGATGAGCCTAGGAGGTCTCAAAAGGGGTCAAAAGAGAAGGGAGGGGAAAAAACTAGATAGATAGAGAACATAGTAGATTACTAGTTTTTTACTTGATATTACTCTTTTTTTGGCCAATTTAATAATCTATTTGCCTATTTAATTACATATGCAGACACACAGAGGAGTTAACCTACCAGAAGAGGGAAGACTTTCACAAGTGAGAGAGAGGCTAGCAGAACTAAATGGGTCATATGAGGTGACTAATTGGGAAAGATTTATTACATGGTTAGTTAAGGAAGCTGATGCTATAATAGTGGTAGACTAGGATCACCTGTGGAGTGTAGGACTTTGGTAGTTAGTAAATTTACTTTCACTATGTTACTCCAAATACCTAGTGAATGCATTAGTGACTACATGGGTACTCAAGAGGCATGTTTTCCAACTGAGGCCTAAGTTAGAGGCCATCCTCAGCATAGAAGATGTCTATAGACTCTATGGGGTGGATATTATGAGTAGATAGATAGAGCTACCACCATTGCAAGATGTAGTAGTAGTAAAGGTCTACTTGGTGGGACCCACCCATATTGAAATAACCATGGAGTGTAGATTGCATAGTCATCACTAGGGGTACCCACTCTCTGGATAGTGATATTATAGACCATGGTCAAGAGGTTCTATGTTGGATAGAGTATAAGATGGCTACCACTATCATAGATAGGATTTATCTAATGAGTTGAGGGAAGATAAAGGTTTACCTAGGGTTAGTACAAATTGGGAGGTTTATACCAGTAGTTAGATCACATCTAATGCATAGGTTTAGGTGGATTGACACAACCTAGTCTACTCATATCTTAGGCCTATGAGAGGCTCTCACTAATTTGGCTAAGGATTCCATATGGCACCAAGGCATACCCTACACTAAAGGAGGGCATAACACTAGTTGTATGGTTTATAGAGAGGGTAGGACCCATGTGAACCACCTTAGATCTAGATGTATTATCGAGCTATATTAGAGATACCTACAAGTATATATCATGGCTAGACGATGCCAAGGTAGATCCATACTTAGGATGAGAGGATCTCTGAGGTCCACAGGGATCATACCATCATCTAGGGAGGTAGGCTCTATGAGGGAGATGGGCATAACCCAAGCCAGCTAGGGCTAAGCCTGATAGATAGCTAAGGCAAAGTGAGGGGGGAGATGGTGGAGAGATGACACCATGGTGAGGACCACTACCACCAAGAGGATCATGACCAATAGTAGGGTTACAAAGGCCATCAGCAATACCAGGTAAGATAAGTGTATTTACTATATATCACTTTACCTTTATACTCATCCTTAAAAAGAGTAGATATGTGACTAACATATGTGTTATGTGTGTGTATGTAGGATACTATCCTAGATATAATGAAACCTATATGGACCTAATACTAAGGTATTTATTCCTTGATGTGGTAGGGACACCATTGGTGGAGTAGGTACCACATCTACTAGTAGGGGTAGAGTCACATACTAGATTCTGGTCTGTTGGTGCATGAGCCTCACTTGAGCTGGTGAGGGCACAACATAAGATTCCATAACTAGAGGCTGAGATAGCATGATAGGAAGCATTATCAAAAAACCATAGGGAGGTTGTAGTGGAGACTGAAGAAATACTAGTGAGATCAAAGGTCAAGATCGATTGGCTATGGGTTGAGCTAGCTTGAGAGCAGACCAAAAGAGTTAAGGTACCTAAAGTGAGGATAGATTAGTTGGTTACATTAGAGGAGATCATAGCTCAACTAATCAAGAGGTAGAGATCTATATCTCCACCAAGAGTAGGACTATCATAGATATCGCCTAGTCATAGGTTGACTGGGTATGCATATGTATCCACACACATGGTAGTTTTTGGGGACTATGAGCCCATGTAATGTACCTAAAGAAAAACATGTAATTTTTTTGATATATATAGTGATTTTCTCATTATTAGCACATGTGTGTATATGATTTTGTGTGTGATGTGTATGTTTCATCTGATATAGACTACTAGATACATGTGATTAGACATTAGGAACTACCAATAAATAACCCATGTGTACACACATATACTAATGGCACAGAGGTTAGTGGTGATAAAAGAGAGGAAAGCTTTACCTTACCACCATAGGCAATTTTCTTAGAGGGCCACAAGGGCCCTAGACATGAAATGTCTTGAGGTAAAACCCATCGATCAGGTAACATAGGGGCTCACCTTCAAGATTTGAGAGATGGAAAACCCCATTTTCTAAAGAGGTGGTGATGACAAAAGGGCCAAATCACTTTTGCATGAGTTTACCCTTTTTGTGATGCTCCTTATTGAAAAAAAAGATCATATTACCCACCTGGAACTGATAAGGGCACACTAACTTCTTGAATTGGTGGCATTGATGGCATTGGTAAGCACAATTGTACTCAAGAGTAGCCATGCATTACTCATCTAACTGCTCAAGCTCAATGAGGTGAGTGGCATGTTATTATTTATTGGAAAGAGAATCGAATGTCTTAACCTATAGTGAAGTAATTAAGACCTCTAAGGGAAGAATAGCCTCAAACCCATATATGAGAGAGTATGGGGTTGCCCCCATGTCTATTTAGAAGCTAATTTGATAGGCCCAAAGGGAAAGATAGAGCATGAGATTCTAGTCTCTCTTGGACTATGAAATAGTATGGAGAAGTATATTCTTTAAAGTTTTATTCAAAGATTCTACTTGCCCATTTCCCTAAGGGTAATGGGTAGAGGATAAATGAAGCTTAAACCTAAAACATTCAATGAACTCATGCATCTTGAGGATTTTAAAGCCAAGGTCATTATCAGCCATTATTGTAGTAGGAACCTTAAACCTACAAATAAGTTGGTTCATGATGAACTTGGAGATGGTCTTCCCACACATGATGCTAATAGGCATGGCCTTAACCCACTTCCTAAAATAGTTAGTTGTGGTCATGAACTAGTAATGGCCATTAGAAGAGCTAGGTTTGAACTCACTGATGAAGTTGAGAACCTAAATCAATCAAGGCCAAGTAATCAAAATGGAGTATAATAGGTCAGCTAGGGTATTGATAGCATCCCCTATGACTTGACATATCTTACACTTCTTAGTGTACTAGATTGCATCCTTAACAAGAGTAGGTTAGTAGTATCCCATCCTAATAATACACTGAGTAGTGGCCTACCCTCCTAAGTGGCCACCACAAACACTCTTGTGGGACTCCTCAAGCATGAGAGGGATATCCTTGGGGGAAAGGCATTGCATTAACATACCATTAAGACCCCTCTTGAATAATATGCTATCAATGATGACATATTAAATGGTAAGCTTATAGATCTAATAACATTATTGTTAAGATGTGGTGTTAGGATAAGATTGGTCTGCAAAGCAATAGACAATGTCTTGATACCAATCATACTTAGAGACATCCACATATTCAATTGAGTAAACCATCTCATTAAGAAAGGCATCATCAAATAGATCTACATTCAAGTTAGGTAGCAGACACTCAATGAGTTGGTTAGCCATAATCAAGCCCTTGGTAGACTTTTGGTTAATGATGTGGAGGTTGAACTCTTAAAGAATCATGATCCACCTCATAGTCCTACTAGCAAGATGTGTCTTCTTGAGCAAGTAGCGAAGTGGATCAAACTAGACAATCACATTGGTATTATATCCCAACATGTAATTCTATAAATTCTTTATAGAAAACATGAAAGAGAGGAATTGATGATCAACAAGAGAATAATTGAGTTCAAGGCCAACCAGCATGTGTGAGATATAATAAATAACTCTCTCCCTACCAATGTTATCCTTTTGGCATAGCAATCCCCTAATGGAAAGATCAGTGATAGATGTGTATAATATTAACTCACACCCCTTAATGGGTGCCATTAGTATGGGAGAATTATGAATTAGATGATTAAATTCCTTAAAATCCACTTAGACTTCAGTAGACCATAAAAACATAGTGTCTTTGAGCAAGAGACGTGTGAGGGGTATGGATTTGTGATTATACTCCTCCAAGAAACATCTAAAAAAGTTAAGTATTGCAAGTAATGACTATAATTAAATGAGTTTATTTGGGGGAGGCATCTCCAAAATCACCTTGATCTTGTTGGGATCTACTTTAATGCCCTTTTATGAGATGAGAAAGTCAAAAATCTTTCCAATTGAAATGCCAAAAATGTACTTCTCAGGGTTGAGACTGATGTGATATTCTTGAAGATGCTCAAATATGATTTTGAGGTCTCACACATGCTCATCCTACTTGAAAGATTTACCAAGGAGATCATCAACATAGTACTCAACTATCTTGTGGATAATGTCACAAAAAATGTGGGTCATGGCATACTGATATGTGGACCTAACATTCTTTAGACCAAAAGGCATGACAGTGTAATAGAAGTTACCCCATGGGGTAGTGAAAATCATCTTATCTAGGTCTTCAAGTGTAATTTAAACCTTGTTGTACCCAGAGAAACCCATCCATCAGGGACATGCTCTCAAAACTAGTATTGGAATCAACAATTTGGTCTATCAAAGGAATAAGAAATTTATCCTTTGGGTAGGCCATATTGATATCCCAAAGGTTGATGTAAATCTAGATTGCCCCATTTTTTTTTAAAATAGGGATAATGTTGGAAATCCATTGGGGGTAGTCAACAGCTTGAATAAATCCAACTCAGATGAGTTCCTCAATCTCTAATTTGACCAACTAGGAGACTTTAAGAGTCATGGGTCATTGATTTGGGTAAATGGGCCAAGTCTCGTTATCCATAATGAGGTTATGGATGATTATGTTAGGACCCATGCCCTTCATATTGACATATTCCCTAGTGAATATGTTTAAAAATTCATGCAATAAGGTGACCAAAACATCCCATTCATTAAGAATAAGGATAGCATTAATCTTGATGATCTTAGGCCTTACCAAAGTGTTAAGGTTGACATCTATGGATCTTCCAACATTCATAGTGTTACCTTCCTTGAAACACTTAGGTGTGGGAGGGAGTGACTCTTTTAACACTTCAGGTTCAATCACCAAGACATTCACTATAGGAAGGCATAGGGTTGGTCTATATGTGAGATAAATATTCAAACTAAGGTGATCAAGGGGATAATGATTCTTATGATAAGCTTACATTATATTGGTGTAAGCCTTTCTCTCCTTGAATAGGTTATGCACTATAACATGAATGAAATAACACTTGAGATCAAACTCAGCCATCCAAGTGGTCTCAGTGGGAGATGCATAGAGAGAGCCTACACTGTAATGGGAAAAGCTTAACACAAGAGGGAACTCAATATCTAGAGAAACATCTTAAACAAGGTCTCTAAAAAGATATGTGTTGGCCTAGTGTCAATCAAAGGAAGAGGGATTTGGTTGATGCATGATAGACTCTAAAGGAATGAATGTTGATTGATACTCAGCCAAGTTGAAGAATTCATCTTTTAATAAGTGAGATTCATAAATGGGAGGTGTATGAGAATCTATAGACCGCCATGAGGAGATAGCCAAAGCATCACTTGAGGGCTTTGTCTTTGTGTAGAGTAATGTCTAGGTATCTAGGTCAGCCTCTAAGGTGTGAACCTCACCTTTGTGCACAAACTATACCATGCAAAATGTGGCTGATGTGATGACATGCATGGTAGCAATCCAAGGATGGCCAAAAATCATGTTGTATGAAAGATCAAATTATAACACACACAACTTGATTATGACAATCCTGAGGCCAAACTTGACCTAGAGCTTCACATTCTTAACTAGTGTAACTATATTGTTGAAACTAACATAGTTATGGTGAGAATCGAAGATCTTCTTTTGACTGATCTTGAGTTCATTAAACACACATAGGGGCCTGATGTTCAACATATATCCTTCATTGATAATGCATTACTTGATGCAGTAATCATCCATAGAAGTTTTGATGTAGAGAGGGAAACAAGCCCTCTTTACAAGAATTAAAGCATTTGGCAAAAACGTTGGTTCAAAATATAAGATGGGAGGATAAGGATTCTCATGTGTATCAAAGTTGAATAAAACTTTGACATCATCATATAGTGAATCCTCATGAGGGTTACCAAAATCATTGAAGATGAGACCCCTTTACTCAAGGCAAAGGTGAAGAATGTCCCAAATGGAGATCCCAATCTAGAGGCCTTGTAACTCCTCTATGATGGAGTGAAGATGTTGTTTAGACTAGGGAGGAATGTTACAGTGAAAGTCAAATCTAACTTTGGGGTTCCCTACTCCCATGGGTTATATAGGAGGCCCATCCCCACTAGTCTCTCCTATAGGGTTGATGGCCCAATTGGAGTGCATGTTGACAAAGTATTCATACCCAATAGAGGTGATGTTGATAGCAGTAACAACCTTGCTACTCTTACACTTGGCTTTCCCTCTTAGGTCATCTTGGGAAGAGGAGTTAGAAGAGGTGAAAGAGAAATAAGGGGAATGCAAGGCCTTAGCCTTTGATTTCTTCATTTTATTCTTCTTCTTCTCCTTGTCATATTCAGGTAGAGGCTCCTTGAAAACAATCAACTTGTTATTGGGTTCCACAAAAGGAGAACTTTGAGATGGAGGTGAGGCTTGTGCACTAGACTTTTAGGTGGCATAATTGTTATCATCATGCCCTTTCATCACATGGAAGTTACAAAACTTGGTAGGGTCATAAGGAAACACCATTTTTTTTTGTGCTTGATTCAAAAGCCTTATTTTTATCTAGCTTCTTGCTCGAAGCATTGACTTCATGATTATCTTTCTTATCCTTCTTTTGAAGAGGAGAATCAATGACACCATCATCGATCATATTGCAGTTACAATCACATAAAGATGATGAATTTTGGGAAGGTATGGGTCACACGTCCACACACACCTTAAACACTTAAATCTTTAGACACTCATTAATAGCTTCATCATAAGAGGTAGTTTGCACTTGAGGACCTCAAGGTGAGCCTCTTACCTCAATGTTCACATGAACATATCATAAATCTAGTCATCCAAAAATTGAGTCATGCATGTATGAATATTTAAATTCCATCTACACATAAAATAAAAGTTTGACTCACCCTTGTATTGTGCTATGGAGGTAAGAGATTAGATGTCAAGGTTAAAAGGTTTGTAGATATCAAAATATTTGAGGAAGTCATCTAGAATGAGCTAGAAACTAAAGAGAGAATATGGAGGCATATTCTAGAACCAAACTAGAGCTTTGGCTTATAGAAAATAAGAAAAGAGATTAAACATCATGCCTTCATCCTATTCTCAATCTGTACACACCATCATGAATATCATGATATGCTCTATGGGACTGGAGTCCCACATCCCAATGAACTTAGGTAGTTCATAGATAAGAGTAAGAAGTGGAATAGCATACACCAAGGGGTTAGAGGGTTCTAATGGAGATCCTCATAAGCACAATTAATATTAGACTAGTGATGAACTTTGAGATGGGGCTCATAATGGTGATGATTATACCTGTGCCCATAGGCATCACCATGACTATGACCATGGGGAAGATAATGTCAGGGAGGTCTCATGCCAAAAATCATCTCTAATATGGGGTAGAGAATAGCCACAAGAAGTGTTATGGTCCCCACGGGTATGATGGGAAGACATATAATACTCTTGTAAATGGTCATTATGAACAAGATCTCCATGGTGATGGTCACATGCTATCACAAGAGGGTTAATTAGTGAAAACTGATGCTCTCAATACACATCCCATGGATCTCTAGTCCACAAGTGGTGATCAAAATCAGCATGCTCATCAGAAACTCTAAAAGGACTTGGAGGATGGGAGGCATCCCCAAGTTGGGGATACCTCACCAAGTTAGAATACCTATGACCCATAACATGGATATGATGGTTTTCTTACTCTAGAGTTTCTAGCCAAAAAATAGATAGGTAACTCATGAAAGAACTAGTTGAGGCATTAGACACTAAGTAGGTGTAGGTTCTATTTCTAGAAGAATCATGCTACTGACTCCTAAGGGGAGAAGGAATCACTTCATTCACATAAAGATATCAATGATAATCATTAATGATTTCATGTAACTCAGCAAGCCCTAGTTTCACAAGGATATCCTTATCACCATATATGGGTGAATAAGGAGTGGTATGAGGTTGAGATAAAACATACTCAAACAAGTGAAGCTCAAACTGATGAAAATAAGACTAAGTTCATTGGTTATATTCCTACCAATCTTATTCCCTTTCAAATACTAAAGGTTCTAGACTACCATACTAGGTTGAGGTAAGCTTATGGGTCCTATGGTGTCTATGGTGTTCCATTGTAAACACAACTTGCTCATTAGTGAACTTAGGTATGAGACCCTGAATCCATCAAGATTGGCATCCCAAAGGTGGGAAATCATACATGGATGTAATGAAGAATGAGCAACATGTAAGATAATAGAAAATGTAAACTGATAGAGAACCAATTAGGAGAAAGACACAAAACCAAAGTAGGAAAAAATAACCAAGATGAGAGTTGAAACTCAATTTAAAGTAAAGCCTAATAGCTAATAGGTGGAATTGGCTAAGAGACATCTAAATACGATAAAACTAATGTGAAACCATATCTGATGTCCCATTAGGCATGCCATAATGTATCTCTAAGAATTTTAATGGAACTACTATTGTTTGGCAAGGTGTTAAATCAAACCACTAAGAAGCTAGAAGGCTCAGGGGTTTTTGGGCTATAAGAGGTCTATAGTGGCTATCTAGTTTGTCAACTTGCACCAAGCTAATGAAAAACTTGTAAACTAGGTTAGGACTAGCCTGAATAGGCACATAAAGTTTGTTGATTACTCTAATGGTTCTAACCACAATAAATCAAGTGGCTAGAACTATATTATTGATTACATAAACGATATGAAAGCAATAATACTAAATGAAATGAGATAACCAATGAAATGTAAATCTATAAATTAATTCACTTTGAGGCCAAATGAAAGACATTTTTCACAACAAATTTATTTTCAAGCAAAGGTTCAAGAGCATGCCTATTCTAGATTTGAGTTATCCTTCCAATTCAATATTATTGTTGTCTATCAATGCAATGTTCTAGTTTTAAGCCAAAGAGAGAGAATGTTTGATCAAGTTTTCTAGTGTGTTTTGAACATGGATATCTCTACTTATGCAATGATTAAGGGTTCAAAATAGGGAAATGGTAATAAACAAATGAATATTTCAAGCAATGAAATTATTCTTTAAACATATACAAATGCAATAAACTTTAGAAACTACTCTAAGCAACATACAAAACAACTATTTCACTAAAACAATTCAAACCCTAGAATATACACTACAAAAAATAAAGGAATTTCACTTTTCATATCAAATTTCCCTCAGACCAAGCTCAAATATGAATTTTAGATGTTCTACCAATTGAGAATCCAAGCTAGGAAATAATGTAGGAAGAAGACTAAGCTAAGTGTAAGCTGAAGTCCAAACCAAGAACAAAGAGCAAAGGAGGAGGTGAAGTGAGAACTTGAAATGGTGTAAGATATCCAACCAAGTACACAAATCAAGTGAAATTCCAAATTTAGGATCTTTGGATCAATCCACAAGAAAGTAGGAACAATCGAGAGCAGTAACGGAGTCTCCAAGCAAGAGTGTAGCAGCATATGGGATTGTCTATCTCCAATCAAGATCAAGAGTGACAAGAATAAACCAAGAGATATTCAAGAAGGAATGAGAGTTAAGAGAGGGAAGAATAATCACAAGATATATTGAATGAGAAGAGAGAGGCTCAAATGAATAAGAAAGAGACATATATCCCCACCCATATCCACCAAATGACCTAAAAGTAGTCATTTTTTGTTGTTTGGCTTTAAATTAGGACTTTTTACAATGTTCTACCTAGGACATGGCTTTATCAAAGGAAACATGTGGCCTAAGCCATGTTTTTACTTCACACAATCCATATCTTGGGTCAAACTTTGACCAGTATTGGTCAATAGGCTCTTAGGAGGCCTTAGGGGGTCTCTAAAAAAACTTGTCTTGTGTGAAAAAGGTCGAATGTGAACTAAGGATATATGGAGAGTAGGAATATGATTCAAGAGAGGTCCAATAAGTTGGTTTATGTCTTAGAGTATAATTTTTATTGTTTTTAATCTACACGTGAGTTGATATATAATCATAAGGAGGAGTAGGGTCATGAGAAGTACGATTAAACTTTCCTTTTTCTCTTTTTTAGATGTGTTTTATCCTAATTTGGATTAGTGGGTAATATTAATATAGTTAACATATAAATTTAAAATAAAATATATATTATAAGATATGGCATTCAAGAACACATTTTAATTTTAAAAAATGAGACTAATTCTTATAGTTTGATAAGGGCATGCACTAAATATGAAAATTACTAAATAGACATTGATACTTAGCTTTTGTAGTTGACTATCTAACTGTGACTATGTAATGAAAGTAGAAAATAGGGATAAGCAATGCCTTTAGTTTACTTGGTTCAAGAACTAATATGTTACTTCGGTTAGTTTTATAGGATCAAGTCAGTATCATTAATTGATATTGACCTACTAGTCAGTACTAACTTATGTGGAATTGTGGTATAGTAACTATATAGCTACATGTTATTATCTTTATTTTCTCTATATTCGCAATCATAAACCCTAATGATGCATGTAGATTAAAAAGTTAGCCTCATTTTATTTGAATCCCTAGATGTGCTTATGAAGAATAAAAACCTATAAAAATGGGGGAAGTGTAATGGGATGAGCTAACCCCAATCACCCCTACCTAATAATTGGCAATTGCCTACATATCCAATATTCCAAGTAAGGAAATAAATTCACACGTATTTCTCCCACCTAGTTTGATTTTGAAATTATTCCCATTCATTATGTGTATATAGTTTAATGATTGGATTTGATGATTGTAAATGTGTGCTTTGACCAATATTTTGAATTCTATAGACTTGGATTATGGCTTCTCCTAGTGATAGGTATGCAAATTAGAAATAATAGGTAAAATTTTCTTTGTGTGAAATCATGTATAGTTGTATCACAAATAAGTTTCAAATTCCTTTTGAATGAGACCTTGATTTGTTTATATATGGATCAAAATGAATATTTCTTCATGCCACTAACACTCTAAGATAAAAATACTACCCTATAGATGGGTTTAATTTTATAAAATAGTTTTTTCTAGGAATGGGATGATTCTGACTAGTGCATGTCATTATCGACTAATGATAACAATCGTAACTATCATAACTGACATGTATACATGTGCACTACTATGAGGGTTTGGAGATGTTTGTCTAAGACATTTAGTAGGTTTGAAATAGATATTAAGTTTCATGAAGGTATATAATAGCATAATGGAATGGTCAACACATAATATAACATTTAAGTATGAGAGGATGGATAATTAGGACCTTGTTTGGGTGGTCAAGTCATGAATAGTAAAATTGTGTCAAGCTTGTCATTATCAAGTACTGAAGACTAAATTTTAGTATCTAAAAATGCCTCCATTTTATTCTAGTAATGGAATTATTGGATTAAATGGATAAGATATACATGATTGTGTGTAACACACTTTGCATTTTTTGAGATGGCTCCAATGTATATATTTTTTCCATGCAAACCTACAATAAATGCATAGTCAATTTCCATATGTGAAATCTAAAATATAAAAATTAAAAAATTAAGGATTAGAGTACAAGTATATATTGGTGAAAACCATGTTTCCTTAGTATATTTTTGGAGATGATGTTTCCTTATTGAAGCATTATAGAGTTGGGGTGATTATGCCTCAAACTTATGTAGCTATGTAAGAGCCTGAGTTGGGAAGGTAATATGCCCCAACCCTCATGAATTTGGGGAAAAGTATATAGGAAAAATATATAGAGAACCATGTGGCTTGGTTCAACTCAACTATCTCACTATGTAAGTAAAAGAGACATGATCATGTAAGGCTTGTTAAATCCGCAAGTGGTAGAGCAAGTAGAAAGCTAGCCTATGATATCAGGTCACATAGATAACCATATGAATGTAGGGGTAAAAATATATTTATTAAGTGATTCACCATATATATTTCAATTTTATAATAATACATGCAAATTATGTATGTCATGTAGTATTCTTAAGAATGAAACTAGGCATGAACAACACCCACAATTAGTCTTACAAAGATTAAGGCAACACAAGTTCTATGGTAAGTTTTAAAAATTGTCTTGTTAATAGTATTACCATGTACTATTGATCTTATGAATATTAACACTATTAAGGAGTGGCCCGCTGCTAATAATTTTCATGAGGGTGAAGCTTCATGGAACTAGTTGGATACTACTGCAGTTTTGTGGATTTTTTTATAGAAAAGCTAATTCCATCACTTTCTTGGAATGCAAGTGTAAGAAGTTTGTTTATCACACCAATGTTAATATTATTTTATAAGGTTCAAGTATTTGGTCATATCTGCACCAATTCTTATTATACCTAATCCTAATGAAATTTTTGAAATCTACATTGATGTTTCTATTAATGGGTTTGGTGGTATTCTAACCAAATATGGTAACTAGTTGCATATAAATTCTAAAAACTCAAGGACCATGAGAATAATTATCCTACTCATGTCCTAGAGTTGGATATTTTTGTTCATTCACTTAATCAATGTAAACATTTCCTACTTGATAAGTAATTTAAAAATAAATTAAACCATTGCAGCCTTGGACATCTTTATTTGTGTTTTACCCTATATTTTTTGATTTAATAGTGTTTAATAAATATAAAAAAATTAAATCTTATCCATATTGTAATTATTAACATTTAACCCTAAATTTTAATGTAAAATAGAATTAACAATTGAGATTGATTGAAAATTTTCATATGCTAAAAATAGTAAGTACAACCAAGAGTAAAATACTTAAGATTTTCTAGTTGACTAGAACCCATGTTTAATAGTGATAATTAGGATAGGACAATATTGTGATAGCTAATATCTGTAAATAGAGTCTATAAATATTTTTGGATAGGTTTGCACTACCGAAATAATAACATAGTGTGATTGTGTCTATTGACTGTGGATTTATCCATTTTAGCATTGAAAAAATTATAATTGTTCTAACACCAATGCCACTATTTGTTGAGCATGTTAAGTATTCATATTCTATAGATTCCACACACAAATACCTTGTTTATTATATTTATCTTGGAAACCCTAAGGGTACTTATGAGAGCTATAACCCTTCAAAAAATAACGGGAAGTGTAATGGGTTGAGTTGACCCCAATCACTCTCATTGATTATTGACTACTACCTATTATAAACACCCTAATTTGGTCAAGCAACCATAAGTACTATGTCTTTTTTCAATCTTTCATATAATGGTCTTAGTGATGGCTATAGTCCTTTGCTTAGTCATCTTGAGTCTTTTAATATTTCTTATGATTTTTCTCCCTATCTTTGACACCCCCAGTAGTCACATGTCACCTTTTACCAGTCCCAAGGGCCCTTAAATTTTACTTTGTTCTAAGCCTTCGAACATCAGCACTATTTTTAACACAGTAGTGACACATGGCACTACTATCCACTTTTGCCTTCAGTGTCTGATAGGCCCTTTCACTCATGTTTGAGTCTTGACCCCTCCGTGACCCTTCTCTTATATTTTTTTATATAAAGAGCCTCACAAGGAATTTTACATCTAAAATTTACTATTTTGGTACTTATTTACATAAAATCAACTAATAGTACAACTCAAGTACTCTACATACTACTCAACATACAAACTTAGACATTTGCATGCTTGATCAAAGAAGGACCTAGGTGAAATTCATCCTAGCATAACATGCAAGTTGATGGTGCATATTCCTTAAGGGAGTACTACATGCAATCTGAGATGCCTAACATTGAGATTAATGTAGGCAGTGGTTAGGACAATAGGTTTTTTTCTCTATGTGATTTTAACATCCCAAAACCTAGTCTTTCCTTTCCTTTTTCCATTTAATTAGTTCATTATTTCATGTGTGTAGGTATTCATTAGGGTTTTGGAGAAGAATTATCCAAAATAGTGACATAAATGAGCCCCTCATGACTAAAAATCACCTACATGATCCTCAAGAACTCTTATAACTTCTCTAAAAGTAGTAGACAGTCACTAAATGAAGGACACTAGTGCCAAGTTTGGACACTAGTGCCACATGGTGCTATTGTCATAAGGGCGACACTACTATCCAGAGCTAGATATCTAAAAATGGTTAACAAATGAAAGATTCCTTTGTGTCTACTCAATCATCTTCAATATTTAGATCCATAAGAAAATTTATGTATACTTTCTCCTTGTATTTATTATTTTTAGAAAGTTTCATAGAATTAATAAATTCTAATTTTATTTTGGATCTACAACAAACCCATCCCTTAAATATAGCTTAGGATTTACATATTAAAACCTTAAAAGGTTAAATCATTTTGTGAACTTGAATTACTTTGATTATTGCTTCAAAACCCTATTTTTCCTTAGGGTTTACCTGGTAAATTTTTCACATTAAATTAAGGTTACAAAATTATAATTTTTTGAATTAATCTATCTAATTTAATTAATCCCATAAAAGGATTTTCTTTATTTAATTTAATTTAAATTTTACAACACAACCCTAAATTCAAATCCTAGATCCACATACTAGGTCCCTATACACACAAACATTAATAAGTAGGGTTTTGACAATAATCCTATTTTATATTTCAAAACTTTTTTCAACAAATTCACACATTAGACATATACTTATGTTAGATTATATTCGACCTCTTGTGTGTTTGTTATTTATT
The DNA here is from genome assembly GCA_037957365.1 of Torreya grandis. Classification (NCBI taxonomy): domain Eukaryota; kingdom Viridiplantae; phylum Streptophyta; class Pinopsida; order Cupressales; family Taxaceae; genus Torreya; species Torreya grandis. The sequence continues at coordinate 636,076 of JARHVA010006413.1, forward strand.
ATTTACATTATCTTCTTTTTCAAGTTTAAAATGACATCTAAAAACCCTCCTACCCCTCATCCACTTGATGCAATCTTGAATTTTTCTCATGATTATAACAATGAATGGCCTAATTTCCAAGATTTTACATTAGATCATGAGAATGATTTTGTTTACAATGATGATGATGATGATTATTGTTATAATGACGATGATTATTATAGTTATAATGATGGATATGAGGATTATTATACACATGACAATACAAATGAACATGAGGATAGATTATATAAATTATCTTCACTTTTCTCTTACTCTTCTATTATTCCTAAAACTCAAATGAACAATATAATGCCAAAATAACCTTTTGTTGGTAGTGTTTTATTACAATGTGATCCTAGTTTTTCAACTAATTTTTATACTTCATTGTTCAAACTAAATAAATATAAGTGAACTACATGCAAATCACTTTTGCATGCTTCAATTAAAGTAGATAATAACAATTCATTCTCTTCACACTTCTTAATTACATTTCAAAATATAAATACAAAGGATGATACACCTTTTAGCAATGCACAAACTAATGTAGATTAAATTACTTTATCACCTTCATTCACATTTCAAGCTCAATACAATGATTCTTTTTCCACAAATAGATAATGCACATATTTCTCACTCTTATCATATATGTCATAATGTGAAAAAATAACACATGGTTGTTACTCCTTCTTCCCTTGATCCTCAAATAGAAAATGATAATCATGCTTGCATTTCAAAAATGACTAGTGAACAAATGCCTTGCATTACATTTACACAAGATGATACATTACATAGTAGTGAAAATCTAAAATCTTCTCCTTCACCTTCTCTTAATTGTCATGTGAATGATACTTCTTCTACTCTTACCTCTTCAAATAAATTTAATTATGATTTTTATGAGCCATGGGATAATGATGATTATTGTGATTATGATGAAGATGACATAGAATCCACAACTTATACTTTTTCTCTTACTTTTCATATTTCTCTTGTTTAACCAAATAATAAATCACATGTTAAAAGACATGCACACATGCACATGCACGCACGCGCACACACGCGCACACACACACACACACACACACACACACACACACACACACACACACACACACACACACACACACACACACACACACACACACACACACACACACACACACACACACACACACACACACACACACACACACACACACACACACACACTTATTATTATGTGCATAATTTTCTTTCACTAGAGAATAAAGCACCTTCTATCCAAACTAACAATATAAAAGATACCAAAGAATCCCCCTTAACCCTCCTTACTATAGTAGAACCCATTTCTCAAACAAACCAAAATTATGGTGATAGCTTATTTCCCTCTAACCATGTCCAAGATATCACACCTCCAAAGGTTATTGAGAGCACATTGACCCTTTATAAATAAGAGGTCCAATATAATATACTAATGGCTAAAATAAACAATAAAATTCAATCCTTAAATGAACCCCTTGATAATGATAACATACCTTCACAAGTGTTAATTTATTTAATGCATGATGTGGGTACTTTGTAAAAATAATTAAATATCTCACTTTGGAGAATGAAGCATACAAATCCTAGGTTAATGTCAATGTTATACATAATAATCATATTTCATGTAGAATCTCAACTATGAGGTTTCCACATAACTTTAAAATATCGATGTTACCTATCTTTTATGGACAAGGAGATCCATATTTACACCTTCATGCTTATGATAAAGCCATGGATCATGTTAAAAACAAGTTAATTCTACTACAAGTGTTTGCAAAGTCACTAAAGGACAAAGAACTAGATTAGTTCCACCATACACTCCCTAGTGGATCTTTACATACATATGAGGAGCTAGAGATAGTCTTCTTCAGACATTATATATAAAATAATGGACCTCTAGTCACACATGAAATATTACCTTCACTACACCATGGTGAGATAGAGCCTACAATATAATACATTCTATGGTTCAAATCTTGTTTGCATCAGTTAATTTATAAACCAATAGATTTAGAAGTATAATAAATCTTTGCTAGAGGTTTAATCTCTCCTCTCAAGGATAGTTTATTATATCAGACATCTAAATCATTCAGACATCTATGCAATGAAACTATATCATTAGAGGCATTATTGGTATTAGTAATTACATAGTTAAAGGTAGATTTAGCTATAGACTCCTCAGAACCTCAGTCATCAAATTTGGTATAAGATCCTACTCCACTTCCAATTCAAAAACTCGTAGAGTGAAAACAACCAATAAAAATACTTAGTAAGGGCAAAGAGCCACTCTACACAATACAATCTATATTGAGTAGCACATGTTATATATATATATATAGAGGTTATATAGTTTTCAGATAAGGTTGGACCTCATGACATCTTGCTTACACTACTAGATAAGGGGATGATCACACTTCCTTCAACTAATCATCATCCACCACATCATTTGCACTAGGTACTAAATAATCATTATTTTCATTTTCACTAGATTAATGGACATTCAGATAACCATTACTATGCACTCAAATCTTGCATCGACCAGTATGTTAGTAAAGGCATCATAGAGTTTATATAGGGTCATCAAGCCTTCATTCACCCATACTCCCCTAGATTGCACTCCTCTAAGATAGAGTTATTCCAGGATGTTCCTTTTAAGTAACCATTTTTTATTCATCATATGAGCCCTATGAATTCTAAGATAGTTATTTATCATTAGTACCCTAAATCATAGCCTTAGTAGAAATGGCAATTAGTTCATAAAGTTTAGAATGCACATCCAGTGCATACATTGATTAAGATAATTGGGAACAATTATAGGCTAAAAGGCATAGTTTAAGTATAAACACTAATCAAAATATTTGGAAATAATTATAGATCTCAGAATGCACCTCTATTGTGCACACTGATCAAAATATTAAGGAATAATTATCAACATAGGATCATAATTTTAGTTTGAAAATTGATAAAGATATATGGCATTGGTATAAAGATCAAAATCCAACTTTAATTTGCACCAATTAAAATGTTTGCAATAAATTAAGGAAATTAGAGTGTAGTCTTAGAGTGTTAACCAATCAAGATTTTTGCATCAAATTCTACATAGTTATCCACTATTAGTGCATTATAGGTAGCTCTAGTTTTATAGTCTCTATTTACAACAAAATGGTATGAGTAGTATGGTCATTAGTTCTCCATGCCATCTGGGTTCAGATAGGGAATTTCACCATCACATGTTATACATGCAGACGTCTTATGAGATATAAACAAAAAAACATATACCAATCTAATACAAAAACATTAAATCTCCTGCACATGTGCCTAAAACATTCATAACACATATATAAATAAATTAACATTACTCCAACTGAAATAAAATTTCAAACATTAATATTTAAAATAATCAAAAAAATTTACACATAACAAATTATATAATATAACCATATCTAGATGCTAATACATAATGCCAAATTAAAACAACAACCATCTATATATATGTGACTCAAAACATCATTTTAATACAAATAATATGCATCACTCAATGATGTGAAGATGACTACTAGGACCAGATCCCTCACTCTCACTTTCAAACACATCATAACTAGAACTAGAGGCCCCACTATCTTTACAAGACCTTAGCCTACAGTTATGGCTACTCTCTCTCTCTAGGTACATCATAATCTCAGCCCTATACTCTACATACTCCAGCTAAACTTGTGTGTAGTTGTATACTATATCTATCTTTTATTACTTTATTGTATGTCATAATCACTATCTACACATGATAAAATAAATGAGCATGCACTCCAGTTACATTGGTGGCTCACTCCACCAATCCATCATCTATGACATCATTTGGAATATGCTATGTCAACTCATGTAATGATGAATCAATGGTGACCTCCCACTACTCATCATATCTTTAACATGTAAGTATACATATAATTCATAATAATCCTATTATATCAAAGCACATAATCAACATTACGTAGAACATACAAACTATCTATCTAACTTACCATCAATATCCCTCAAGGGATCTATATCAAGTACATCCTCTATAATCATCTTATATCTCAAGAATAGATGTGCCCACCTATGCTCATTCCACCAGTATGAGTAGGCCCAATTCACTCCAGCATCATCCACATCTGGTACCTCAATCTCTAGATCCCATTTTATGACTAGCATAGGAGCTATCTCAACAATCTATGGCCTTAGCCTACTCCCTAGCCTTATAGAAGCCTAATAACTCCTCAACCACACTAAGGTTTTGGGGGCACATCATGTATGACATCAAACTATTAGGTGACTCTCTCTCATACTATAACCACTCATATACATTATCCCACTAATCATATGTCCAATAATTAACTTGAATCTACCTTAACTATATGTTATCCTCAAGCCATCCCTGATAGCTCATATAAGGGTCTCCAAATAATGTCCTTTCCTATAAATTTATCTAATAATTATTGATAATAAGTATTACTCCTCTTCGGTACATGCCATATCTTATTCCATCTATCTATAAATACCTATGGGTGAGCCCATCCATCCCATGGATGTGCCACTAGATTACTCATAGCTATATGCTTATATGCCCAACAATGTAATAGCTTTGATGTATTGATACCCCCACCACTCATCTTAAATGTAAATTAGTATATTTCCCTATATAAATGAGATAGCATGGTCTAAACCCAATAATATACAGTGTCATGATGTTTAATGTCATGTATTATCTCATGCATATTATATTAAATAGAGACACCACTCCCATCCATGATACAAAATGATGATAACAACATAGCTAAAAAATTATGCAAAAGTAGAACATTAGCCATCATAATCATGGTCAACAAAATCTCACTTTAACTTCTCAAGTGATGAGTCCCTACCATTATAATAGAGAAGTACCTAGATGATCATTATATATCTCATGCATAACTAACCTTCTATAATACATCCCATTACCTAGAAATCAATAATCTCAATATCTGATACACATCCTCCAGTGTCATATTAATTTCACTCATAGGAAACTAGAATGTACATGTGTCTAAATTCTACCTCTCATATAGTGCAATGATCATATGTGTATCCCAGGGCATAAGCTCTAGGAAATCAACATAGTGTAGCCTCACTCTATCAATCACCTTTATCTCTACCTCGAATAAGGGAAAAACTTGGATAGCCTCCATCATTTGACCTATATATAACTCCCTCATATGAGCATCAACCTAAAAAAATACACCCAAAATTTGACATCAATAAATAAAAACAAATAATAGTAAACAATAAACAAGAATAAAAAATTAGTCACCAATGTTGAGCACCATATCTGGGGCCTATTAGTAACTAGTGATGCCTAGAGGATAGTGGTGCTAGATAGTAGCACTAAGACTTGGACACTAGTTCCCAGAGTGGGATAATAGTGCCACCTTCCCTAAAATAAGCCAAAAATAGCCTTTCTCTAGTAATATCAATAAAATACACAATAAAATTGCTAAAAATAGGAAAATTTATGGTCCTTTACTAGGTGCACCTCTTCCCAAGCCTGAATATGTGCCTTGACCTCCTCATAGTGCAATAAAGTAGCATCTCATCTCCTCAACATGTTTCTCTTGCCTGCTCAAGCTTCTTTCCAATCAAATTTTGCAAATGAATTGCTAATTATTCAAAATACCAATTTAAATCATCACTTACCTAATTCTACCTTATTAAGGTTACCCTTGCATGTCAATTTTGCTAATTAAAACAACTATCTTGTTATTGCATATCTTGATAATTGTAGCTCTGCTTCATGAACCATATATTTTACATGGGGCTTGATACTGATACACTTTATCCTATATTGGTAAAATAAATCCTCTTGTCATTTTCAAACCTAGAAAATGACAAAAACAATTATATTATATTAACCATATAATAGACCAAGTACATATCCAAATACACACTAAGCTATCAAACTCTGACATAATCAATACATTATTAAAACCTAATACAACACCATAATTACCAAGTAACACCAACACATTATATCCTTACCATTTCTGGTTGCATACCCTCATTACCATCTCAGCTCTCTCACCAAAAGGGGGGAATATACATAGATTACTTGAAATATAAAAAGTTACATTCAAGTTTTCAGACACATAGGCACCTAGAGTCATAGATTTTTAGACATACAGACACATGGGTCTACATAGGCATTCAGATTCATATATTTTTAAATATACAGACATATAGGTCTACATAGGTTTACACAAGCATTCAGAGGCATAGTTTATTCAAATATACAAACATATGAGTCTACACAGGTTTACACAAGCACTTATAGGCATAACTTATTTAGATATATAGATACATAGGTATACACAAATTTTCACATATTTTTAGTTATATAGACATACGGGTCTACATAGGTTTACATAGGAAATCAATTGCACAACTCATTTAGATATATATATATATATAAGTCTACACAATTTTTACATAGATTTACATAGGAATTCAATTACATATCTCATTCAGATATATAAACATGCAAGTCTACATAGGTTTTACATAATTTTATATAAAAATATAAAGTTAAAAAAATTTAGATATCAAGATCAAGGGGCATGATGCATAATGCATGTTCTTGATCCTCATTTATAGATTTATCAGATTATACTAGTATTTTCACATGGTTTTTACCAATTTGGGTTCTAGGGTCATCTACAGTGATTAATCCATACCATTACATCAAACTCAGTTTACATTACTTAGATTTAGAGTGGGGGTAAGTGAGTCTTGTTTATCCACACCTTCAATTTACATTACTTAGATTTATATTTGAGGCAAGTGAGCCTTGTTTCTCCACACCTTCATTTTACATGACTTAGATTCAAAGTGGGGGTAAGTGAGTCTTGTTTCTCTACACATTTAGTTTACAATACAAAGATTCAAAGTGGGGGAAAATGAATATTGTTTCTCCATACATTTATCTTACAGACTTAATTTTGATACAGGGGGCATTTACATCATTTACTTCCTTTCACATATTACTAATTTAATATCTTTGGGAATATTGGTGTATTATTCCTAATTTAGTTAAATGGATTGAGTAGTAAAATCAATAAATAAATATGCAATAATTAAGCTACTAATTTTTATAAATTTGATTATGATTTTAACCTTTCTAAAAATATTAATAAGAGTTAGAAAACAAGACTTAGCTAGAAATTGACTTAGATGATTGAGACAAAGTTTGGAATTCACTATGCAGGACTGGGACACTATTACAATTCAAGATTTGGCCTTCATTTTATGATTGGATAAGAGTGCCAAAATAAGACACTAGTGGCACCAGAGTTATAATCTACCTCTACTACTATTGTCTAGGAGACCTAAGCTTTTTAAGTTTTGTTTGTTGTCTGTGTGACTCTGCCTATGAATTTTTGACTGTCGAATGTTCACAAAACTCCCTATAGAGTATATTTTGTCTTCAAAACCTATAATCCTTTGTGTTTTGAAACACTTTGAGAAAGAGTGGGGTGTAGTGTGTATAATATGCACTAAATGTGTATCCATACCCTTTTTATGGGCACATTGTCTACATACTAATACTCTAAAGAGGGATCAAGTCATATATAGTTCTCCCACTTTATGTGCTTTGTGTAATAGTGTATATGAAGATGCAAATGCTAAAATTGGGTGTGCTTGAGGTGGCTAGGGACTGATGTAAGTATTTTGGTGTGCTTTTAATAGCATTGGTTGTTTATATGTAGAGAATAGGGAAGATTGCTTGAGTAGTCTTGCTTATATTATTTCTTGCTTAGTGATAATTTCCAACCCTTTCCAGATGATCTTTGAATGGGATTTTATAAGTATCTATTGGTCATGGGTTGAATGTGCTTGCATTAGGCCAACAAGGAGAAGGATGAGGAACTAGAAGGAACTAACCATTGGGGCCAAAAATGCACTTAGATAGGAGTGCCAAAAGTAGATAGTAGTGTTACCAACATTATTGTCCAAGTTGGGCTTTATTGTCCTTAGCTAACAAGACCTAAGGATGTATTTTTCATAGAAAGAGTAGTCTAGCTAAGTTAGGATTAAGTTTGGAAGGCTATAAATGACTGAGAATCAGTGAAAAGATTCTTATGAGGGTCATGAAAGTAAGCAGGAGGGACATATGGGTTGGGTATCATTAGCCACACTCAAGTTACTAATTTTCACATTTTATATGATTACATTTGCCCCTCCTTTATTCTAGTGATGCAATAAAGTGAAATACTAGGCTAAATAAAAAATAGAAAGCATACTTGAACTTACTTGTAAGGGTGAAGCTCATGAAGCTATGTGATGTTGGATGTGCATAAAGAGAGCACACTATGAAGTGTGAATCTATAAGAGAAAATAAAGAGTATATTAATTCTTACTAGATACATTATATCTAAAGTAAGAACATGTAAAGTTGGGTAAGAGAAAGGAATGAATACACCTCATTGGGTATGTGAACCAATACAAAACTTATTGTGATGCTGAGTGATGTTGAGTGATGTTAGATGTGTGTTAAACCAAGAGTAATATCATGAATGGATTTGAGTTCTTAATTTCCCAAAAGTGGCTCAAAAATGTAAAGGTTGGGCCTTTGGCTCCATCATAACCCACTAAGTGAAGCTAGGTGGTTATACATGTGTTTATTGATGTGTAGACTATGTGTTAAATCCTTCTGAATAGGTGGCTCAAGAATAAAAATGCTAGCTAATACTTTGACTTTATCATTGCCCCATAAAGTGAAGCTATGAACTAATACCAATATGAAATATGTGTTGTATGAGATGGTTCCTAAAGCCTATGAATGTACTATAATTTGACAATGTTGGCATGGATAGACAAATGTATACTAGAAACTAGGCCACTCTTGGCCACTCTGAAAGGTGGAGATTAGGCTTGTATGAAAGCTACTCCAAAACTGGTGTATTAGGCTTATATGAAAACCACTTCAAAATGTGGAAGTTAGGCTTGTATGAAAGCCACTCCAAAATGATACCAACCACCTGTAGATGGAATAAGGCACACAATTTCTAATAATGCCTAGGTAATGTTGAACTTAGAAAGAAAAGAAAATAAATATGTCATACACACATTACCCCTATCACTAGTGTCTTGAAGCATGGATTCTGATCTAGAAGTTATATCAACTATCGTATCTAAAACTAGAAGTGAGAGCCATCATGCCATGCATTATTCCCCCTATATATAGATTCTTTGAGAAAAATTATACTAAAACTGTTGATTCTGAACTAGTCTAACTATGCAAAACTATAGCTGAACCTACTTTTTTGCCTTGCTTTTGGAAAGTCTAATTTTTTTGTTGTTTGGATAAGAATGATAAAAATGAAAACTAGTAGTACCAATACTATATCAAAATATTTTTACTATTGTCCTAGGCTAAAATTGATGGCTATTCTGACATTTTCACTATTTACCTAGTCTATTTTGTCTGATTTGGTTGTTGTTCTGGGTATTCTAAAAGCTAAATTTTCAACTGTTAAGAGCTCTAATATCTATGAAAAAACCCCTATTTATTTCCCCTCTTTTTAGGGTAATAATGAAGACCCTAAAATGACTACCCTGAAAAGAAATATCCCTACAAGTGTGTTATGTTACAAAGATACATGATATAGCAATGATAATTGACAAGATATCTCAAGATATAGAATGATTTTTAATGAGATATTGTTAGATCAATAGGGGTATGCCTAGATATATATAAAAATGTAATAGCATGTGAAATTTAATGAATGAGAAATGGAAGTTTGGTTAATTATTATTTGTTTGTTGTCAAGGAGGGATGGAGCATGATGTCCATCATGGCATCTAAAAAATCAAGATAATGCATGATGTAGATCATGGCATTGCAAACAATGAGAATCAAATAAGCACACAAGGCAAGAAGCAAGAATCATACAAGGGTGGCCAATGGGCAAAGAAAATAAGCATATAAGTCATGTTCAAATGCCATATATACATACAATTGAAACAAGTAAGGTTGGCATGAAATCCACAATCACATAGAAGAGTACAGGAAAAAGACATTGGCAAATGTCCTAAGGCATGCACATGAATAGAAGCAAAGGAAATTGTAAAATTTCCTAAGGCACATATAGGAGAAAAAACTAGAACTAAGAAATGCAATCACATCTAGCTATCCAAAGCAAGAAAGGAAAGCATGTAAAAATTGGAAATACAATCGCATCTAACAAATCAAAGTAAGAAGTAAATGTATATAAGACATGTTAGTACAAGACTAGGTATATGTTAAGAAATACACAATTTATATATACTGATGAAATGTTGGTAGAGTAATTTATGTAAGTAATTAAATAATATACATCATAATGATAACTAGAGTGTGTGGTGTAGGAATGACATTACCTAGATGGTGTAGTCATGTAGAAGATACCCCTAGTGGGTATGTATATCGATGTGTGTGTCAAATTTAGAAGTAGGATACCCCATCAATGGGTAGAGTGAATCAATCAAGGATCTAGATGTCACTGTACACACTCAAATAAGATCAAGTGAAGCATGGTAATGTAGATAAATTGATAAACAATAGTATAGAATATCAAATATAAGTCTAGCATGATAATAGAAATGTAAAGCATGGATGATGAATACAATTAAAATATTTTTGGTTTTTTTTAAATTATTTTCATGGTTTTTTATTTTAAAATTTTTGAATTTTCTTTAATTTTTGATATTTTTAGCTATGTACAATAAATCACAAGAAGACTGTGTACAAGAATTTGAAAAAAAACTATGTACAATTAATTATAAGGAAACTATGTATAGGAAATGTTGAGAAGAGATTATACTAATCGATGAGTCTCATGGGAGACTCCATATCATGGTGTCTGGTATCAAGGAGAGGAATCATGCATGATCATGAAGTATGATGGAAGTGTTAAGACTATGTCTTTAAAAGCTATATATGTTATAAATACTCTAAAATCTTTGAAGCAGAAACTAACTATGGGGTCCCTTATAACTCTGAGAAGTGGATGGAATTGTAGGGATCCTAGGGACCCATCTGGTAGTAGGAAAATCTCTCTAAACATGTGCTTTATGAGTAGATGCATGAGATCTCAATGATACTTCCCTATGTGTGAACATTGTAGCTAGAAGTTGTCTAGAATCTTGAAGTTATGAAGGTGTATGAACTCTTTGGTGTTGGTGATGGATGCCTCAACTATGTTTGAATCAGAACTGGAGGAGGAACTATATCTGGTGGAAAAACTAAAATTGGTGGTTGTGAAATAGTAGACGGCTCTAAAGTGGGGAGTGGTAACTCATATGGAACTCCACCAACTATAACAACTTGATTAGTGTGAATGAATTTCACATATTTGTGAACTATATAAGGTATTTTAAAAAGTTTTTGAATCCATGGTCGACCAAGTAACATATCAAAAACTCATGCACTAGGAACTATAGTCAATGGTGTGGCCTTGTGTATTGGACCAACCTATAGAGGAAGTACAATCTCACCTAATGAACTTTGTATGTGCCCATTGAATCCATTGATAACTATGTCAATTGAGGTAATATTCTTCTCTAAATATCCCAAATATTATAATAATTTCATAGTGCACATGTTCACACTATATCCATTATCTATGAGAACACTATGAATATGATGACTATGAATGTAAGCTCTGATAAAGAGTAAATGATAATTCAAATCATCCTCGATGATCTCCTAGTTTGAGAAGGAAATGGAAGGTTTGGCTAGAAATCTAAATTTATATACACCAATCATGTTACTCAAAGGATGTGTCTCAATTGAAGGTTCCCTATATGTATCTAGTGGTGTATGTGCATGATATGCATGGTAAACCCCTAATGTGTCCCCTGTCTCTTGTTTAGAATGTTGTGGAAAGGGATCTGAGAAGATTTTTAAAGCTTTATCTTGTGTTTTATTTGCTTGAGGAGGCTCAATTTAGGTTCCAAAATCAATATGATTTCCATCTATCAAATCCTATATCTTGTGTTTCAAACTAATGCATCTATTTGTTGTATGGCCTAGTACCCTATGAAACTCAAAAAATGCATGTTGATCATATCCCCTTGGAAGAGGCTTTGTTGGGTTAACTTTCCAAATAGGAGGGAGAGATATGATGTTACATTCTAATAGCTACTGTGAAACTCTGGTTGGAGAAATTGATAGATTGGTAAAGGTTTGTTGAGGAGGTTTTAATAAAACCACTCATTGAGGGGGCTCAGAAGTTGCATTAACTATCAATTGATTTTGACTTTTGTTATCATTGACCATGAATTTGTATGGGACTTTGTTGTTACTCTCATTTTTTGTTATTGAGATACTTGTGTACTTGATTTTGCCCATTAAAATTAGTTTGACTTCTCTTTTCTTTAGTGTGTGACATAATTCAGTGAAGGAAGAGAATATTTTAAACATAATTGATTCATGTAAAGCTGGTAGAAGACTCTATTTGAATAGATCTTGTAACTCTTGATTGGCCATAGGGCTAGTCATCTTAGCCAAAATAGTCTTATATTGAAGAACATAATCTATGAGAAGCTCATTTGACCTTTGCTTTTATTTTAAAACTTGGGCATATGAAACCTTATCACCAATGTTAATGTTGAAATAAGTGAGGAATGTGTCAGCTAAAGGATTGAATGCATTGACTGACTGATTTGGTAGACTATAGAAACATTGTAAAGTATAATCCTTTAGGCTCCATGGAAATAACTTGGTAAGTAGCTAGTCATTTGGTATATAGTCCAAGCATACTGCATGAAAATCTCTCAAATATGTCTTTGGATCACATTTTCCATTATATAGAGTAAGTTTGGGTTGAAAAAATACTTGTGGTAAGGGTGTAGAAGTAATGTGATGTGCCAATGGTGTATACAATAGAGAAAAAGAATCCAAAACCTATGTAGGTCTAAAGGCACCTTACTCAATATGTAGCACCTTGGATTAAAGAGATCTTATCTCTTACATAAGGATTGCCACATCAAGAGACAAAGATGTACTAGCTATATTTGGTGGTATAGAGGTAGGTTGGGAAGCTATAGGGGGTTGTTGAGACATAGTTGTCATTTTAGTTTCATTTATAATTGGTTTCTTGGAAGGAATGGAAGACTCAACTTGTTTAGCCTTTTTGATTTCCATGATATATTGTAAAATAAGAGTAAGATCTTGAGGCTGGTCCTTGAGTCTTTCTTAAAAACTTTGTAGGATCAAATATTTGTTGAGGATAACTTCATTATTAATAATTGGTGGAATTGATCAAGAGTTTGATGTGGTGGATCATGAACATCGATATTTGTATCATCATTATTATTATCATATTGCTCATCATCAGAATTATCCTCATTGAAATTGGTGTAATCTGGATGTGTAAGATGTATGGTAAGAGTTTGAGCTGGTTGTTTATCCATGGTATATGGTCAAGTTTAAGGAATCTAGGTGAATTTAAGAGGGTTTCCAATAAGTCTTACACTTCATCTCAAAGGAAGAGATTCAAGGAGCTTAGGTGGAATAAGGAAAATAGCTTGGATAATAGTATAAAATAATAAATAGATATAATCTAAACAAATAACTAGAATATGCATAAAAAGGATACAAAGCTCATAAACATGTAAGGTGATACCTCAAGAAGTAAATGGGACCTAGTATATGTAGTTAGGGTTTGAAAGATGTTTAATTTTAAAATTACTATAAAATTTTGAAATTTAAAGTGAATTTCTAAGTTAGGTATGCAAGTAAAAAATCAAAAATTTATTGGAAAATTGGTGATTTACAGAGACCTAGGATGTGCCACTAGGGTTTTGAAAAATAATTATTTTTGAAAATTCCAATTAAATTTTTAAATTTGAAGTAAATTTTTTATTTTAATATGCTATTAAAAAATTACAAAATTAGTAGAAAATTATTGGGAAAATATCGGGACCCAGTATGGGTAACTAAGGTTTGAAAGAAAATTATTTTTAAAATTACTACAAAATTTTAAAATTTAATTCTAATTTATGATTTTATTATGCAGGTAATAAATTATAAAAATATAGGAAAAATTAGTAGGAAATTTACCCTAAGGTTTCTAGGGTTTTTATGCACAAACAAAGTAAGTCGAGTTCACCAAATGATTTAACAATTTTGAGAATATTGGTGTATTATTCCTAATTTAGTTAAAGGGTCTGAGTAGTAAAATTAGTAAATAAATATTTAATAATTAAAATAGTGATTTCTATAAATTTGATTGTGATTTTAACCTTTCTAAAAATATTAATAAGGGTTATAAAATAATACTTTAATGGAAACTGACTGAGATGATTGAGACAAAGTCCAGAATTCACTGTGTAGGATTGTGACACTATCACAATTCAAGATTTGACCTTCATTTTATGATTAGACAAGAGCACTAAAATAGGACAATAGTGGAATTAGCATTGTATTCCACCTCTACCACTATTGTCCAAAAGACCTGAGCTTTCTAGATTTTATTTGTTATGTTTGTGTAACCCTATCAATGAAGTTTTGACTACCAGATGTCTATAAAGCTCCCTATAGAATAGATTTTATCTTCAAACCATAGACTCCTTTTCAATTTAACTAACTTTGAGAAAGAGTGGGGATTAGTGTGTGTAAGATGCACTGGACGTGCATCTACACCCCTTATGTGGGTACACTACCTACATACCAATACTTCAAAGAGGCATCAAGCCATATATAGTTATCCCATTTGATGTGCTTGGTGCAATAGTGTGTATGAATATGAAAATCCTAAAAGTGGGTGTACTTGAGGTGTTAGGGACTGGTGAAAGGATTTTGATGTGTTTGTAATAGTATTGGCTAGCTATATATAGAGAATAGGGAAGATTGTTTTGCTTGTATTCTTGCTTAGTGATAATTTTCAACCCTTTCCAAATGATCTTTGAATGGTATTTTATGGGATCTATTGGTCATGGGTTGAATGTGCTTGCATTAGGTTAACAAGGAGAAGAATGGGGAACCAAAAGGAACCAATCATTGGGGCTAAAAATGCACTTGGACAAGAGCACTAAAAGTGGATAGTAGTGTCATGGATGCTATTATCAAAGTTAGATGTTATTGTCCTTAGTTAATGGGACCTAGGGGGATGGATTTGTCATGGAGAGAGTAGTCTAGTTGAGCTAGGATTAGGTCTGAAAGGCTATAGATGACAAGGAATCAATGAAAAGATGCCTATAAGGGTCATGAAAGCAAGCAGGAGGGACCTATGAGTTGGGTGTCATTATCCATACTCAAGTTACCAATTTTCACATTTTATATGACTACAATTACACTCTAGTTATCATCCACTTCTCTTGCCAAGAAGTGGGCCAAATCTTGAATATATTCACATATTTAATTACATGTATGCATTTCTATTTTATTTTACTCTATTACTTCCATTTCATTACATTACTAGAATAAAAGGGGGGTAAATGTAAACACCCTAATTTAGTAAAGCAACCACAAGTACTATTTATTTTATTGCTCTTTCACACAAGGGTCTTAGTGAAGGTTATAGTCCTTATTCACTTGGTCATTTTGAGTCTTTTGATCTTTCTTATTCTTTATTCTCTCTATTTTTGACACCCCCAGTAGTCACATGTGACCTTTTTCCAGTTTTAATGCCCCCTAGCCTATCATTCCTAAATTCTACTCTATTTTTATCCTTTAAACATTAGCACCATTTTTAGGATAGTAACACCACATGGCATTATTATCCACTTTTTTCTTTAGTGTCTTGAAGGGCCTTTCACTCGTGTTTGAGTCCTGACCCCTCTATGACCCTTATTTTATGGTTTTTAATATATTTTTCATTGCATTACTAGAATAAAAGGTGGGTAAATGTAAACACCCTAATTTGGTCAAGCAACCACAAGTACTATTTATTTTATTATTCTTTCACACAAGCATCTTAGTGAAGGTTATATTCCTTATTCACTTGGTCATTTTGAGTCTTTTGATCTTTCTTATGCTTTATTCTCCCTATTTTTGACACCCCTAATAGTCATATGTCACCTTTTTCTAGTCCCAGGTGCCCCTAGCCTATCATCCTTGAATTTTACTCTATTTTGATCCTTCAAACATTAGAACCATTTTTAGGACAGTAGCACCACATGGCATTATTATCCACTTTTTTCTTTAGTGTTTGATGGGGCCTTTCACCTATGTTTGAGTCTTGACCCCTCCATGACCCTATTTTGTGGTTTTTTATATATTTTTCATTACTTATAAGTCAATGAATAAGGTATTATATTTAAAACAAATATCCTTTCATATAAAGAGCCTCACAAGGCATTTTACATCTCATACTTACTATTTTGGCACTTAATTACATAAAATCAACCAATATTATAGTTTAAAACTCTATATACTACTCAACATTCACACCTAGACATTTGCATGAATGATCAAATAAGGGCCTAGGTGAAATTCATCCTAGCATATCATGCAAGTTGATGGTGCACATTCCCTAAGGGAGAACTACATGTGATCTTAGACCCCTAACATTGAGGTTAATATCGGTAACAATTAGGACAATAGAGGTTCTACTCCATGCAATTATAACATCCCATAACTTAATTTTTCCTTTCCTTTTTATATTTGATTAATTTATTATTTTATGTGTGCAGGTATTCATTAGAGTCTTGGAGAAGAATCAGCCAAAATAATGGCATAGACAAGCCCTCATATGACTAAAAATCACCTACATAATCCTCATGAAATTTCATATCTTCTCTAAAAGTTAAAAATAGTCACTATAGGTTAATGCCAAGTTTGGACACTAGTGCCACATGGCACTATTATCCTAAGGGGGTGTTACTGTCCAGAACCAGATCTCTAAAAGCAATCAATATATGAAAGATTCATTTGTGTCTACTCAGTGATCTCTAGTATTTAAATCCATGAGGAATTCAGTGTATATCTAGATAAGTCCACTTTCTCCTTGTATTTACTATTTTGGAAAGTTTCATATAATCAATAAATTCCAATTTTATCCCATATCTAGAATAGACTCAACCTTTTGATCTAGATTATGATTTACATAGTAAAACCTTAAAAGGTTAAATCACCTACATATTCAAATACTTTAAGGAGGGAATCAAGCCATGCATATTTGTCCCTCCTAGTATGTGATGAGACCATAAAATGACTCATTATATCTATGAATAGCATCTTTTTTCTTGCATAAGAAGTGGATTTAAATGTAGTTTCTGAACTTATGGTTTATTTAGAATAAAATAGAAAGTATATATCATGGTTATGTCTTTAGAATTCATTGTTATCAATTTGTTATCTATTTCTAATGATTATTGGGAAAAAGATGTCAATGTGTTCATAAACAGTTCATACTAAGCTAAAATGACTCAAAGTATGAAGAGTAACCATTTAATAATAATGTTAGAATAGTGTCATAGTCTTCTATAATGGATCCAACATTTTGATCAAGATACAAACTACCACAAGCCTACTACAGAATCCTATAGGCTTGTTATAGACTCCCACATGCTAGCTACAGATTTCCACAGTAGTTACAGACTATAATAGAGCAGCTAAAAATTACATTAGACCTATTATAGATTACATTAGACTAGCTATGAATTATATTAGACCAGTTATGGATTACATCAAACTAGCTATATATTTCATCAAGTTTGTTATGGACTTCATCAAACTTGCTATGAACTGCATCAAAACTATTATATATTTCAATAAAACTATTATGGACCTATTTGAAAAGTATTTATAAATATATTCTAAAGATTACTTGGTTTATTCTAGCTATCACAAGAATGTTTTCCATTTGAAGTCTTTATATTTATAGATTTTTATATGTAGACTTTCTATTTATAGAGTTTATTCAAATATAGATATATTAAATTTTAGTCCAATAAATAGATCTCTTCATAATTTATGGAGATTGAGATTATATTATAATAGATTGCATTCTTATAATAAATATCTCTCTCTATATTTTGTGGAGATTGAGATAAGATAGGATATCTAAGTTGTTACTCCTAAATAAGGTGTTGGAAGCATGAAATTATAAATGCAACCTTCCACACATGAATGAATCAATCAATATACTTTTCTCTCTATCATTCTGAGTAGTCTATTCTAAAGTTTGTGTTCAGAGTGAAATCCTCTTTCAAGTAATGAGCTAGCCACTCATTCCAAGGAAGATGGATAAATAAGTTTTTATTTCTTTATTTTATAATTATCATTTTGTTGTAAATTATTATTTTATTTATTTGTTGCTATAAACATTTTTTTTCATACAATTTTTTGTAAACCTAGAAGTGTTTTATTTGTTTGTCATTCATTTTCAATTCAGTAACTTACTTTCTACAAGTGTGCAATTTTTTATAAGTGTGATTTTCAATTTTTTCAAGTGTGGAGTGTGATAGAAGGAACCATTTGTCAAAGATATATTTCTCCTATAACATACAGCCTTCAGACACCAACCTTGAATTGACATTATTAAATAAAGAGGATTGATGACCCTCATCATTTTTTCCATCGTTGATAGGGAACATGGTGATATTAGGAGATTCATAATTTTCTAAGAATTGTCAACTGGTAGTGGATAAACAATGTTCCTAGTGAGAGGGAATTTCTCTTAGAAATTTTTTTGACAAGAGGTATGTAGTGATAGTTTCTTTAGAAATTATTTTTTTTGTAAAATATCTTAATATTTATTTTCCTACAACGTAGATTAGAATTTTTTTTCTACAATTAAGAATTTTATATTAAAAACAAAGCAAAACCCCCAATCTAATACTAACATTGTTGTGTAGGAAATAATAGTTGTTAACATCATGAAAAAGGATTTAGATGTTGATGCAGCTTGAAGATGCAAAAGATGGATAAAATTGACCTATTTCATGATTTTTTGTAGTTATTGATGAGGAATATGGAATAGATGCTCATGTATATGACGTGCTTATTTGAAGGATGATCCATATTTTAAAATTAGTTAGATCGACCATATGTGGTTATGTGGTGATGAAACCTATACAAATATATTTGTTCCTTTCCAAGAACCACCTATAATGAATCACACATTTTTATTTTTGGATTGATTCTATAAAAATTGCATGTAATTTTTATTTTTGTTGAGAAATAGGTGTAAATCACTACTAAATCAGTCTTTGACTATTTTAAATCATCTTTCATGCCTATATGCCTACAATAAATATGTTTTGTTATTTTCTATTTAGTATAAAAATAAAAATGATTGTTTTCATCAAGATAAGATTGCACACATCAATTTTTTATTGGAAAAAAAATTTAGAGATGGCTAAAATTTACAAACGGATGGTTGAAGTTTACAAGAAGATGATGTGGCAATAATCAAAAGTTTATAACTACTTAATTTTTCAAAGGAGAATCACATTGTTGATCTCTACTAAAGTAAATAGAAAAGAATATAGACAAAATTGATATACAATTTAGTTCATGTAGTTGCTAACATAGGACACCTAAACTGAAATAATGTTGGCTATTCTCTCCTTTAAGTTTTTTGAGAAACTCGTGTGGATGTTAGATACAATGAACAAATCAAGCCTTCTAAATGATTATATGCAAATATATCACCATGCATGTAATTATATGAATTCTATATGGGTCAAATATATTTGACAAGTTCAAAATAATTAAATCTACATGCAATGTAGATCATGGTAGAAGTGGATTTTATTGAAAAAAAATCATATTTTTCTAAAAGAAGAGCATAATTGGTGTGTGTAATTATTGGAATGGGTCATGCAATAGATTTAAAATTATGCACAACAATAGAGATATTACTCTATATTTTGCATGAATAAAATAACCACATCTTAATATTGATAGTAAGTCTTACATAATCATTGATTATATTGCAAAATCATTACTTTTTAGCATATACAGGTTGTTGCTCCTACATTGGAGGATCTAAACATTTCAATTTCTATTTTCTCTTTGATTGATTGCTAAGTTTATACAAAAAAAATTGAGATTCTTTCTAAATTTTAGTAACATCATATAATAGAAAATAGAAATATATTTTTTTGTATGATTTTTTGAAAATAAGTATACAACCTAAAATACTCAAGAAATTTAATCGATGTGATCTCAATATTAATTGTTTATTTTATTTTTGTATTTGTTGATATCCTATATGGATAATAAAGTTTATGATTTAAAAAAAAATGATGACAGTCTATAAATAATCAGACTTACATTTCAAGCCAAACTAACATGCAAACTAGAACATTGAATTTACATATAGTGCATGAGACTAAGTATTTAATAACTTCTGAGTGTTGTAGATGTTAAAAATTCATAAGAATTATATGTTTTCATAAAAATATCTAAAATAGAAAGAAATGATCAAAATATCTTCAATGCTATATAAATTTATGGTTACAAAAATAGTAAATTGGGCCTAGATTTGAGGGGATCCACCCCTCAACCCTACCCTATATCACGATAAGGAGTGTACAAGGAGCACTGCCGTTTGACCTCATTAGGGCATATCACCCCCAAACCCCTATTTTTTGATTTCTCAGTGAAAGAAGAAGATAGTGAAAATCTTGCTCAGTATGATACAAATTTAGGCCAAGTTGTTAATGAAGAACATAGAGTTTTTAACTACAAGAAGAGGCATGTAAAATATATTTATATTAAGAACACTGATAACCTCCAAAATTTAGTTATTTAGGTATGTTTTTTCAACTTCTAGTTTCCATAAAATTATTTAGAAATGTAGATTTATCTTTCCTTTACACATCATAGTTAATATTTTATGTACATTTCATCAATAAAAATAATTGATGACATTCTATTTCTTTCCATCCATATTCAAGAATTAGTTAAAACCATATCCACTTGCATAATAAGAAAAAATTTCTAAGAAAGTTAATATTTTCTATAATAAAAGTATATTATAAATAATGTTAATTCATGAACCATCAATCATTCTTAAGTAAGTTGAAATTCATTCTTCCATATATATTCAAATTTTCATCTTAATGTTCTATTATTAACATTTATAATTCTTTGATATCATTGATATTATGCTTGTATGGAAAGGTTTTATTTGTTTTGGGTTTTTAT
Organism: Torreya grandis; assembly: GCA_037957365.1. NCBI lineage: Eukaryota > Viridiplantae > Streptophyta > Pinopsida > Cupressales > Taxaceae > Torreya > Torreya grandis. Next base: position 657,263 of record JARHVA010006413.1, read on the forward strand.
AGGATAATTTCATTACAAGGAGTCATTCTAGAGATAAAAAAACTATCCCTAATTTTATAAATTAATTGGCATATTATCTTGAGTTACCTTTCACAAAAGAATGCAACAGAATCAGTAAGTATCTATCACTAGTTATTTGTCATTACTATATAGACCAATAATAAAAAAATGTCAACATACAGAAGATTCAATTATATATTTAAAAGTAGTATGAGTATGTATATAGTTTATGGCTAACATTTTCAATATCATCAACTTTCAAAAAAGTTATAAAAAAAACTAACAATGAAAACCTTCGGGCGTTGGTGGCAGTCTTGGTTTGAAAACTAACTTGTTGGTGAACTAAATGTTGGAATAAAGAGCCTTGATTAAAAAACTAGTTTACTAACTAATCAAGGTCAAAAAATAAAATAAAAAGAATACAATTTATCAAATGGAATAGTTGATGCAAATTTTTACTTGGTTGCTTACTTTTGTGCTCTTATTTTTTAGCATAACAGGACTGTACTTTTATCAACACTTTTCCTAACCTTTTTCACTTTGGCTACTATGAAAGAGACAATAAAGATTGACATTATGCCATGGTATTTTACTTTAATAGTTTACATTTAAATTTATGTGTAAATTTTATTATTACATAAATGTCCACTTTTTTATTTATTGCAAAATCTTTAGTGTGAGGGAAATGGATAACATACTTTCATCTGATATGTGTAATCTCATCCCACTTCATTTATTTCATATGTATGAGGACATTCATGATCTTAGGTGTGGGGGAGGAGAATAGATATAGAAAAAAGGAATTGGGATTATTAAAATAAACAATTTAATGAAAATATATTTTGATATTGATCATGGTATGTATTTTTGAGAGGAACAAGAAATTTTTATGTCAAAAGTTGCTTTGTGATCAAAATAAATGTGTAGACATAGTAGGAAATTATCAACATAATAACCTACTCTCACCTCATTCTAAATTAAAAAATAAAAATAAAAATAAGAATAAAAGAGTAGAATGAGAATTCCACACAAGAACCTGTGTCAAAAAAGAATCTAAGGATAGTAGGAAAAACCTATACACAAGAACCTATCCTTAGAAAATGCATTATAATGACCATTGTCATTAGCCATTTTTGTCTAAATAATTCAAGAATATTTTTTTCATTATACTTGTACAAATAAAATCAATTTGAGAAGTCCATTTGAAATATGAAGACTATGTCTAACCTATGCATATGTATCATGATGTTTTTAAAAGTGCCATGTATGAGGACATGCATGAGATTAGGTGTGAGGCAAATGATGAGACCATAAAATGGCTCATTATGTCCATGAAATAACATCTTTTTTCTTACATAAGAAGTGGATCTAAATGTAGTTTCTAAACTTATAGTTTATTTAGAATAAAATAGCAACTATATATCATGGTTATGTCTTTAGAATTCATTGTTAGTTATTTGTTAGCTATTTCTAATAATTATTGAGAAAAATATATCTATGTGTACATATGTAATTGATACTAAGCTAGAATGATTCAAAGTATGAAGAGTAACCATTCAATAATAATGTTGGAGTAGTCTCAAAATATTCTATAACAAATCTAGTATTTTGGTCAAGTTATGAACTCCCACAAGCTTTCTACATACTCCCATAGGCTTGTTACAAATTCCTATATTAGTTATAGACTATAACAAATTAGTTATGGATTACATTAGACCTATTATAGATTATATTATACCATATATGAATTACATCAGACTAATTATGAATTACATCAGCCTAGCTATAGATTACATCAAACTAGCTACACATTTCATTAAGTTTACTACAAACTTCATCAGACTTACTACGAATTGCATCAAGATTGTTATAAATTTCAATATAACTGCTATAGAACTATTTGAAAATTATTTCTAAATATATTCTAAAGATTCTTTGATCTATTCTATCTATCACAAGAATGATTTCTATTTGAAGTATTTCTATATATAGATTTCTATATGTAAACTTTCTATTTATAGAGTGTATTCAAATATATATATATATATAGCTCTCTGCATATTTTGTGGAGATTGAGATAGGATAGAATATCTAAGTTGTTACTCCTAAATAAGGTGTTGGTTATAAGCATGAAATTATAAATTCAACCTTGCACACTTGAATGAGTCAATCAATATAGTTTTCTCTCCATCATTCTAAGCAGTCTATTCTAAAGTTTGTGTTTTGAGTGAAATCCTCTTCTACTGAATGAGTTGGCCATTCATTCCAAGGAAGATGGATCAATGAATTTTTATTTTTTTATTCTATAATTATCATTATATTTTAAATTCTTATTTTATTTATTTGTTGTTGTAAACATTTATTTTTGTATAGTTTATTGTAAACATGTAGGTGTTTTATTTGTTTGTCATTTATTTTTAATTTAACAATTTACTTTCTACAAGTGTGCAATTTTTGTAAGTGTGATTTTTAATTCCTACAAGTATGGAGTGTGATATAAAAAACCATTTGTCTAAGATCTCTTTCTCCTATATCATATAGCCTTCAGAGACTATCCCTAGATTAACATTATTAAATGAAGAGGATTGATGACCCTTATCAGCATGATTATGTAATTATGCTCCTTAACTATATGCATGTAGATAAAAATTTGGATTTGATTTTTGATAATGTTAGTCCTTGACTTGATTTGAAATGTTTTATATTTGATTTTTGATTGCTTCTAATGATTAATATTAAATTAGGAAATAATAGGGCATATTTTTTCAATGTGCAATAGTGTAAAAGATAAATGCTATATAGTTATCAAGTTCTTTAATAAATGAGCTTTGATTTGTCTTTATAATAAACTTTTTGAATAATTTCCTTTAGCTGACTTATGAAACATGTGGGATGACCTCAATGAATATTTCAAATTTTTGAAGATAGCCATTAAATGGCATAGGGACAAGGCCACTCTAAGTGGATAATTCTGTGACAATGGATCGTAGGCTTGTCTCAAAAATGTAAGGACAATTTTATTGAGGTTGGAATTAGTCTAAGAGTGATATAAATAATTTGGAGCATTAAATTATAAATTATTATGTAGTAATGATGACAAATAGAGGGGTCAAGCCCACATATAGATAAATGACTACAAGGATTGTGAAAAAGAAATCATGTATTTGAGTGTAAGTCAAGTGGTTTAATATATGTAAATAATTAAATTTTTAAATTAAATGTGATTGGATTTAGGTATCTATAATTCAAAAAATGATTTGAATTCCAAGTAGTAGAGATGACTAGAATTTATCAAAAAATATTACGTGGAAATTGAATATGTGAAGGGTAAGGAAAATCATGTTTTTGATGCACTTATCTTGATAAATTTTCTATTTTGAGATCTAATTTCAAAAATTATATGTTGTAACAAGAGATAACTAATGAAATTTATGTAAAGTTATTCAAAGAACCTATGACTAAATAATTTTTAGATTACTTCTTAGACCTAGATTATCTTCTGAGATGTCAAGGAAAAATTTATGTGCCTAATTTTGGTAAGTTAAGAGAGAAATTATTAAAAAAATTGCACACTACACCTTATTTTTCTCATTCAAGTGTTAATAAAATTAGTCATGAATTAAAAATGTACTATTTTTAACCTATTTTAAAGAAAAATGTAGTTGATTTTATTGTAAAAATTTTAGAATTATAGTGAATTAAAGTTGTTTATTAAAAATTAGGTGGTTTATTTTATTTACATGTATCTAAATGGGTTTTAATCTATAAAATAGTTATCAAAACTCTTCATCCAAGATCTCTCCAAGAGCTCATTACTACATCCATTGATGCTTCAACATGCACTCAAGAAGAAACCAATTGAAAACAAAATCAATTGTTGTATAGAAAAATAAATATGAAAAATATTATAAAGTTTGTATATTATAATGAAGCTAAATTGATTATATAGGCAAGGTAAAATAAGATGTAGGCTAAACTATCCAATGTATGACAAATCCCCACATATGACAAAATTGATTAAAGAGTAATAACCTAGCTAGAACCTAGCAAGTGTGAGTAATAAGATACTCTAACACCCCCTTCAAGTGAAGCTAGAGGCTAACAATAGAGTATCTAGTATGAAGCCACATGTCCCTATGGACTCCAATCCATCATGTCTGAGTACACATATGTCAATTTGCTATAATCTCTAATTAAAACTAGGAATGGTGATGAATACAAGGATCACTAAATATAAACACTACCTCTAAAGTACTAGGTATAATGATAAACTCAAGGAATAAATGCTTGAACACCCTCCAACATGATGGTGAGAAGTGATCACAAATACTTGTGGAGATACCACATTGGTGTCACTATAAGAATCACCAAGAAGGCCATAGAGTCAATTAACAATCCTCATATGGGTTCCATCAAATAAAGTGCCTGAATAAGATACCCATGTATAAAAGAAAAATCTATAAAGTACTTAAAAAGTGAAACATATACATATAACTCTCATAAAGTGGAGAAAAGAGAGACAACCCATAGGAAAAAACTCCCCCCGCCAAAAGATAGAAAAGAAGAAGAGAGAGGTATAAATACCCCCAAATATGATGTTGAAAAGTCTGCACTCCAAGCACTCACAAGTCATGAAGGAACTCAATCGGCATGATTGGTCCAAATCCACTACTCAATCACAAAAAAATTGACACTAGGCTTCACTATAATAGCTTTAATCAAGAAAATTGTCAGTGATGATGAAAGTACAAAAGAGTAATACATATGCAAGGAACAGTCAACACCAAAGAAGTAGAATGTACATCACACCCCCCCCATACTACTGAATAGGTAGAGTGGATAAAAAAGGTTTGCATGAGTGGTCTAAATCCACTACTTGAACACTGAATAAGATGACATTGTATACACTAGAATAACTCCATATAATGTTGAAAGAGAATGTCAAACTATCAAAAAAAGAAAAATGACACTAGGATTCACTATAATAGCTATAATTCAAGCTATGGGAGACTTTCAACTATCTAAAAAGTGGTATTAAAATTATATAAAAATCTCTTAAAGAGGATGGATCATGGTGGTGATGGAAGAGACAAGCAACTGACAAAGTGAAAAGGTGCCCAAAATATAACACACAAATACATGAAGGTAGACAAGGCTAAATTAACAAACCCCTAATGGCACTTTATAAATTAGTGAGAGTACAATATAATCCATACACAAAAAACACCATATGGAAACAAGACATTGGGCTTCACCAAAATAGATCCAAATAAAGAGACTATTGACTTGTCAAATAAGCCACCAAGAGAGAGATTATCCAAAAATAAGGAAGCTAAAATGTGTCTCCATAGAAGAAGGTAAGGTGCTAAGAAAGGGATTTTGAGGAGACATGACATAACTACCAATGTATCAAAGTAATAAATACATGTCATGAGCTGATGGAAGAATGTGACAAATGGAAAAAATAGCCATGTATGCAAAAAAAACACACCAAAAAAGATCAATAGCCAAAAATAAGAACCTACAAAACACATACAAAAGGATGTCAGACTCAGCCAAAAATGCATCTAAGATAGTGTATGCATAAAGTATAATGTAGGGCCCATATCATAGGAAACCCACAAGTAGTGATAATGCACACTCAATAATAGGACATTGAACTCAACCAAAAATGTATTCATGAGTGCAACAAATGATGAAAATGCAATCTAAAAGAAGTAAGAAGGAAGTGTCTGTTTCCTATGAGGGGGTCTGACCTCCTCTCAGAATGGACCTTTGTAATTAAATTACTTAGATGTTCATAAAAAATAATTATATATCACACAGAATAAGCAAAGATGAGATATCACATAGCAATAATTTATAGCAAAGCAGAATAATGGATAATATAGCAGATCCACTTCAAAGAGATAACCTATATAACAATGCAATACGAGCATAATAATTGAAATGATCATCAAATACTAACCACTACCTCCTATATATAGTCTACTTAGCCATCATTATTCCATAGGTTGACATATATACAAACATAGAGAAATGTAATAAAAATATAAAAGAGGTATGTAATCCACAAGTTAGCCACACATATCTCTAGACACATCAAAGGTTAAGGGCATAGCATGCCCCTACCCTTTAAAAAAACATTATCCTAAATGTTGAATCAACTCTAGATGTTGTTACAAAAAGGATTCATCCTCTAAGGTGGCATCTTCACATTGTAGATTCTTCTATTTGATTAGGTACTCTGTAATCTCTCTAGATCACTACTTAGTGCACATTTGAAGGATCACCTCAAGATGAAGAATAACTCTCCCTTACCCATCCAATTTTGGTGACTTAGTTTGAGTAGAAAATCTATGTCTAATGACTTTATTCAAGCATGATACATAAAATACTAGATGTATGCAAGTGAAAAAAGGAAATTCTAACTTGTAGGCCACACTACCAATATTCTGCAAGATCTGATAAGGCCCATAATAATTATGGGATAGCTTTTTATCCTTTTTCTATTTCTTTAAGTACATCTACTTATATGGCTTCAAGCGAACAAAGACCCAATCACCAATGTCAAACTACCTCTCACTCCTATGTTGATATGTTTTTTGCTTCATGCAATTATAGGCCATGGCTAAATTTTCATGTAAACTTACAAGGACCTCTTGTTGATGGTGAATATGTTCCTCAACTTTATGAACCTTAGGATATACATTCAAGGTTTAAGTGATAGATGGATGTTGGTATCCATACAAGGCTAAAAAGGAAGACATTTTGGAAGAACTATGAATAGAAGTATTATACCACCATTCAACAAATGGCAACCAATGAACCCATTTATCCTATTTATTAGAAATAAAACAATGGAGATATCATTCTATACATTTTTTGACTACCTTAATTTAGCCATCTGATTGAGGATGATAGGATGAGCTATGAGCCAAATTGATACCCAAACATGTAAATAATCTAGTCCAAATATTACTAGTGAAAATGGGATATCTATCACTGATAATGATCTTAGAAGTACCATGCAATTTTTGAACTATATTGAGAAAAGTACAATCTATTGTACTAGAAACAAAAGGATGTGATAAAGAACAAAAATGAGCATACTTACTGAGACAATCCACAATAACCATGATAAAATTTTGACCATCATATCTTGGTAACCTTGTAATAGAATCCATAGACACCTCTTCCTAATGTTGGCTAGGGATGGATAAAGGCTACAAAAGGCCTGGGACTTTAATGGTTTCACCTTTATTTTGTTAATAGATCATACATTTGGTCACATATTTTTGGACATCCCCCTTGAGTTCTTCCTAAAAAAAAATCATACTTGATTCTATGATAGGTTTTCAAAATTTGTGAATGGCCCCCAAGTAAAGTAACATGACATTCCTGAAGAAGTTTTTGTTTGAGAAGAGAATTCTTACATAGGTATAATTTGTCTTTATACCATAATGCATTACCCTTCTATATAATTTTTTTAAATCCACCCAAACCTTGCTAAATATTTTGAATCAAATCATGGGTAGCACTATCATTTTCCCATTTTGATCTTGCTTTCTCTAGCCAATCTACCTATTAAATGGTGATGGTACATAGCAATGCCTCAACTTATTCATCCCTCCTAGATAGTGCATATGTCACCACATTTTCATTACCTTTCTTGTTGACTATTTCAAAATCATATCCTAACATCTTAGTTACCTATTTTTGTTGTTCTTATAATGACAATTGTTGTTCCAAAAAATATTTGAGACTATCATGATCAACCTTTACCTGAAAGTGATGACCCATCAAATAAGGTATCCATTGTTTGACTATATGTATAATGACCATCATTTCTTTCTCATAGATGGGCTTGAGCTAAATTTAACCCTTTAGTTGGTGACTTTTAAATGCAAATGGTCTACCTTCTTGTATGAGCATAGCACCCATACTATATCTAGATGCATCACATTCAACCATAAAGTCTTAGAAAAATTAAGAGTGGAAAACATTAGAGTGGTGTACATAGCTAGTTTTAATTGTTCAAATACCCTAGTTGTCATATTAGTCCACTAGAAGGAGTCTTTATTCAACAAAGAGGTGAGTGGGGTTACAATTCTACCATAATTTTTGACAAACTTGTGATAGTAACTAGTTAGCCCCAAAGATCCCATTACTTATTTGAGTGTCTTAAGAACTAGCCAATCCACCATTGCTTGGATTTTTTTAAGATCCACTTTCACTCCTTCATGTGAAACCATATGACCCAAATACTCAACCTCATGAGCTTTAAAAGTACATTTGGAAGGTTTAGCATACAACTGATGTTGTTCTAGAATTGAGAGTACATATTTCACATGTTACAAATGGTTTTCCCAATTTTTACTATAAATGGGGATATCATCAAAAAATACCAAAATAAATCTCCTTAAAAATGGCTTTAAAATGGTATTCATCAAACTTTAAAAGGTGGATGGTGCATCTTTTAGACCAAAAGGCATAACCATAAAATCATAATGGCTTTCATGAGTTCTAAAATTTATTTTGGGTATGTTTTCATTATATATCTGGATTTGATGATACCCAAAACATATATCTAACTTGGTAAAATAAAGAGCACCATTCAATTCATCTAAAAAATCATCAATGATAAGAATAAAAAACTTATCTTTGATAGTTTACTTGTTGAGCTCTCTATAGTTGGGGCACATCTTCCAAGTGTCATCTTTCTCTATCACCATGAAAATTGGTGAAGAATATTCACTTTAGCTATGGAAAATGATTCATGTATCCAACATCTTTTGTACCATCTTTTCAATTTCACTTTTATAGGTGTAAGGATACTTGTATGGCCTGATGTTGGGTGGCATTCTACCAAGAATAAGTTTGATGCCATGAACATGCATGTGGATCGGTGGAATTCCTTTCGACATGTCACCAAAAATAATAGAATGGGTGTTAATCACTTATTGTAGATCAGGATGTATAGATGGCTAAGTTGTTTGGACTTCAATAGAAAACAAATTAGCCATAAATCCTTTAGTACCCTTTCAAATAATCTTGGTCATTTGATGGGAGCCTAAAATTTGTGGATATTTATCCCTTAATCCCCTTAGCTCAAATTTCCTTCCCTCAGAATGAAAGTGCATGAATAATTTCTATAAATTCATCTCAATAGTGCCTAAAGTGGTGAGCCACTACACTCTCAAAATAATGTTGGATCCACCCATGGAAATAGAAAACATAGGAGAATATAATAGGTAGTCTCCCATGTCCAGATTAATATTATGATATTTTCCTAAACAATGAACAGTGCCACCATCTACAATCATGACCTAAACTCTAGATCAAGATAAATGAAACAATTCAAACAAGCAACTAACTTACTATTGATGAAGTTGTGTGTGCTCCCAGAATCAATCAATATAATGACCTTTTATTTTTAAAGGAAACCCACCACCTTAAGAGTTTTGGAAGTACTAATACCTGAAAGGACATGATAAGAAATAATGGTTGAGAGTCTTTAGATTCTTTCTCAAGTCCTTTGCATCCTCACCAATTACCTCCTCATCATTTGCATCCTCATTGGTACCTTCAATGTAAAATAACTTCTTTTCCACATAGTGATGTCCTTTACTCCATTTTTTGTTGTACCCATAACACAACTCTTTGGCTCGTTTCTCTTTAATTTTATGAGGTGTCAATATGGTGGGTTTAGGAAATGATAGTGCTAAAAAGGTGAGATCATGACCATTTGTGAAAGTTTTCCATTTGACCATTTATTTTATTTTGTCATGCATGCCCTTAGGATAGCTTTTGATATAGATGATGGATTAAACATCCTAACCTTTAATTGGATTCTATCTTTGAGTCCACCCAAAATAAGATCAATCAAATTTGCCTCAGTGATGTCTTCCACATGTAAGGAGAGATTCTAAAATTGATGAATATAATCTTGTATGGTTCCTATTTTATGCAATTTAGCTAAATGGTTGAATTAGTTCTTAAAGACATTATTTTTATAATGAGCCAATAACTCATTAGTTAAAATAGACCATGCAATAGGAGCACCATTTTTTTCTTTTGAGCAGACAACTAATGATACTAAATGAATTATTTAGGTTTCAGATATAGAGATGCCACTGTCACCTTTTGAGAACTAAGATTTTGGTGTAGATCAAATAAATTTTCAATTTAGGCAATCTAAGTGAGAGGATCCTTACCATCAAAATCATGCATGTCAACTTTTGGTAACATCAGTCTCACACCAAGATTGGAGCTATTAGTATTGAGAGGAGGAGGACCTAAATGATGAAGTAGAGGGTTGTTTGACTGTAACTAAGATGAAATGGTAGCTAGTTATGTAATAATCTGATGAAATTGAGTATTAATCCCATTAATCTCTCTTTTCATCCCAAAAACATTAGTTTTAATTGTAGAAAAGTCATCCTACCACACCAAGCCCTTTATGCTAACCTAAATTTGAGAAATCATCAGTTTTAAAGTTCCAAATTCCATGTCATCCCTATAAGGATTCTTAGGAGTTTATTTCCCCCCTTTTTTCCCCCAAGTAGTAAGACCTACCATGCACAAACCCTAGGAGGATTTTGAACCTAAAAAATTATATCAAGAGATGGTACCATTGCAATCACCTTGCCAAGATGAATCTAATGACTGCTCTTACACACTAGTGTGAAAAAATTAAGCACCAAAAAAGTGTACTAGAAGAATTCACCATTGTGATCATCTCATCGAGATGAATCCAACAACTACAAATGTACAAATGGAAATTTTTTTTCCAAACTTTTTTTTAATAAATATTTTTTTCAAAAAAGTGTTTCAAATAATGTTGTGCTAACAAAAAAAATTAATTCTTCCTATATTACAAGTTATATTTTTTCACTCCTGCTCATAGAAGTTATACTTCACCAGAGCTTAAAAAATTGTCATAAGAAAATAGCCCAAATTGAAGTTCTGATACCACTTGTAATGAAATTACTTAGATGTTTACATAGAATAATTATATATCACATAGAATAATAAAATATTAGAGATCACACAATAATAATTGGCAGTAAAGTAGAATACTAGATAATATAGCAAAGACATTTCGAGGGGGAAACCTCCACAATAATGTAATAAGATCAAAATACTTGATATGATCATCAAATACTAACCACTACCTCCTATATATAGTCTACTTAGCCATGGTTATTCTATAGGCTGACCTATCTAAGAACATATAAAAATGTAAGAAGAATATAAAAGAGGTATGTAAGCCACAAGTCGGCCACACATATCCCTAGACATACCAAAATTTAAGGGCATAGAAACCTCACCCTTTAATCTTTGATAAACGAAAGAGATATGGTACATAAAAAATAATAAATATTCCTTCAATAAATGCTCACAACATAGCAAAAATATCACCACTAAAATGTCACCACATGACAATAAGCATAATTTAGAATAACCAATGTGAAAAGACCCCCCCCATGATGTAACACTTTATATTTTAGTGTGTTTTACAATATAAATAGGACCACTATGTGGAAAATTTAAAACTATGAACTTTTGAAAAAGATGGTGCTTAATTTTGAGCTATCAATCAAAAGTTATCAAACAACCATAAATGAGGCTTATTTAATAAAATTTGCACTAAACTTTTAAAAAAGTATTGTGGCTAAGGTGGACCTAGTCTTCCAACCACTCATTGAAATAGGCATGGAACCAAGAATCTCCTCATGTAAACAAAAGTCAAAAAATAATTCCCCTCTCATAATAAATACACAATTCACTCAACCAACTATTCCCCCCCCCCCACCAAGAATATGTCCTCCACTCATAAAAGTATTTGCCTCCCCAAAAAAATTACATGCCCCCACTAAAGAAATTAAAACTTCATATTATAAATGCAAAGTCTCCCCCACCACCAAACGTAAGAGGTTTTTTAAAAAAACTATCATAGCCAACCTAGGATTATAACTTTTAAACATTTAAATATTAAATACATTAGGTTTGAAATGTGATGTTGTGTTAAAAATAATGTTGAATCACCCATGCTTTTATTAATGAGTGGTTTGGTGATGTGGAGGCCGATAGGAATAAACATTCACTAAAAAGCATAAATGGAGTGTTACCAAGAGGCTAAAGGGTGAGGGGCTGGACTGATCTTATCATTCATTATAAAAACCTTCAATCTTTTCCATATATTTGGTTTTTATGATCCATTGTCATAGATCTGCCAATGGTGACTGAGAACTACCATGTGGACAGCACTGTACAACTATTACAAATAGAAATTAGTGGAGGGAAGATGTTCTTGAATAGGGGAATTAAGATAACAAGTATATAAGTTGAAGAGTCTCAATCCAAAAAATGAAGCCACCAAGAAAGCATAATCATTGGCAAGATGTAATAGAGTCTTTCAAAACTTTTAGATTTATTGCTTGCATCCTATGTCATTAAAAATAAGCCACAACCTATGAAATAAAAAATTTGTTGAAAACCCTCAAAAAATGTACAACTCACCAGATCTATCTCATAGGTGTTGAGGGGAATAAAATTTCAAAGACCCATTAAATATGTTACAAAACCCAAAAATAATTCTTGACAAAATGTAAAGAAATTCATTGTATGGATCTGTGTAAATTTGTCCCTACAACGTTGGAAAAAAAACCCAAATTTTGAGTTTTTGAAAAAAAACTCTATTTTTGATTAATTGACAGGTGTTCCTAAGGTTTTGAGGCCTTCCTAATTCAATGGTACAGTTTAGAAGCCATGAAAATGCACCAAAAATAGTTGACTATAGAAAGTGGCTCAAAAAGGCTATGATCAGTGCCATGAAAGACACAAAACAACATAGGAGACTCTATGGAATGTAAAAAAAATGCAAATCCAAAAAAAATGTAAATCTTCAAAATACAAACACATATCTGAAGACTACAAATTCATAGAGCTTAATAAATAAGTTGTTATCCAAGGATCTCAAAGTAATATAGATATGGAAGTAAAACTTGAGTAATGACTATTGGAGGGTGGCTCTTGGACCATGATAGTTATTAAAACTCTTCAACCAAGATCTCTCCAAGAGCTCATTACTATAGCCATTGATACTTCAGCATACACTCAAAGAAGAAACCAATTGAAAACAAAATCAATTGTTATACAAAAAAAGAGATATGCAAAAGATTACAAAGCATGTATATTATAATGAAGAGCACTTGCTTATATAGGCAAGGCAAAACAAGATGCAAGCTAAACTAGCCAATGTGGGATAAATCCCCACATAGGACAAAACTAGGTAAGGTCTAATAACCTAGTTAGAACCTAGCAAGCATGAGTAATAAGATACTCTAACAATCTCAATGGATTTAATATAAGGACTACCTAAGTCTTGATACTGGCATGATACTATTTCAGTGGTAATTTATAAGTTCACCAAGTTACACACTTTATTACTTGAAATAAAGTTGATGATGCCTTTATTTTTGCTAAAATGTTTGTTAAGGCAATTTTTAGCCTTAATGGAGTTCCAAAAGTGATTATCTATGATAGAAATAATTTATTCACTTCAATATTTTGGTAGAATTCAACTACTTTAGACACTAAAATATATTAACTAATACTTAGAAATTTCTTTTTAACCTACCTTCAATATACATGACTTGTATGTACATAGATTACTTACATTTGTCATTCTCTCACATCCACATGCCTTCCATGGGTATTACCCTCTCTAGTTGTTATTAATCACTTATAAGAAATTTTGCAGTATATGTCAAACCAATTATTTGTCTTGCTCAAACATCTCCAGATCATTAGATCAATGTTTTTATCTCTAAGACTATAATGTCATACTCATGACCTGTCATATGAGTCTTGAAGTTTCATCCTACACCAAACAATGATAATATTTCAATTTCAAATCATCAATATGGTTCAGTCCATCCAACAAGCATGTCAATGACATGAGAAATTACCCAAATAATCTCATATAAATTAAACAAATAGGTGTAATCCTATTACCCATGTATTAATATTCTTGCAACCATATTCAAACACTTACACATTCAAAGGCACTAACCTAATATTCCTAGTTTACTAATCAATCACAAGGAGAAGGTCTCAGCCAATTCTAATGCACCTCAAGCCTAAGCTAAAGTTATCATTTTCAAATTATCAAGAGTTAGATTACAAGTTACATACATTCATGGATCACTATTGCACACATTCACTTAATAAGGAGAACTACACATAGTTTGAGTTCCCTCTTCAAAGTATTGAATGTGTAGGTAGCACACAACTAATTAATGGGGAGTCGTCAAGGTCAAATCAATGCACCTTATCTTCCCACTTTTTAGGGTTGATTTTTTCATTGCAAGTCGACCTAGGGTTTTAAGTGAAGGAGATAAATTTATGGGGGTTGGACAATAGTCAAACCTTAATATTACACACATAAGCATTCATAGTGACCTATACTAAAATAAAAGTGTAATATTTACATAGATATAACTATCATACCCAAAAAAAAGTGACTAAAATTAGAGACTGAGGCTATCAATAGTGTCCAAGCGATCCCAAAACTCTAAATTTTGATTTTATAAACTCACAGTTTAGCTTTCTACCTACCCTACCCCATATGCATACTCTCAATCCCTCATAGATTAGTTGTCCACTAAATTTATTGTCCTTGTATTTTAATTTGTATATTTAGTAAGTGTTATTAAAGTATAAACTTTAGTCCTTTTCATTTAAGCTTATGCTTAATTTTTTTATAGATGATGGCTTTTGAATAGAACTTGAACCAATCTAGGACATAATTTAGGGCCTACATCCCCATGTAATATCATGTGCATACCATATATTACCAGCTACCTCAAGAATATCCAACAGCCATTAATAGCCCCAAGAATACAACCAACAGCCATAACTAGCCTCATATGCCTATCCAGAGATTTGAACTTGGGTAGGGCTTGAAATAACTAAGCCACTTAACCAACTCACCCACATATCATTAGCTAAAAAATAATCTGCATTTAAAGCTTAATGGGGGTGGGCGTGGATCCTTAATGTCCACCAAATGATCCACAGCCAAATCACCCTATTATGATCCACATAGAACACATGGATAAGTTTGAACCCTATCTTAAGGTGTCTCCATGGCCACTTCAGAGTATAGGTTATGTGAAAAGGCCCCATTCCACAGACCATGGGTAAATTAAGGATTAAACCTGAGACCTAAGTGACCTAAGTCATTTCTCCCATCCACTTAAACTAACCCTTGGGGACTAGGCTTATGCTTAATTATTATACATTATAATATGAATTATACATAGCTTTTATTTAATTAGGATTTAAAGTAATCTAAAAGAGGGTAAAACATATTGGTGAACCCATATAATACATGAAAATTTCCAAACCATTGGTTTCCCTTAGGGTATTTTCATTCTTTCTATGGTCTCATATTGTTATAAATAATTCAAAAAAAAAAAAATCCTTTATGTATAAATTACACACAGCTATAATGGATAAACATAGTTTCCATTTTTTAGCTCAAGATATGATTGTAATCATTACATGTTGTTTTCCTCTTATATGAAAAATATGTAACATCATGGATCAAATCTTTTTATATTAATAAGGCTAAAAATAATAATGAACAATCCTCATATTGTTATAACCTCCAACCCATGTTTCTTCCTGTTACCACTAGGTGCTAAAGGAAATGCATGATTTTTTTTTGTTTTTCCTCCCCCTAGAACTTAAGGTTATCTCAGCTCTCATCCCACCCCCATTATTTTCCCAAACTTATATTGGGTTTTGGGGTCCATGTTATTACTACCTGAAGTAGTAGGGTACCCCATGCACGGTAAAATAAAGGTAGTCAATATGCTCATCCTCAACCCCCTCCAACTCCCTAAAATCACTAATACACCAAAATAAAATGAAATTTTTGATAAATTAAAAAATACCCATGCTAATATTTTTATAATTTAATTACTAAAGAGATCAACAATTTATAATGACATTTTATATGAGGAATTATGTGATATAACACTCCCTAGTGATACAAAACTTGTATACTTTAATTCCATTTAAATACATTAAAGAGTACAAAAAAATCATTACCTTTGATAAGGGATACTTACCTAAGAAACACATAATAAATAAAAATATACCATTATTTATTCACATCCAATTTCAAAGAAAAGTAGTCAAAAGGGTGTGATAGATAATGGTGCATGAATGAATATTTGCAACAACAATTTTATTAAAAAAAATGGGTTTTAATATGGATAGTATTTAAATAAAATTAAAGTATAAAAGTATTTGATAACATTAGACATCAATTACTTGTGTCAATATCAGTGGATGTATAAGTAGGACTCAAGGTGATGTCTATTATGTTTTAGGTCATCCATAATCAATTACATTATAATTTTCTATTAGGTCAACCTTAGATCATACCATGGAAACAGTACCCTCAACATTAAAATGATTTTCAAATTCATGCATGATGGTTATTTGTATACATTCCCCACAAACAATGATTCTTTAAAATATGTAATAATGACCCAATCTACTAATCAAAGTCATTCATAATAACCTTTTGGGGATTATTATATAGTAACACTATCACAACACATCCCACTAGATCAAATACATACATATGAAGTGGGATAATCAAGAAAATTCCATAAAAAAGAACCAATCATGATAATTAAGGAATAAACACAAAAATAACCAAAAGATATTACAATACCAAATGAGATAATTCTGGATCTTCCTTTGGTGGTAAATTAATAAATTTAAGAGGGCATAGTCACAAATTATTATGATAGTGATGATGATGATGATAATAATATACAAGACAACATAGATGATCAATTACACAAGCTAAATGTTAATCCTTTTTATCTATATGAATAATTTTCTAATACTTTATTCATAGCTATTGGAGTTGGATAATATTAGAATAATTCATATACAAATAGCATGGATACTTCAAAGGTTCCTACTCATGAATAATATTTAGGGGGGGAATAAGGTAACAATTTATGAACATCAATATAATAAAAATGTAAATAGTAGTTGAAATTTTATTCACTCTATGGTTCTCATATATTAAAAACACCATTAAGGAAAATATGTGTATAATCAAGCATGATTCAAGCACAATAATAGTTATACATTTCACATTGTAACAAAGGTTTTGGGAAAAAATTAATGAATAACGTGTAGTTTTTAGAGACAAAATATTCCTATTATCACTTGTATTTACACCCTATGAGGAGATGGAAAATATCTCATCATCCAAGTATCATAATGGAATCACCTCTAGGCTTGTGGGTAGCCTAAGGAATGAGGTGAATTTCTAGATAGGGCTAGCTCCCTTGATGTACCACTTTAAATTGCAACTACTACTAAACTTATGGGTGAAAAGGGAGAAGGATAACTGAAATAAAACTAATCTAAAGGCTTTGATACACCAAATAACATGATTACATCCAACCATATGCATATTACACTTGAAATCAAAGGACAAACTAAACATACACTTGTCCAATCTTCATCATCTCACACTAATGCTACATTGTGAGGTTATGAATGAATGTGTAAAGCTAGGAGGACTAGAAAAGAGGCATATGAGGGAAATAATTAAAATAATAACTCATTCAATCCTTTAAATCTCCTAAAACACTTCACATTCCCTACAAGAAGAAGCTTTCCAACTCTAAATAGGATGAAAGAATGACAAAACATGCTAAGGAATCCATAGTCCACTTATGTAAAAACAAGAATTCCAAATGAACACACTAATAAAAGTCATGGAAGAGGTAAAAATAAGTTTTATTATTGATTAAAATGTATACATTTTATTATGTATTCACCATACTCAGGTGGAGCATCCCATACAATGACTAAAATGGCTAGTTCTTATAGAACTTGAGAGAGAGAGAGAAGAAGAAGAAAAAAGTCCAAGGGTCATAAGGACACTTGTCAAGATGATCCAAGGAGTTACTTGTGCATGTAGATATTATTTTGGATGATCCATTCAAGGTTAGGAGCTACAAGTGTCAATCCAAGTTATAAACCTCATGAAAAGTGGCAAAAAACTCCTTACTCTTGCTCAGAAAATTGCCTTCATGATTTGGACCTATTTGAACATCCCATAACTAATTATGAGAATTTAAAATTATTGTAATGGAATGGAAGGATCTTATACATTCTTATCCATGCATTTTTTTCATTCTTGGTCCTCTAGAAACCTCTAAAAGGAAGCAATCATCATCTGATGTCTAGAAAACTACTCTTCCATACACCCTGCACACTTGGCTTCCAAAAAGAGATCAGTTTCTCATGAAAATATGTATAATTTAGTTTATTTCATGTTTAAATTCCCTCAATTTCCTTATAATCATCATGGACACATTAAAAATCTATCCACTTGAAGTTTTCACACTTCTCTCTAGCTTGTTCATTAGGCCAATTTTGACTAGCTAAGTTGAAGCACTTGGTTTGGACACTTAGGAGTTGTTTAAAGGAATAATAGTGGCATGTTTAGTTATATTAAGTCTTAATATTTTCATCCATGTGATTTTCATCTCTTTAAACCTCTAGTAACCTACAAAACACACAAAATAGTGAGAAAAAACCCTATTTCTACCCCCATCCATACAATTCCATATAGGAAAAAATAATGTGAGGGATCCTGAGGGAGTATTATACAACCTTAAATATCTATTCTATTCAAACTAGTCCATTATATTTCATCTCCAACTCCATTTTCCCAATTAGGTCTCTAGCAAGGGTTTTAGACCTATTTTTGGTCTTAAGCATTATTCATAAAGTTTGGACATTGTATATTCAAAAAAAAAAAAAAAAGTGGTTTTTAATACCCTATATAACTCCTATAAACCTCTCTGGTCTCCATGTAAATCCTCAGATGAGATATGAACACTTGAAGTCACCTTTTCAAGCTCTTCCTTCCATTCTAATAAGCCCAATGTTGGTCTTAAGCCAAAATTGATTTTCCCAGTGATTTTTTTACAATATATAATATTAAACACACTTTTATTCACCATATTAAAATTATTGAATATGCTATAACTCATATATAATGTTAAGAGTGTGACTGGTCTCCACATTTTGGCACTAGGCCTGTTATGCTTAGTAGGCCTATATTGGTTCAATACCAAAGATGACCTCTTCATGATTTCCCTTGAAAAATACATGCTTGAAAAAAAAATTCATGGTCCCTAAAACATTTTCCATATGTTAGAGCCTATATCTAATGATAGGAGTATAACTGACTCCTCATTTGAACACTAGGCCTTAACATGCCTATTATGCTTGTCTGCAATTTTTTATTACAAATGACCCTCTGGATGTTTTTTATTTACTCCAAAGGCTCAAACCACTTCAATAGTTACATCCTAAACATTATATAATAAGGTTTAAATCATGTCTCATGTTATAAAAAGAAGTGGCTCTCCTTTTAGCCTCTAGGCCTTAATCTTGCCTTTAGGCTTGACTGCACCTCTGAGGTTTAGGCCATATTGTTTAAATTTATCCTTATTTTATTGGTATTTTATATATTTTGAGGTGTTATTAAACCTCCCAAACCTTTTTAAATATATAATTAGCTTATAGCTTCATCTTCTTACCCATCTCTTAAGATTTGTAGGTTTCATGCGTGGGAAAGTGCCCTCTATCTAAGATAAAATAGAGGGCATTCCCATATTTTATCATAATAATTGAGTATTTTATGAGCTTAATAAACTCATATACATGTCTTTTACCAAATTATAACCATTTTTCATGTGCTTATACCCTCAAATCTCCTCAATTTCCAAGATAGAACTTTTAGAGTGCAGATTATGCAAGGTTCCTAAAGTGGACTATATGTTGTAATATTAGAGTCCTTCATATACCTATTTTCACATTATAGGGTCATATATGGCTTATTAAAACATTTTTTATATATCTCAAACCCATTCATCTTACTATTCTTTCACCTATACCCCTCATACACCTTGAGCTCTCAAACTATGTGATTTACCTTGACTGACTGTATTTGGCTTAGACAAGAATCTGTAGGTGTATTCTACAATGGTTTGACATTGAGGAAAAATTTTAAAAGCTCCTCCTTATCTCAAGGTTAATTTTTATATTTATTGTATCATTTTATATCATTTATATGCCTTGACAACTTTCACACCTCAGTTCGCTGTCTGTATCCATTCTTGATCTCGTCGTAGGTTGAATTAGAGCCCTATGAGATCTGAGTGTGCTTGATTTACATTGTTTATATATCATGTATGTCATCATTATCCTCATAAAAGTTATAATTACTTGTATTAACATATTATTATACCTCTAACCTCTTTTGTAAGCACCTTGAAATCCAAAACTGAGTTTTCTCTCTCAAAAGTAACCCCTACCTATAGGTGACTTCTCCCCTTAAATAGGCACCTAGTCATGTTGTTTGAAGATTATCCTAGAAAAATTGAGGTTAAAAAATGTGTGTTAACACCTTTTATTACCTTTAAATTACCAAAACATCACCTAGATATAATGTGTCATCCCACTACATTTTGTTCTGTTGTAAGTGTTCTACAACCTGTATGGACTGAGAGTGGCCTTGAATCTTGGAACTTATGTCAAGTGATAAATAAGGAACATATGAAGTCTTAGAGAATAATTGTGTTATAACACATATTTATATGCTTTTAGGTAACCTTGTTTAAAACACACCATGGACTGAGACTTTGTAACCAAGTGTAGGTGATCTTCCCTTGTGAAAAAAGGCCACCTGTAGGTGTTGCTTGAGACTTGCAACATTACATATACTCATCATCCTAATGATTTCCATGTTCATATATACATAATTTCATCCATTTGATCATTATAAACCTGAAGGTATGTTTTATTTGATCTTTAGGATGTCAAAAGGCATTCAAAACTCAAAATTTATAGATGCCACTGTTTGATTTTAGTGGTTTTATGAGCAACATTGGGTCTCTCAAACACCATATTCCACTTGTCCTCTACCCTTCCAACTTGGAAAGGTTATTTTTCATTGTAGATACTTAAATTTAGACATATTTGGGTGTATCAATATCTAATTTATCCATGCCAAATGTTATTCTCAAAATACTTCAGGATCTTTATTTTGCTCTTTTTGGGACAAAAGCCCTGAACACAATCATTACATATTTTGAAGGTTCCCACTACTTGGTTTGTCAACCCATCCATTTAAAAAGTGATTCCATGATTATTTTAACTCATTATGATCTCAAATATGGTTTCACACCTTCCAATCCTCTTTTTTCAAATACTCGCATGTCTCTATTGATGTCACCTAAAGGTGTGTGTTTTGGTGTGCAGGTAATAAGGTGTAATTTAGGTAGTGAGCATTACCTTTGATCCATTTATGATTTATATTCTTGTCCAAGCACTTTAAAATTAAAATTTAATATTATAAATGATGTAAATAGTTTTCAATACCTCATTTCTAATGTGAATTTCTCCATAATATCACATGTAGATGCATACTCTAATGGCAGACTATGTATATATATATATATATATATATATATATATATTACTCATGACTACAACTTCTTGGAAACTTTGTATTAGAGAATGGGATTTAAATATGAGGAGACAAATAATAAATTTTAGACATTCAAATGAACCTATCACAAACATATGAATCCATGAAAAAGTACAAAGTTCCTAAAAATAGTGAAAACTATCTGTTGCACTCAAAAGAGACCAGTTTGTAAATTTGATGTTATTGGCTCATCCAAACACCAAAAAACAATAAAAAATTAATTTTTACCATGATATTACACATACAAGATAATTTGGAACAAATGTCATCAAATGTATTGTATGGAGCTTCTCAAACCAAGGTAAAACATGCAAGGTTCACAGATTAGTAAGCAAATTTGCATAGTCAACTTGTTAGCAATGGTTCATAAATATCAGGGCACAATTCCTCTTAAAAAAACATCAAAATTAATATAACTTAATTTATAATATGTTCCCAAGATTATTTTTCCTAAAACCTCCTGAGCTGTCTATACCAAGCAAAAACCTACAAGTCATTTTTGCTTGCCAAAAATGGTGAGAAGAGAGATGAACAATTTTGAGAAATAAGTGACACTTATAATTGAATTAAGTAATGGATATGAGTTTTTTAAATATTAAGAGTCACATTTTAGATTTTTCCAAGTGGCACACTTCTCAAGGAGGCCATATAAGTGCCAAACTCTTCCTTTTCTTTAAGAAAACTAACTTTTCTTATAATGAACCTACAAATTTTAGTTACCAATAGTATATTAATACTTATCAAGAAATTTCACACAAAATCACCCATTTTTACCTTCACATTTCCCAATAAACTCATAAAAATCATTAAATGCACCTTTTTTACCTTAAAATGACCTAAAATGATAAATGGACATAAAAAGTAATTGACAAAGGCCAATATAACATTAATTAACATCAATTAAACTATAATAAAACCCATGACACTCATATTACACCCCCTATAGACCTATAAAATCAAATTTTTACTATAGGATCCCCAAGTTAACTAAAAAGTCAAATTTGGTCAATAATTCTCCAACATTAAAATTAACAAGTCTTCAAGATAAACCAAACATCATATTAAAATTAATACTTGATAAAAACTTGATTTCGTTATCAAATACTAGGCATCAAGCAACATTATGCCTATCACATTAAGGATGAAAATTATATTATGGTTACCAAAAAGTCACTAGGCATGGAATAGACAGTTGTATGGCATTATAATATAAAATTTATAAGTACAAGAATGAAGTGACCATTTAAGTTATTACACTTCAATATGAGCACTAACCACTCAGTTTTAATATAACTCAACACACAAAAACCATAATCACCCAAGTAAATATTGACCATAATACATATATATGAGGCACCTATCAACAATATATTCAGTTTGATGAAGTTTAGCTCCAAAATATTTGTAGTATTTCATTTTTATGAAAATTGGTAGATGACATTAACTAATTATTTAATCCACATCATTGTACATTCCTTGTAAATATTATTATACCAATTTCTTCTGGACCAAAGATTATTGATAGACCTATA
The DNA here is from genome assembly GCA_037957365.1 of Torreya grandis. Classification (NCBI taxonomy): domain Eukaryota; kingdom Viridiplantae; phylum Streptophyta; class Pinopsida; order Cupressales; family Taxaceae; genus Torreya; species Torreya grandis. The sequence goes on from JARHVA010006413.1 coordinate 680,411, forward strand.
TGGGTGACACCTTCTCCCACCCAGTTCCCATGTACATTAGGACAAGACTAGTTATACCTCATGTAGGTCATATTGGATATAAAAAATTAATATATCTCCTTTTTACATGAATGGAATCTAATCATAATTCAACTTAATAATAATAACACTCATCACAAGGCAAAACCTTCAAAGATAACTAAGCATAGAACTTAAACAATGATAACTAGTGGAAGAAAAGGTAGTGCATATACAAAATATTAAAGATAATCCAAGTGAGACTAATGACTAGGATGACATATTAGAATCATTCTCACACACTTTAAAGTCAAATATTCCAAAAATACCAAAAACATTCAAATATTCAAAAAATAAAAAAATATACCTAGGCATGACATGATTACTTGTTTACACTATTTGCATATGTTATTTATCACATGTTTTGTAGAATACATAACCTTTTTCATACGTATATAAATTTCATGGTATACATGAGTAGCATGCAATACATATATATATTCACAATACATGGATATATATATATGATGGATTTTTTTATACCTAAGGGCCATGCCAATGTTGGGTGCATCTTATTACATAGGTTAAATTGATACTTGTTATATATTTGTATGACATTTCCACTTACCATGTTGAGTTATATTGATTCCTTACACATGTATTGATATTAACAATAATTTATGAAATGTTACATGGATATGTTACTCCACTAGGCTATGGCATTGAGATACATTGATAGTGTAGACAAGTGTGACTTATTTTATGCTTCATTTATATTATTTTTATTTCATGATAGGCTAGTCATTGATTGTTTATTGTGTGACCCCTTAGCTTTGTTTGTTTTCACATATTCATGTCCCTTGTGTGTGTCCCTTTGGCTTTGTTTATTAAGACATATTTGTGTCCCTCATTTGTGACCCCTTAACCTTGTTTGTTGAGACATATTTATGTCCCGTATGTGTGGCCCCTTAGCCTTGCTTGTTATGACATAATTGTGTCTCTTGTTTATGGCCCTTTAGCCTTTTTTTGAGATATCTCCATGTCCTTTATATATGGCCATTGGCCTTAAGTGTGACATTGAATGATATTGTGTGTGCTTCTATTATGTGTATCATGGACATGGCATTATCTATTAACCTTGTGACTTTGTTGAGTTTGGGATTGCCATGATCTATATCATGCACCTCCCCATTTATGTATGGTTTCATGATTCATAAGATGCATATATTATTACATAATCTTATTTAGTAAATTTATTGATGATGTTTACCAGTGCATGCCTAATTATGAAATCAATATTGAGATGACACTAGCATGTCTTACATTACATTTGTTTCATACATGCCTTAATGACACATATTATAAATACTAAAACTTGGTCTTTGGTGTTTGATAATAATAAAATTGAAACACATTTACTATGCATGAATTGAGCATTCAAATAAGGTCCTAATTCACCATCCTATCACACTTGAATTATATATTATGAGTCAATCATTTAATTATGATGTTAAACACCTACGTGAACCTCATTATTTATTTCAAACCTACTAAATATCCTACACAAAAATCTCTTAACTCTTATATTAGTCCACATGTATGTGGGTTAGTTCCTCTATCTACAGTCATTATCATCAATCGATAATGTCTTTCGATGGTCAGAATTGACCCACTCATAATTAAAAAAATTAATTAAATCAAACCCATCCTTAGGGTTGGTACAAAATCCTAGTAGTGACATGAGGATTTATTAAATTGGATCCTTATAAAAAAATGAAGGTCTCATTCAAAAGTGACTTAGAACTTATATGTTATACATTTATACACTATTATAGACTAAGCAAATCTTCCCTATTCTTATCAATTTAAAAACTATCACTAGGAGTAGTCACAAGCCAAGTATTAAGCACTTAAAATCCAAGTCAAAGAAATTATTTTGAATTATCAATATCAATCATTAGTTGTGTACACATAGTGAAGGAACATAATTACACAATCATATTAGGTGGGAGAATTACATGTAGCTTGATTTCCCTCCGTAGAGTATTGGATACATAGAAGCAGTTAGACATCAAATGGGAGTGATTGGGGTTAGATTATCTCATTACACTTCTCAAAATTTATAGGTTTCTATCCCTCACAAGCACATCTAGGGTTTCAAAGAAAAGGAGGTTTATTTTTGGATCTACACACATCATTAGGGTCTAGGATTGTAAACACAAAGAAAGTAAAGATAATTAATGTAACCATAAAATCATTATAACACACTTCCAAGTAGTTTAATACTAACTAGCAAGTCAATATTGACCATCGATACTGACCTAATCTTGTGGAAGTGACTAGGCACAAATAACAAATCAATTCTAAAATTGAATGAATAAAAAGTATGCTTATTCATAATTTTCACTTCCATAATATAGTCATAGTAAGATAGTCAACTAAAAAATACAAGTATCATGATATATGTAAGACTTTCCATATTTAGCATATGTTCTTATGAAATTAGAAGAATCAATCTCAGTTCATATTACAACCTCTCAAGTTGTACTTAGAATAATATATTAAATTTTTTTTTAATTAATTATTTAACATTCATTCACTCAACCACAGTTATAATACATAACTTTAGTTAATCATAAACTCAACAACTTAAAAATAATAATAGTTTCCACTTCCAATACTAAATGCAATATAATATATCATAATTAAAAAGAAAGTAGATACATTAGGACTCAGCGATAAATGATCTACTAATATAAAAACCACTTCTCAAGTATACACAAATAAAATACAATTACATTTACATTAGGCATTTAGCCTTAATAATATAAATAGATACCAAGTCCTTTATAGCTCGAGTCGAATCAACTCATGTATCTCTAAAACTCAAGTGTAGCCTCTAAGTAGTAGTATTATTCTGGGGAGGGAGAGCATCATCCGAGTGCTTTTCCATACTAACCATAGACCAAAAATCCCTCGTATAATCTCCTATCAGGAAATGGCCCTCCCTTCATGGATAGGTAGATAGGACGGTGTGAGAATCTAGAGAATAAGCAAGTACCCAAGTGTATGTTTTCTAAAACTAAACATGTAGTGTATTTTAGAAACCCTATTTTATTGCAAGATATCTCATTGACATGTAAATCAAACATACCAATAGATAATATCTTACTATGCATTATCTAACGACAAGATTCATCCTAAGTACATCCTCTTAACAATAATATCACATCACATGTTAAACATATAAGTAAGCAAAGTATACATTTATTCATCTACGCATGAATGAATCTTACATTAAAACCAATTCCAAACTAGAAATAATGACCATTATTTATACCACCTTTGTAAAACACATAATAAACTATAGATTTTAACTACTACAATAAGATCCAAGAAACCACACTCCATGATAACCCATATTATCATAGTCAGGTGTTCTTAGACATAACTACTAGTTTTCACATAATCAGTCATACAAAGTAATCATAAATACTTGGAATCATAAGCTTTTATCAAAAAAGTACATATAACAAAGAAATTTATACAAATGCATAAAATTCTAATCTAACATTCATTTACACTCTGAATTTTATATGCACACATATATAATGTCCTACTAACTGTTACAAAAACAATGTTCAAGTAATAATCAACACATACATTTAATCAATCAACATAGATGAGAGTCTAAGCATTCAACTATAGTATGTACCTTTTAGGCATATACATTTAAGTTTAAGTATTCTATAATATCGCATACTATCATATATCATTGTGAATGAGTACCCTACTCAAACATGAATAATCAATCTTACACTATAATTATTAAACAAGTAGCTACATGATTATACCACTCGGGTATATCCTAGTTTATAATGCACAATAATAATCATATGAAACATAATCTCTAGGTACACATCATGATGCACTATTTATTTCTATAAATGTCAAATCATTGCATGTAAAATACTCTCACAAAATATAATGCATACAAGTTTTCATCTTTACATGATGCTATAGAATTTGATCCTGCCAACATGTTTTTATAACACTACTGTGCTACAAATATACTATTTGCCTCTACTAGCATTCTCATCAAAGCCATAGTATAGATTTAGATCATATAACTTAATCACTAGTGATATAATATTAAACAAATAGATGTATAATAGCATTATCATACAAATATTAAATTTGTTATAGTTTATCCAAATCATAGTGACATTCATAAAACTATATAACTCCAAGCATAATCATCATATGTAAAAGGATTACAAAGATAAATAGTCGCATGAAATCACTGATTGACTAAAGTTCATCAATTAATCTAATACAGGTTAGAAGGTTTAACTAAGGTTTGATAATTAATCATCTCATAAGCATCAATATAAGCTCAGTCAAGCATTCAACTTAGACTAAATATAATCATACAAATAATAGAACCAATGTACAACCATTGTGATGTTTGCCTCTTAAATAATAATTCATCTCTTTTCAATCTCTATCCATTTGATCAATATTTACTTGGTAGAATCATAGGTACTCATTTATAGAGTACCAATTATATAATGTAAAGCTCGGTATTGTTTCATTTACATATATATTTCTATATTCAAACATTATTTTCAAAAGGTTACACAATTAAATATTGTGTGAAATGACACTAATTCTTTTTGAACTAAAAATACAATGCATTCTAACATTGATTTTTGATCAAAGAGGCAATACAAGGATCAAATTAGAGTTGGGAGTAACTCATCCAATTAAAACCATCATATGGAAATCTAAGGCATAATAAAGTTCCACCCAATGTTTGATCTTTCATCAAATAAAAAAATATTTTCTTTTAGTTAAAAGACTCAGCATAATAATATATAAGAATCCCATATTAATCACGCTCATTATTTAAAATGCAACTCTAGCTGGTAATGCAACTCTGCTAAAACTGTGATACAAAAATTCAAGACCTAATAAAGTTTAATCCAATTTTTGATATTATATTAAAGAGAAATCATAATTTATTTTATTTAAATAATCTAGCTATTTTATCTTTTAGTCTAAACATTTTATTTCAAAGCACAACACTTTAATTTTTAACTTATTATTTAGTTAATGACTCAGCGAATTTCAATAAGACTAAGTGTTTTAATAAGGTGACTCAGAGTTATATCAAAATACTCACCATTATAATTATTTTTGGGCACTCTAATAATTAACTAAGAGTTTTTATAATTATCTAAGCATCTTAAACTATTGGCAAAATGTCTAATATTTGACTCAGTTTTTTCATACTAGGTGTTTCATCTAATGACATGGCATTCCAGTTACAAACTCAGTGATTTCATTAAATATGCAAAAATTAAAATTAATGACACATCATTTAATTTAATTCTCAACTTTTTCATTATATGGCTCTGCATTTTAATTACACTAAGTGTTTCAATAAATGACAAATCATTTCAAAATTATGGTCTGGAGTTTCAATATAATTCACATTTTTCAGTTTATACACTACCATTCAAAAGTAGAGACTCGGCATTTTATAATAAATATACATCAATTCATTTTTTTGACTCAACATTATTTAATAAATATATAGCGATTCATTTTAAAGACCGAGTGTTCACTCAATTTCATCTATGATTAATTATAAACTCAGTTATTTATATTTTATATAGCTATCTAATTATATAATGGCATTTCAATTAAACTTGGATATTTACTTTAAATTAGGCATTTCACTTAAACTTTTTATTAAAAATGTCTTCAACGTTATATCAAAAATACTTCAAAATTTCAAAATAACTTTGGTGATTTAAATTAAAATACTAAATTCGTAAATAAAATACTCGTCAATGTTTTATTCACACAAATAAACAACATTTCCAAAAAGAGACTTGGCACTCCATTTATACTTGGTGTTCACTTATACAACCTGGCATCTCAATATGAAGACTTTATAGGCTAGGCTTGTAATACATAGCTCTACCATTAATTAAAACACATGTTCTTTGAATAACATGCAAGCTCAAGATAGTTTACAATGTAGGCCCTTTAATTATAATTTAGGCCATGAAATGATGATATTCATCCTAGGCATTATTCTACGCAGGTTTATAATAGAATAAGACACAAACACAAGTCTATAGGATTTTAAACTCCGGCCAATAAATATAAATAATACATATATATATTCACTCCATTCAACATACAAGAAAAATAATTACAAAACCAACCTGATAGATTTACTAGGAAAAGGAATATGATTGGCTTTTCTTACTTTCTTCTCCCTTTCTTTCTTTTGTCCTTATCCTCTTCAATGTCTATGTCCAACTTCCAAAATTCCTTTCTAATTTATAAAACTATCTACTCACTCTATTGTTGTACCCTCTTTCTTACATGCTCCTTCTCTTTTATTTCCATTACATGCATAATATTTTACTCCTTATTTAAATTTATTAACTACAGGCAATTCTTTCTTTCACTTTAGTTTGCCAAACTAATATTAAGATAGGCTAAGTTGACTAAAATAATAATATCTATTTTCTTATTTTAAATATAATTTCCTGCATATAAATTCAAGACTAACTTTAGATTGTATTAACTCAAGGTTAGAATTCCAAGATAATTCTATCTCCATGAAAACAATCATTACAAAGATAATCAACTATTTAACTAGTATATATTAAGTCATTAATTGCTTTTATTTTAGGATGACCATATCTACAATAGTAATATTTATATAGCAATTAATATCTATTTTCCTGATTTAAAATCAAAAATCAAGACAATTATAAGTAAAGAAATCTTATTTAATCTATGCATATTAAGAGCTAAATTTGCATACTACTATAATCACATACAAGATTTTATTAATTACGCACTAGCATTTAAAATATATAACATTTTTAAATCTAATGTGTGTGTAGAGTCATTATCAATTTCTCTATCTTTGCCCAATCATACTATCTATCCCATCATCTTTGATGATGCTCTCCCTCATCAAGCTCTGAGGGTAAGATCTATTCTGCATCCACCTTGCAACAAGTAGGTAGTCAATTTGAGTCATCATTTAATCAATCAATAATGCAAAACTAACAAATACATACCCACAATATACATAATAATTAAAATACAACTATCATATTATGTATACTAATCAATAATATCATTATCCCATACCAGTATATGTTATAAAGCTCAAGTCAAAGTAATGATAATCAGATAATAACTATATTAATCCACAAATTTAAAAGTTATTAATTATAGGGTAAAATCAGGATGTGACATCCCTCCCTAAAACTAGTAATCACTCTAATGACTTTTATTTTAATAAAAGTTTTGATTAATAAATAGAGTTTAACAACATAAAAACATAATATCAAGTATCATATCATGTAAATAAATGCAAATTTTATCTGAAAAACTTCATCATATTTCTATAATTTAACATTGTTCTTAGCATATTGGTCCCACAAGACCCTACTCTATGACATTTTTATTTATGCAAACAAGTTTTTTGAATGCCACTTATGTTGATTAGTTCTATCATGACCACCCTGGGTTCCATAACCGCAAGACAAACCCATAATAACTAGATAAAAGTCTTACTGACTTTCCAAAATCGCATGAGATCATCACTAAATTCAAAACAACGGATCAAGAAGAGTTCCAAAAAACCTTCCAACCCCTCTACACAACTCTCTATCCTAGAGAGTGTAATTCTCATACCAAAAAAAAGTATTTAGGGAACTTGGTAAGAATGATGTGTGTATGTTAATACTATTGTTACTCCATGTAGCTTCATATAAGTATAACATGTTAATACTATCACTACTCAATCAAAGCTCCAGATAAGTACAATGATGAATAAAAACTAGTAATAATGTATATAAAATCATGGAATCCCCATCCACATAGAATACCCATCCACAATATACATGTGTATGGCCATATTACTAAATTTGACAAGTTTCTCCTGTCAAATCTTGAATTTGACAAGTCTATCTGTCAGATCTAACCTAGTACTAATAATTTGAGTCAATGTGAGGCTAAGTATGATATCATCGTGTCGCTTAGAAATCACATTCCTAATTTACCACTCTTCTCTTAGGTCTCCATGACTTGATGATCTCCTCAATATGTACAAGGTTATATGAAACATAAATATGTACTAATAGATCATAAAAAGTAATACTATATGCTAAATAATTTTAGATGTACTAACATACATATGAAAAAAATCTTACAATCATTCTAAGATTGTATCAAGTTGCCACTAGTTAAACATAACTAGTATCATATTTCAAAACTTAACCTATAATATTATATTCATAGATAAGTGAAGATAATGTCAAAATTAGCATAACATACAAAGGCCAAGGATCATACAATTATTACAACCTTAAAAATGAGACAATGTCTCCTTGCTTGCATGACTAACACACAACAAGCTAAAAAGTTTATCTCAATACTTTTAGACTATTAAGATGTTATGCACATCTCATGCCCTACTTGCTCTCGAAGAAAGGTACTTATATAAATCTTCAAAACATGCTTTAAAAGAGAATAAAATCAGTCTAAACAAAGGTATTTAAAAACATAATAATTATAATCAACTATAATTAATATAAATTCAAGGTTTACAACTCTTTGAGGTCAAGTACACAAGTTTTGATAAAATAGTGACCCTAAAAAGTTACAAGTGGTAAGTAAAGAGCTAAAATCTCAAAAACAAATCCCTCACATGATAAAAGGGAAATATCGTAATCCACATTGCCAATCACTAATCACTTACCAAACTTGTAAGTGTAGTATTATAACCTACCTTCACAACTAGAAGGAAAATACTAACCTCAAAGATGCATTAATCTACCCAATCCTACAACTTCTCTTAATAAGAAGTAGAAAACATTATCCCACATCTCAAGGGAATAAAATAAAAATTTAGAAACAAGTTTTTGTCTAAGAAAAATCTAAATCAATATCTTGAAATTATGAATCTTTTTAGTAGCTTAAAATGATGTAAGAGGAGAGTGAGAGAATAATAACTCACATCTTAAGCTAATTAAGAGAGATAACACTTCTTATCAAGTCTATCAAAATACAGGGATGCTAATCTATATTAAAAACTCCTAACACAAAAGAATATCAACCAAGACATATACATTTAACTACAAGAAAATTTCCATTGCACTAAGAGGTGCCAAATCAAAATGGTCTTATAAGATTCCTACTCCTAGGATCTATGTAAGTAAGACACAGAACTAATGCATAAATACTTAAGTGAGAAGCACTCCATGCTTTTAAAACACTCATAACACAAATGGTGAAGGCAATTTGATTACCATAAAAGATGTACACAAACTCAAGGTGTTCAATCTAAAAGATCAAGAATATGGTAAGAAACTCCTGTTCACAACTTAAGAACTAAGCTATCCACTCTCCTACCCATTCACCTTAAATAACTATCACCAATGAGACACTCAATAAACCAACCCTTTAACAACTCTAAAGGGGGTAAAAATGCTCTAAAGTACACACTCATTTTACCATACATACATTCTTATTTCTCCTCTCTACTAAACAGAAAGGTATAAAAATGTTAATGGACTCATTAGGTCTTAGAGTTTAAGCCACAACTCTGATACCACATGTTACAACCCTTCAAGTTATACTTATAATAATACAGTAATTTTTTTAAAACTAATTACTTAACATTCATTTACTCAACCACAGTTATGTTGCATAACTTTAGTCAATCATAAATTTGATAGCTTATAATAATAACGGTTTTAACTTTCAATAATGAATGCAATATAGTATATAATAATTACAAGGAAAGTAGATACATTATGACTCGGTCATGAATGGTCCACTAATACAGTAATCATTGTTCTAACATATACAAATAAAATACAATTACATTTACATTAGGGATTCGGGCTTAATAATATAAATAGATACCAAGCCCTCTAGAGTTCAAGTTGAATCAACTTGTGTATCTTTAAAACTCAAGTGTAACCTCTACGTAGTAGTACTACTATGGGGAGGGAGATCATCATCCTAGCATTTGTCTACACCAACCACAAACCAATAATCTTCTGCACAATCCCCTATCAGGAAATGGCCCTCCCTTCATGGATAGGTAGATAGGATGATGCAAGAATATAGATAACAAGTACCCAAGTGTATGTTTTCTAAAACTAAACATGCAATGTATCATAAAAAACCCATTCTATTATAAGATAATGTACTAACATGTAAATCAAACATACCAATAGATAATGTCTCACTATATGCTATTTAATCATAAGATTCATGTTAAGTACATCCTCCTATCAATAATATCACATCACATGCTAAACATAGGAGTAAGCAAAACATACATTTATTCATCTATGCATGAATGAATCTAACATTAAAATTAATCCCAAACTAGAAATAATGATCATTGTTTATAGTACCCAGATAAAACACACAATAAACTGTAAATTCCAACTACTAAAATAAGATCCAAGTAACTACACCCCATGACAACCCATACTATCATAGTCTGGTGTTTTTAGACATAACTATTAGTTTTACCACAATCAGTCATATAAAGTAATCATAAATACTTAGAATCATAAGTTTTTATCAAATAAGTACATATAACAAAGCAATTTATAAAAATGCATAAAAGTCTAATCTAACATTTATTTAAACTCTCAAGGTTGTATGCACGCATACATAATGTCCTACTAACTATTATAAAAACAATGTTCAAGTAATAACCAACACATACATTTAATTATTTAACATAGCTGAAATTCTAAGCATTCAACTATAGTATATACCTTTTAGGCATATACATTTAAGTTAAATTATTCTATGATATCTCATACTATCATAGCTCATTGTGCATGATTACCCTACTCAAGCTTAAACAATCAACCTTACACTATAATTATTAAACAAGTAGGTATAGGATTATACCACTCGGGTATACCCTAGTTTACAGGTGCACAATAATAATCAGATGAAAACATAATCACTAGGTACACATCACAATGAACTATCTTATTTTTAAAATGTCAAATCATTGCATATAAAATACTCTCACAAAATATAATGCAGACAAGTTTTCATCTTTACATGATGTTATAGAATTTGATCATGTCGACATGTTTTTATAACACTAATGTGTTACAGATATATTATTTGCCTCTACTAGCATTTTTAGCAAAGTCATAGTATAGATTTAGATCATATAACTAAATCACCAGTGATATAATATTAAACAAACAGATGTATAATAGCATTATCATAGAAATATCTAACTTTGTTATAGTTTATCTAAATCATAGAGATAATCTTAAAAATATATAAATATAAGCATAGTCATCATATGTAAATAGCTTACAAGGATAAATAGTCACATAAAATCACTAATTAACTAAATCTCATCAATAAATCTAATACAGATTAAAGGGTCTAATTAAGGTTTGAGAATCAATCATCTCATAAGCATCAATGTAAGTTAAGTCAAACATTCAATTTAGACTAAAGATAATCATACAAACAATACAACCAATGTACAACCATCGTAATGTTTACCTCTTAAATAATAATTCATCTCTTTTCAATTTCTATCTATTTGATCAATATTTACTTGGCAAAATCACAGGTATTCATTTATAAAGTACAGTTATATAATGTAAAGCTCGGTATTATTTTGTTTACATATGTATTTTTATATTCTATTATTATTTTCAAAAGGTTACATAATTAAATATTGTGTGAAACGGCACACAAGTTTTTACTATTTCTTTTTAAACTGAATATACAAAGCATTCTAACATTGATTTTTGATTAAAGAGACAATACAAGGAATCAAATTAGAGTTGGGAGTAACTCAGCCAATTAAAACTACTCTATGAAAATCTGAGGCATAATAAAATTACACCCAATGTTCAATCTTGCATCAAAGCAAAACATATTTTCTTTTAGTTAAAAGACTCAACATAATAATATATAAGAATCTCATGATAATCACACTCATTATTTAAAATGCAACTCTAGATGGTAATGCAACTCCATTCAAATTGTGATACATAAATCCAAGGCATAATAAAGTTCAAGCCAATATTTGATCTTGCATTAAACAGAAATCATAATTTCGTTTATTTAAATAACTCAAATATTTTATCTTTTAATCTCAACGTTTTATTTCAAAACATAGCACTTTAATTTTTAACTTATTATTTAGTTAATGATAGCCAATTTCAATAAGACTAAGTGTTTTAATATATCAAAATATTCACTATTATAATTAATGTTGGGAATTTTAATAATTAACTGAGATTTTTTATAATTAGTTGAGTGTCTCAAACTATTGGCAGGATGTCTAATATCTGACTCAGCTATTTCATACTAGATGTTTCATCTAATGACATGGCATTCCAGTTACAAACTCAACAATTCATTAAATATGTAGTAATTCAAATTAAAGACACATCATTTAATTTAATGCTTAATTTTTTCATTATATGGCTCTACATTTTAGTTACACTAAGCATTTCAATAAATGACAAAGAGTTTCAACTTTATGGTCTAGTGTTTCAATATAATTCACATGTTTTAGTTTATATATTGTCATTCAAAAGTAGAGACTCAACATTATATAATAAATATACAGTGATTCATTTTTTTGACTCGACATTATTTAATAAATATATAGTGATTCATTTTAAATATTATGCATTCAATCAATTTCATCTACGATTCAATATAAACTCAGCTATTTATATTTTATACATCTATCTAATTATATAATGGCATTTCAATTAAACATGGCTTTTTACTTTAAACTAGGCATTTCACTTTAAAAAATTATTTAAAATGACTTCGACATTATATCAAAAAGACTTTGGTGTTTCAAAATAACTTTGGCATTTCAAATTAAAATACTAAATGCTTAAATAAAATACTCAACAATATTTTATTCACACAAATAAACAACAATTTCAAAAAGAGACTTGACACTCCATTTATATTTGGCGTTCACTTATATAACCTGAAATCTCAATATGAAGACTTGGGGATTTAATTTATAGGTTGGACTTTTAATATATAACTCTGCCATTAATTAAGATTCCTACTCTTTTGAATAACACATAGTCTCAAGACAGTTTACAATGCAAGCCCTTTAATTACAATCTAGGCCATGAAATGATGATATGTGGCCTAAGTATTATTCCACGCAGATCTATAATAGAATAAGACACAGTTTAAATAAAATAAAATTCAAGTCTATAGGAGTTTAAACTTAGGCTAATAAATATAAATAATACATATACATATTCATCCTATTCAGCATATAGGAAAAATAATTGCAAAACCAACCTGATAGATTTGCTGAGAAAAGGAATATGATTGGCTTTTCCTGATTTCTCTTCCCTTTCTTTATTTTGTCCTTATCCTCTTCAATGTTCATGTCTAACTTCTAAAATTCCTTTATAATTTATAAAATAATCTACTCACTCTATTGTTGCACCCTTTTTTCTTGCATGTTCCTTCTCTTTTGTTTCCATTGCATGCATAATATTTTACTCTTTATTTAAATTTACTAACCACAGGTAATTCTTTATTTCACTTTATTTTTCTAATTAAATATTAAAATAGGCTAAGTTGAATAAAATAATAATAATAGCTATTTTCTTATTTTAAATGTAAGTTCCTGCATGTAAATTCAAAACTAACTTTAGATTGTATTAACTCAAAGTTAAAATTTCAAGATAATTTTATCTCTATGAAAACAATCATTACAAAGATAATCATCTATTTAACTAATAGATATTAAGTCATTAATTGATTTTATTGTAAGATAATTGTATCTACAATAGTAATATCTATATAACAATTAATATCTATTTTGCTAATTTAAACTTGAAAATCAAGACAATTATAAGTAAAGAAATCTTGTTTAATATATGCATATTAAGAACTAAATTTGCATACTAATATAATCACATAAAATATTTTATTAATTACACACTAGCATTTTAAATATAATGTGTGTGTCTGTAGGGTCATTAATAATTTTTTTATCTTCACCCAATCATCCCATCTAGCCCATCCTCTGATGATGTTCTCCCTCATCAAGCTGAGGGTAGGATCTATCCTACATCCACCTCGCAACAAATAGGTAGTTAGTTTGAGTTATCATCTAATCAATAAATGATTCAAAACTAACAAATACATACCCACAATGTATAGAATAATTAAAATACAACTGTCACATTATGTATCCTAATCAACAATATCATTATCCCATACCAGTATATGTCATAAAGCTCAATTCAAAGCAATGATAATCAAATAATAACCATATTAATCTTGTAGTCATATAAAATATCTAAATTGGTAGTTTGAGTGTGGCTTGTGACACCCCATCCATAGGTCCTTTTTCATGCTCTTGTGACCCTTTTAGACACCTTTTTGCTCATTACCAATCATCTAGAATCTTTTAAATAGTCATTCCACCTTAGCTAGATAGTACTCCCCATGCCAAACCTGTTCCTCCAAGTCTCTAGCCTATAGGATAGGAGATCCCCATTTAGACTATAGCATCGAACACCAAAGTGTCCCATTTTTTATGGCCCTATCCATTTGCACTTTGAGCCCCAATGGTCATTTTTATTTGATCCTTATCCTTAATTAGGTCAGCCTAACATGAATACATCTGACCCATGACCAATTGTTCCCTATAATATTCCACTCAAAGGTCATTTATAAAGGAGGTGGAAAAACTTACAAAGCAATAAAGAATACAAATAAAGCACTAAGGTAAACTTCCTTATTATTTTCACACAATCACCCAACATATCTACAAACCTACTTAAATCTTCATACCAGTCTGTAGCCACCTCAAACACTATCAATTTGGCATTTGCATCTGTATCATACTATTACACAAAGCACACTAGGTGGGAGAACTACATATGACTTGATCTCTCTTCAGAGTATTGGTATGTAGGTATCATGCCTATACAAGGAGTGTAGATTGATTGCACATTCAGTACATCTTACACATTAATCCCCCCTTTCTCAAGTGACTCAAATATCATTTTATCAAGCATAATGGAGGGTTAGGGTTTGAAGACAAAATTAGCTCCATAATGATTTCTATCAATAACCAGTACTCAATATTTCATAGGCATGCTCACACAGGCACAACACAACTACCCAAAATGTTTTAGGTCTCTATGATTAGTTTGGACAATAGCAACAAAAATGGACAAAAACATCAAACACCAAAGCATCCACTTTTTGGCACTCCTATCCTTTCACTGAACGAAAGCTAGATTCAAGTTTACGACACCTTCCCAATCTTACACAACCATTTTCAACATATGTATCAATCATCTCAATCTATTTTCCAACTAAGTTATATTTCTTCCTATTTATTGTTATTTTTAAGAAGGTGAAAAAATAAATAATTGTACAAATTAAGACTGTATTTATAATTATATTCTATACTAATTTATTAATCCAGACTCTTAACTAAAATATGAATAAAACTCTATTATTCCCAAAAAAGTAAAATCATTTGGTGAACCTGACTTATTTTGTTTGTGCACAAAAACCTTAGAAACCCTAGGGAAAATTCCTTACTAATTTTTAGCAATATGTTTCTAATTTTTTTAATTAAATAAAATTTTACATAAAATAAAAAATGGATCTCACTTATTTCAAAACATTTATTGCAAGCAATAGGGAATCCATACTTGGTCCTATCATGTATATGAATGATGAAGTTTACTATATGTTAATGCAAAGCTTCATTCTTTCCCTTCCATGCTTACTTTTTATAATATGGGATGATATTAAGAAATTTATTGCTAAACATGTTAAGATCCATTTCCTTCAAATTAATGTTTACTTTTCTTTAATACAAGGTTTCATTATTTCTTTTACATACTCTCTATCTCTCTCATTCAAAATAATTTTCAATTCTACCTTGCTAAACATGTTAGAAATGTCATGTTACAAGTCAAAGTTTTGTATGCATTAGTACAAAGTTCCCTACTCTTTATCCCTTGTTTGTTATCTCTCATGTGGAATGTTCTTTCTAATCATATTATTATATGACTTATAATTCAAATTACATGTATTTCATTCCACATACATGGTTTCTATCTAGATATATATAACTCTTTAGCTACTTTTGAGTATCTCCCTATCACTACTAGACACAAGAAAACACTGACAGTTATATCTATTCCTCCTCCCTTCAAACTTGGTTCACCTAGCTCTTAGCTCGCACCTACTACTAGCTCTATGCCTATAGTAGATCATGTGGTACATGATATCACCCAATTTTATGAAGATACACAATTTGATTACCCCCATGGCTATAGCTTTGTCACTCAAGTTATTATAGTTGGTGGAGTTTTGTATGAGTTACCATTCCCCACTTCAGAGCCATCTCCTACTCTATAGTCACCAGTTTTAGCTCTTCCACCAGTTACAGTTCTTCCTTCAATTAAAATTCAGACATAGTTGAGGCCTCCCTCACCATTATAGAGAGTTTATATACTTCCATGGATGCCTCTCTTAGAGTAACCACTACATCAATGATAATTTCAAGACTCTAGATAGTTTCCAATTATAGTATTCACACCTAAGGTAGTATCATTGAGGTCTCATGCCTCTACACATATAGCACATTTTCAAATAGATTCTTCTACTACCATATGGGTCCCTAAGATCCCCATAGTTGCATCCACTTCTCAAAGTTACAGAGGGACTCCATAGTCAGCTTTTATTATAGAGATTTTAGAACACTTACATCATACATAGCTTTCAGAGTCATAGTCTCAGCCCTTCCATCATGCTTCATGATCATGCATTATGCCTCTCCTTGATACAAGACAACATGATAGGGAGTCTCTTATGAGACTCATTAGTTAGTATCATTTCCTCTTAGCTTACTTGTACATAGTTTTTTTTCACTTACTTATACATAGTTTCTTTTCATTTTTTATACATAGTTTCCTTATGATTACTTGTACATAGCTTATTTCAAAATACCAAAAATAATATAATATTTCAAAATACCAAAAACAATATAACATGTCAAAATACCAAAAATAATACAATATTTTAAAATACCAAAAATAATATAACATGTCAAAATACAAAAACATTTAAATAACTCAAAACACCAAAAAAAAATTCAATTATATGCATTATCCATGATTTACATTTTTACTACCATGCTAGACTTACATTTTTTTGTTTTATGTTATTGTTTATTGATTTATCTACATTACCATGCTTCACTTGATCTTATTTTAGTGTGTGCAGTGACACCCAGATCCTTGATTTCTTCACTCTACCCATTAAAGGGGCATCTTACTTCTACATTTAAGACATACATCAACATATCTACAGATCAAGGGCATCTTATACATGACTACACCATCTAGGTTATGTCATTATTATAATACACACTCTAGTTATCATGTTGTTGTACATTAATTACTATCTTACATAGATTATTCTATCGACACTCACTAGTGTATAGCACTTGTGTATTTCTTAGCATCTACCTAGTCTTGTACTACATGTTTTGCATACTTTCACTTCTTGCTT
Organism: Torreya grandis; assembly: GCA_037957365.1. Taxonomy (NCBI): domain Eukaryota; kingdom Viridiplantae; phylum Streptophyta; class Pinopsida; order Cupressales; family Taxaceae; genus Torreya; species Torreya grandis. The sequence goes on from JARHVA010006413.1 coordinate 698,051, forward strand.
TGATTAGTTAGATGTGATAGTATTTCTAGAATTTACATGTCTTCCTTTCTTGCTTTGAATAATTAGATGTGATTGCATTTCTTATTTCCTATTTTGTCACTTGTTTGTGCCTCAAGACATTTGCCAATGTCCTTTGCTTATACTCTTGTATGTGTTTGTGGCCCTGATACCAATCTTGATTGTTTGCAATTGTATGTGTATGTGGGAATTTGAACATGCCTTGTATGCTTTTTTTCCCAATTTGAGTGACATGTGCCCATGTCTCTTGTTTTTTTTTCCCCTTGGCCTCTTTTGTATGCTTCTTGCTTCTTGCCTTGCGTACTTGTTTGCTTTTTTGCTTCTCAGTTGTTTGCAATGCCATGATCCACATTATGCATTATCTTGCTTTATTGGATGATATGATGGACATCATGTTCCATCCCTCCTTGACAACTAACTAGATTTCTAGTTTTAGCATAGTATACTACACATGCTATTACATTTATACATCTATCTAGGCATACCCCTATTGATCTAACAATCTCCAATAAAAACTATGTGTTATCTTGACACATATTTTGAATTATCATTGCTATATCATGTATTTCATATCATAACACTCTTATAGGGATATTTCTTTAGATGGAAATCATTATAGGGTCTTCAATCCTACCCTCAAAAGAGGGGGCAATAAATAAGTTTTTTATCATCGATATCAAAGCCCTCTACCGATCAAAATCAGTTTTCAAAACACGTAAAATAGAAATCAAAATTCAAACATGCAAAATAGACTAGAAAAATAGAAATGAACATAGAACAATCATCAAAAATAGTAAAGGACAAGAGTGCCCCATTTAGACTACAACACCAAACACCAAGTGTCTGATTTTTGATGCTCCTATCCAAATAGCTAAAAACCTAGAATTTTTAAAAATAGATAGAAAGGTAAGGTTAATTATAGTTTTGTCAGCTATAATTTAGTTTAGATTGGGAAATTTTAGTATATTTTTACTCAGATTATCTAGATATAGGGGGAATCATGTGTGGCATGATAGCTCTCACTTCTAGTTTTGGTTTGGATAGTTGGTACAACTTCCAAATTAGAATCCATGTTACAGACACTAACGATTAGGGCAATGTGTGTGGTGAATTTTTCTTCTTTTATTTATATTTCATTATATTACCTAGGTATTCTTAGTATTTGTGTGCCTTTCATATAGGTGGTGGCATCATTTTGGAGTGGCTTTCATATAAGCCTAGTTCTCAGTTTTAGAGTGGCTTTCATACATGCTAATCTCCACCTTTTAGAGTAGCCAAGATTGGCCTAGTTCTCAGTAGACATTTGGCTATCCATGCCACATTGTCAAATTATAGATCATTTATGGGCTTCATTACCCATTTTATATGACACATTCATACTGGTATTAATTCATAGTTCACACTTAGTGGGCAATGATGGAGCCAAAGGACTAGCTAGCCTTTATATTTTTGAGCCACCTACTTAGAGAGATTGGACATATAGTCCAAACATCAATTAACACATGCATGATCACATAGATTCACTACATAGTAGGTGATGATGAAGCCAAAGGGCCAACCTTTGTATTCTTGATCTACCCTTGGAGAATTGAGCACTCAGCTCTCTTCACAATATTACTCTTGGTATAGCACATACCCAGCATTAATCAAAATCACAAAAAGTTTTGTATTAGTTCGTATACCCAATGATTTCTATTCATTCCTTTATCTTCCTCTCTCTTTTACCCAACCTTTATACATTTTTATTTTAGACATAGCATGTCTAGTAAGAACTGATCTACTCCTTGTTTTCTCTTGCAGATTTATGCTTCACATTGTGCTCTCTCTACACACACTCAGCATTACACATCTTTATGGGCTTCACCCTTGCAGATAAATTTAGATACGCTTTATAGTTTTCCTTTATCCTAGTATTTCACTTTAATGTATCACTAAAATTAAGGGGTGGGGGGGAAATGTAGTCATATAAAATGTCCAAATTAGTAGTTTGAGTGTGGCTTGCGACACCCCATCTATAGGTCCTTTTTTCATGCTCTTGTGACCTTTCTAGACACCTTTTTACTCATTACCAGTCATCCAAAACCTTCTAAATAGTCATTCCACCTCAGCCAAAAATTACTATCCATGCCAAACCTATTTCCCCAAGTCTCGAGCCTGTAGGATAGGAGCATCCCATTTGGACTATAAGCACTAAACACCAAAGTGCCCTATTTTTAGTGGTCCTATCCATTTGCACTTTGAGCCTCAATGGTCATTTTCATCTAGTCCTTATCCTTAATTAGGTTAGGCTAACATGAATACATCTAACCCATGACCAATAAGCCCACTCAAAGCTCATTTATAAAGGAGGTGACAAAATTTACAAAGCAAGCAAGAATATTAAAAAAAAAACTAAAGGAAACTTCCTTATTCTTTGCACACAATCATCCAACATAGTTTCAAACCTACTCATAACCTCATAACAGTCTGTATCCACCTTAAACACTATCAATTTGGCATTTACATTTGCATCACACTATTGCACAAAGCACACTAGGTGGGAGAACTACATATTTCTTGATCCCTCTTCAAAGTATTGGTATGTAGATAGCATGCCCACACAAGGGGTGTGGATTATAGGTTTAGTACATATTACACACTAACCCCCCCTCTTTCTCAAGTGACTCAAATATTATTTTATCAAGTATGATGGAAGGTTAGGGTTTGAAGACAAAATTAGCTCCATAATGAGTTTCATCAACAACCAATGCTCAAATTTTCATAGGCATGCTTATAAAAGCATAACGAAACTACCCAAAAAATTTTAGGTCTCTATGATTAGTTTAGAAAATAGTGGCAAAAATAGACAACAGCGTCAGACACCAAAGTGTCCACTTTTTGGCACTCTTATCCTTTCATCAAAAAAAATCTAGATTCAGGTTTATGACACCTTTCTAGTCCTATACAGCCATTTTCAACATTTGTATCAGCCATCTCAGTCTATTTTATAGCTAAGTTATATTTCTTCCTATTTATTATTATATTTAGAAAGGTGAAAAAGATAAACAATTACACAAATCAAGACTGTATTTATTTCTATATTTTATACTAATTTATTGATCTATACCCTTAACTAAAATAGGAATAAAACTCCATTATTCCCAAAAAAATTAAATCAAATCCATAGATTTAAAAGTTATTAAGTACATGGTGAAATCGGGTTGTGACAGTTTATTACATTCATATGTATGTTTGAATGCCATGTTTATTGATCTAAAATATATTTCAATGTTCTATATTAATTAGATTAATCTTCACCATTAATCAAAATTAGGCAAAACATATTAGTGAGACCATACACATATCAAATAGTGCAAAACCCTAGGTTTTCCCTTAGGGTTTCATCCTTCTAAGGTTTTTGATTTCATCTTTAAGGTTTTTTTTATAGACCTAATTTCTAGATTTTACCTAATAATATGCATTAATCATAACCATGTTAAATGGACATTATTTTTTAACACAACTAATGAAATTATTTTTTTCATATGTTCTACAAGGATAGTGTATCTTATTTGATCAATTATGTAGGCAAATGGGTAATAAATATCAAATCCAAATTCACTAATAAGGATACAATTACTAATGAATAATTTTAAGCCTTCATTTAATCCTATTGTTATAACATCCAATTTGAGATAACTATTATTACCACTAGATGCTAAAGGGATTGAATGACACAATTTTTTATTCCTAGTAAGTATTGCACAATATATTTTATTCATTCACCCTATTGATGGAATCATTATGAATATTGAGACTGATGATACAACTATTACAGATCAATAAAATTCCCTTGAATATGAAAAAATTATTGAATATATTTAATAGGAATCCACATTAGATTGATGTTATGTTATATATAGTAAGAAATGAGAAAAACATAGCTCAAGCCTCCACATTAAGTATTTAGACCACTACTACTATTATTATTCCCATGCTTACACCTTAAGTGACCTTTGTGACATATGCCCAACATATGGGGGTAATATGAGGCTTTCAATAGATTTAAATTCCTATCCCTAGATAGGAAAAATTCACCCCATACATGATGGCTACACACATTCTATTTCCAACCTCACCTAATACAAATTCCCTTGAGTAAACTATTACAACTTTGTATGCCATGATGTTGCAATTAAAGTAAGGTACATCAAGAGCTACCCATGCCATAGATTAACATGCCTTGATCCATAACCCATTAGCCCAAATATAGAAGCCTATCCTTTATCTACATGCTTTATAGTCCCCAAGCTCTCTTTTTATTAAGATAAAGGTAATCCTAAGTAACACATTGTATCATTCCATGTAGTTTGCTTGGACTATGCATACAATGATAAATTGTTGACCAAGTTATTTCCAAAAAGTATTAAATACTACGCATTGATATGGTTTTATGATCTCCATATTCAATCTGTAAGAGCATTCAACCCCTTGACCAACTAATTTCTAATATACTTTACCATCAACATTGATGAGAAGTTATGTTAGAGAGTTACTTAGAGACCACAAAGGCCACCATATGCTATAGTATATAATTAATCGACACCATAGGAAGTTAATCATGCTCCATAATGAACAAAAGTAGTGATAATCCATATTATTATATAATGGATACCATGCAGTTCTTAGACTTATAGATCTATTCAACATAATTGAGTTATACAAGCATTGAGTATGATAAACATAGTATACCACTTGACTCTATATAAAATTTTGAATTCTTCCTACTTGATACTTTAAAACCACAATATAGTATCCCTCCATTACTAAGTATAATAAAATTCCCATGTCCTTCCAATTGAGTGCATCATTGGCTAGTTTTTACTCATTAAGAATATTCTAAAATATTAAAAAAATAAATAATTAAAAATATAAATACATTGAAAAATCTAAAATCAAAACCTGAGCTTGACATGATTGCTACTTTACACTATTTACATATGTCACTTATCACATTTGGTAGATGGAATATCATTTTCATACACATGCATTTAATGATATTTGATTGCTATGCAGGACATACATGTTATGCATGGACACAGATGTTGGTTTTCCCTCTACTTGGTGGCCATATCATTACTAGGGGTAGCTTATCCCATATGTTTCACTATTATAGGTTATATATTTCTATGACATTTATACCATGTTGAGCCACTATATTGCTTACACGTGCCTTGATAATCAATCATTTGTTAAACAATGATATGTGATATGTTATTTTATTATGATGTGACATTGATACATATGGTTGGTGTAGACTAGTTCCTTATTCGATGTTTCATTGATGTTATTACTCTTTAACATGAAAGGGTAATAAGTTAATGGATAATTTATGTGGGCCTTGACCTTTATTTATGTGGCATCCTTGATTTTTTGATGTTTTAATGTATTCTTTCATGTGGCCCTTGGCCTTGTTTGTTCTGATATTTTATGTCCCCTATATGCACCCCTTGGCCTTATGTGTGACACTAACACTTGTGTTTGTTGAGATTTTTAACATTGAGGAGTGCCACAATATCTACTATGTGATTCATTGATACACATGCCTAGACATGACACTTACATGCCTTGTATTTCATATGTTACATATATGCCTTGATTGATACATACATTGCTATGATGATATACTATTTACATAATCAAATGATATTACATGATTGTATATTTATACATGACATGATATAAGTCATTCTTATTTATATATAAGTGACTTACATGATAAATCCCTCATCTCAAAAGGGGGGCATCATTACCATGGGCTTATCATAGATACATAAGCCTCCACGAGTAGAAAATCAAAGTAGAGTATAAGTTTCAAATATTTCAAGTATTTAGATGGTTTAGATATCAGATGGTTTAGGTACATGACAAATATTGGCACATCGATACAAAGCAAAAGGGAATATACCATACATATGTATTTAATTTATAATAATTTGAACACATATTCATACATATTTAGGTGCATATGCACACTAATTTACATGGATAGAATTATAGGTTTCACACATTCATACATTTGAGATGCATGTTCTTAAATTCAACATATAGATGCATAGCATTCTATATCAATTAGTATAGATTCAGGGGGATGTCGCTTCATGCATGTAATGAAATAACCTAGATGTTCATAATATGGGAATATTATATTATAGAATTAAGAGCAAAATAATCAGATCCATAGCAATAATTGATGAAAGAGTAGAATACTTGATAATAATGATTGAGTTACTTTGAGGGGGTGACCTCCACAACAATACAATAAAAAAAATCATAATACAATGATAAAATACTAAAAAATACCTCCTATATACTCTACTTAGCCATGGTTATTCCATAAGTTGACCATACTATGAACATAGATAAATGCAATACGATAATATGAAAGGTATGTAAGCCACAAGTCAACCACACATATCCCTAGACACACTATAGGTTAAGGTCATAACATGCCCCTCCCCTTTAAAACAATGTTTCCCTTAATTTTGAATCAACTCTGGATGTTGTTAAAGGAAGATTCATCCTCCCATGTTGCATATTCATGATTCAGACTCTTCCACTTGATCAAATAATCCTTAAGCTCTCTTATTTGTAGTTGTTTTATATGTGTGAAGGATCTCCTCAAGTTCCAAAATGAATCTACATTCTTCATCCAATTTAGGTAAATTTTTCTGGGTATAAAATATCTATCCTTTGACCTTCTTTAGGTAAGTTACATGAAAGACAATATGTATGTGAGTGGATTGGGGTAACTCCAACTTGTATGTCACACTGCCAATTTTATGTAGGATCTGATAAGGGTCATAATACTTAGGAGAAAGTTTTTTATCATTTTTATATTGATTTAAATACATCTACTTATATGGATAAAATTTCATAAAGACCCAATCACCAATATCAAAATGCCTCTCACTATGGTGTTGATTAGCTTGTTGATTCATTCTATTTTGTGATATTGCTAAATTTTCCCTTAAACTAGCTAATACCTCCTATTGATGTTGAATGTGTTTCTCAACAAATTGAACCTTAGGTTTCAAATTCAAAAATGAAGTGATGGATGGGGGGTGATAGCCATAATGTGCCATAAAGGGAGACATTTTATAAGAGGTATGGAAGGAAGTGTTATACCACCATTTTTCTCATGGTAGTGAATGGACCCAATGTTCTTATTTATTTGGTACAAAATAATGATGTCCTTCTAGACATATTTTGACCACCTTGATTTGACCATTAGATTGAGGATGATAAGACAATCTATGAGCCAACTAGGTACCCAAACTTTCAAATAAATTGATCCAAATTTTACTGATGAAGATGGGATCATGATCACTTACGATGATTTTTTGGGTACCATGCAACTTTTGAAATGTGTTAAAAAAATTAGAAGTTATTATATTAACTACAAATGTTTGTGATAAAGAATACAAATGATCATATATCATGATGACATTTTTACCTTTATATTTGGTAAAATATGTAATGAAATCCATGGAAACCTCCTCCCACTATTGGCTAGGGATGGATAATGGCTATAGAAGACATTTTATCTTAATTATTTCCCCTTTGTTATATTGACAAACCATGCATTATACCACAAATATATATATATGCATCCATCTCAAAAGAAATATTTCTTGATGTGATGAGATGTCTTAAAAAATCATGAATGTTCCCCTATTGGAGATGCATGAATCTCCTAATTGATATTGTGTTTTAGGATAAAATCCTTACTTAGGTACAATCTATCCATAATGTGTTTCCTTTCCACTCAAATTTATCATAAACACCCAAACCATGATGAACATTCTAAATTAGGAACCATGTATCCCTATAATTCTCTCATTTTGATCTTGCTTCCTCTAACCAATTTGTTTGCCAAATGGTCATTGGACATAACAATTCTAAAATTGATTCATCCCTCTTGGAAAGTGCATCTGCTACCACATTCTCTTTGCCTTTCATATAGATTATTTAAAATTCATAACCCAACATTCTAGTCACCCATTTTTTTAATTTTTTGATGATAATTGTTATCACAAAAAGTTTTTTAGACTATCATGATCAGTCTTTACCTGAAAGTATCTACCCATTAGATAAGGTCTCCATTGCTTGACTGCATGAAGAATAGCCAACATCTCTTTCTCATAGATTGGCTTGATCTTATTTTGTCCCTTGAGTTGATGATTCTTGAATGCAATGGGTCTTCCTTATTGCATAAGTATGACTCCCATACCATATCTTGATGCATCACATTCAACAACAAATGTTTTGTAAAAATTAGGGGTCACCAATGGGAGTGATGCACATAGCCTTTTTTAACTACTCAAACACCTTAGTAGCTAGTTTAGTCTAATGGAAGAAATCTTTCTTCAACAAGGCTATGAGTGGAGCTACAATGTTAATATAATATTGTACAATTCTATGATAGTACCTTGTTAGCCGCCAAAATCCATGAAGGTTCTTGAGGGTCATTGGCACTTTCCACTCCATCATATATTTGATCTTCTTAAGGTCGAATTCGACTCCTTCATGTGAAATAATATGTCCCAAGTACTCTACCTCATGGACACCAAAATCACATTTAGAAGGTTTTTCATAAAGTTGATGTTATTCTAGAATGTCATTAAAAACACCAACACAAACTTTCTTTAAAAAGGCCTAAAAAATTATTCATCAAAATTTGAAATGTGGATGGTGTATTTGTGAGACCAAAAGGCATGATCATAAACTCATAATGGCCTTCATGAGTTCTGAATGTTGTTTTAGGGATATCCTCATCTTTGATCCTAATTTGATAATAACCAAAACAAAGATCTAGTTTGGTAAAATAAACAACACCATGTATTTCGTCTAACAAATCATCAATGATTGGAATATGGAACTTATCTTTGATAGTGTAGTTATTGAGTTCTTTGTAGTTGGGGCACATCCTCCAAGTATCATCCTTTTTCTGAACCATGACCACTGGGGAAGAATATTCACCTTGACTATGTCAGATAATACCTTCCTCCAACATATCATGTAACATGTTTTTCAATATCACTTTTCTAAGCATATAGATACATTTAAGATTTAATGTTTGGTGGTGTGCTACCTAGAATCAATATTATGGCATGATCATGTTCTCTACTAGGTAATAGGCCTTTTGACATTGCATTAAAAACTATTGGATGGTCATCAAGAATCATTTATAAAGTAGGATTTATAGACACATGTGTTAGCTAAACTTCTAAGGAAAATAACCCTGTTAAAAATATTTATGCCCCATTTTTAATAATCTTTGTCATCTAATATGATCTAACCAATTGAGAAGATTGTGCCCATAATCCCCATAGTTCAAATGCCCTACATTAAAAATGAAAGCACATGAATAGATCCTATAAATTCATCTCTATTGTGCCCAAATTCATGAGACATTTTACTCCAAAAATAATGTCAACCCCATCCATGGGGATAAAAAACATAAGAGAATTAAGTAGGTAGTCCCCCATGGATATCTTAATACTATGAAATTTTCTAGAACAATTGATTGTGTTATCATCTACAAAAATGACTTAAAATTTTGGATATGGATAAATAAAATAGTTTAGACAAGTAGATAACTTACTATTGATGAAGTTATGTGTACTTTTTGAGTCAATCAACACTATAACCTTCTATTTATTTAGTAAGCCCACCACCTTCAGAGTTTGAGTACTTATACATGAAAGGGCATGATAAGATATAGTAGGGTGAGAATATTTAGATTCCTCCTCTTGTTGTTCTATACCCTCACATACATACTCATCATCATCTTCATCTTCATCGACATCTTAAATATATAATAAATTATTTTTAGCACAGTTATGTTCTTTGATCCACTTGTTGTCATAACCAAAACATAATCTTTTGGAACACTTTTTTATAATTTGTTGAGGTGTCGATCTTGTGGGTTTCAAAATTATGGTGCTATGAAATTACATTCAAGATCATGAGTGAAATCCCTTATTTTAACATTTTTTTTCCTCTGCTTAGGGCACGAATGACATGGCTTTAGAACCAATTGATGGATTACACATATGAACCTCAAACTGGATGTTATCCTTGAACCCTCCAAAGAATAGGTTAGTCAAGTTGTTCTCAGTGATGTCATCCACATGTAAGGGAAAATTCTAAAATTGTTAAATATAATCCTTAATAGTACCTATCTGTTGCAATTTTTCCAATTGAATGAAGTAGTTTTTAGAGACATTATTGTGATTGTGTATCTTTAGCTCTTTAATAAGCACCAACCAAGTAACAAGAGTGTTCAAATTTTTATTTTGAGCACATAACCACCTATTCTAATTGAACTGCTTAGGTTCTAGATAAAGAGATGTCATAATCACCTTTTTTGCACATGGGGTATGATTTAGATCAATTTTTTTTTTTATTTGATTGATCTAAGTGAGTGGATCCTTACCATAAAAATTGCACACTTCTACTTTTGGCAACATGTGCTTCAAATTGGTATTAAAGTTGTGATTGTTCTGAGTGGGTGAAGTCAATTAGAGTGGTGGAGGATTATTTTGTTGAAGATGGGCCAAAATAGAGGTCAGATGACCACTCATCATTGACATTTGATCCTTAAGAGAATCCATTTTCCCTTTTACCACATCAAGATCATCCTTCTTCAACATGCTTTGTATCTCTGACTAAATTTGTTGAATTGTCTCAAAAAGAAATAGATCTAAAGTCATGAACTCCATGTCATCTTTGTGAGGATTTTTTGAGGTGTCTTGACCTTTCTTGCATCCGTGAGTGTTTGGACCAGCCATGCACAAACCTTAGGATGGAAGGGAGGTTTTCAGGCTTGAAAAAAGTATACCGATAGATTAAACTATTGTGATCATCTCATTGAGATGAACCCAATGCTTATTAATTTGCACAAAGGTAGAAGTTTTTTCCAGACTTAAAAAAAAATTAAAACAATATTGTAGTGGCAAAAAAATTAAATTATTTTTGGATCGCAAGTTATATTTTTTTAATCTTTCAACTCTAAAGTTGTCCACAACACCAGATCCAAAAATAATAGTGTCATAGAAACTAGTCCAAATCAATACTTTGATACCACTTGTAATGAAATTGTTTAGATGTTCACAATATGGGAATATTATATCATATAATTAAGAGAAAAATAATCAGATCCACAATAATAATTGATGAAATAGCTAAATACTTGACAATAATGATAGACCCGCTGTGAAGGGAGAACATCCATAACAATGCAATAAGAATAGAATTCACAATATAATGATAAAAGACTAATCAATACCTCCTATATATACTCTATTTAGCCATGGTTATTCCATAGGTTGACCATACTAAGAACATATTGAAATGCAATAAGATAATATGAAAGGTATGTAAGCCACAATTTTGCCACACATATGCCTATATGCACTATAGGTTGAAGGCATAACAATGCACATATACAAAATAACACAGCTATAATTGAATGGTAATTAGGTTTCATTTTTATTCACACTTATTAAATCTACAATCATGATGGGGGCATGGACATGGTCCATTATCTTTCAAACATGCATTATATTCTACATTGAGAAAAAACTACATAATTAAAACCTATGTACATGATAGGGGCATGAATATTGTTCATTATTTTTTAATCATGCTTTATTGGTTTTACATGGATAAAATTTGATCGAATTAAAGCAAAACATTACATTTGAATTTATAAGACATTCTACTAGTTGATTCATTTTGAGTGAACCTTACATGATCGGTTATATCTTTTACCTCCATGGTGATCTCTTTGAGCTAAACTTAGCCGCATGGTTCTCTCTATATTTTCCTACATATTTATTTTAGTTAGTAAATAATGTACTTTTCCCCACATTCATGAGGGTTGGGGCATATTGCCTTCCCAATTAAAGATCATGAATATTTACACAATTTTGGGGAATAATCACCTCAACTCTCAAATGCTTAAATAAGGAAGCATAATCTCCAACAATATTCGAATGCACCATGGTTTGCACCAACACACAGGTGTACTTTAACCCTTGATCTTTAAAATTTTATATTTCACATATATAAATTAACTACACATTCATTTCAGGTTTGTATGGAGAAAAGATATACATTGTACCATCTCACATAAGGAAAAAATTGTTTTACACACTCAAGTATATTTTATCCTTTTACTCTAGAAATTCCATCTCTATAATAAAATGAGGGCATTTTTAGATACAAAAAATTGGTCTTCGGTACTTGAAATGACAAGTTTGATAAATATCTTACATGCATGACATGAGCATTCACACAATGTCCTAATTCACCATCCTCTCACACTTACATGTTATATTATAAGTTAATCATTTCATTATGATATTATACACATACAAGAACCTCATAGTTTGTTTTAAACCTATTAAATATCTTGCATAAATATCTCTAGAATCCTAGTTCATTTCACCTACACATGGGCTAGTTCTACAATTTACGGTCGTTATCACCAATCAATAACAACTTGCACTGGTCAAAATCAACCTACTCCCAAAAAAAATTATTTTATAAAATATAATCCATCCTAAGGGTTGACCCATAATCCTATCATGTTAGTGGTGTGAGGAATTATTCAATTACATCCATATATAAAATAATCAAGATCTCATTTAAAATAAACTTGGCATTATCTATTATACATCTAAACACTATTATGTACTAAGCAAATATGTCATTTTCTCCCCAATTTGTAAACCTATAACTAGGAGCACTCACAAGTAAAGTCTAAAGCTTACAAAATCCAAATTAAAGAAATAATTTTCAAATATATATAGCAATCATTAGTTGCATACACATAGAAAAGGAGCATAATTTCACAATCACACTAGGTGGAAGAACTACGTGTGGCTTGATTTCATTCCTTAGAGTATTGGATACATAGGCACTAACCAATCATCAAACATGGGTGATTGGGTGAAATTTATCCCATTACACTTACCCTATTTTTGTAGGTTTCTATCCCTCATAAGCACATCTAGAGTTTCAAGTAAAAGGAGGCTAATTTATGGATCAGTGCACATCATCGTGTTTGAGGATTTCAAGCATAGAGAAAGTAAAGATAGTTGTAGGTGACTATATAGTCATTATACCACACTTATACATAGGTCAGTGCTAACCAATAGGTCAATACTAACCAATGATACTGACTTAATCTTACAAATCTGACCCAACATAAATGGCAAATTAGTTTTAAAATTGAACGAACCATAAACATGTTTATCCTTGAGTTTTACTTCTAAAATACAGTCACGATTAGATAGTCAACCATACAAGTTGAGTATCATGATATCTCTAATAATTTCCATATTTAACATATTTTCTTATCAAATCAAAAGTATCAATCTCAAACTCTTATATTCAGATGTATCCTTGAATGCCATAACTATAGATCTAACTTATATTTAAAAGTTTTTTCTTAATTAGATTAATCTTCACCATGAATCTAAATTGAGGTAAAACACAAAGTACTATGATGACCTATTATCCATATGTTGACATTATCTTACATGGTTATATATTTATATACATAACATGATACAATAAACTCTTTTATTTGAGATGAGTGACTTGTAGACTATATCCCTCACCTTAAAAGGGAGGAATATTAGTGGGCTTGTCATAGAGACTTGAGCCTCCATGAGTTAAAAAAACATATTTTGGGACATGATACAAGATTAAAAAAATTTAGTGATTCAAATATTAGACTGGGACAAATATGTATAGATTCCAAATACATTTTGGGGCATGTCATGCATATGTACTCCATTTATATGGACACAAGCACCAATTCAGATACACTTGAGTGCATATGCCATGTAGGTGTACACATTTTTATAGGAACATAAGTTATAGTTTTTTCAGATGTTCATATATTTAGATAGATTTGGGTGCATATGAGATGCATATGCACTTAATTTTTTTCTACATCATGAGATACATGTTCTCAATTTTAGCACATATATAATATAGGTGCATGAGAATCTATATCATGTTGACACTGATTATATCAGATTGGGAGCATGGACACAAGTCATGTTTGCACTATTAAACTGACTAGTTGGACCTGATTCATAGGGTATGAAAAATGTTCATGTAGACACACTATTACAATTGTTTATTTGTAAACATATTAAATGGTACCTAAAATCAAAGAACCTTGAATATATAAGTTTGTATGTAGTGGTTGATTCATTTTTCTTGAGGTAACACAGTTGAGGTTTAAAAATGCTCAATGGCCTTAATATTACTCATAGTGATCCCAATATGTGGCTTTCACCTTCCATCTTGGGGTTACAAGATCAGTGAAAGATTAGTTACATGGGTTAGTTTGGTTGAGGCTCAATGATGTTCAATGGACTTGGCATTACTCACTTTCAATTTTCTAGTGAGGGTTGGTGAAATTACCTCCCCAATCTATGGCCTTACCTTAGTTACAAAAAAATTGGACACAATCACCATAGCTATCCAAGTGCTTTTATAAGGAATCATAATTATCCAATACTTCAATAAGGAAATATCATCATCTCTAATAAGTTATAGAGCAACATAATTAACCCACTTAAAGGTGTATTCTTTCCTTGCTATTCAAATTCAAGTTTCAATTTATGCATTTTTAGATTTATTCTAAAGATGCTAACTACTACATTTTTGTTGTTGCGTACACAACATGCCTTAATTCCTCCAGAATCATATAACCTATTTTTTTACTTTTTTCTTCGCTCTTGCTTTCGTGGGCTAGTTGCTCTCAACTTTCTTATGTCACTTTGGTGGGTTGTCTTAGTTTGTGTGTCGAATTGTCTCTTAAAACCACTCTGTTGAAGAGACCACATCTATGTGAGAAAGTTTCATATAAGGAACTTGGTCTATAAGAGAGTTTTCATTAACTTATTATACTTATAAAATCTCATTAAAAACTTGCCTAGAACCCTGGTTAGGTCTGTTGTAACTTAGCATACATTTTCTAGTTTTCAAGACTTCATCAAGCTTCTAACTCCCAAATAGGTCTTTAGCTCCCAAAATAGTCTTGCTCGGTTGAAATTAGGATTTTTATACCAATTTGGTCTTGTTATGTTTTCTCTAAGTCCTGTAGACCTAATCAGACTTCAAAATCCAATTAAGTCTAGGGTGGTTAGTTTTGAATGTTGTAATTATAATTAAAAAATATTTTTGATTAGGTTTAGACAAGTTATTTGCTAGCACCTCTATGTTAATCTTGTTTTGTTTTCTGACTATATCTAAGGTTAACAATGATTTTGAGTTTAGTGGTAATCAAGGTCATTTGTCTAGTTAAGTTGAGTCTAAGTCTAGGGGTATTGTCAAGTGTTAGTCAAGGAATTTTCCCTAACCAGGTCATAGGGAACATGTTAATATCTCATAGTTAGAATCAGGGATTGATCCTTGATTAGGTCGAGGTGTGTTTCTTCAACATTAAAATAATTCCAATCAAACTTGAGACCTTGATTGGGTCTGTGGGCCCTTCCTTATCAATACGTAGTCTTATGTGGGGATTTAAGCCCAAATATAATGGTAAACGCTTAACGTGAAGTCCATAGAGTATATTAAGGGTCCCAAACCTGATTAGGTATGTAGATCCCCACCCAACATAACACAAATCTTATTAGGATGTGATGACCTGATTAGATCTTGACCCACTTCAAAATGCCTTCCAATGCTAATCGGGTTTTTGAGCCCTAATTAGTAAAAGAAATCCAAAATTTAAAAATTTGACTTTTCCTACCAAACCCATACCCTGAATAGGTCTGAGAGGTAATTTTTGACCTATTTTTCATTTTTTGAGCATATATTCTCACTCCTCCATTTGTCAATCTATCTACAACACCACAAATCTGGTTTCAGCTTATAAACGTCTCTATGCCTTTGATTTTGTGAAATTTTGTGTGTAGTGAAATTTGTTCACATTATTGTATCATGTTTTGTTAAAAAAAAATTATTGCAAAATTTTGACTTGTTTTTATTTGTTTTTGTAAGCAAAAAGTGCATATTAGAGGAGAGTGGCATAGAATTTGGAGGGAGAAAGAGGTTGGTGACTGCATTTAATGCCCTCAACAACATTTTGGAGGGAAAATTCCTTCACTTTGGAGCTTGCATTTTTTTTATATTGGTAAATTGGAGCCATTTCAAGGGTTGCCTTTTTATTGTTCTCGAGTGAAGTATTGAGCCAATCACTCGTTTCATTGTATTTTTATGTTTTGGTAGTGTAATTTCTATCCCTCTCTTGCTTGCCCTGTCATTATGCTGGAAAAATTTGTATTCAAATAATTAGAATAATCTTAGCATTGTAATCAACATGAACATCTTGATCAATAAAAGACTATGGAGTTCTTTATTTGCAATCTACACACATAAATGGTGGTTGTGAATCTTCTTATTCCTAGTTTGGTTTCCCTAGACTCTTGCATCAGCTTTATTGGTGGTTGTGTAGTCACTGGCTAGGTGAAAGATCAATTTCCTGGATGTTTGCAATCAAGATGAATAGATTTGCCTTCATTATAATAGGCTTTTTCTTTTCATTTTCCCTTTTCTTTTATCATATTTATTAATTAAGCTAGGGGTTGAATACAATAAGTTGTTATCATCTTATCTTGATTACAAGATATTTTTCATTATCATAAATGCATTCTTGAATGCCTATATAATGGAATGAATGACCTCTTAAATTAGTTGTATTCTCATTTAATCCAAACCTAAAATGCTGAATTCAATCATTTGGGCAAAGCTAAAAAATGCATTATTTCTATTGTTTGCTAAAACATGATTAAAACCCATCCTCCCAAAACAACAAAATTGGCATTTTCCCCTAATTTGTAAAAATACTAAAATGACATTTAAAATTTTATAACCAACAAAGGCCCCTTATATTAAAATAATTGTACATTGACTGACTAGGTTATATGCTACATTGTGACCTAAAAATAATACACCTTGGGGAGACCTTCATACATCCTTTCAAGAGATGCTATATGGGCATTCGTCCTCTAGTGTTGGTGTACCAAATGACCCATAAAAAAATTTTAGTGTAGGTTTTATCATAAAAGGTTTAATGTTTGGAGCCTCTCCCACAAGCAAAGTGTGTTGTACATACTCAAGTACATTTCTTTATCCCATTAATCTAGTATTTATATTGCATTTCAATATTATAATAAAAAAGAGACATTTTTAGACACTAAAATATGGTAATTGATACTTAGAAATGTTAATTTTTAATGACCTTTGGCCTACATGACTTGTTCGTACATACATGACTCTCATTTGTCATTCTCTCACATCCACATGTCTTCCATGGGCCCAATCCTCTCTAGTTTATACTAGTCATCTTTAATAAATCTCACAATCTGTGTCAAACTAGTTATTTATCTTACTCAAACTTCTCTAGATCATCAAATTAGTGTTCCTATCTCGTGGACTATCATGTCAGACTCAAAAAAATAGATTTAAACCTATTACCTATCTAGCAAGCATCTATCAAGCATATTAAAATACTTGTACATTTTAAGATCAGTCATAAGGAGCAGGTCTTAGTGAAGTCTAAAGCACTTCAAATTGAAGCCAAAGTTGTCATTTTCCAATTATAAGAGCTAGATTATACGTTGCATACATTCAAGAAGAACTTTTACACACATTTACCTAACACAGAGAACTACATGCAGTTTGAATACCCTCTTCAAAGTATTAGATATGTAAGTAGTGATTAACCATTCAACAGGGAGTGTTTGGGGTCATCTCAACCAACCTTTTCTTCACCTTTTGTAGGCCTAATTCTATCATTAAAAGTGGACCTAGGATTTCAAATGAAGGAGATATATTTGTAGGAGTTGTGCACATAGTCAGACCTTGGAATTGTACATATAGGCATAAAAAAAACATTCACAACGATTTGTACTAGAATAGAAGTGCAATATTTACACATAACGAACAAATAGACTTGGAACAAAGTGATTGATAGTAGAGACTAACACTAATGGTAGCATCTAGGTGAGCTTAGAACTCTAGTTTAAGATATGAGTGACTCACAGTCTAACTTTCTACCTGCCCTACCACCTAGACATCTTAAACTTCACCAATTATATCAAATTCATTCATCAATTGAGATGGTGCATGAATGTGATCTCTGATTCATATCATCCATGAGTGCCAACTTTGTCTCACATTTAAATATAGATTTTACTTTTAAATCCTAATAACTCTCATTAAGTCTTGCAATATTCAAAATATATATCTCAATCGAAAATGAAGTTTGTAGTTCGACTAGTGAATATGATGGTTGTTTTTATTCATCCACCAAGGTACAAATCTCTCTACATATTTAATATGAAAAATCAAGCGATTAAAGTTAGAATTGTGCCTTGAATAATTTTGATGGTATAGATGCCTCTTACTCATGCATACCTAACTAAAGAAATTTAGTGATTTAAATGTATGCTTATTCAACTTTATAAATCTACTACATATTTATTTCCAAAATTTGGCAAAAGATACCAACATTCTATGTAATTCAATAATTCTATATAATATACCTTCAGAAATTAAAAAATAAATTAAAAA
Source organism: Torreya grandis (assembly GCA_037957365.1). Lineage (NCBI taxonomy): Eukaryota > Viridiplantae > Streptophyta > Pinopsida > Cupressales > Taxaceae > Torreya > Torreya grandis. The sequence continues at coordinate 716,717 of JARHVA010006413.1, forward strand.
AATACATCTCTAGACCTTATTATATATTATCTCTTTTCTATGAATTTAAAAATAATTAATTTTTGTTTTAGAGTGAGTATTTGTATCAATTAATTGCAAATTTTCTATTCCTAAATAGAGTGACATCCAAAACTACCTAGGAAATGACGATTTGACTTCACATCTAGAAAAAAGTGGGAAGAAATTAAGACCCCAAGAAAAAATGGGGGCCCCGTTGAGTCGTTAACCCGAAGTCCAATCCCCAACCCGGGAGTTGGCATGAGAGGGGCACAAGCTGTCAACAGGCTGTCCCAGTGCAAAAACAACTAAAAATGGAAGCGGCATTACATGAAAATCCACCCGTGTAGGGCAGGGACTGCATCGTTTCCGTCGTCCAATTTGTCTCTCCTCTGTATCAATTTCTATCTTCTTCTGACTACAAAACCCTTCTTTTAACTCAAATAAAAAAACTTTCAAATTTCATGTGCTTGTACATGTACGTTTACATGGGTATTGCAGAGACCTCAATTCTGAATGTGGGTGCTTTAATTTCCAGGTGAGTAACTTGGGCCTTGAATTCTGCATGCAGAAATTTTAAACATAGAGCATGCTGGAGAAAATAATTAGCAATATTAATGATCCGGACCAGCTCCCTTCTCCATGTTCTGGGAGTAACAACGATAATACTGGTTTTTGTTCTGTGTCTTGGAGGCCTGCTCTGCATTCTCTATGTCTTGCATTTCAGGTTCAAGACATACCAACATCATCTATTTGCCCTCAGGGAGTTTAATTCTTTCTGGGTCATTAGAATCATGTTGGTTATTTTTGCAGTTTTATGGAGCCTGGTGGAGCTCATAAGGTTGCCCTTGTTGAGACATAAGGGTTGGCCCTTATCTTCAATGGGTGTGCAAGTGCAGGCAAATTTGTGCAAGACCCATTTATTGTTATCACAGGGGGTTATAGAACCTTGTTTCTATCTCACAGCTCTGTTTTTGGTCCATGAGCCCTTGCAGAATGACCCTTTTGGCCCCAGGAAGAAGTGCAACGGCAGGGCCGTTTTCAATATTTTGGTTTGCTGTCTCCCTGTCTTTTTGCTGCAGTTGTTCATTTTGGTAATCGGTCCCATCATACCTTTCGGAGGTGGGAAGAATTTGGACAGAGTATTGCCAAAATATTTTACCAGGACCTATGAGGTGGTGCACCATTACGAAGGAAAATATGACACGGCTTTGTGCACTTATCCTCTCTTGACTACCATTGTTTTGGGAAGCTTTGGGTTCTTGTACATTTCATATTTTCTGTATGTGTGCTGGAGGATGTTGCTGCTGGTTATCAACAAGAGGCTGCAGTGCAGAGTCTATGGGCTCGTTTCTTCGGTGGTGCTGTTCCTGCCTGTCCAGGTAATGCTCTTGGGCTTATCTCTTTTTAGGGGGCCTACAGATGGTAGTTTTGAGTTGTTCTCCTTCTTGGGTTTTCTCACAACTGTAATGGCCACTACCTTGGGGGAAGGGATTCTCGTGGTTAGGCCTATTGCCGATGCACTGGCAGTGAGGTGGGTTTTCAATTCTAACACCCAATTTGAAAAAAATAAGGATTCCTCGTCTTTTGGTTCTGTATCCATTGAGGTCTTTTCAGGATCTGGAAGGGGAAGGGATGGAGAGCAGTTATTATTGGGGAAATAAGGCAGGGTTAAGATCAGTAAAGGCTCTGACATCGTAAGAAATCAGAAAATGGGTTCATTTTGCTGTCCCCGATGACCTATTTTTGGCACCTGTAAATGGGCGCCTTATGATGGTCTAGGAACACAAAACCCCCATTCTTCCCGAGTGAGATGAGGACATTTTGAGTGTAATTTTGTGATTTCTTATTTGGAGTTGCTGCTATCATTTCCCAGAGCTCCATATAATATGTACAGTGATATTGGAGACTCGTAAGAGTTGTAGATGATTGAATCCTTATTATTTAGGGCAACATTGAGAGTGATTGGATGTTACAGAGCTTTGTTGGACTCTTACCGAATTGTAAAAAGTGTCAAGGTAATTATCTAGTGGCTATTATAAGATCTTCGTGATTTCTATACTAATAGTACAGGTACATTAAAAGATCTTCATGATTTCTATACTAATAGTAAAGGTACATTAAAAGATCGATTTACTGAGGATTTGCATCACTGTTTTGCTTGAATGGCATTTGATCATGTTCTTTTTTGGTAACTGGTACTTTTCCAAAACGTAACAAATATCAATAAACCTATCTGCTAACTTTGGCGATGCTAAAAAGGCTTTATATGGTAAGGCCACGTATTTAGAAGCACACACTCATCCAACAAGTGTTGTGTTGCATGAACAGCTACCTATCGTATATTTAAGCTCAATGGCTTTTTTTGAGAATTTGTCTAAGCACTGTGCAAGGTACTTAAAAGCTCATTCAGGGGAAAGGTCTAAACGAATTCTTAGCAAGCTTCTATGTGAAGTTTGGGGTAGATGCAAATTATTTAACTATAGAGCAGAGCATTCTGGCCAATTCCTTTTTAAATAAATAGTCAGTGCAGAATACTTTACTGGATGCAGTTATTTTAATTGATGTTTATGTTTTTTTCCAACGTCATTTTGAGATTATCAACTTATTTTTCTTCCTTTTGACCAACTGAAACAAGTTACCTGAAAATAACTCAAGTTAAGTTCTTTAAAACTAAAACCATCTGAATACATTTCAAAAAATTGCAATGGGATTGAATTGAGGTAAATGTTATCATCTGGTTGGTATACCATTGCTTTACTGTTACTCATAGTCACCAGGAGAGACAGGTACATGGAAGGGGTATACCATTGCTTTACTGTTACTCATAGTCACCAGGAGAGACAGGTACATGGAAGGGGTCTCTGTACCCATTCTCACATCTTCTGGTGACTATATTGATAAGTAACATAGCTGTACACTTATTCATTTACTCTCATTCCTTGATTTGAAATGGCATTTCCGGACCCATGCACTTACCCATACCTGTGCCTGTGCCTGTGCCTTTATTAGTGAACTATTGGGAAGGCTTGGGCAAATTCATATGACTTTGGTGTCTAGATTCTCCACTTGGTTTTGGAATTCTGTTCAAAACAATATGATTTAGGTTGTTTTTTTACTGTCCATTGGACAACCATAACCCTTGAGGTGTTTTGTGTTTGTTGACTTTATCCCACGGGATTACCCAATATTGCTTAATATTTCATACAGGAACCCAGAGCTGTAAGATGAAAATTTTGGGAAGTTTCAATGGCTGGAAACCATAAATATGAAAAAGAAATTGGACGATATCAATTTCACCAATATTCTTATGTTATCTAATAATTCCACGGGAGATTATTGTAAACACTGTAATATTCGCGAACATGAAATTTATTGTTATGGTCATATAAATACATCTATATTATGTTTAGTTGCTATAGCTTTTTGGCAAATGACTTTATTTCTAGCCTCGACATATTCTAACATTTAACATGATCTCTTAGGCAGTATGTTGCAGAGTATTTTTGGTCTATGGGTTGTTCATGGGCACCTTTGCACCATACAATCGAGGTTTCATTTGCCTAAGGCATCTGTTGTGAATTTTAAATTTTATCCTTCATGTACAAGGAGGAGGAATAATTAAGGATGCATTTGCTAATTAAGATGCCAGGGAGGACTAAATTATGTCATTGACATTCGGCAAATGAGTCTTTATCATCAGTGCATGTTAGAAATATAGAAACAACAGAAAATCTGTAATTTATGTTTTGCAAGGCCTGTGTTACAATGCAGAACACATTTCTGTTGAAGGCTGTAATTATGTAATATGTAACTGGATAAAGTTGTATGCCCTCATCAAGGTGCAGCTAGAGGATCATAACATGGTTTTCTTTGTAAGTGTGGGTTTTGGATTTATTCTGTCAGACCTGAGGCATGCAACTTCTCTCCTGCAGTGAAGTTGAATTTATGATTTACACTGTCAGACCCTAGCTGAAACTTCTCTCCTGCAGCAAAGTTGAATTTAGGCTTTGTACTGTTAGGCCTCAGCATGCAACTTTTCTCCTGTGGCAAAGTTGAAGAACTTAGATTTTTTCTGCCAGACCTGAGGCATGCAACTTCTCTCCTGCAGTGAAGTTGAATTTATGATTTATACTGTCAGACCCCAGCTACAATTTCTCTCATACAGGGAAGTTGAATTTAGGCTTTCTACTGTCAGGCCTCAGCGTGCAATGTCTCTCTGTGGCAAATTTGAAGTTAGAATTTTTTCTGTCAGACCTCAGTGAGCAACTTCTCTCCTGCAGCAAATTTGAATATCTTTTACTAGCCTCCCGACAGGTATTAATAGACAAGTATGCTTGCATGACAGTTATCGTGCAATCATTAGAAACCATAGAGTAGAGGATTGGCCATCCTTTTGCATTCGTGGATGTGTTTAAATCAAAGGGTTCTAATGTAGAACATGACTTTTGTAGTGCATCCTACTAAGGAGGGTTGGAGATATCATTACATCATCAGGGAGCCTTTTGAAGGATTTTTGTGCTCTATTGAGCTACATGAGCAATGGTATAAAGAAATGTGGCTCAGTATGCAAGGGAAAAATTATTGGAAGCAATTTTTAGTTATTATTTGAAGTCAGTCGTGATGTGTGGGTGTCCTAAATTGTACACTGTTTTTTCTGTTCCGTGTTTTTACCTCAGCTGTTACTGAAGTTTTAAACCCGCATTTTAAGTGACCCTTTCTTTTTCAAGTTCAATTGGCCCCCAACTTTATGCTGGAATATGCATGTCTGAAGGGATGAGGTTGGTCCCCAACTCTATCCTGGAACGTGCATGTGTGAAGGGTATGAGGTTGGTCCCTAACTCTATGCTGGAATATGCGTGTCTGAAGGTATGAGGATCAACAGGATATCTTCCCAGGTGACCTGTGTGTATCCCCTTTTGGAGATCTTTTACACACCATTCTGAGTAACGGACTTGGGTTGCATATAAGCACGGGCTTGCATTTGAGGTTTGCCTTGAGCCTCACCAGATGAAAATAAAAAAAGAAAAAATAATAATTGAAGAATTGAGATTAGAAATATTAAGATGAGGCCAGCTACAACTGGGACGAAGAGCTTGAGCAGCTGTTGCCCAATATTTTTATTTTAGGGAAAACAAATGCATATGTAGAAAGGTGTCTGGAAAAGACCTTTGTGAAAAAACCATCAACATTTCAGATCATGTCAATGGCTTTAAAATTTCACACAGGTCCTTTCCATAAACCACCATTTTTACGATTATGGACTGTGTAAGCTGTTTTGTATTTTTGATACAGACGGAGTATATACCAAGGATGACAATTGTCTCTGCGCAGATACTTCTTTAAGCACCTCGTCCATGTTGCCCAATTCTTAAGCACTATTGGCAGTTCTGAGAAAAGTCAAATAAGAGATGACTTTGAGAATGGCGGTAACTAGAGCTCTTCTTAATGGACAGCCTTGAGAAAATCAAAACATAAAAAAAATATTTGAATAGTTGTCCCTTTGAAAGAAGTGGGTTACTGAAACTCCTTTAAAGAATAAGCACAGGCATTGGCTTTGGACTCTCTTATTTTTTCCAGTACCTAAGGTTAGAGACTTTAGACCTTCAAAACATAGAATGGAAGTTTCAGTGCCCAATGGCTTAAAGTTCATTGTGACGTATTCTGAGTGCATCTTATCAGGCAATAAAACTGGAGTACCAAATCTGGCTAAAAAAGGTATCATATAGAGAAATATCCAGGGAAGGTAATGAAGTTTTATCAACCCCAAGATTACTGAATGACACCGATCCATCAGCTTCAACTGATTCGGAACACAACCCACTTCATTTCAACTTTCTCAATCGAATTAGAGTAAGCCAACAGAAATGCCTTTGCACACAATGGATTATCTCACTATCTAATTTGGCATGGCACTTTTCATTGCTTTCAATCTCGAGGGAGACAAGATGCTTTCCATCAGCTAAACAGAGACTGAACTATGTGGGACGTGAATAACCATGCAGGAAGAGTTTATTAAAATATATTTTTTTCCAAATCGAGCAAGATAGAGAGCCAAGCCAAGCATGGCAATCTTGGCTCAGATTTTTCTGAATATTTCTTGGATCTACACAAACAACCATACAAAAGAAGAAGAATGCATCTAGAATTGTAGAATTCCTCCTTTACAACTTCGACTTTCAAACTCAGTTTCATCATTGATGTTTCCCTAAGCCGCCACTCCCCCTGCCCTGCCCCTTCTGGTTTTGTAAGAGAGACAATCCATAGCTTCAAAACAACAATGTACAATCTTCATTTCATTTTTTGTCAAAATTGAGGTCAACCCAGAGAAGACAGTATTTCGAAACCACATAAGAAAAGCATGGAATGAAAAATTGAAGACATGGCATATGTCAACTCAATCTTTTTTTCATCCAATTTTTTCTATATCCAACACAAAAGATCAGATTGACAATCCAGTGGGAGACAAATACCGGGACTGAAATCCAAAAACGATCCTCCATCTTACTCATTATTTCCTTCTAGCAAATGATCTGGTCCCCAAGAGGACACTTGTTAGACAACCTACTTAAATGAATTTAATGCTGTTATATGCAAAAATGAATACAAACTGAGTTGCAAAATCACAAAACATGCAATGGAATCTAAGAAACAAATGCAAAAGCAACTGTTACACATTCAACATGCGAGATTGACATCCCATGCAATGCATGACATTAGAGAACACAACGGCACATGTTCCTCTTTTTTCAAGGGTTTGATATTATACATTTCTTCTTAGGTATTGGAGTCAGCATCACCACACCACTAGCTTTTTTCACTAGAGCATTGTTTTCAACACCTTATTGTGGAACTCAAAGTCAACAACGGGGACCATTGTTCATTACAGGTGGACAATTGACCCAGGGGGATTTGAGACACTAGATCTTACTGCATTTATTGGGTGTTTCTCATCTTGTCATGCCCAAAATAGAGCCATGACTCCTACATCTTACCACGCAAAGAGTCTATTGAAACAAACACAAAGTGCACATGTATATTTTTTGTGTCTAAAAACCATACACATTGTTTATAGAATATATTAGATTGATTATAACAGTTTGTAGTCTTCCCATTTATTCGAGGGTTCAAGTCTTCGTTCAAAACCCGATCTCCAAGTCTATGCTAAGCCTCTAGATGCCCTCGACGATTGTCAAACTTAAGGCAGACTCAAGATGTTACATGGATGCTACTTGTCAGCGAAATGAGGGAATCCATGCTTACATGAAGTTGAATGAGCTCTCAATCTTTCACCGTGTGTCCATGTTGGGCCAATTGGGGCCCTTGAACGCTAACTTACCACCTCATGGACTTGCCTCGAGAATCCTAATGTTCGCTTAGTCTTTCGAGGCATGCATTGACAAGAATGGGCTAGGGCTTATGGGATGATGCCACTTGTTGGGGCCTCAGGGGTCTCTCGGGCTATTGCGGGATCCTTCTGAGTTCTAGGATGGCACCACGTGGTATCATCACGAGGCCTCGGCCTCAAGGTGTCTTTGATATCATTGGATGCATCTCCCTTATCTTGGGCTCCCAGATGGTGCCACATGGCACCATCATGACGAGTCAGGGGACTTTGGCCTTGTGGGGAAGAAAGAGGTCTCGGGGCTTTCGCGATGATGCCACATGGCATCATCACGGTGAGTCTGGATAGACTTGCGTCGTTTAGTTAGGGAGCGAAGTCAGGGGGAGTTGATTGATGTGGAAGGGGTTGATGGGTTCCAAAAGAAACACGGCAAAATAATAGGGGCATGAAGAATTGACTTGTGGCACCCCAGACCCGAGACCTAACTTTGATCGTCGTTTACACGTCCATGTTGAGTTATGTGTACCAAACTCCTTGAGTATATCTTGAGTCGAGATCCAATCGTGAGCATAGGTAGATCAACTGCCCAATGGAAAACGGACAGGGGCAAGATGCCATTAGACGATGGTCTTCACCAATAGGATTCTACCAAGGGAAGTGCACTAGGATGTCGTAGTCTTGGATCAAGGCAAGTCCCTGAGCTTGACTCATGGCCTTCGCTTGCCCCAATTTTTTTGGGTGACTGTCTACCCATCAGAGACGCCCGACCAAGTGTAAGTCGTGTTTTTGTAGCCACACGAGTGAGACCTTGATGTTCATTGCTCTAGTTATTTTGATGGCCGGTTTAAACGTATTCTATCGGTTTAGATTGCATGCTCTTTGGCAATGACTGGGTCCTCTTGCAATCGACTAATGAAACAAAGTTTGCAGATGTTATACGAATAAATTAAATGCACTAGCTCTCTCAACCTGTGTCTTTTTGTTGTGTTCTCTAGTGGTCACAACTTAGCGTTTTGGGCAAAACAACTAGCCTTGCACTAAAGTCAACAACTTACAAATCTTATGGTGCACAACGTAAATCTTATTGAGCATGTCGATGATGGCCTTGTTTAAGCCGAGGATAGATGTTCTCTTGTCATGTAGAATCTATAACAAGATCTCTCTGCCAAGGAGGAAAAACTTGGGCCGTCTTCCACAGAGTGTGATGTGGAAACATCGTTGGCACATAACTGCAATAATAAGTGTATGAAACACTATGCTTATGATGCAACTAGTATAACCAATTTTGCATGGTCTCATCTCTGTCTGTAGGGGATTGATGATGCCTTGACCATCTTTGCCCAAACCTTGGGCTTCATAACCCATTTGCTTCAACAGTGTGGAACCAATTTCCTTGTGCTTCTCAAAACTGCGAAACAAGATTGTTGATGAATCAAACTGCGATGAATGATAGGCACTTGCACATTGCTTGCTCGTCATTGTCTCTGCATCACATATCACGATTGGGAATGGTGGTGCACTAATAACTAGGGGATCAGGGACTTGAAGCTTTGTGCACTTGGGTTTGAGTTACTCAAGTTCTTTTCCCTTCGCTGAGAGATCATGTTGTAGATTCCACATGATAAGAAAACATCCTTCCTCGACTTGAACAAGGTCGTGGTAGATAGGTTCAACAAGATTAACGTTGTGTGTCATGAGATCTGTAAGTTGTTGACATTAGCACAAGGCTATATGAGAAACACCCGATAACTGTGGTAGGATTTGGTGTCTCAAAGCCTCTTGGATTAGTCAACCCCCCTTAACAAGCAATGGTCCCCATTGCTATTGACTTTAGGTTCCATGATAAGGTGTTATCATCCACAATTAGAGCATACCCAAAAAAGCTAGGTCGCACCAAGTGAATCGACTCACTTTGGGATTTGCGGTATCTCCTTGTGCATTGTTCAACTTATCTAGAACATTCCAAGTTGGTGCAAGGCACTAAGAAAATATTGTGCCCATCGCATAATTCAATGCACGCTCACGCGTCTCTCACAACATGTGTATCTTTGCAACACTCATATAGACTCTTTGCACTCTTACGTGCTTCAACAACACCACGATGAATCACCATAGTAATGTGCGGAACTCATGCAACCTTTGCGACATCCTTGTGTGCTTCCGCAACGTCAAGATGAGCATTACACAACAATACAATCATGTGCACGACTTAGCACCTTCGTATCATCTCGTGCCAAGCATACACACACGTGACACCCCTATGTGGTTCCGCAACACCTTGCAACATACCCCTCAGTCTAGCCCAACACATGACTTAGCATCCACGTATCAGATCTCTTTAATTGTGTGGCATGCTAGGGGGCATTTCTTAGGTTTGTGCCATGTTAGGGATCCTGTCAGCTACGCAACACCAATGGAAGTTTTACTATCAAACCTATAAGGAAGTCAAACTGTCACATGAGCAAAAGATGAACCGTTCTTGTAACTGTCTACTTTTGTAACCGTTTGTTGTAACTGCTTCTTTGTAATGATATATTGTGTAAAACATCAAACATGGTGAGAGGGATAGACACATATGAGACTCATACAACGACCAAGTGAGTGGCCATTGCCCTCTTTTTTAATTGACTATATCTACAACATCTTGAATTCTTGCATTCTTTGAGCATCTCTTATCAAATGATTGCTTCCTAGACTAAATAAATTAGTTAGGATGCTTATCCCTCTTTGATTACATGTACCTGTTTTCCTTGCTTTCTTTGATGACACCAAAATCTAGACAAATAAATCATTATTTTTATCCATTTTAGATCATAAGAACTTGCATTTTTTGGCATATGTACATTTACCTATTATTTTTATTGAATATAATGGCACCATTCTACCAATCCATTGTGTTGAATGTGTAATGGTTGCCTCTGCATTTGTTTTTGAGATTCCATTCTGACAACAATACGAGCTTTCCAAAAAGGTATTATAATCCACAATCAGAGCATACCTAGTTTCTGCAAAGGATATTGTTCATTATCCTTGTCACCTAGCAAACAAGTTTGTTCTACGTCACATAAACATTGAGCTAGTGGGTATACAACCAATTTCTTTTTAGTGTTGTCATTTGAGATCAACATGTTTCTTAAACTGCAATTGATGAATCCATACACTGTAGCTAGCCGAGGTCTCTCTGGGATAAGGGAATATCCCCCTAAGTTGGATTTTGGCTATAATATCTTAAAGTGGAATGGATTATGACAAATGATTCTCTGTTTTTGGATTTTGAGTTCATTTGAGTTGGTACCTCATTGTAGGTGCCATGAGTTTGATTGGATTTGATTTAGATTTGAATTTGATTTGATTAATTGGATTTGTAACAAAGGTTGATGTGATTTAACTAAGTCTAATTTGATTAGTTAGGTGTGTTCATTTGATTTATATGTTGGATTTAACTTGGATGCAAGTTGGATTAGTTTGATAATTTTGACTTGACAAGTAAGATTGATTTGATTGGATAAAAGGATGGGTTGAATTTGTATAAAAAGTTTGATTTGGATTGCATTTTGAGCATTTGACTTGTTTGATTGGTTTGATTTTGGATTACATGTAACACTTATTTAGCACAAAGGGATTAGTCAGTACATGTAAGTACAACCTAGCTTATCAAGTAGGATTACAACTGTCTAGTGGCCCATCGATAGTACTTCAAAAGGTATGTGGTGGGCGATCTTGGAAAATTCCATGTTCCTGACATCACTATCATTCTATGACAAATATGCTCGTAAACTAGGCTAAACAAGGCTAGCTAGGGGCATCCTCTATATACCTCGCGATATGTTGAGACCCAAATCCATATAAGAGTGTTGTCCGAAACTTGGGTATTGGTGGGATGAAACCACCACATTTCATGGTGCCAGTAAAATGGATGGCCACTTAGCCAATAACGACAACGCCTTAAGTTATATAACTCGTCAAAGTACATGTTTTGTCTCTACACTAAGTGATGAAATCCTAGTCACAAGACCTAAAAATATAAAATAAAGATGGTGCAAGTTGTTTATGATTCTCAAGTTCACCTTGTAGTGCGAGGGAAGAGCATACACAACTTCGACCTAGGTGTACACAAAAGATAGATTGTTTCTGATTTTCAAGTTCACCTTGCTTCATGAGGGAAGAACATACATGACCTTAACTCTGACAAACACACACAAGCAATTCTAAATAAATGATTGCAAAAAAAATTCATTGATTAAGCTTAAAAGTTTAAATGTGTTGTGTTTTTTTGATTGTATGCATTCAATAAGTGAATATGCAAAAAATATTGTTATTAGTTGGTTTTGGGATTCTTTAACAAGCGAAAACTTGCAAGTTAGTAAACAAACACACAAATGCTTTGATCAAGAACATAGATGTTTCGCTGGATGTACGACTCAAACACCATGATGCCTGCATAGATGCTACACGACATAAAACAAAAATAACAAGCAGTATGCAAGCATCAGATAAACAAATGTAGATGCTGCCAGTCAAACATAAACACCAAACATTTGAACATATGCGACAAATAGATATACTACATAGATAAAATAGAGACGTTGAACATGCACACACAAACACCGCATGGTTAGACGTAGTCGCTACAAACAGACAGACCGCATAAACAAAATAGAGACGTCGAACATGCATACACAAACATTGTATGATTAGACACATGCCAAACAGTTAGACATAAACGCTAAATAGACAAACAAATTACAGAAACATAAGGGTCAAACCTAGACGCTAAACGGCTAGACACAAACACCACTAGTGATGTAGATGTTACAACTATGTAAATTCTAAAAACAATCACACAAAAGCCAAAATGTAGACGCCCATTGATCCTACATAGACACAATTCTTGAGAACGAAGATGACATTACAAGAACAAAGACGCTATGACACAAAACATAAATTTAAGCTAAAAATGACAAAATTAACCCAAACCCCAACTAGATTCTAAAATATGAGCAGCTAAGGAAAGACTATCTAGCAAGAACAAACGAGATAAGGATTGTGGGTAATGTGTCCCATCGGATGTGTCAAATGTATGGATGCACAAATGTTAAAGTAACAAATACAAGCGAGAAATCAAAATATAATATAAGATCCCCACTCTAACAAATGAAATGCACCTCTAATGAGCAAAAGAGAGAAATATGTATGCCTTCACTTTCCACTGAAGATTCTCCATTTGATGTATGGATTTTGCTCAGATTTTGTCAATTGTGGGTGCTCCACGAAGCTCGCCCAAGTACTCCAACGACATGTTCCCTTGTCAATTGGATGATTAGCTTGATAAGTGGATGGCTTGATTGCAATGATTGATTTAAAATACGCAGAGTTTCTTCACGTTATGGAATATTGTTTAAAGTGGCAGTGAGGCTCAATTTATAGATTTTGAGAAAGAGGAATGGACGGTTAGATTTTATCCAAGATCAAGGTTTAGAATTGAGTCAAAAATGAGGGTTGGCTCATAAATTGAGGATGTTGGCCATAATACAAACATGAGAAGAATTCAATTTCTAATAGGGTCGGCCATAATGGGGTTGGCCACTTAGCCATAATGCAAACCGCATAAACAAGACAATTTACTTTATTTTTCGTGGTAATTAATCTCACCTTTGCTTTGAAAAGAGTTGGTTCCCTATTTATTTACATTTAAAAATTATAAAATTGGTTTTCGATAATTGATTTTTGCATTTATTTTTTACTTTATCTTGATTTCACTATAAACCGTGTGTTGACAGTTTTAAAACTACTTGGCTACTGTCATGAATGGTTACACAATACTTTATTCACAGTTCCTAGTCTATCGTTTACATATATTGTGGTGTGAGGGGCTTGTTGCAATACTTATAGCCATAATACAAAGTTAAACATGGACCACGTACCTTACAGTGTTTAGGAAACACTTAGGATTCTTTTTTAATTGAACTATAGGAAGTCAACCATCCATCTGATTTTGTAGTGCACCGGTTAGCGGTTAGCGTTAGGTAGTTACTCTCAATTTACCCTTGAAACTAGATTTAGTGGGTTATGGGAACAATACTCCATAGTTAGTGATCTAAAATATCGGGTTAACACTATCCAACGAAGAAGCAAGTATTTTTAAGAGCTTACAAATCAGTGTAATTATTTTAGTATATTTCTTTGATCTTTTCAAATAATTAGTTAGCAAAAGTAGTTACAAACATTCACTTTTGCTTGCTATTTGCTATTGTCTTTTGTATTGCATATTGTATTGGCTAGTGTTGATATAGTTATGCGCAATGTATTTTAACTAAATTGGCTAGCATCGACTTAGTTGACTGTGTGAATAGACTAAGTCAACTAGGTTTGACTTAATCTTCTATATTATGTGTTGTTTACCTCTATTTTCCAAACTACTTCATTCAATTTACTATCAATTTTTTTCTAAATCTAAGTTGACCACACTTGACCTAGTCTTATATTGTTTTTACTTGCTTGTATAATAGATCGACCTAGGTCGATCCAGTAGACTACCAATGTAATTTTAAAACTTTCCTAGATCCAATTAAGTTGACCACACTTGACCTAGTCTTATACTGTCTTTCCCTCTCTGTCTAACTACATCGACCCAATAGACTACCAGCGTACTGTTTTTGCCTTCTTGTGTAACTAAGTCGACCCTAGTTGACCTAGTGAATTTTTAGCTTCATGTGTTTTGAATTACATCGACCATGGTCAACCTCGTTCAATAAGTGGCTGACAATATTCATTTCTTATTTCCTTTCATATATTGATAAGTATCATGGAATCACCTACAAGAATATTTCTTGATAGTCTTAACCCATTCAAATTTTACATGGATTGTTCAGTCTTACCCATTTTATCCAGCCAAGAGGATAATTCCTCTTGATGCAAATACTCATGACCACCATCTAGATCAATGAAATGCAACATGGTACACATTACTCAAAATGATGATCTAGATGATCCTAATATGAATGGTCCCTTGTCCAAACTTCCTTATTTTACCATTGAAACAATTGATACGAACTTAGGGAACCTCCCATATGGAATCCTCCTATCCATAATATTATGAATCCTCATCCTACCAACATTAAGATTACACCCCCTTACCACTAGCAATCAAAATCCACCCATAAATACAACTCAAATTCTTGCTCAATTGGTTCAACAAATGAATTTTATGCAAATAACTAACAATTCTCAAATACTCCAAATACAAAGTAACATCTTTCAAATGGCTAGTCAAACCCTTATTATCATGTCTCAAAATAATTAAAATTTTACTCTCCCTCCTCTTAGATATGTCAATGGGGATATCATTCCTCAACCTCTCATGCATAAAAAAATGCTCCAACATCTTCAAAATGAACCTTTAACTTCATTCATCGTATCCATAGACATTGGAAACATATCTCCAACTCTAAGCATAATGGAACTAAATGCCTTTCTATATTTTTTAAATCATTTGATAATATTTATAAGGAATGAGTCCAAACTAACACTTTTGCCACCACTAAACTTCTAGTCAAAACATTTATGGGAGATGCTTTAGAATGGTATGATCAACTCCCCCAAAATTCCATATGGTAACTAGAGGATCTTGTAAGTGCTCTAGTTAAAGAGTTTCATCACAATGATCTCCCTGAAAATTGTCTTAGTCACTTCATCAATGTTAATAAATTACCCACAAAATGTGTTCATACTTTTATCAAACAATAGAAATCATTAGCTCACAAGGTTGATGTTTAACCTTAAATTTTGATATGTGTGATACCTAGGGATAATGTGTATTATATTTACTTGTACACAAGGATGGTGAACTAACCTAATGCACATGACAATTAATAGAAAACTTAGACAAATAATACTCTGAATTTATACAATTGAGATTTCTAAAAATAGTAAAGTAAAACAATTAATAGATATTGCAACAAATTGGAATCAAATGAAACTTAACTAATTTACTGTGCACATGTAAGTCTAATCTGAAACAGACTAGAAGTGAACTAGAAGATGATCCTATAACAGTTGTCAAATTTTAGAAATATTCTTTCTGTGTCTTTAGATGTTTGCATCAGATGTTGACAGTTGAGTCAACATAGGTGTCTAACTTTGATGTAAGTGTCATGTATGAAATACTGACTGAATCTAGATGCAACCAACTGGATCTTTTTATTTTTTCTTTTCCTTTATTCTAATGTATATAGATCACACACACATGGTGTCATTTTTTATCAAATGATCAAAACCCTAGCTTCTTCACCCTTGGAGTGACTGTGTGAAAATTGAATTAATGGGCTCATGGTGTCACGCTGTCCCAAGGACCCCTCTGCCAATGGTGATGTCTACACAACGAATACTCTGAAGTGGGATTCATACTTATGTAGTTTTCTCCTACGTGTTAGCTTGTGTGTGCACAAGGATGCAATGTGTGATAAGCAAATACATGCAATGAATTGGCTTATAACTCAGTAACTATGGTTAATGAGCTACTCTTTGAATGCTTTAGCCCTATAGAAATATGCTCTTATGACTGATATAGAAATAAAGATGAATATGACAAATTTTCTCACATGAATGCTTGATTGAGTGCTTATTGGTATATAGCCTTGTGAGTTTCAAATATTTTTTAGGTGAGGGATGAATGAGGGTTGATCTTATATATATATATATATATATATATGTCAATTCTTTTTAAAAATATCTTGCACTAGAGCACTTAGGTCAATCTTTGGGATACATTTCATTTGCAAATTGGATGACTTTTGGGCACTGTATATTTTGTAGAAAAAGTGGACACTTACATCGATGTAGGTGTCTGTCTGTGATGTAAGTACCCCGGTAGGTACATGTACAAATATGAGAGTGAAGGATAATAATCAAGTTTAGAATGTTTTATACAATATAGATGCCTCAATCATCAGAATTACAATGGCTAGACTAAGAGATAAGTAATTTAGGTAGAAAAAGATAGTGAATGTGAGTCTTTCAAAAATAGACAAGTCTATAAATGAAAGGTTGATAGGTATTTTACAAGTGTACAAGATTGAGGTACTATATAAATCATATTTTAGTATCTACATTTTCTCCTGTTTAATCTAGTAATGAAATTGCTAGTTTAAAAGAAAAAAATACATAGCTAGGTGTATATAACACATTGTTTAACTCTAAAATAGATCTAGGAATCCTAACTTGGTGTTAATAATATAAAAATGACAATACACATGGGTGATAATAAGATCTACAACAAGTCAATTGGGTGTTAAACTCAGATATATACACACTGAATTTATTATGCCGAGAATAGACTACATATAGAAAGTATAACTATGTATGGAAATGACAAAGAAGTAATATACTTAACTATTTTTGATGCTAACACAGTGTTAGATCTAAGACATATAGAAAGAAGGATTGAAGATGATTCTGGAACAATTGCTATATTTTGGATCTGACACTTTTAGAGTTCTGAACACTAATGTTAACTTGGGATGGTTGCATCGACATTATTGGCGGAAAAGGGTCTAGAATTTAGATGAACAACTAAGGTCTGGGTTTTCCAAGTGTACTAGACTGAGGCGTTATATAATCCATAAATATTGTCTACATTTTCCCTCCTTTAATATAGTAATGAAATTGCTAATTGATTTATCATTTTTTTAGGATTATGGAATGTAACCCTAGGTTGATAAAGCGCTGAGTAATCAATAAGAGAATAAAATAGTACATTATTAATAATAATTTATTTACACAATAATTGATTTATTTGAATATTTTATAAATAGCAATAAATTAAAAAAGGTGTACTTAGCTGGAAAATATGACTGAGATGGACAAGTAGTGCGCTGAGAAGTGATATAGGAGCAGGGTAGAGTGTCGTTAATAGAGAATAAGTGGTAGATCCCTCTTCAAACAATAATGCAACCCTTTTTTTAATAGCGCACTATGCTATTGACCTTCTGTGCAACACTAATGACCTTGTATATGTGAAACATTAAAATTCTAGGTAGATCTTCACTTTGTTTTGGAAAGCATGTGCTTGTATGACTGAGACTTAGATCACCATCTATTCTTTGCTTTGACTGATTTCACTATGAAACCCTAAGCCTCCATTCTTGCTATGGTTTTGATGAACACAAGTGGAAAGAGGGTGGCATTAGTAGGGTAGGTTGGGCATGACATCAACACCCCATGTGCTGAGTGCTGCCTACATACCAATACCTTGAAAGGGGATCAAACCCGATGTAGTTCTCTGAATCTAAGTGTTGGTGAATGTGAGAGTAATGCTAGTATGCTTGAATATGAATACCAATTTGAATGCTTTGAGAATGAATTGAGACTAGAAACCTGAGTGAAACTGACCTCTGGGTTTCTGTAGATGGATGTATGAATAAATAGGGATAAATACAGATCAATAACCTTAATTTGCACAACTATTTTTAACTTTGTTCATGAGAATTTTCATCTATCTGATAAATGAAGGAGGGTGGTCTTTATATAGTGTTCTGATGCTTGTTGAGACATGAAATGAGTCTAGGCCAACCCTAAGATGCTTTGGAAAGTGGAAAGATAACTGTTAGGGGAAAGGGAAGCTAAGGGTCAAGAGCGTTGCCCCCTTTGGAAATAGTGCATTGTACTATAGAATAATGGGTTTGTGTTATTGTCTAGGTGGCTGGTAAGTGTGAAAAAGGATCATGGATGCCTAGGTGATGGCTCAATGCAACTCTTGGTATATCTGAGAATATGTTAGACGTGCATAAAAACTAGAAAAAGATCAAAAGAGGTCCTAAGATAGGTCTAGGGCTAAGCTAAGGATAGGGTGGTCTCAAGTGATACTCATTGTATATGCCATTTTATATGATTAAATTTATGCCCCTTTATTCTATAAATTCAGAAAAATGAAATGACTAGGATAAAGAAAGAGAAATGTACCTATGAGGTGAACCCTATGAATGTGGGTATGAGTTTGTGAATTGTGCTCCATTGCATGTACTGCAAATGAAACATATATGAATTAGTCCTTAAAAAATATAAGAAAATACAAAATTGAGTAAAGAGTAATGTGAGAGAGGAAAGAAATGAATACACCTCACTTGGTATGTGAACCAATGCAAAAACCTGGTGAAATCTCGTGTGTGCATGTCAATAGTGATCAAACTGTGAATAGCTTGGATTAAGTTGATAGTTTGATCAATCCACATGTGTGGGTGGCTCAATAACTCAACCTGGCCTTGACTCCATCATTACCCACTCTTGTTCGATGGATCATAATATGTGAATAACTTGGATTGGACTGATGAGGTGTCCAACCCTCTTATGTAGGTGGCTCAAGAACTCAAGCGAGTCACGACTCAATCATTTCTTACCCATGTGTAGTAAAATAATCCAAAATTAATGTTGTGTGGTGTCATGAAGTTATAAAATATGGCTCTAGGTCACTTTGGAACTTTGAAATGTAAAATGGCTCAGGGGCCACTCAAGAACTCTGACATGTAAAATGACTTAGGGGCCACTTGAGAACTCAAGAACTTGGGAATGCCAACCATTGTAGACAGAATGAGATATTAATTAATCCTGGTGCATATAGTGTATGAAGTATATAATTTGGAGAATGACATGGAGTTATCAATCCATCTAAAAGAACTGGTGCAAAACTAAGCAATGGAAACAATGTGCCATGCACATGCCCCCAATTCTAATATCTATGCATATGGATTATGGACCGAGTCATAGTAATTTATGTCTGTGCATATATGAAACTGAAATGAGAATGATCATGTTGCGTATGATGCCCCCAATCTGAGCAAACTTGTGTAATTTTATGTAAAAATTGAATATATACTGAGCATATCTGATGATCTATGATTGAGACTGTGTAAATCTGAACTATACCTGCTATATCTTTATGATAATTTTGGAATTTTCTATTTTTGAAGTTATTAGAAAATAGCATAGTAGATGTAATATAACACACTGCACTTCTGGTAGTGTACTGTGCTTTTGTCTCAAAGTTATATTTCTGAGAAAAATGAGACTGATCTATGTATGACTATATTTCACTATGTCTACATGCTGAAACTATGTTTTGAATGCACTAGGATGCCCTGATATTTGTGACAAACCTCAGTGAATGCACCCTTTTTTTAGGGGAGTTGTTGAATCTCTAAAATAATTATCCTCAAAATAAAAACTATGCATCATGTGTGTTAGACTAAAAATATATGATATCTACGTGATAAACCAATATAATATGTATACATGACATCATAATGTAAAAGAGATTGAGCATAAGTTGGCAATGCACAATATATTTTAGATCTAGCATTCACAAAGATGTTAAGATAGATATAACAATATCAATATGTATATGAATAATAAATATAAATATAATATGAGTAAACTACTTAGGGGGATGATACATGCTATCCATCAAGGCACCCAAGAAGGAATGAGAGATGCATGAGGTCCCTCATGGCATCACAAACTGAATGTAAAAGCAACAAGCAAGAGATAAGTGTCATGGCCATGATGTATACATGAAAGCATATATACAAACACATGAGGCACATAAAGTATGCCAAGGGGTCATAATACAAGGGACATGGGCACATGTCACTAAGCATAAGAAAATGAACACATACAAGGACATGTTCAAATGTACACATATGTAAAAGAGCACACAATTTTGGCTTAGATCCATATGGAAAGACATGTTCAAATATATACATAAACAATCAAGAAGCATACACAAGGACATGGGCACATGTCCAAAGTATAAAATCAATGAAAGGACAATGGCATATTCAAATGCCATCGAGTAGATGTAGAAGCAAAGAGACACAATCAAATCTAGACTAGTAAAGCTAGAAGTGAAAGTATGTAATAAGTATGTGGTACAAATAGGTATAAGAGAAAAGATGTACATAATCCAAGTCTATAATACTAGTAAAAAAATTAGTGCATTATAGGATGATCAATATCAAGATATAATTAATGTTAAATCTATGATATGGAATATAGAAAGATATACCCTGACAAATCATATGCTGTGTGTATGATGTCCCCAATGGGATAATACACCAATATTGAATCAGTGTGTATGTGTATGTGCCCCCGATGGGTAGATATTAGTAAATATGGATCTCTTAAGTGGACTAGAGTCTTGTAGTAATCTGTGAACACTCGAAGGGAAAAAGTGAATCATGTATGGATGATAAAACTGACTATACTATTATAGATAACATATGTAGTGCATAGAAAATAGAAGAAATATAAACATGTAAATACATACAATAAAAAATTTGTATTCTCTAAGCATTATTTTAAAGTTTTTGTGTTTTTGTATATATTATATTTTTTTTTATGTTTTCTAAGTATAAGCTATGTACAAGCAACATGAAAATGAAACTATGTACAAGTAATCGAAAAACATACTAACCAATGAGTCTTGCAAGAGACTCACTATCAAGGTGAGTTGTATCAAGTAAAGGAAGAGTGACTAAACATGGTATGTGAGAAAGAAGATCGGGGAACTAGATATACTAAATAATCTATAGCTAAAACTAACTGCAGAGTGTGGCTATGAATATGTGGAGTTGACTGAGCTAGTCTGCGAACTGTGGGGCTCTTAGAGACCCATCTGGTAGAAGAAGTTGTAAGTAGCATGGATTATCTATGAAAAGTGCTTTGGGGTCTCAGTAACACTGATATGGGTGGGAATTGGGTAGAGAGAGGCTCTCTAAAATCCACAACATGTCTCTGACGTAGGGTCTCTCTAATAAAAGTCTCCGTGGGAGAGAGTGTATACGTGGTAATGCCATAGAAGTAGACCTCACCTTCACTAGTGACTCAATTGATATATGAGGTGTGATAATGGAATATGTGTTTGGAGCTATTAATGGTGATTAATGTGTAACTAGATTCGGAGTAGGTAAATGATACTCATATAGAAGGCACTCAATCATTATTAAGCATAAAATATATTGAGAGGGGGGGTGAATCAGTATATTATATATCTTATTTATTAATCAAATTCTTTTTCTTTAACCACTTAAACACACATTCAAGATATGCAATAAAAATGAAACAATAATATGCACCACACAAGAGAGAGAGAGAGAGAGAGAGAGAGAGAGAGAGAGAGAGCCTATATTTTTACGTGGAAACCTAAAGTGGGAAAAACCATAGAGAACAATTTTAAGTATATGAATGAACACCAACTCAAATTATAAAGTTTGCAAGTACCAACTTGTAGGAGCACCAACCCCTTTGCCGAGCACCAATATAGAAACTAATTTTAAGCACCAATCCATAGGAGCACCAACCCATAGGAGCACCAACCCCTCTTGTGTATAAAACACAACTATCTTTCAATGTTGCTTACTAAACAAATGATACAACTCTACAATATCTCCTAATTTTCTCTCTTCAAAAATAAATACAAACCATGCACTCTCTTGCATATTCAAATGGATTCTCAAGCCTTTATTTATATCTTTCCAAATGACCTTTGACATTCACCTTTTGTGACCCTTCAATCCTCATGGAAAATGGTGCCAAACTTGCATGATCTTTCGTATCCTTGCATTTGAAAAGTCATATGGTGACCCTTCATAAGCAAAAGCATCCTTTCCTCTTTTGTCTTCATCTTGGTGACTTTTGGTATGGGTGGGAATGGGGTAGAGAGAGGCTCTCTAAAATCCACAACATGTCTCTGACGTAGGGTCTCTCTAATAAAGGTCTCCATAGGAGAGAGTGTATACGTGGTAATGCCATAGAAGTAGACCTCACCTTCACTAGTGACTCAACTGATTTATGAGGTGTGATAATGGAATATGTGTTTGGAGCTATTAATGGTGATTAATGTGTAACTAGATTTGGAGTAGGTAAATGATACTCATATAGAAGGCACTCAATCATTATTAAGCACAAAATATATTGAGAGGGGGGGGGGTAAATCAGTATATTATATATCTTATTTCTTAATCAAATTCCTTTTCTTTAACCACTTAAACACACATTCAAGATATGCAATAAAATTGAAACAATAATATGCACCACACAAGAGAGAGAGAGAGAGAGAGAGAGAGAGAGAGAGAGAGCCTAGATTTTTATGTGGAAACCTAAAGTGGAAAAAACCATAGAGAACAATTTTAAGTATATGAATGAACACCAACTCAAATCATAAAATTTTCAAGTACTAACTTGTAGGAGCACCAACCCCTTTGCTGAGCACCAACATAGCAACTAATTTTAAGCACCAATCCATAGGAACACCAACCCCTTGTAAAGATTTGTGAGCACCAACCCACAGGAGCACCAACCCCTCTTGTGTATAAAACACAACTATCTCTCAATGTTGCTTACTCAACAAATAATAAAACTCTACAATATCTCCTAATTTTCTCTCTTCAAAAATAAATACAAACCATGCACTCTCTTGCATATTCAAATGGCTTTTCAAGCCTTTATTTATATCTTTCCAAATGACCTTTGACATTCACCTTTTGTGACCCTTCAATCCTCATGGAAAATGGTGCCAAACTTGCATGATCTTTCATATCCTTGAATTTGAAAAGTCATATGGTGACCCTTCATAAGAAAAAGCATCCTTTCCTCTTTTGTCTTTATCTTGGTGACTTTTGGTATTCCTCAAAGTGTCACTTCATGAAAAAATGTGCCATACCCTCTTTTATCTTCACATGGTGACTCTTGAATTTCTTCAAGATGACTCTTCATGAGAGAATGCATCCCATTCCTCTTTCGTATTTTATCTTGTGACTCTTTGACTTCTCCATAGGCCCTCTTTTGACTTCTATGCAACCAAAAATATATTTATTAATATTAGATAAATATTAACACACATTTAGCCAAGATATGAATATTAAAAATATCGTTAAATGCAATGGGGCTTTTATCACCAATAATGCTAGACCTTTGACATCAATGACAATATTTCCAACAATCTCTCCCTTTATCATTAATGGCAACCTTAAAATGAAACTTCCACATCCTAAACCCTACACATACTGTCATTTAAAAAACATCTAATAACTCCCCCTTACTGAAGTAACTTGTCTTTATTCTTTGTACCTATTTTTGTACCTGTACATATACTTGTACCTATTATTCTCCTCATTTGACATAAATGGCAAAGGGCCTATCTAGAGCTAACACTTAGCTCCCCCTCAACTGATGTTGAACTTCAATGGTAGGAATCAAAATAAATTATTCTCAACTTCTCTCGTAGATACTCAAATGTGTCTTTTGGTAGTGCCTTTGTGAATATATCTGCAATCTACTCTGTAGTACTGATATACTCTATTTTAACTTGTTGATCTACAATCTGCTCTCTCAAAAAGTGATATATAATAGGAATATATTTTGTTCTTGAATGCATCACTAAATTATTTGAAATATTAATAACACTTGTGTTATCACAAAAAATAGAAATAGGTTCATCATACTTTACCTTGATATCTTCCAAAGTTTACTTCATCCAAAACACTTAAGTACAACACAGTATCATTATAATATATTCTGCTTCAATTATATAAAGTGATATTGAATTTTACTTTTTTCTTAGCCATGATACTAATAAGCTATCACCAAAGAAGAAAGATCTTTTATTTATACTCTTTCTGTCATTCAAGCACCCTGCCCAATTTGAATATGTATAAGCAACCAAAGTAAAATCTCTGTCTGTGGGATACCATAATCCATAATCCAATGTCCCCTTGATATATCTGAATATTCTCTTTATCAATTGAACATGACTAGTTTTTGGAGATGACTTATATCTTACAACCATACCTACTATATGCATGATGTCTAGCCTCAATGTTGTTAAATATAAAATACTACCAATCATAGATCTATACAAAAATTGATATGTAATAGGTGAATCTTTATCCTTGCTCATCTTATTTCTTGTACATATTAGTGTGCCAACTGGTGCACAATCCTCAAAACTAATTTTTTTCAACATTTCCTTGGCATATTTACTTTGAAATATGATTTTTTCTATCTGACTGAAATATTTACAATCTTAAGAAAAATGACAATTCTCCAAGCATAGACATCTCAATTTTTTTTACATATTATCAAAAAATTCTTTTGTCATTTTTTCAATATTTTCTTCAAAAATGATGTCATCAACATATATCACAACAATCAATTGATGCTCACCTTCTGTTTTGATGTAGAGATTACTATCAATAAATCTTCTATTGAAACCTTAATCCTGTAGGTACTTATCAAGTCTTGCATATCAAGCTCTGGGAGATTTTTTCAATCTATATAGTGCTTTCTTCAATCTACATACATGGCTACTAATATTTGAGAGAATAAATTTTTCAGGTTGCTCAGTGTAGACCTCTTCTTCTAGATTCCTGTTTAAGAAGACATTTGACATCTATCTAAAACATTTAAATTTTTTTAAACACTGCATATGAAAGAAACATTTTAATAGCCTCTAATCTTGTTATTTGTGCAAAAGTTTCTTCAAAATCTATTCTCTCAATCTGAGCATATCCTTTACATACTAATATTGTTTTATTTTTGGTCACTTCTCTATTTTCATTCAACTTATTTCTGTAAATCCATTATGTTCTTATCACATTATGATCTTTTGACTTAGGTATTAATTTTCGAGTATTATTCTTTTCTATCTGATTTAATTTTTCGTCCATTGCCTTAAACCAATGCTTATCATGTCTAGCTTCTGAAAAAGTTCTAGGCTGAATTTTAGATAACAAAGAAAAATTAACTTGCTCAAATTCACTTACCATCATTCTTCTAGTATGAATTCCTTAATTTATGTCCCTGATGATGTCACTTTCATTATAATTTCTTTGAACATATTTGGATAGAGTTTTAGTATTTTTTTCTCCTCATCTTCATCTGATTCTTCGAAATCTTCCTCTTCAATGATTTCAGAAATGTCTACTGGATCACTGATTCTTTGTGTTCTATCATCTTCTATCCTAACACTTGTACTTTCAACAATTTTTTTGGTTATTTTATTATAACATTTATAAGCTTTATTTTTTTAAAAATAACCAATAAATATACCTTCATCTGATCTGGATTCAAACTTTCCATGTTTTTCATCGATTCTCTTTATGAAGCATCCACTGCCGAAAACTCTAAAATAATCAACTGTTGTTAGTTTATCTTTCCATAGCTAATTAAGAGTTTTTTCACTATTTACTCTCAATAATACTCTATTCTGAATATGCACTACTGTAGCAATTGCCTCTCTCCAATATTTATCTAGTATCTTAAATTTATTTAGTATTATCCTCGCCATCTCCTAAACTATTTTATTTCTCTGCTTAACTACTCTATTTTGTTATGGAGTTATCGCTGCTAAATAATGTCTCTTTATTCCATGGTCTTTATAAAACTTAATAAATTTATCTAACATGAATTATATTCTTCGATTTGATCTTAGACACTTAATCTTTAAACTGGTTTCATTCTCAACGAATGCTTTGAATGCTTTGAAATATTTGAAAACTTTTGATTTTTTTAATAAATATTACCCAAGTCATGTAAAAAATCATCAATAAAAAATATGAAATATTTTTCACTTTGAGTACTTTGAGTTCTCATAGGTCCACATAAATCAGTGTGAACAAGATCTAACGTCTGAGTGGTTGAGTACTTTTTTATTTTGAGCCACCTTTTAGCCTGCTTTTCATGTCGACAAGGTTCATAAAGAGTATCAGATGGCTTTGTAATCTTTGAAATTTTTTTGATTGCTTGATTTTTGCTGATATTGATAAAATTGTAAAAATTTATATGACCCATTCTCCTATTCCATAGCCAACTTTATTCAATCTGACTCAAACAACATCTTTGACCTTTGATGTCTGATAATATATACAAATTATTTTCTATTCTCTGAGCATCTGTAATCAACACTGTTGGGAATAAACCGGAAGCACACAATTGATTACCAAACCAAGCAACTTAATATGCGGAAATTAACCAAAATCACAAGTAACTAGAATTCAGAATAACACATGATATGAGAGACAATACACAACTTGTATTAATACTTATACAGAAAAGAATACAATAAAGAAGATCCCACTTCTTCTCCACCACCTCTTCAGAGGCTTTCCACACCTCAAGTGAACAGTAATTCTCTCCTCTAAGCTCTCTCTCTCAGGTCCCAACACACAACTCAAATACAGAGTTGGTGTTCACCTCCTGTGCTCCACGCACACCACAAGTGCTCCACGCACTCCACAAGTACTCAAGGTACTTCAAGTAGATCTCCCATGAACCTGCAACAACCTGCACTTCAACAGACCATACTTATGGAAGGAACTCCCTTGCCTTCCTCTTTGCTCTATCCGAGTACACACCTGTACTCCAAGTAGATCCTGCCTGATACTGCTCTCTGTTGTGTTGCTGTCCTATCTGATCTTGCACACCTACAAATCAACCTGGTTCTGCACACCTGTGAACCTTGACCTTGCACACACATACACCTGCAGATCAACGATCTTACTTACCATGTAGATCTCCTATATAGGCCATGCACCTGTGACCAAGATCCTACACACCTGAAGAATCCTGTTGACTCTCCAAAACCAGCACCCACCTAGGTACTGCTGTTGAACTAGGAGGAACACCCTTGCTCACCTCACACACAGAAGGAACAAACTTTGCTCAAATCAAACTAGAACACCTTTCCAATACAACCATGAGTCTATTATATAGATCTCATCCAAACAATGATTAGACATCTAATTACAATAATTAGATCCACAGCTCTTAGTCTAAAAATAGATCTAATCATGCAAACACTTGGTTCGTTAGCTAACTGCCCGTAATAAGCTCGCAGTCGAACCACAAGGCGACCGACGTCGGTCCCTGTCTGCCTGGGGGTCGCCGACGCCGGTCGATCCATGACTGACGTCGGTTGCCTTCCTGCCTTATCCTATCGACGTCGGTTGGCCAGACCAACGCTAGTTTCCGTGACACTCTGCAACTCTCCTGCAACCTCCTCCATGTCTGCATCAGTGAAGCTTTTAGCTCCACACCCTAACAAACACATCTGAATCTTTTCTCTTAATTTCAAAAACTTTTGCATAAAACTTTAGTGTGTGAATTTGATCACATATTTGACTTACACTCAAAAGATTATGATTAAGACCTACATACAAAACATTTTTAGTTTTATTTCTACTATTAACCAAACTTAATGTACATTTTTTAACAATTCTGGCAGTAGTATTATCTTTGAATTTTATTATGCCATCATTAATATTTTTCAAGGTTATGAACTTGCTTTTATCTCTTATCATGTGCATCAAACATCTACTATCAATAAACCATGGCTTTACTTCATTTCTTGCATGCAAAGCTGTCTGTACCAATATAGATTTTTCAAGTTATTTCTTCTACCATAAATTTGTCTGAACTTTCTTCTTGATGAATAGAGCCTTAGAACTTTGGTCCTTATTGATTGACTCAAGCACACTTTTATAGTACTAGGATATGTGTCTAAAGTTATTTCACTTGTAACATATTATGGCCTCTTCATTAAACCCTGATAAAGGAGCAAAAGAGTTATGGCTTCTGCTTGACTCTGCATGACTTTCTTTCTCCTTATTTATGAAATTGTTAGCCCTTTTTTGACATTCTATTTTCTTATGACCATATCTATTACAATAAAAATAGTAACCATAAGAATATGACATGTTTGTGTATCTCTAACCTGATTATCTTTTATAGCTATGTTCCTTCCAACCTTCTTTGTTTGAGATGTCCTTTGTATTCTTAACTTCTTCCTTTTTTATTTCTTCTTTTATAAGAGCTTCAAAATAACTCTTTTTTTTTTTTTAAAAAAAAATTTATGAAAGTAGTGGCCTCCCTTTTCTCTTTTTCAAATCTAATACCTATCTTATCTGACATTGATATTTAATTTTCTAATATTTTATTCAACATATTAGTGTTATTCTTAAATTTTGAATCATTGACTACTCTATCATTGATTATTATTATTTTTTTCAAGATCTACTTTTAAAGAAGTAATTTTAATAACATACTTTTCATAGTTTTTACTTACTATTTTTAACCATGTTGTTAGATCTTCTTGATTCTTCTTGGCTTCTTTAAAATGTGATTGTAGATCTTCAATTATTTTTTTGACTCCTTTTCATTTTTTTTGATATAGAACTTTATTCTTTGATTCTTCTTTTCAAGAGCTTTTAACTCTTCTAAGGCACAAACGAGTTCTCCTTCCAGATTCACTTCGACTTTATCCTATTCTTCTTCTTGATCATCTATACTTTTGATTATAGAGGCATATTTATATATGGTCATAAATAAAATCTCTTCTTCTGAATCACTGACTCCACTATCTTCAGCTGAGCTAGAATCTTTAGAATACAAACTCTTCTTCTCAAATATTTTCTTAAATTTTCTTTTGAATTTCTTTTTGTATGTAGACTTTCCTTATTTATTATCACTATTACCTTTATTTGGACACTTAGATGTAAAATGTCCAATCTTTCCATAATTAAAATATTTTAAAGGTAATTTTCTTTGATATTTACCTGTACCCTTTTTCAGCCTACAAATGAATAGAATTTTGTTGTCATCTTCATCATCGCTAGAAATGTCACTTGAGTCTTAAATATTAGCCTTCTCTTTCTTTGATGTCTTGAAAGCAACTTCTTTCTTTGAGAGTTTTTCTTGTTCAGTCTGCATCTCATATGCCATAAGAACACCATGTAGCTCATCCATCTTTAGTTTGGCTAAATTCTTCATCTCTTCAATTGTCGAAACTTTTACATCATATCTTAATGGTATAAATCTCAATTTTTTTAGAATCATAATTGATTTTTATAACTTTTCTCCAAAACCTTGAATCTGATTAACTATTTGATTAATCTGTAAAAGATAACTTGCTATATTTTCTTTCTCTTCCATCTTCAAACTCTCAAACTGTCTTCTGAAAGTCTAAAACTTAGCTTGTTGAACCTTTCCATCACCTTTGTAAATATTCTCAAGTTTTACCAAAGTTTCATGAGCATATTTACATTACATAACTTTAACAAATTTTGATTCACATAAAACACATAAAATAATATTTAAAACTTTAGCATTATTTTCACTTACCTTCTTTTCTGCCAGAGTAGTTACAAGTGTCTGTGGATCTTCATATTCCTCCACCACTACTTGTCATATGTCAAATATAAGGGACATCAAATAAGTCTTCATATTTATGCTCTAAAAACATAATTTATCCCATCAAACAAAGGTGGCTTATGTGTAAAAAAACCTTCATATGATCCAACCATCATGCTTTCTCGATCTACCATCAAGCTGTAAATTTTTTTTCAAAAGAACTTGCTCTGATACCAATTGTTAAGCATAAAATATACTGAGAGGGGGGGTGAATCAGTATATTATATATCTTATTTCTTAATCAAATTCATTTTCTTTAACCACTTAACCACACATTTAAGATATGCAATAAAATTGAAACAATATTATGCACCACACAAGAGAGAGAGATACACCAAATTTTTACGTGAAAATCCAAAGTGAAAAAAACACAGAGAAAAATATTAAGTATATGAATGAGTACCAACCCAAATTACAAATTTTTCAAGCGCCAACTTGCAGGAGCACTAACCTCTTTGCCGAATACCAACACAACAACTATTTGTAAGCACCAACTCATAGGAGCACCAACCCTTTGCAAAGATTTGTGAGCACTAACCCACAGGAGCACCAACCCTTATTGTGTATAAAACATGACTATCTCTCAATATTGCTTACTCAACAAATAATATAACTCTACAATATCTCCTAATTTTTTTCTTTGAAAATAAATACAAACCATGCACTCTCTTGCATATTCAAATGGTTTCTCAAGCCTTTATTTATAGCTTTCCAAATGACCTTTGAAATTCACTCTTTGTGACCCTTCAATAATCATATAAAATGACACAAAACTTGCATGACCCTTCGTATCTTTGCATTTAAAAGGTAATATAGTGACCCTTTATAAGCAAAAGCATCCTTTCCTCTTTTGTCTTTATCTCAGTGACTTTTAATATTCTTGAAAGTGTCCCTTCATGGAAAAATGTGCCATACCCTCTTTTGTCTTCACATAGTGACTCTTGGATTTCCTCAAGATGACTCTTTATGGTGAAATGCATCCCATTTCTCTTTCATCTTTTACCTCGTGATGTTTTGAATTCTCCATGGGCTCTCTTTTGACTTATATGTAACTAAAAATATATTCATTAATATTAAATAAATATTAACACATATTAGTTAAGATATGAATATTAAAAATACCATTAAATGCAATGGGGCCTTTATCACCAATAATTCTAGACCTTTGACATCAATGAAAATATTTCAAATAATCATAACAACCTAATTAACATGCATATACTTAAGACATATATGTACGGTGGAGGTAATGGTTTGAAGTTGTTATATCTAAGGCCTAACTAATAACATATAAAATGTTTTAGAACTAGGTACAACTATGAATTTTTTGGCCATATGTGGGCCCAACCTATAATGGAAGTACAATCTCCCTAATGGATCTCTAGACATGGCTACTAAAACCACAAATAACTATATCTGTCAGATAAATATCTTGATCTGAATAGCTCAAGTAATATAGAAGTGTAATAGTACACATTAATGTTTAACTTGTTTTCAACCATGACACTCTAAATATGATGATGATAAATGTAAGCTCATACAAAGAGTGCGTATAAATCTAAGTCATCATCAACAATTTGCTATTTTGAGAAAGTGATAAGAGACCTAGCTGGCACTATAGTATTATACACACCAATGATATTATGTAGAGGGTGTGTGTCCATTGTATGAGTATGCTAAGATTATAGTGGCATATGTGCATGATAAGTATAATGAACACCTGAAGTGTCTGCTATCTCATTAGCCATACATTTTAGAAATGGATCAAAAAATATTTTCATTGCTTTTGCTTTAGTTGGTTGTGTTTTGAGTGTTTCTATAGGGGTGTTCACATTAATGATATTAACATCTATCAAATCTTGGATCTTATGTTGTAATTTTATGCATCTATTATTAGTATGGCCTAGGGCCCTATGATAATCACAAAATGCATTGGAATCATAATTATTTGAAATAGGCCTAGTTGTATCAACTTCTTTGATGAGAGGGAGAGATATGACATTACATTCCAACATTTTCTAGAGAATGCAAACTAATAATTTAGGAAGGTTCGTAAAAAGTTTCCTTGGAGGAGTTGACAAAACCACATGAAGATCTAGCTCTGAGGCTACGCTAACTTTTGTAATTTTATTATTCTTATTTTCATTGGGCCTCACCTTATATGGGAGCTTATTTGAAATCTCATTAGTGGAATTCAATCCAGTTGTGTACTTCAACTTTCCCATGGAGAGAAGTTTGACTTCCCATTCCTTCACCATATGGAATAGATTTGTAAATGATGGATTTTTTTTGAATAATATAGATTCATGTATTATTGGTAATAAAATTTTCTTGATTATATCCTAGAGTTATCTATCTACTATGGGGATAGTCATCTTTGTTAATATGGTTTTATATCGTAAGACATTTTTAGCTATTGACTCTTTAGATTTTTTCTTTAGTTGAGAAACTTGAGCATAGGAAACTTTGTCACTAATGTTGATAAAAAAATATGTCAAAAAAATATCTGAGTGGATTAAATGTTGTAATGGATTGATTAGGGAGATCATAGAACCATTATAATTCCTAGTCCTTTAAACTGTGAGGGAACAACTTAGTCAAGAGCCAATCATTAGACATGTAGTCCAAACATGCTATATGAAAAATACGTAGATGATGCTCTAGGTCACTCTTACCATCATACATAGTAATCCTAGGTGCCATAAATTCAGATGGCAAAGGAGTTGCTATTATATGTTGTGCTAATGGTGTATGTAGGATAACATGATATTCCAAGGCATGAGATGGTCTAGTGGCACCCTACTCAAGATGTAACACCTTGGCCTACAGAGAATGGATCTCATACCTAAGGGTTTTACATATGGAGAGGAGGGATGTGTACTAATCATAGGTGTTTCCACTGGTGATAATTTCTTAGTTATTGTAAGTTATTTTAGAATTTGAGTTGGCCCCATAGTAGGTGTAATGATATTAACATCTGTGGGGTTAAAGGATTGACCAAGTGATGTGTTATTTATTTCAATATAGATTTAAAAATCTATTCGTGATCATGGGGTTATTCTTGAAGTCCATATCTTAAAATTTGTAAGATCTCATCTTTAATGGTTATAAGATTATCAACATCGAGGGGGGGGGAGTGTGTCTCAAGTCCCATTTTGTGTATCATTATGATCTTGATTGTATTGCTTATGTTCTAATGTATTATCATTGAAGTCCACATAATCAGGATTTGAAGGATCAATTAGAGGAATTGTAATTGGTCCTTTATCTATGGTATAAGCTTGAATAAAAGGACTTTGGGTATGCTTAATAGTATTACAATTAAGCCTAACACTTCTTAAAGGAATAAATATAATTTTTTTAGATGGAATATAGTAAAAAAAATGAAAGAGTGTCACTAAAATAAAATATATGAAATTTGAAAATCCTAACACAACAAATGGAAATAGAAAAAATGAAGATACAAACCCCAGTAGCATATAGGGTTAGGTTTTGGGCACTATTCAAAGTAATTTGGGTTCATCAAATGATTTGTATTTTTTTAGTATTATGGAATGCAACTCTAGTTTGATAAAGAGTTGAATAATAAATCAAGGAATAAAACACTATAGTATCAATAGCCATTGATTTTCACAATAATTGATTTTACAATTGAAGATTCTATAAATAACAATGAATTAGAAAAGGTGTAATTAGTTAGAAAATATGATTGAGATAGACAAGTGGCACGTTAGGAAGTGATGCAAGAGCATGGAAAATTTTCATCAATAGAGAACAAGTGTCATAACTCTCTTTAGACATATTACACTATGCTATTGACCTTCTATGAACTTCTAATGACCCTATTTAAGTGAAGCAATGAAATTTTGGGCAAACATTTACTGTGTTTTAGAAAACCTATACCTTTATGATTGAGACCTAGATTATCATCTATTTTGTGCTTTGATTGATTTCACTATGAAACCTTAAACCTCCATGTTTACTAGGGTTTTGATGAACACAAGTGGAAGGAGAGTTATGTTAGTAGGGTAGGCTGGGTGTAACCTCAACACCCCATGTGCAGAATGATGCCTACATATCAATACCTCAAAAGAGGATCAAACTTGATGTAGTTATCCTAATCTAAGTGCCGGTGTAAGTGAGAGTGATGCTAGTATTCCTGAGTATGAATTCTAATTTGAATGCTTTGAGTGTGAATTAAGAATAGAAACCTGAGTGAAACTGAACTCTAGGCCAATCTAGATGGATGTATGTAGAAATAGGTGTAAATAGGAATCAATAAATTTAATTTGCACAAATATTTTTGATATTGCTCATGAGAATTACCATCTATCTGATAAATGAATGATGGTGGTTTTTATAGTGTTATGATGCTTGTCGAGACATGAAATGAGTCCAGGTAGAACCTAAGATGCTTTGAGAAATAGAAAGATATTCGTTAGGGGTAATGGAAGCTAAGGGTTAATATCATTTCCCCCTTTACCAATATCACACTTTACTCTATACTAATGGGGCCACACTATTTCCTAGGTGGTTAACAAGTTTTAAAAAGGATCATGGATGCCTAAGTGATGGCTTAATGCAACTCTTGGTATATCTGGGAATAGGCTAGATGCACATAAAATTTGGAAAAGGATGAAAAGAGTCCTTAAGATGGTCTAAGGCTAAGAAAATAATAGTGTGGTCTCAAGTGACACTCGTTGCATTAAAATGACATTTTATATGACTACACTAGTTTAAAGTAAATGAATACATACGCAGATGTTTATAACACATCTTATCTTTATGTTTGCCAAACTTGAGTGCTTTACTGAAGATTGAACTACAACCAAGAACATGTTATAATATATAATTAGTGTATATAATCTGGGATTGAAAGTAATTGAAATAGATTAAAATTAAAAGATCAAGGTTTAGGAGTACAAATGTGTGTTGATGTAACCACCTTGCCTATTGGCAAGTTGATTTTAAAAAATGTATCATTATAAGGATCTAAAACTAAGATTAGTATAAATATTGAAAGTACATATATCTATATCTATCTATCTATCTATCTATCTGTCTGTCTATCTGTCTGTCTATCTGTCTATCTATCTTTTTATCTATCTATCTATCTATCTATCTATCTATCTATCTATCTATCTATCTATCTATCTATCTATCTATCTATCTTTCTATCTATCTATCTATCTATAGAGAGAGGCCCATGCCCCCAACCATCGAGCAAAGATGAGTTGCCACCTAACATTTAGAATTAGCTCAATCATGCAACCTAGTGATACTTATAACCTGGTGAGATAGGATGATACAATCAAGTCCAACCTGAAAACTTGGTAAGATTGAGTCATTTTATCACCTCAACCATACCATAAATCAAACCAACTACTATAGTAGATTAATTCAATAAAGTTTTTAAATTTCCAACTAGTGGGTGGTGACAGTCCTTAAGAATATTTTAAAATCTAAAACTATTTTACATTTTATAATATTAGGTGCATATTGCATAGTATATGCACCTTAGATATGTCTCATGTTAAAACCATGTATAAAAATGATACCAATGTATATAATTTTTCCATAACTATGAATCTAAATCATATAACTATGTGCTTTGGTCAATTAAAAAAAATGTGTAAGTGTGGAGAATATCTAAAAATTAATATAAATACCAATGTGGAGAACATATTTATAAAAAGATGCCCCTATTTTAATATGAAGACACTAAATACTGAATAGGTGTGGAGAACATACTTTTAAATCATGCCCCCACTGAATTAGAACACTGTGAATGTGCAGAAGCCATGCCCCCATTGAATCTAAAAATTGATATAAGTACCATATACTAAATGAATGTAGAGAACATGCTTCCAAAGCATGTCCCAACTGAATCTAAAAACTCTGTCAAGTGTGGAGAACATGCATCTATGACATGCCCCACTAATATTCCCCCCTTGAGGTGAGGGAAAGATAGGAACTGGTAGTTACCTCACCTCAAAAGGATAAGACAATTTTGTAATTTGTGAATGGAACTCTATAGCACATAGAAGGAACATGTCTAGATAGATATAACATTGAGATGCATAAAACCAATGTAATCACATGAAGGCCTAATATGCATGATAAGGATCTTGGAAACATCTATATAGTAATAGTATAAGATCAATAAATAAATTAAGCACACACATAAGAACACTCAAAATCAAATCAAAAGATAATGGTCTAAGGAGACCATAAACAAGGGGCATGCTCAAATTCTACACAATCGAAGGGACACGAATTATTCAAATATATACAAAAGTAAAGATGACATTCAAATGTCCATACAAAAAATAATGACATGTGAAAATATCAATAAAATCATACATAGGAATGGGGGCCACAAGCAAAAGAGCATATTTAAATGATTCAACAAAGAATACAATAGCAAAGCAAGACACTCAAGGAAGTGCATAAAATAAAGCATAAGCAACCAACATAAACATGTCATAGTATCCGATGGATCAAATGTGTGAAAAAAAAATGTCAAAGTGTATAACATATTAAATACCTTGTGTAAGATATAATCATGGATAAAAGCATGTGTAAGTACATATGTAAGCTCAAATACTATAATGTAGAGTGATCATCGAACCATATAACTTGTGTGTGTCAATATCAAAGAAGTGGATAGCCCAATGTATGCATGACATGATTAGAGGGAAGGCCTAAAAAAGAATAGATCATGTATTTGTGTATCCTTGTATCACACTCAAATAGAAGTGTGACACACATGTATATATGGATAATTAATTGAATATGCCCTCCATCAACATGAAACTAACACATAGATGCCAAGGAGCCAATATAACATGTAGGTGCCAAAAATGTTTTTGGATTTTTGATTGTTTTTTGATTTTTTTTGTATTTTTAGAATATTTGAAAAGATTTCCCTATGATCTCATCCAATAGATGGTCATAGGTATCTCCCCCACTTGGTGCCTGGCAACTTTAAGTTGAATCTTTTACATTGTTTGCATCATGATTGGATAGGTTGAAAAGTTACATGGCATGCTCCTCTTCATGTTTTGCATGTGTAGTAGAATAAGTACTGCTATCATTTGGAATATGTATTAATTTTCCTTCATGAGGAAAGGGAATACCTTGCTGATTTGGATCAATGTTTACTTCCATATGGTATAGTGTTTTATTATTTTTGGGAATAATGGAGTTTTATTCCTATTTAATAAACAAGTCTAAATAGGGAAAATTAATAAATAATATTTCTAATTATGGCTACTAATTTGTGAATTTGAATTTCAATTTGACATTTTTAAAAATAGTAACAGAGCAAGGAGAAATGTAACTTAGCTTATTCTGAGCTATTTGGTCTAAGACAAGGTTTGTAAATTTGCATGCAAGACTAGAACACTATCACAAATAAGATCTTGGAATTCATTTTTTGATTAGATAAGAGTGTCAAAATTGGATACCTTAGGGTATGATGCTATAGTCCTCTAATGCTGTTGTCCTAAGGGTTTAAGATTTTTGGGTTTTGTTTGCCTGCTCAAGGTGAGCCTGTGTACCAATTTTTAGGTTTTTACTATTAATAGAACTCTCTGTACAATTGATTCTTTGTGTACTTAGTTATTCTATGTAATTGAAAGAAAATTTTGCAAATAGAAAAAAGGGGTTAGTGTGTAAAAGATACGCTAGATGCACTTCACACCCTATGTGTGGGCACACTGTCTACATACCAATACTCTAATGAGGGATCAAGCTAATGTAATTCTACCATTAAAGTGCTTAGTGCAATTGTGTATGAATATGCAACTAAATGCAAAATTGGGTATACTTTAGATGGCTAGGGACTAGTAAAAAGGTTTGAATAAGCTTGGAATAATATTGGAAGGTTGTATGCAAAGAATAGGGAAAAGTGCTTGAGTGTACTTGCTTGTATTCTTGCTTCTCTCCTGTAAATGAGTGTCAACCCTTATAAATGAGCTTTGAATGGGTTTATATAGGAAATTATTGATCATGGGTCAAATGTATTCACATTAGGTTGATAAGAAAAAGGATAAATATTGAAATAATATGATCATTGGGGCTAAAAATACACTTGAACAACAACACCAAAAGTGAGACACCCTAGAGTTAACACTATAGTCCAAGTTGGCTGCTATTATCTAGAGGTTATGGGACCTAGGGGGATGGATTTGTCATGTGAAAATTAGTCTAGATCAGTTGAGGTTAAGTTTGAAAGGCCACATATGTTTGGGAATTAGTGAAAAAGAGCCTAAGATGGTGAAGAGAGCAAGTAAGAGGGACCTATGGGTTGGGTGTCATTATTCATGCTAAAGTAACCACATTTCATATTTTATATGATTACATTTTCCCCCTTTTATTCTAGTGATGCAGCAAAATGAAATACTAGGATAAAGGAAAGAATAAAAAGTGTACCTAAACTCACCTATAAAGGTGAAACCCATGAAACTTGTGTGATGTTGAGTAATGTCGGATAGTGCATAGAGAACACATTGTGTGAGTGTGAATCTATGAAATGAAACAAAGAGTCTATCACTTCTTATTATATGTGATATAAAACAAGAACATATAAATGTTGAGTAAAATAAAAAGGAAGAGACATGAATAAATATACCTCACCAAGTACGTGAACCAATACAAAACTTGTTGTGATCCTGAATAGGCTGAGTAATGTTGGATTGTGATAGATGATGCTATACCAAAATTTATATAGTGAACAACAATGAGTGTTCAATTCCCTAGAAAGTGGCTCAAGAATGCAAAGGTAGGCCCTTTGGATCCATCATCACCTACTGAGTGAAGCTAATGAATGATGTATATGTCAATCTATGTTTAGACTATGTGTCCAATCCCTTTGAATAGGTGGCTCAAGAATACAAAGGCTAGTTAGACCTTTGGCTCCATCTTTTTTCCATGAAGTGAAGCTATGAAGTGATAGCAGTATAGAATAGATGTCATATGAGATGTCTCATGGAGCCCATGGATGCTCTAAAAGTTTGACAATGCGGCATGGATAGCTGAATGTATGTTGGAAACTAAGCCACTCTTGGCCATTTTGAAAGATGGAGGTTAGGTTTGTATGAAAGCCACTCCAAAACTGATGTAATATGCTTATGTAAAAACTATCTCAAGAACTCAGGTACTTAGGAAGTTAAAATTATATGAAAGTTCAACTTGAGAAATGATGCCAACCAATTGTAGATGAAGTAAGGCACACAACTGCTGAGAATGCCTAGGTAATAAACTAAACTCATAAATAAAGAAGACCAATATGCTACACATATTTCCACCAATCATTGATGTCTAGAACATGGATTCTAATCTAGAAGTTATGTCAACTACCTAATCTAAAACTAGAAGTGAGTCATCATGTTGTGCATGATACCCTCCCTATATTTGGATTTCCTAAGAAAACTATATTGAAACTATTGATTTTGACTGATCTAGATATACAAAAACTATAGCTGAGCTGAAATTTTTTCTTGTTACTAGAAAACCTAGGTGTTTTTCTATCTATACAAGAGTGATAAAATGAGGACACCCCTATGTTTGGAGCTGCTATCCATTTACAACACTATTTTCCTATGCTAAAACTAGATGTTGATTTGGAATCATCACTATTTTTTATTTGTTCTCACTGGTTTGGCCTTTGGATTCTAAATTGGGTGATCTGAATGCTACTATTTTGACTGTTAGGAGCTTTGATCTCTGTGATAAAACCCTTTTTTGTTACCCCCTCTTCTGAGGGTAGGATTGATTGAACCTGTAATGACTACCCTTTGAAGAAAGTCTTATGCTGCATATATACATGATACATCAATGAAATTTGACAAGATATCTCTAGATATAACAATTTTTTTATTGAGAGATTGTTAGATCAACAGGGGTATGCCTAAATAGATATAAAAATATAAAAGCATGTGCAATGTATTAAACTAGAACTGGAAATGTTAGATGTTAGTTGTTAGGGAGGGATATAGCATGATGTCCATCATGACATCTGATAAAGTAAGGTAAATGCATGGTATGGATCATGACATTGCAAACAAGGATAAGCAATCAAGCTACAAACATATAAAGTAGGAAGCAAGAGGAAAGAAACATACAAGGTTGGCCAAGCGGCCATGTAAATAAGGGACATGGGCACATGTCACTCAAACAGGAAAGTAAGCATAAAAGGCAGGTTCAAATGCCACATACACATAAAATTTGAAACAAGAAAAGATTGGCATGAGGGCCACATGTACATAGAAGACTACAAGAAAGGGACATTGGAAAATGTCCAAAGATATACACACATGAATAGAAGCAAATGACATTGACAAATGTTCTAAGGCACACATAAGAAATAAAACTAGAACTGGAAATGCAAACACATCTAGCTACGTAAATCAAGAAAGGAAATCATGTAAAATGGAAAGGTATAATCACATATAACTAATCAAAGCAATATTTAAAGTATACAAGACATGTTTAGTAAAATACTAGTTGTTAGGATTGTGGAGCTAAAAGCTTCACTGATGCAAACAGGAGAGGAGGTTGCTGAAGGTTGCTGAGTTACAGAAGAAGTTGGGGTCAGTCTGATCAACCGACGTCGGCGGGAGAGCATAGAGAAGCAACCGACGTCGGTCATATATCGGCCGACGTCGGTCACCTCCAGGCAGACAGGGACCGACGTCGGTCGCCTGTGTGGTTCGACTGTGAGCTAATTATGGGTAGGTAGCTAACGAACCAAGTGTTTGCATGATGAGTGCTAATTTTAGACTCATAGCTGCGGATCTAATTATTGTAATTAGATGTCTAATCATTGTTTGGATGAGATCTATATAATAGACTCATGGTTGTATTGGAAAAGTGTGCTAGGGAGTAAGAGAGCATAATTATAAGCTCCTTCTGTGTGTGAGGTAGAGCAATGGTGCGTTCCTCCTAGTGCCACAGTACCAGGTGTGTTGGTACTGGATTGGAGAGCCAGCTGGGTTCTTCAAGAGTGTAGGATCTTGGTCACAGTTGCATGGCCTATATAGGAGATCTACATGGTAAGTAAGATCGTTGATCTGCAAGTGTATGTGTGTGCAAGGTCGAGGTTCACAGGTGAATAGAACCATTATTTGATTTGCAGGGGTGCAAGGTCATATAGACAGCAACACAACAGGGAGCAGTATCAGGCAGGATCTACTTGGAGTACAGGTGTGTACTCGGATAGAGCAAGAGGAAGGCAAGGGAGTTCCTTCCATAA
This sequence comes from Torreya grandis, assembly GCA_037957365.1. Classification (NCBI taxonomy): domain Eukaryota; kingdom Viridiplantae; phylum Streptophyta; class Pinopsida; order Cupressales; family Taxaceae; genus Torreya; species Torreya grandis. The sequence continues at coordinate 757,552 of JARHVA010006413.1, forward strand.
GTATGGTCTGTTGAATTGCAGGTTGTTGTAGATTCATGGGAGATCTACTTGAAGTACCTTGAGTACTTGTGGAGCACGTGGAGTGCTTGTGGAGTGCGTGGAGCACTTGTGGTGTGCGTGGAGCACGGGAGGTGAACACCAACTCTGTATTTGAGTTGGGTGTTGGGACCTGTGAGAGGGAGAGCTTTGGGGAGAAGAATTACTGTTCACTTGAGGTGTGGGAAACCTCTGTAAGGTGGTGGAGAAGAAGTGGCATCTTCTTTATTGTATTCTTTTCTGTATAAAGTGTTAATACAATTTGGTATTGTCTCTCATATCATGTGTTATTCTGAATTCTAGTTACTTGGTGAATCTGGTTAATTTCCGCATATTAAGTTGCTTGGTTTGGTAATCAAATTGTGTGCTTCCGGTTTATATCCTCCCAACAAGTGGTATCAGAGCCTTGGTTGTAGGTTCTTGAGCTTGATACCAACAAGTGGTATCAGAGCTAAGGTTGGAGGAAGCAGGTTTTGTGTTTGGTTACAGGGCACTCTCAGGGGTTTCTGATCGAGTGGGAGTAGAGCAACAACAGATCAAAGTAAGCTAAGAATGGAGGAGTTGAAAAGCACAGATGGTCACTCACGGTCCTATGGAAAGAAAGAGCAGGTAAAAGATTATTATTGGTTGGTAGCAGATCAGCATGAAGAAACTGAAGATACAGATGTAGCAGGTGTTGTTGCACAGGATGTGTTTGCAGGTTTCTTGGATAAAGTTGAATCTTGGATAAAAGATTCGGTTGCCTCTTTCCATGCAGCCCTAGGTAGAGGAGCTGGTGAGCCTTGCCAAAGAATTGGCAAAGGGGAAGTGAAGCTGAAATTGCAGGTGGCCAACACACAGGTGTTGATGAAGGTCATACAGGTCCCAGGTTTGGAGATATGGCTAATTTATTCAGAAAGATTGGGTGATGAGAGATGCACAAGAACTCTCACAGCGGATGCACTTGAATTAACTGGTGGTAAGAAAACAGGTATCCTTTATCTACTTGTTTATATTACTGATTCTTCTTTTGTTGCGGAGACGTGGCTTCGTAGGCTTGGTCACATGAGCAGGAAGGAGATGCATGTTCTTAAGCGGAAGACAGATATATTTGACAAGCTTAAGAACTGGAAAGCCTTGGTGTTTATGGAGGAGATGGCGGACAGAACCCAGTGGATGTGGCTGGATACTTCTGAGCAGGGCAGTTTGGACATGGGTTTTGATTCAAAGAAGCTCGCGGGTAAAAAGTCATCACTCACAGGCGAACACAGGTACCAATGTCAGTCAGGAGGAACCGGCGTCGAACAGACAGGTGCCGATGTCGGTCATGTGCAGACCGAAGCCGGCGATGTCGGTCATGGGACCGACGTCGGCAGTATGTAAGACCAATGTCGGTTAGGAGGACCGACGTCGGCAGCAGGGACACCAGCGCTGGCAGGTTGGTAGTCAGGTACAGACGCATGGAACCGACGTCGGTCAGATGCAGACTGTGGGGTGACCGAGGTCAGTCACTGTAACAGATTTTGGGTGGACAGCAAGCTGTCAAGGAGTCTCAAACACCCATACGGAGGACTGAAGGCTTAAGTAGGCCCTCAAATTCGTTGTTCCTCTTCTTCATACTTGTTGCTGATTGTAGAGCAGGAAGGATCCAGGAAACAGGTGTGAGCTTGGCATGGATGAGGATGTGATTCCTTGGAGGAGAACCAGACATGTGTGTTTTGGTAGGGTTGCCAGCAGGTATGAAAGCACAGAGACGAATGGATACCTTAGTAGAAGAATAGAGAGAACGGATACGTGAGACAGAAGACCAGGTATATGGTCTTGTGGAGCTGCAGGACAGTGGTACAGGTTTTGACAGGTGGAGGACGGAGCATGGCTTCAGTCAATGTCAGGGTAACTACTGTGATTTGACTTACCAGGGGGATGGTGATTGCAACATCATTCTATTGCTATATGTGGATGGTATATTTGCTAGCTAGCAGGTTTGTACATACAGGGTTTTGCTGAGCTAAGGGTAAGATTAGTTCAGTGGCATGTCATGAGGAGTTTGGAGCAGCGGAATTCTTTGACATGGGAGGCATGGAGATCACAGGTTGATTTTGTCTCGAGTGGGAGCTAATGTGAATCAGGTGTTGGCGAGGTTCAGGATGCAGAGCCAGAGCACACTAAGGGCTGGACAGGTACAGTGTCCGAAATCACATGAGGTCTGGTATAGACCTGAGTATTCCCATGCAGTGGGAGCTGTCAGAGAGTTAGGAGCCAATTCGGGGAAGTGGGTTCTCAAGTTTTTCTGAGAGGGACCGGCAGCAGGTGTTGCTATGCAGGGTCAGGACTTTACTACATGTATTTGTAGGTTCGGATGTGGCAGGTTACTCGGATGACAGGTGGTACACCACGGGATGTGTGGTGGGTTGTCTTCAGGTGGGAGCTTGAAGAGGGATACAAACCAGGAAACAGATTAGATGGAGTACAGGTACAGGTACAGTGCAGCTGTTTATCTCCAAGTGGGAGATTGTTAGGATTGTGGAGCTAAAAGCTTCACTGATGCAAATAGGAGAGGAGGTTGCTGAAGGTTGCTGAGTTGCAGAAGAAGTTGGGGTCGGTCTGATCAGTCGACATCAGCGGGAGAGCATAGAGAAGCAACCGACGTCGGTCATATATCGGCCGACGTCGGTCACCTCCAGGCAGACAGGGACCGACGTCGGTCGCCTGTGTGGTTCGACTGCGAGCTAATTACGGGCAGTTAGCTAACGAACCAAGTGTTTGCATGATGAGTGCTAATTTTAGACTCATAGCTGCAGATCTAATTATTGTAATTAGATGTCTAATCATTGTTTGGATGAGATCTATATAATAGACTCATGGTTGTATTGGAAAAGTGTGCTAGGGAGTAAGAGAGCATAATTATAAGCTCCTTCTGTGTGTGAGGTAGAGCAATGGTGCATTCCTCCTAGTGCCACAGTACCAGGTGTGTTGGTACTGGATTGGAGAGCCAGCTGGGTTCTTCAAGAGTGTAGGATCTTGGTCACAGTTGCATGGCCTATATAGGAGATCTACATGGTAAGTAAGATCGTTGATCTGCAGGTGTATGTGTGTGCAAGGTCGAGGTTCACAGGTGAATAGAACCATTGTTTGATTTGCAGGGGTGCAAGGTCATATAGACAGCAACACAACAGGGAGCAGTATCAGGCAGGATCTACTTGGAGTACAGGTGTGTACTCGGATAGAGCAAGAGGAAGGCAAGGGAGTTCCTTCCATAAGTATGGTCTGTTGAATTGCAGGTTGTTACAGATTCATGGGAGATCTACTTGAAGTACCTTGAGTACTTGTGGAGCACGTGGAGTGCTTGTGGAGTGCGTGGAGCACTTGTGGTGTGCGTGGAGCACGGGAGGTGAACACCAACTCTGTATTTGAGTTGGGTGTTGGGACCTGTGAGAGGGAGAGCTTTGGGGAGAAGAATTACTGTTCACTTGAGGTGTGGGAAACCTCTGTAAGGTGGTGGAGAAGAAGTGGCATCTTCTTTATTGTATTCTTTTCTGTATAAAGTGTTAATACAATTTGGTATTGTCTCTCATATCATGTGTTATTCTGAATTCTAGTTACTTGGTGAATCTGGTTAATTTCCGCATATTAAGTTGCTTGGTTTGGTAATCAAATTGTGTGCTTCCGGTTTATATCCTCCCAACACTAGTTATATGCTAAGAGATACAAAAGTGCTAGATACTACTGAAATGTTGATATAGTAATCTGGTAAGTAATGTACATAAGTATGATAAATTTGAGTGTGTAGTGTAAAATTGACATAACCTGGATGGTGTTGTCATGTAGAATATGCCCCGAGTTGATATATATATTGATGTGTGTCTTGAATGTAGAAGTAGGAATGCCCCCTCAATGGGTAGAGTGAAGTAATCAAGGATCTAGAAATCACTGTATACACTCAAAAGAGATAAAGTGAAGCATGGTAATGTAGATAAATCAATATATAATAGCATGAAATAGAAAATGTAAGTCCTAACATGATAGTAGTAATGTAAAGCATGGATGATGCATAAAATCAAAATATATTTTTTTGGTATTTTTGAATTATGTATTATTTTTGTATTTTTTTAGAAATATTTGAACTATTTACAATTAAGCAGGAGAGATTATGTACAATTAATGTTGAAAATAAAACTATGTACAAGCATGTGTAAAAATAACATACTATACATGGAATCTATGTAGATGCATAATGTTCATTAGATTTTTAAGTTTCTTTCCTTCGAGTGAAGCTAGATGGTATACGTTAGGGATAAATTTTTTAGTAATTATGTAAGGACCTAGCCAATTTGGTTTGAATTTTCCTTTGATTTCTTCTTTGGCATTGACATTGTGAAGGTTTTCTTTGAGAACAATATCATTAAATTTGAATTCTCTGATGTGAACTCACTTGTAGGATCATTGTATACATTTTTTGTATATTCTAAGGTGTTCTGTAGCTTGAATGAATGTGTGGTCTAACTGTTTAAGCTGTTGTACTCATTTTTCATGATACTAGTCATTATTGAGAATACCTTTAAGTGAGACATGAAGAGATGGGATTTATAATTCCAATGGTAGAACTACTTCTATTCCATAAATGAGTGAATAAGGAGTAGATATTGTGGGCATATGAATACTTGTGCAATAGGCCCATAATGTTAAAACTAGTTGATTGTGCCAATCATCACCAAATTTGGTTACTATTTTGCTCAAAATGTTGTTGATTGTTTTTTTAGTGGCTTCTTCTTGACTATTTCCTTGTGGGTAGTATGAAGTGGTGAATGTGTGTTTAATTTTGTATTTGGTACATACTTTTTTGATAGTTTTGTTCTTGAATGATGTTCCATTGTTAGAAATGATAGATATAGGTAGGAAAACACACAAAATAATATGATTCATGATAAAATTGCAAATGTCTTCACCTGTGGTAGATTGAAGTGGAACTACTTCCACCCATTTGGTAAATTATTTTGTAGCTATGATTATGAACTTGTGTCCATCGGTAGATTTGGGGTTAATTTTTCTAATGAGATCAAATCCCCATAACATGAATGACCATGGAGAGATGATAGGTTGTAGTTATTATGATGGTGCATGTTGTAGATTACTGTGTTGTCAATATTTATTGCATATATTCACATATTGTAAACATTCATCTTCCATGGTAGGCCAGTAGTACCCATGTTGGAGGAGTTTATATAACATGTGTTTTTCAGTAAAATGATCACCACACTCATTATCATGTATTTGAGTTAGAGCAATTTTGGCTTCTACTAAGGTTAAGCACCATAGTAAGTGTCCATTGAAGGATCATTTGAAAAGGTCTCTACCAATGATTACATAATGGATTTCTTGCTTTTGTAACTTATGTTTGTCATTTTGGGAGAAAGTGTCTGGTGTAATAGATTTTTTGAGAAAGTTATAAATGTTAGAGAACCATTCTAGGGTTACAGATCTTTGTGTAGTATCTAAGACATAAAGAGTGATCAAATATATATTAGATATTGATGGTGATTATAATAATTTAATTATAAAAATTACTTGATCATAATTGATGTCAATGGGAATTAGAGATGTAGCACTAGCCATTGCATTAGCGTTTCTATTATCTTTTCAGGGAATGCTCTCAATAGACAAATAATTGAATTGTGATGATAGACACTGTACCATGTTGTGGTATGGGATAAGGTGTTATTATTTTGTTAGATAAACATCATTGACTTGATTGACCATAAGTTAGGAATCATCAAAGACTTGAACATATTTGATTTGGAAGGATTATGCGGTGAACAATCCTAAGATAAGTGTTTTATATTATATTATGTTGTTGGTGCAAGAGAAACTTAATCAATATACTATAGGAACTATGTGACTAGAAGGATTGATAAAGATAATGCCAGCCCTTGCACTAGATGCACATCGATATCCATAAAAAACAAGGTCCAGGTATTTGAATGAGTAGAATAGGTAGTGAAATCATCTCTGAATGTGTCACTTAAAGGGTTGGTATCTAACAATGGTACTGCTACCAAATGGTCTACAATGATTTAACCCTTTATCAATTTTTAGAGGACTATTTTTAAGTTAAATTCATAACCCATTTTATGATGCGACCAAAAAAGATGTGGTTTATCTAGTAGGAACTTTAAGGGGTTTGATTTTGTGATAACTTGAGTCTCATTATTGACCATGTAATGTCAGAGTTTTTATGTGGTAAAAACTAATGCTAGACATAATTTTTCTATTGGGGAGGAAATTTTTTCATAACCAACCAATGTGCGATTGATGTAATAAACTACTCGTTTGATATTTTGATCATTGTACAGTGTTAAGAGTGCTCCTAATGCCTGATTTGTTACTGAGATATAGAGTAGGAAAGGCTTGTCTGGGATAGGTGGTACTAAAATTAGTAGATTAAGGAGATATTTCTTGATGGTGTTGAAGCTATCTTGGAAATCTTGGTCCTAAATAAACTTTGTATCTTTCTTTAATAATTGAGTAAATGACTGAGTTTTATTAGCAAGTTAAGCTATGAAATGATAGATTACTTGAATCTTACCTTGGAGGGATTGAAGTTATTTTAAGTTAGTGGGAGGTGGCATATCAATAATTGCTTTGACTTTATTAGGATCAAATTCTATGCTATGTTGAGAGATTATGAAACCTAGGAGTTTTCCTGATGCAACTCTGAACACACATTTCTTTGGGTTTAATCGAACACTGTATTGCCTAAGTTGTTTAAAAATATTTTGTAAATCAATGGTGTGATGTTGTCATTATTTGGATTTAGCTAGTATATCATCAACGTAATTATTAATAGTATGGTGAATTAATTCATGAAAAATGTACAACATAGTACACTAATATATGGCTCTGACATTATTTAATCCAAAAGGCATGACAATGTAACAAAATGTACCCCAAGATGTTGTAAGAGATGTTTTTTCTTGATCTTCTTTAACAATTTTGATTTGATTATAACTGATAAAACCATCCATAAATGATAGCATTTCATATCTGACTATGGAATCTACTATCATGTCAATATTTGGTAAGGGGAAATCATTTTTGGGGCATGTTTTATTTAAATCTTGAGAATCCAAACAACATCAAATCTGTCTGTTAGGTTTTACTACGAGAACTATATTGGAAATCCATTCAGGATGCACTATTGGGAAAATGAAACTAGCATCTAAGAGGTATTGGATTTCATCTTTGACTAAGAAAGCCAACTTAGGATGTATTTTGTGAATTTTTTGTTTAACTAGTTTAGCATCGGGGTATAAATGAATCTAATGGACTGCTATAGATGTATCAATTCTTGGCATATCTGAATATGACCAAGAAAAGAGTTTTGGAAAATTTGTTAAAGTTTGACAAATGTCAGCATCCTCTTCTTTTCTGAGGGCAATTAATAATAAGACAATGTGGGGATCCTTGTCAATTTTGAAATTAAAATTTACTATTTCTTCGTTAAGTAATGTGGAATGATCGAGTGTATATGGAGTTGTAGGAATAGTATCATCTGAGTCAACTGTTATATCGAGGGAGGAATCTATATTCTCTTCAAATTATGCATGGGCATTTGTGTGGTTTGGAAATCTATTTTTATGATAACAAGATGGGATGTCCTCATATGCTCTAATAATTTATAGGAGAGATTCATCGTTAGAGAATTAATCTAATGTAAAGATATCGGGTGAAGTTGTGTTGTCAATAAAATCATGGTCAACCAATGATAATGTAGAATCATGATTAACTATCTTTTTGATACGTACAATGGGTGGACAACATTTTATGTGTTTTGAAAGGGTGGGAGAAGATTTATCATGATTAAGGCTAAACTAGTATCCAAAACCTTGCATTTTATGTTGTGTGGATGTCTCGATAGAATTAAATATTCCTTATTCATGCTTTCCAATTTCTTTGCCTTGATATCCCATCTTATTAAGATATTTAAGTACAAAAGGTGAAGTGAATTGGTGATTTGGTTTTGGTGTTATGATAGAATTTGGAATTGTTAGATTTTGTGTATGGTCTGAGGGTGTATTATGAGTGATGGGTTGTGTAGGTATACTACCTAGATTAAAGTGCGAGATATAATTCTATGGAGTTTCAATAAATTAAAAATATTTAAAAGGTTCATTATATATTGGGCATGTGTATATGTAGCCTTTGTGACTAAATTTTAGACAAGCATGGAGTGTGTAAGGGACTGCATGCATATCATGATTCCAAGGCTAACCAAGTAATAAATTATAATTAAGGTCATTTGGCATGACTTGGCAGGTTGTTGGTAGTGTCAGGCCCTAAGGTAAGATTGAGTGTTATTTGACCCATTAATTTTTGTGGAATTTTGTCAAAACCTCTAATGTTCATATCATAATGGTCTAGATATTGAGGTTGTATGTTAGGATGTTTAAGAAATGATATGTTGTAAATGTTAAGTCCTAAACCATTATCAACTACCACTATTTTGACTCCCACATCATTAATTCTTAATTGAATATATAAATGTAGATATTGTTCAATGATGTGTTGTGGGGGTAAATCCTCTTTTTCAAAAGAGACATGCTCCTCATTCCATTACATTGTGTTGAGGATAGATGCAACATAGGCTGGTTCAGCTGAAACAAGAATTATAGTATTACGAAGGGCTACATACAATACATATTTGTAAATATTCAATCACTAAAGGATCTCAAGAATATAAAATGTATCTGAAGGGGTGCTAGATTGAGTGGTAAAGCTATCACCTTGGGTGTAATCAACCTACTTATCTTCATAAACTTGGGTGATAACATGGACCACATGAGCTACTATAGGCATAAAGCTATTAGTAGATGTAGGATAAGAGCTAGATGTACCAAGTTTAGAAGGATGAGGGATAAATAAAATTGCTTATGTTTGCTTATGTCTAGTAGTGATAGGAAGATACTTAAAAGTTGTTAATGAATTATATGCATGTTGGCAGAAAGCATGAATATGAAGTGAAATGCATAAATTTTGAGTTGTGATTTGTGAAATAATATGTTTATAAATAAAATTCCTTAGTGAGAAAGGGATAGAGATTATGAATTTTTTCATAAAGGCATATAAAATTTTAATATGCAACATGACATTTTGAATGCATTTGGCAAGATAATTTTGAGTAATTTTCCATATGAGGAATAGGGAGCAAAAGATGGAGAACATGAATTTTTGCATAAAGGCATATAAACTTTTGATATGCAACATAACATTTCAAAATCATTTATCAAGATAAATTTGAACAATTTTCCATATGGGCAAAAGAGAATACACAAAAAGAATTTTGAAAACTTGTGCATGTTTGGCAATGAATTTTGTAATATCATTCCATATAATGAAACATAAACATGAAATGAAAAGGATGAACTTGTAATAACATATGATAGACTTCATCATTAATGTACATCATAGGGCCTATTATGGTTTCCTTATTATTTTCAAGAAATGTAAGAAAAGTTTGTAAATAAATGAGCATCATTTTTGTAATTTGGCCATAGTTGTAAGGTGATACCTCAAGAAGCAAGATAGGAGATACTATATGCAACTAAGGATTTTCATTTTAAAAATATATTACAAAATTTACAATTAATTCGTCAATTTTTGATTTTTAAATATAAAAAAAATCAAGAAATTATGGTAAAAAATCAAAAATAATTTACCCTAGGGTTTCTAGGGTTTTTGTGCAAAATTTGAAGTAAGTCAGGTTCACCAAATGTTTTTTTTATAGGAATAATGGAGTTTTATTCATATTTAATAAACAAGTCTAAGTAGGGAAAATCAATAAATAATATTTCTAATTATGGCTACTAATTTGTGAATTTGAACTGCAATTTGATCTTTCTAAAAATAGTAAGAGAGCAAAGAGAAATGTAACTTAGCTTATTCTGAGTTATCTAGTTTGAGATAGGGTTTATAAATTTGCATGCAGGGTTGGGACACTATTGCAAACAAAATCTTGGAATTCATTTTTTGATTGGACCAGAGCACCATAACTGGACACCCTAGGATTCGGTGCTATAGTCCTCTAATTTTATTGTCCTGAGGGTTAAAGCTTTCTAAGTTTTGTTCACCTACTCAAGGTGAGCTTGTGTACCAATTTTTAGGTATTTTCTATCAATATAACCCCCTATATATTTAATTCTTCATGTACTTAGATCTTCTATGTAATTGAAAGAAAATTTTTTAAATAGAGAAAAGGGCTTAGTGTGTAAAGGATATGTTGGACGCATTTCACACCCCATGTGTAGGCACACTACCTACATACCAATACTTTGAGGAGGGATCAAGCTAATGCAACTCTCCCATTGAAGAGCTTGGTGTAATTATGTATGAATATGTAATTGGATGTGAAACTAGGTGTACTTTAGATGGCTAGGGATTGGTGCAATGGTTTGAATAAGCTTAGAATAATATTGGAAGGTTATATGCAGAGAATAGGGAAAAGTGCTTGAGTATACTTTCTTGTATTCTTGTTTCTCTCTTGTAAATGAGTGTCAACCTTTCTAAATGATCTTTGAATGGGTTTATATAGGAAACTATCAATCATGGGTTAGACGTGTTCATATTAGGCTGACAAGGAAAATGATAAGGATCAAAAGAATCTGACCATTGGGGCTCAAAATGCACTCAGACAACAACACCAAAAGTAGGACACCCTATAGATCAATGCTATAGTCCAAGTTGGGCACTACTATCTAGAGGTTAAAAGACTTAGGGGGATGGATTTATCATGGGGAAAACAGTCTGGGTTAGTTGGGGTTAAGTTTGGAAGGCCACCGATGTTTGGGAATTAGTGAAAAGAGCTTAAAATGGTGAAGAGAGAAAGCAAGAGGGACTTGTGGGTTGGGTATCATTAGTCATGCTCAAGTAACCAAATTTTGCATTCTATATGACTATATATAGCAAAATAATCCCTAGTGTAAATGCATGGGGAGATGTGGTAGGAATAACCCAAACTTGTGTTTGAATTAATTTAGGACCACAAGTAATTATTATTGTTATGTTTCCCAAGGATTCTTTCTAATTGACCCTTTTTAGCAAGTTTTATAGATCAAAACCAACCTGTAGCAAATTCTTTATATGGAAAGTGGTTTTTGTTTGTATAAGGTCAATATGGTTATGCAAAAAATAAGCATCACCCATGCATAATGTAATTGTTAAATACTATTTGTCTAGATGCTTATTAATTTATTATGAACCTGATTATTTTAGAGGATAATCAAGTATAATCATTTACTCATCAATGAGATCTTGGTTCTTATGTTTCAAGGTAAAGCATCTGTTCATGGAATTCCCTTGTCTCTGATGATAATGATAATAAGTATTCACATCATATACTTTGGGTAGAGGTCAACTCATATCAACCTCAATAGGGTGAGGGAGAGATATAAGTTAGCACTCTAGTAACTATGGGAGTAATAAATCTAGAGACTCAAGTAAATGCAAGAATTGTATCCTTGTTATTTTAGATAGAATAATATAGTTAGGTTCTTGTACTGGTGTATCAATTTTGGACTCATATTTAGAGTGTTGTAGTTTAGGATTATTTGTTTATTGGACCATTGCTTAATGTTTCAAGATATTAGGATCTATTAGATGTGTAAATGAATCTTTGATAACTAAATTTTAAGCATGCATGTAATTTAGAGGGAACCACATACATCTCATGTATCCAAATCCATCCCAAAAGAATGATATAGTTTAAATCATTTGGCATAACTTAGCACAAGTGGGTAATATATGGGGACCCACAATACTAATCAATATTATTCATCACAATATGCACTATGAAATATTATCAAATCCCTTGATGATCATATTATATGGTTCTATATCTAAAGTTCCAATACCAATTAAGGAAAGAAATGATAAGTTGAAAATATTGAGTCTTGAACCATTGTCCACAAGAACTCATTTTATCATTTTATTGTAAATACACACCTAGGTACAGAGTCGTAGACAACTATTTATTAGATGTTGAGGTGGTAAATTTTTCTTTTCAAAGGATATATTATTTTTGGTCCATTTTATGGAATTTAAGATAGAGGCCACATATTTTGGTTCAACATTACAAGAGCATAAGGTCATATACAATGCATCCAACAAGATATCCTTGTAATGGGTTGAACTATGAAACAAGTCCAATAGTGAGGTTTTGGAAGTACTATCATTAGAATGGGTGGTAACATGACCTAGGGAGGATGATTGTTTCATGTACTCCCTTTGGCACTTTTTAGTGATAGGTAAAATCTCATTATAAACATTAGAATAAGGAATATGCAGGAACACAAGCTTTACATCCCTTATAACTCAAAATGATTGGATCAGGCATGTGATATAACAAGTAATATCCACTATAAGGTATTGGACCATGAAATAATTTACAGATATATCCATGAAAAACATGATTAAAAAATTATAGCAATCAGGGATCAACAAGAGAAAAAATGGAAAACCCTAATTATCCTAGAGTTTGATGTTCAAAGATTGGGTTCACTAAATGTTGAACCCTAAAATGGATATAGGAATCCTAAATTCGTGTTAATAATGTTAAGAATATATAAATGACAATGCACAATGGTGATAATTAGATCTACAACAAGCCAATTGGGTGCTAAACTCATATATAAACATACACTAAATTTCTTATGTTGATAATAGGCTAAATTTAGAAAGTACAACTAAGCTATGCATGGAAATGATAAAGAAGTAATATAGTTAGCTAGTTTTGATGCCAACACAATGTTGAATCTAGAACAAGAAAAAATAAGATTGGAAGATGATTCTAGATCTAATGCTTTTGGAGCTCTAGACATTAATGTTAGCATGGGATGGTTGCATCAATGCTACTGTCTAGGTTTAATATAAGTGACATGTACAAAATACCAACTGAAAAATAATGCAACCACCTGAATGTTTCTAGGTTTGACTTCACCTTCACTCTAGTGCATTCAGATCTAGGTCATGGATTATTGCTCCTCATGAATTTGTAAAATCCTAGTTTTTCATCTTTATGATGACCTTAGGGAAAAATTGGTTAGTGGGCACACAATGTTGATTTGACCTAAAAAAACTCTCTATCAATGAGCCTTATCTATATAGATAATACTCTGAAGAGGGCATCATACTGATGTAGTTCTTTCCTACATATTGGCTTGTGTGTGAATCATGCAATATGTGTAAATCAAGTAAAACAATGACCTAGCTTGTAACTTGACAAATTGAGCTCTCGAGTTACTCCTTTAGTACTTTAGACCTGTAAATGTGTTGTACATATGATTATTATGGAAATATGGAATGTTTATTCCATTGAATACTTGATAAAGTGCTTTTGATAAGTTACAATGGTCTCTTTGGTCTTTTGATAGGTGACAAATGAATGAGAGTTGATATTATATTTATATTAATCTATTTGGAGAAGCAAATCATATTAAAGCACTTAGGCCGACTATTAGAATACATTTTATTTGAGAAATAGATGACTTAAGGGTACTGGACACTTGTGTTAAAGTAGGATATCAATGTTGATGCTAGTATATATCCTAGATGTTAGAGTTTAGGGAGAAAAAAGTAGGCACATGCTCAAAACTTGTGAGATGGAAGATAAGTAAATTTTAAGTATTTTGGACAACATAAAAGGCCTAGGTCATCAACATAAGACTAGTCAAACTAAGATATTAGGCTAAGGGACATAAGATAGAGTAGATGAAAGACTTTCAGAAGTGGGAAAAGGTCCATAACTAAGAGGAATAACCAATGTATGAGTTTTCCAAGTGTACAATATTGAGGTTCTCTATAATCCATAAGTATTATCTACACACACCTTGTCTTTGTGTGAGCCTAAATTGAGTGATTTACTGGAGACTAACCTACAACCAAGAGCATGTTACAATATATAACTAGTGTATGAAATCTAGAATTAAAATAATTTGAAATACTTTAAAGTAAAATGAGCAAGGTTAGGAGTGCACTTATGTGTTAATGCAACCATCTTGCCTTTTCATAATTTGATTTGAAAGGATGCCTTATTGTCAAGCATTGAATCTGAGATTAGGAAAAATCTAAGCCTACAAGTGCATATATATATAGATTTTAGAAGACACATGCCCCCATCCTTGGTGTAAATGTGAGTTTCAACATGACCATTGATATTATTTCATATCAATCATGTAACCCAGATATGTGCATGATCTAGTGAGTGCAATCAATTTAATCAACTCATAATAAATATCTAGTGATGGTGGATAATTTAATAAAATCTAACCTATAAGTCTAGTAAGGTTAGATCATTTAATTAAATCTAACCTATAAAATATCTTGTTAATGGGTCAATAGTAAACAAGTTTAAAATTAAAAAAATAAGGTGTGAAGCTATTTGGGAGCCTCCCCATTTAGGTTGGTTTAAACTCAATTTTAATGGAGTGTGTATAGGTAATCTTGGGGCTTCTGCTGTAAGGTGTGTGATAAAAGACTACAATATATATTTTATCATGGATACCTTATTTAAAATCATGGATGGCACTAATAATTAAGTAGAGGCTCAAGATCTAATTGTTGGATTGGAATTAATAGTGAAATACAACATTGAGTCTATGATTATTGAAGGAGACTCTGTAGTGGTGATTTCATCCCTCACTAATCAATAAGCAAAATCCTATAATCTCAATTATATTTTATCTAAATCTTAGGATATTATCCATCTATTTTAGGAATGGAAAGGGGAGCATTTATTCCATGAAGTGAACATGGTTTTAGATTTTCTTGCCAAAGTTGGGATCGATCAAGCATAAGGTTTTCACATAGATAATTTTAAATAAAGGTGGTTTGATATTAATGAAATAACTCATAATGATCTATAATCATTAGAGAATACAACATAGGGTACATTGATTGAAGGGATGTCTTACCATGATTATTGTCTTAATGACAAGGCATGGTAATCATCTAATGATTTTGGTAGTGCATGTTAGCTAGATTTATCTCCTATAAGCATTATTAATGGTGATAGACATTTGTGTTTACAAATTTGTGTGGATATACCTTATTTAATTAGGTAGGTGTTGGAGATCATCTATTGAAATAGACAAAGCTTTGGCAAAGTTTATCATTTGGCCAATAGTGTTTGGTAGATTCCCCAAGCAAGAGATGGGATTTTTGGGGGTGGTTTCCTCTTGAAAAATACAATATATTTTTTGATCTACCTTAATTGATATGGTGGATGATTTAGAAAAAATTTTGGAGTGGAGGATATCAGTCACATTTAGCGCTAACATGTAAATTCTAAGCTACCTACACTTTTTGCCACTAACCTTCTCTTGTTAGTTTCTAATAAAGGTATGGTTAAAGATTTGGTTGAGTTTTTTATCTGACTAGAGTATAGCTTTAATATTCTATTTGAGATAAATTTGGGGCCTTTTTTAGAGTTTCATTTTATTATTAAGGATGGATTAGGGTATATTCCATTTTTTATTTTTAGACTCTTGGAAGAAAGGTTTGAAAAAAATCTCAAATTTGTGGAAGAGCTAGGTTCCTTCTTCTCTGATAAAGAGGAAGAGGTGGTGGAGAAAAAGATGATCCTTCCCAAGTTGTTGAGTCTTTGATCTCCTCTAACAAAGTTGGCTCTTTGTAGGGAAGAAAGGTGATCACCTGAGAGAGTGGTAGCTGTTAAGTTTCTCCTTCATGGATTTTTTTGTGGGAAGTTCCTTGTTCCACAATGGTTTGATAAGCAAAGGTCTTGGGTTATAGAATCATCTTCCAGGTTTGGTGTTGTGTAGGGTGAAGGGAAAATGAAAGAGAGATGTTGATTGAAGGGAAAGGTTGATTGTAAGGTAGAGAGTTGGCTTAAACTCTTGTGTAGCTGATGTCTTTGGAAAAACATATCTTGAATAGTGAGATTTTGCATGTTAGCTAGGATGATTCTCAAGTGGTAGTTTTAAAATAATCTATTTTTGCATGTTTTTTGGTTAGTAATTGAATTGCATAGTTATGTTAAAATTTGGTGTCTGCACCAATGATATATTATAACTAATCGTAGTATTAATATAATACTTATGGTTTTTTTGTCAATTTGGTTTGATGGTATTATGCCTTTCAAATTTATATCCTTAAGCTAGACTTACTATTTTTTGATTTTATTTTTATGTGTAGGGGTCCTAATAACCTTGAGATCAATCCATAAAAAATATTGATAAATTTAATCAACTCAACCTTTCAAAGGTGAACCAACTACTATAGTAGATTGGCCTGATAACTGTTCATAATGGTCCATCTTAGGTATAATAATAGTCTATGATAGTATTTGAAATCTAGAAAATGATCTAATTTTATAATTTCATGTGGTCTTTTTATGGAATATGCACCTCATATATGTATCAATTTGAAATTTGGGTATAATAAAAATACCAATGTATATAATGCTACCACAAATGTGTATATGAATCATATAACTGTGAGATTTGATGAATCTAAAATTTGTGCAAGTGTGGAGGACATGCTTCTATGACATACCCTCACTGAATCTAGAGAATATAAGCAATGGTGTAAATATGGAGAACATGTTTCCACAACATTATCCCACTATAATTTTGAGATTCTAAGTATTGCATAAGTGTGGAGGTCATGGTTTTTTAACATGCCCCCACTATAATCTAAAATTGTGAAAGTGTGGAAGCCATGACTCTATGACATGCCCCCCTTTTGAGGTGAGGGGAAAATTTACCTCAAAAGGATAATATAACTATATAAGTTGTGTATAGATCATGTAGCATGTAAGGATAACATGTATAGGTAGATATAACAATGAAGTACTTATTATGTAAGCACATTAAATCCTAAGATGCATGATGTATATCATGGTAACATGTAAAGAGTAATAATACAAACTCATCAAGCAATCAAATACACACATAAGAGCACCCAAAATCAAAACAATAGGAAATGATCCAAGGACAACTTATATAAGGGTCATGTTTAAATACCACACAATCAAAGGGACATGATTTAGTAAAATGTCCAAAAATCATAGAATGACATATTCAAATGTCCACATATAACAAATAATGACATATTAAAATGTACAAATAGGTAAAAAAAGGAATGAAGGATGTAATAAAAGGATCATATTCAAATGATAAAACAATAAATATAATTCAAGATAATAACAAGAAATGAACACACTCAAGGAAGTGATAAAATAGAAAATTATGAAAAATATAAGCAACCCACATAAACCTAGCATACTAGTTCCTAAACATGTGTTTATAAGCAATGTTAAGTACATAGCATATCAAGTACATTGAAAAAGATATAAGCATGTATATAGAATCAAACATGATGATGTAAGGTGATCATAAAATAATATAGCTTGGGTGTATTGAATTTAAAGAAGTAAATACATCTACCGTACTTATGACACGAGTGGAGAAAAAATCCTATATATGTATGTAAAAACATCATGTATCTGGGTATGCCTGTATCATACTCAAATGAAGCATGAAATATGTGTATATAAGAAATAATGATATGTTATCTAATAAAATGAAGTAAATAACATATGCATAAGAAAGAACAAATAGGAACATGCTATTTTTTTGATATTTTTGAATTATTTGAATGTTTTTGGTATTTTTGGATTTTTTTTTGGTATATTTGGAAATGTTTATGATCTTAAGAAATATGTATTTAGTGTAGGATCACCACTATAAACTATTTGGTGCATTCTCTTATTTAAATCTAAATAATGATTTGTGTGATGCCCCTACATTATATGATATTGGCAATATTAATTTTCTCTTTTGAGATGTTGTAAATGAGGTAATGTGATCAAGTTATCTCTAAAAAGTACCCTTAGAATCTCAATTTGAATTATATTAGCCTTTTGAATATTTTGTAAATTATTTATCATAAATGGATTTTGTTTAAGCTCCTAACTTTGAAATGATCATTTGTTGGGTCTGACATTAGTATAAGATACAAAGGTGTGCATATTATGAACACATTTTGAGTTTTGTATATATAAAAGCTAATTTTTTAGTGATGTGTGCTTTGAACTCAAATATCAATTTAGTTTTTTTAATGCTTATATTATCTTGCTTATAGTGATGTTTTGATCTTTTATGGCCTCATAAACACAAAACCTAGGGACTTTAGATTGAACATGGATACACACATCATTTATAGGAGATGTAGGAGTGGTGGTCAGAGTGAAATACTGATTGCCTTAATTTTAGATCAAAGGGTTGGCCACCTTATCCCTTGAAAGAGTGATAACATATACCTAGTTAGAGGGATGGTAATTACCACCCTCCTTAGGATTAGGAAGAGGAAAAGGTTCCACTTTATCTATTTGAAATGTTCTAAATACCAAAATAAAGACAAGATAAGAGAAGAACACAAAATCTAGGGTGAAATTCATTATGTTAATGTATTTTTTATTTATTTTGAAAATAATCTAATTTTTAAAATATTCATAGCTTATAAATAAGGAATCAGATAAAAAATAAGAAACCCTAGGTCAAACTAAGGTTTTGAGACCAAAGGTTGGGTTCACTAAATATTTAACTCTAACTTTTAATATGTGTGATACCTAGGGTTAAGAGTATTAGATTATGTTTTACACAAGGATGGTGAACTAACCTAATGAGTAAGACAACAAATAAGAAACCCAAACAAATAGTATTTTGAATTTATATAACTTAGTTTGCTATAAATAGTAAAATATAACTATTGATAGATATTGCAATCAAATGGAATAAAATGATAGATAGTTTACTATGCACACGTAGGTCTGATCTAGAATAGGATGAAAGTGGACTGAAAGATGATCTTGAATAATCATCATATTTTGGGAAAATTCTTTCTATGGTCTTGGATTATTGCATCAATTCTGGACAATTGTGTCGACATAGGTGTCTAAATTTGATGTAAGTGTCCTGTACAAAATACTGATTAGATATGGATGTGACCAACTATAACCTTATGGGTTTTTGTATCTCCTTTATTATAATGCATAAAAATCACATGCACATGATGTCTCTATCAAATTATTAAATCCTAGATTTATCACCCTTAAAGTAACTATGGAAAAAATGGATTGGGATCATGATGTCAAGTTTCCAAAGGGACCTCTCTATGAATGGATGCTACCTACATATCCAATACTACAAATAGGGTCTTATAATTATGTATTTATTATTTTCACTTGGATTTTCACCCTTTGAGGAGATGAAAAATTTCTCCTCATCTATGTGGCACAATGAAAACACCTATAGGCTTTTGGGTAGCCTAAGGGTGAGGTGAATCTCTAGATAGGGCTAGCTCCCTTGATGTACCACTTTAGATTATAACTAAAAATAAAATTGGAGGGTGAAAAGGGAGAGAGATAAATTTAAAAAAACTATCATAATGGAGGTGATACACCAAATATATTGATGACTTCCAACCATATGCACCTTACACTTGAAATCAAGGGACAAACTAAACATACACTTCTCCAATCTTCATCTTCTCACATCAATGCTACATTATGAGGTTATGGATGAATGTGAAAAGATAGGAGGACTATACAAGAGGCATATGAGGGCACTAATAGATATAATAACTCACTCAATACTTGAAATTTCCTATAACACTTCACATGCCCTGCAAGAAGAAGCTTTCCAACTACAAATAGATGATAGAATGAAAAAATCATGCTAAGGAAACAAGAGTTATCACTTATGAAAAATCAAACATTCCAAATGAACACAATAATAATAATAATAATAATCATGAAATAGGTAATTAATTGGTATTATTATTGATCAAAATGTATATAAATGAGTAGGGCTTCACCATACTCAAGTGGAGCATTGAGTATACTGCCAAAATGGTTAGTTCTTATAGAACTTGAGAGAGAGAGGAGAAGAGAAAAGTCCAAGGGTCAGAAGGACACTTGTAAATTTGAGAGAAAAGTTAATAATTCATGAAAATAGAGTATGGGATGAACCATTCAAGGTTAGGAAGTACAAGTGTCTATCCAAGTCATCAAACTCTTGGAAAGTGGTATACAACTCCTCATCTTGGCTAAAAAAACTATGTTCATAATTTGGACCTATTTGAATACCTAATAACTGATTAAGACCAGGTATGATTATTTGGATGAAGTTTAAGTACATAATACATGCCTCTCCATGCATTTGTTGTAGGATTGGTCATCTAGAATCATCCCAAACTGAGCTATCATCATCTACTATCTAGAAAACTCCTGTTCCATGCACCCTACACACTTGGCCTCAAAATTAGCATAATTTTCCATGAAAATATGTTGGAGGAAGTGGATGACACATTTTAATACCATAAATGTCATTATAAGCATTAGGGACACCTTAAATTTATCTCACTTGAAGTTTTCCATCCTTCTCACTAGCTTTACCACTAGGCTAGTTTTAACTGGCTAAAATGAGAGCTATTTTTTAGACCTTTATAAGTTTTTTCAAGGAATTAAATTACCATAGGGAGTTATTGAAAGTATAAATATTCAATCCAAACTTTATTTCATGTTTAGACTCCTTATTTAGCTTACACAAGATAAAAAATGGTAAAAAAATAACCTATTTCTCATCCCATCCGTACAAGTCCATACAGATAAAAAGAATGGGAGGGAGATTTAGTGAGTAATAAAACTTAAAATATGTTTAATTTTCAAAATATGCCACTATATTAGCTTTCCAACTCCATTGTTACAAGCTGGTCACTTGCAAGGGTTTTAGGCCTGTTTGACCTCTTAAGCTTCGTTCATAAAAACTTGACATTGAAGTAGTATAAAAACTAAAAAAAATATGTAATTAAAGACACATAATAACCTCCAAAAACTCCTCTAGCTCCCATGCATATCATCAAGAGAGATGTGAGTGATTGAACCTCTCCCATCAAGCTTGTTCTTCACTTTCTTATAGGTCTATGTTGTCTTGAGGGTAAAAAATGGATTTCTCTACTTTTAATTGCATCATAAAAAATTTAAAACATATTATTTTAACCCATAAACATGTTTAAATATGTTTGAGTTCATATCTCATGCTATAAATGCAAAAGACCTCTCATTTGGAAACTAGACTTCACCATGCCTAGTAAGCTTGACTGTACCTTAGAGATAAAAATGATATTTTATGGTTTTGATTTCCTAAAAATAGTTTATAAACTTATATTTACATCCAAAAAACATGATGAAACAAGGTGTAAGCATCTCCTAGGGATAGAAGTGTCATTATTCTCTTATTTGGTCCTTAGGCCAAACTCTTGCCTTTAGGCCTACCTGCAACCTTTGCATTCTAGATCATCTTGTTGAGTATTAATCTTATATGAGGTGTTTTATATGTCTTGATATGTGTAAATAATAATTAAAAACCCTTTTAAAGGATATATTTATCTTCTAGTTCACTCTTTTGTCATTTCCTCTCAAAGCTACTAGTTTGTACTCAAGGGGAAGTACCCCCTATCTGAGACAAAATAGGGGGTAATTCCCCTATTATATCAAGATATATGGGTATTATAAGTGATTATTAAAGTTTTTATAACCTTTCAAACAAAATTTAACCACTTAGTGACATCATTTTCCCTTTCAAATCCTTAAAAACTAAAATAGACTTGTTGAGAAAACTGTGTGCAGGGTTTCTTTTAGCAGACAACCTATGTTTTTCTTCTTGGAGTGATCTTGTAGTTTATTTTATATTTTTGAGTTAAAAAAAATTTAAATTAACTTATCTTAATCCCTTAAAAATTAACCTTTAAATTTCCTTGCATGTTCTTCACACATTGTGGTTGGGTTACTCATAAGACTAGTCATAGGTAAATGACTATGTTGAAACCACTTGGACCTTGCCTGTAGGTGTTTAAGCATGTATTATAATTTAGAAACATTTAATAATGTTAATATAATATATTCAAACCATTATATGACTAAATTCACCTTGGGTTCCTCAAAACACTACTAAAACACCAAAACTAATCTACTGTCTGCATACCTTGCCTGAATGTGTTGCTCTTGGGAACCTTACTTGTAGGTGTACATGACCCTAAATGAGTTTGTTTATGATGTTTGAGATACTACTTAAATATAAAAATATCACTTATAAATAATTTTAACTCATTAATTTCAAATTTAGGTCAAGCTTACACCAAGAAACTTGATTTTTTTTACTCTCTACCCCTCAGTCAACTATAGTTGACTGTGAGAGGGTCTGTAGGTGTCTTTTATCTAATATAGACCTTGAAGATAATGTAAAAATCCTAAATTTAATATCTAATAATAATTTTATATCTATAATTACCTTATATTCTTGAAGTGAGGTGTGTCATTCAATTTATATGGCCCAACCCTTAAGACACTCTACAACTAGCTTGTAGGTTACTCCTTGCAATGAGAAGGGTACTTGTTTGTGTTCATGTGATCACAATTTTGTATACTAATTTAATTGGATGATAATTAGATCATAAAACCTCATGTAAACCATTTATAACCATTATAATTTGAAATTATGGTCTAGGTTATCAACTTTGAAACAAAAGTTTCTCAAACTTCAAAATTATGTAGATGATATTATAGGATTTCAATGTTTTTGAGGCAACTTTGAGACTTTAAACCTCCCTCATACAATAGTGTTATGCATTAAATAATTTTTAAATTAATTTAAAATATATGATAATTACAAAAAAAAATAATAGTATGCATGAAAGGTCCTTATAGCCTTATTGCAGAATGTCAACAAAACACTAAGGAACTCTATTTTCCCTTTTTTGGGAAAATAGTCCTGAACACAGTCCATTAACTCTAGAAGATGATCCACACTTTGAATTTGTAAAATTAAATTTTCAAATAAATATATCATTGTTATAAATAAATATTAGGACTTAAATAAGGTTTTAACATGTTACCATTTCTCTATTTCATGCCTCAGTCTATTGTTCACACCACCTGTAGGTGAACATCTAACTAAGCAGGTAGTATTTACTATTATGCAACATATGCATGTTAGGTGTTTCTAATGTAGTTTGGATATTTTAAAAAGCTTAAAATAAATTTAACCACTATCAAGACCTTACCTATCTTAGACACTTTCCTTTCAATGATGTTAGCTTCCATGAGGGCATCTACAGGTGAATTCTAAAGTACTTGCAGACAATGTTTATAAGCATGAATGGTATGTATTGATTTGACCTTAAATAGACTCTAGGTTCATACAATAGTTCCAAATTAATTCCAAAAAATTCAAATATCTTAACATATCTCAACACTTATTTTCAACATGATTGGTTCTATGAGGGAACCTATAGGTGACCATCCAAAAGGGCAGACTGTATGTAAGTGTGTATAATGAGTGAAATTCATGGAAAGTTTCTTTGGAGGATAAGATTGAAAGGTGAGGGAAATATAATAATTTTATAACATGATGGTGAAATTCTCCCCACCTTATTAAACCATTACCAAATCATGAAGGTACTGGCACATAGTATAAATCTACCCACTATAGAGAATGATGCTTATTTTTCAACCTTGATGTACTTGACCTATAAAAAAAATATTAAACATGAAACCAAGTATAGGAAGTATTATATGAGGAATTTATAATGCTTTGGAACCAATATCAATAATTGGTACATACAAAATTACTTAAACTAAGGTAAAACCTTTAAGGTGCATGAAACTACTATAAAAAAAGTACAGTCAACTTCATGAGGATGGTTCATGAGGCACATGTCACCATTATTAGAAATAATTATATGGAAATTAAGGTATCTAATTTTAATAAAAATTCCCTAGTACTTTGAGCTACAACCTCTTGAGCTGTCTATACTAAGCATAAACCTAAAGGTCACTTCTGCTTGTCAAGAGGACTGAAAAAGGAGTAGAATGGTTTTGGGCCAAAAATTCCACTTCTATAGCAAAAAAATGTGGAATTAATATTGGGGAAGCTTAAGAGACATAACATGATACTTTACCATGTGGCACACTTCCCAAAGAGTCATAAAAGTGCCAAACTTATTCTTTTCCTTAAAAAAATTACCTTTTCTTCTAATGAACCTACCACTTTTTAGTTATGTCAATTAATTAAGACCTCTAACGACACATGGGATGTGACATCATGTTTTGAAAGCTTCACACTTCCCAATAAATCTACACAAGTCATTAAATACACCCTTTTTGACCTCTAAATGACTTAAAATGACTGAAATAACTAAGGACCATGTATATAATAACATTAAATGACATAAATTAACCTATAAAACACTTTATGACATCTATATTAGACCCATAAAACACCTAAAACTCAAGTTTTCACCTAGGGGTGCCCTAATTTGACCTAAAAGTCAAATTTGGTCAATAAATTGGTGACTCATAAGGGTAGTACACCTGCTATACTAAATAGACCAGTAGCCTTATCAGTCCATTAGGCTTAGGGAGTCATCTAAGGTCTAAGATAAACAAGGAAAACTTTGACCATTAACCATTAAGACAAGACCAATAATTAGCTCAACCATATAAAGTAAAGGATAGACATAAAACAAGACAACAAACACACATGTGCTTCATGAGCACTTATGGAACACACACATGAAAACTAATCAAACTAAATCAAACACTAACTAACATGAGATGAGAAATCCCTCTTGGATCAAAGGGGAATTTTTAAACTCTTCTTGCTTCATGACATGGAGGTTTTAGTGAGACATGTAACCTTTTGTCCTTTAACATTAATGTCTCCAACTTTTCCATGATGTTTTTCAACTTAATTAGTATGATTTTCATTGAAAAATAGGTAGATTAAAATATTTTGGTTATATAAATGAACTCATATTTCATCCAAACAAACTCAACCTTCTCATTTAGATCTTCAATTTCAACTTCATTCTTGATTTCCATAGGGCTCTCAATAAGATTGGGTTTCTTCTCAGCTACAAGTTCTTATAGCTCATCAAGGAGATTTTCGTACTCTATCCAATCTTTATCACTATCCTCCATGGAATATTCCTTCTTCACCTTGTCATGTACTTGGACCTCAACTTGGCAAAGATCTTCAAGCTCTTGAAAGAGCTTCATTTTCAACTGCTAATCATCTTTGTCCTCTTCATCCTCTAAAATCACTACCTCTTCAATATTCTCTTATTAAGTAATGATTTCATAAAGATGATTTTATTCAATACCCAATTCATCTAATGGTGATTCAAAATTAGGTTGAGGTATTGGATCATATTCAAGAATAATAACTTGCACATTGGTCTCAAGAGAGCTTTCTAGGGATGTAACCTCTTTGGGAAAGACTTGAAATTTTTATCCATTCATGATAGCACATTAATATTCATGTTGGAGGTGATCATATATTACCTCTTTATCAGATGTATATTCTTCTTCAAGGTTTGTAAGATCTTCCATCTCTTTCTCCTTCATGGTGATGCCAAGACTAGGCATCTTGAAATCATGTGACCTAGCCTAATAAGGCTACCAAAGAGGTATGTTTTCTTCAATCAAGAGTTATCTTTCCTTATCAACCATATAATCCTATTTAGGTTCCCATACCATAGGTACATCAAGGAAAAGGGTGATGAGATGAGGACAAGAGGAACTAATTGGTGGAGGTGGCACATAGAACTCAAAATCAGGTTGAGAGTGGAATGTAAGGGGTTCTTTTAGAAGCTCTTGAGGAAATGGAGGCTGAACTTAGGCTAAAAAAACTTGATTTACTTCCTTAAAATTGATAATAACTTCATTTAAATCTGATTTATCTTGAGGAATATCTTGAGTACGGGTGGATGGGGTGTGTTTAGGCATAGATTCTTCTTTTGGGTCTAAACCTTCCATCACAGCTTGACTTAGTATCTTCATCCTTAACTCTAACTCTTCAATTTTATTTGATAGGTTATCTTGGAAAATTAATTATTTATGTTCATATTCATCATCATGAGTATAAGGAATACATGAGGGTTGACATGGAACACAAAAAACTTCTTGAGGAAGGGTGGGCTGGACTTGCAAAGGACCAACTTCATTCTCCACTTCACACTCCTTAACAATGATTTTATCTTCTTTATTTACCCATGATTACACTATATTAATCAAACTTAGGATGTTAGGATTATGATTATTTTCTTGAGGTGGTAATTCAAATTTTAGGAGTATATTCAATATTCAATAAACTTGGAGTCTCCTTAGGCTTAGAATCTCCACATTGTCTCCAACTTGGAATGGCATATTTATAGGTCTCTTCTTGAATTGGGGATGTAATGAGAGAGGGAAATTAGGGTTTATATTACATTTATTTTTATATTAATATGGAATAATTTAATTTCTTATTGGACAACTTATTTTTTCTATCAAGGTTTACTTCAAACACAAGGCTAGTCTTTTCAACTCTCTGTTTCATTTGATTTTAAAAAGGATGACTTTGGCAATTTTTATTAGGCGCATGAATAGGGATCAAACATAAATGATATAAAACTTGGTGAAGTGTATATGAAGGTTGATATAATTTTTAAGGCTGAATCTCATGAATGCTTAGCTTATCCTCCAAGGATGCAATCAAACCACTCACATCTAACATCTCATTCGTAAGCCTTTACCAATTGGCTTTCTCAATAGGTGCCCACTCTCTTTTGACAAAATCTATGACATCTCTCACATTATGAATGAAATTTTTAAGGAAATTTTTAACACATAATCTTAGAGTATCAAGCTCCAACATGTACCTCTCATATCCCAAAAGTGTTTGCTTGAATGTGGAAATGGATGGAGTTGAGGAGTGGCTAGGTTGACTAGGAGAAAACATATATTGAGGAGGCTGGATATAGGACTAATATAAATCATGAAAAGGATAGATATAGTGATGATAAGGATCATGATGGGGTTGGAAATGGTCATTAAAGGACTGGTAATAATCATACTAAGGTTGATTAAGAACTTTCTCTTGTTGATAGGAAATGGTACAAGCTTGTAATGTCTCACCAACTTATAAAGAACAAAACTTAACACCAAATTCAGCCATAAAACTTCATTGAAAGAAAGATCACAAAGAAAAATTTTACCAAAAATCTTCAAAGGATAACCTAGGCTACTTGACCAGATGATATATCTTTGGAGTCACCATTGATGCTTGAATAGATGCTTCCAAAGGTTGATTATTGAGAGACAACACCAAAAATATCTCAACTTCTTAGAACAAGAGTCCCATAAAATGTGATAAAAACTATTGTATATTATATTTTCACCCTTTTAATATATGGAAAATCTCTCCTCATCCAATTGGAACAATGAAAACACCTCTAGGCTTGTGGGTAGCCTGAGGGTGAGGTGAATCTCTAGATAGGGCTAGCTCCATTGATGTACCACTTTGGATTGTAAATACAACTAAATTTGAGGGGTGAAAAGGGAGAGAGATAACTAAAAAAATATATCTTAAGGGAGGTGATAAACCAAATAGAGTGATGACTTCCAACCATATGCATATTACACTTGAAATCAAGGGACAAACTGAACATACACTTCTCCAATCTTCATCTTCTCACATCAATGCTACATTTTGAGGTTATGGATGAGTGTGAAAAGCTATGAGGATTATAAAAGATGAACATGAGGGTAATAATGAATATTATAACTCACTAAATCCTTGAAATTTATTAGAACACTTCACATGCCCTACAAGAAGAAGTTTTCCAACTACAAATATATGATATAATGAAACAATCATGCTAAGGAAATAAAAGTTATAACTTATGAAAAATAAAAGATTAAAAATGAAAAAACTAAGAATAATAATGAAAGAGGTAAAAATTAGTATTATTATTGATCAAAAGGTATACAAATGAGCATGGCTTCACCATACTCAGGGGGAGCATTGAGTACAATTCCAAAATGGCTAGTTCTTATAGAACTTGAGAGAGAGAGAGGAGAAGAGAGAAGTCAAAGGGTCACAAGACACTTATAGATATAAGAGAATCAATTAATCATGCATTATAAGAGGATATGGGATGAAAAATTCAAGGTCAAGAAGTACAAGTGTCTATCCAAGTGATCAAACTCTTGCAAAGTGGCATAAAACTCCTCATCTTGGCTCAAAAAACCACCTTCATAATTTGGACCTATTTGAATGCCTAATAACTAATTAGTACCAAGGATGATTATTGGGATGAATTTTAAGGACACTATAAATTACTCTCCATGCATTGGTTGTAGTCTTGGTCATCTAGAATCATCCACAACTGAGTTATCATCATCTACTATCAAGAAAACTCCTCTTCCATGCACCTTGCACACTTAGACTCAAAATTAGCATAAATTTCCCATGAAAATCCATGGGAGGGAGTGTATGAAACCTATAAATACCATCTGTGCCCTTAGAAACATTAGGGACACCTTAAATTTAACTCACTTGAAGTTTTCCATCCTTCTCATTAGCTTGTCCACTAGGTCAATTTTGACTCGCTAAAATGAGAGATATTTTTTCAAACACTTAAAAGTTTATTAAAAGTATTAAATGAGCATATGGAGTTATTAAAAGTCTAAATATTCCATACAAACTTGATTTCATCTTTAGACTCCTTCTGTAGTTTGCACAACACAAAAAATGGTAATAAATAGCCTATTTATCACCCCATCCATACAATTTTGTAGAGATAAAAATCACAAGAGGGATATTTAGTCAGTAATATAAAACTTACAATAGGTTTAATGGTAAAAATATGCCACAAAACTATCTTTCCAAATCTATTTTTACAAACTGTTCACTTACAAGGGTTTTGAAGGGTTTTAGGCCTATTTGACCTCTTAATCTTCATTCATAAAAAAATGACATTGGAATTGTAGATCAATTAAATAAATATGTCCTTAAAGTCCCATAATAACCTTAAAAAACTCCTCTATATCCCATGCAAATCATCAAGAGAGATATGAGTGTTTGAACCTCTCCCATCAAGCTTGTTCTTCACTTTCCTGCAGGTCTGAGTTGTTTTGAGGGTCAAAAATGGATTTATGTGGTTTTATTTGCATATAAAATATTTAAAACATCTTATTTTACCCCATAAACATTTTTAAATATGTTGGAGTGCATATCTCATTCTATAAATGCAAACAACCTCTCATTTGGAAACTAGACTTCACCATGCCTAGTAAGCTTGCCTATACCTTAGAGTTTAAAATGATCTTTATGGTTTTAATTGAATAAAAATAGTTTATAAAATTATATTTCCATACAAAAAACATGATCAAATAATTTTTAAGTCTCTCTTATGGCTATAAGTGTCATTGTTCTCTTATTTGTTCCTTTGGCCAAACTCTTGCCTTTAGGCCTACTTGTAACCTTTGCATTCTAGATCATCCTATTGAGTCTCCCTCTTATGTGAGGCTTTTTATATGTGTTTATAGGTTTAAATAATCATTATAAACCATTTTATGTATTTAAATATCTTCTAGTTCACTCCTTTGTCATTTCCTCTCAAAACTACCAGTTTGTACTCAAGGGAAAGTACTCCCCATCTGAGACAAAATAAGGGGTACATCCCCTATTTTATCAAAATATATGGGTATTATAAGTAATTATTAATTTTTTTATGACATTAAACACCAAATTTCACCCCTTTGTGACATCCTTTTCCCTTTCAAATCCTTAAAAAACTAAAATAGACTTGTTGAGAAAACTTTGTGCATGGTTTCCTTTAGTAGGTAGACTATGTTTTTGATTCTTGGAGTGCTCTTGTAGGTTATTTTTCATGTTTGAGTTTTAAAAAAATTAAATTAAATTATATTAATCATTTAAAAATTAACCTTTCAATTTCATTTCATGTTCTTCACACATTTGGGTTGGGTTACTCATAAGATCGGTCATAGGTAAATGACTGTATTAAAACTGCTTGGACCATGCCTGTAGGTGTTTAATCATGTATTAGAATTTGGAAACATTTAATAATATTAATATAATATTTTCAAACCATTATATTACTAAACTCACCTTGGGTGCCTTAAAACACTACTAAAACACCAAAACTAACCTAATGTCTGCATACCCTACCTGACTATGTTGCTCTTGGGAACCATACCTATAGGTGTACATGAACCAAAATGAGATTTTTTATGATGTTTTATATAATAATTAAATATATAAAGGTCAATTATAAACAATTTTAAATAATTCATTTTAAATTTAGGTCAAGCTTACACCAAGAAACTTGATTTTTTTACTCTCTGTCCCTCAGAATCAACTACAGTTGACTATGAGAGGGCCTATAGGTATCTTTTATCTAACCTAGACCTTGAAGATAATTAACACAAAATACATTTAATATATCCCAATCATGTTATATATTTACTTACCTTATATTATTTAAGTGAGGTGTGTCATTTAAATTATATGGACCAACCCTTAAGACACTTTATAACCAACCTGTAGGTTACTCCTTGTAATGAGAAGGGTACCTATTTGTGTTCATGTGATCAAAAGTTAATATAATAATTTAATTATATGATAATTAGATCATAAATCCTAATTTAAACCATTTATAACCAATATAATGTGAAATTATGTTCTAATTTATCAACTTTGAAACAAAAGTTGCTCAAACTTCAAAATTCTGTAGATGATATTGCAAGATTTCAATGTTTTTTGAGGCAACTTTGAACCTTCAAACCTACCTCATACAATAGTGTTATGCCTTCCATCCTTTGTGAATTACTTGAAAATATATTATAATTACAAAGTAAAATAATATGTTGTATTAAATGTCCTTATATCCCTATTTTATAATGTCAACAAAATACTAAGGAACTTTGTTTTCCCTTTTTTGGGAAAATAGTCCTGAACATAGTCCATTGACTCTAGAAGATGATCCACACTTTGCCTTTTCCATAATAAATTTACAAATTAATATAACATGGTTATAAATCAATATTATGACTTAAAAAATGGTTTAACATGCTACCATTTCTCCATTTCATTCCTCATTCTTCTATTCACACCACTTGTAGGTGAACATCTAACTGAGTAGGCAGTATATACTATTATGCAACATATGCATGTTTGGTGTTTCCAATGTAGTTTGGATATTTTCATAAGTTTCAAATAAATTTCACCACTATCAAGACCTTACCTATATTATAAAATTTCCTTTCAATAATTCTATCTTCCATGAGGGCATCTACAAGTGAATTCTGAGGTACTTTCAAGCAATGTTTACAAGCATGAATGGTATGTATTGATTTGACCTTAAATGGACTCCAGGTTCATCCAATAGTTCCAAATGAATTAAAAAAAATTAAAATATCTTAACACAGCTCAACACTCCTTTTCAACATGACTGGTTCTATGAGGGCACCTATAGGTTACCATCCAAAAGGGCAGACTGTATGCAAGTGTGTACAATGAGTGCAATTCATGGAATGTTGATTTGGAGGATACGATTTAAATGTGAGGGAATTGAGATGAATTTAATAAAATTATGGTGAACTTATCCCCACCTTATTAAACCATTAACAAAGCATGAAGGTACTGACACATGGTAGAAACCTACCCACCACATAAAATGATGCTTATTTTGAAACCTTGATGCACTTGACCTATAAAAATAGTATGAAACATGAAAACAAGTATAATAATTATAAGAGGAATTAAAAATTATATATAACTAATATTAACAATTGGTTCATAAAAAATTGCTCAAACCAAGGCAAAACCTATAGCGTGCATGAAACTGCTATCAAAAAAGTATAGTCAACTTCATGACGATTGTTCATGAAGCATAGGCCCTCATTGATTAAAATAGTTATATGTAAATGAAGGTATATAATTTTAATACAACATATCTAAGGAATTTGAGCTTAAACCTTCTAAGCTATCCATACTAAGCACAAACTTGAAGGTCACTTTTGCTTGCCAAGAGGACTGAAAAATGAGTAAAATGGTTTGGGGCCAAAAATGGTACTTCAAAAGAAAAAAAAACATGTAAATAATATTAAGGAGATTAAGATACATACGATGATCCTTTCCCATGTGGAACACTTCCTAAGGAGCCATACAAGTGCCAAAAATTCTTCTTTTCCTCAAGAAAACTACCTTTTTTTCTGATGAACCTACCACTTTTTAGTTATATTAGTTAATTAAGACCTATAAGGACAAATTTGATGTGAAATAATGTTTTTTAACCTTCACACTTCCCAATAAATCCATATAAGTCATTAAATACACCTTGCTTGACCTCTAAATGACCTAAAATGACTAAAATAACTAAGGACCAAGGATAACATAACATTAAATGACATAAATTAACCTATAAAACATGTTGTGACATCTATATTATACCCATAAAATGCCTAAAAGTCAACTTTTTACCTAGGGGTGCCCTAATTTGACCTAAAAGTTGAATTTGGTCAACAGTTATACCATACATGTTGGCTTGTGTGTGCATAAAGATGCAATGTGTGATAATAAAAAACATGCAGTGACCTAACTTATAACTTGGAAAATATGGATCATGAAATACTCTTTGAATACTTTAGACCCATAAAAATTCTAATCTTATTACTGATATATAAATAGGGATGAACAAGGAAAATTTTCTCACTTTAATGCTTGATTGTGTAATTCTTAGTATATAGCCTTGTGAATTCTAGGTGTTTGCTAGATAATGAATGCATGTGGTTTGATATTGTATATATACTAATCCATTTTATAAATATTTCAAACTAAATCACTTAGGCAAAAATTTAGGATACATTTCTTTTGCATATTGGATGACTTTTGGAAGTCGACACTTTGTAGGAAAAGTGGAAATTTGCATCAACACAAATGTTTGTCTAGGATGAAAGTGCCTAAAAAGATAGAAAATAGATACACATCTAGAACTAATAATCAAGGATAATAATTAGGTTTATATAATTTACACATTATAAAAGTCCTAGTCATTAGAATAACAATAGTCAGACTAAGAGATAAGCAATTTATACATAAAGAGATAGTGAACGTGAGTCTTTCAGCAGTGGGTAGGTATATAATTGAAAGGTACAACCATGATAGGTATTTTCCAAGTGTACAAGGTTGAGGTACTATATAAACCAATTTTTAGTATCTACAACTGACCATAACATGAGTGATGATAATAATTTCATTTTTTTTAATTGACCTTAAGGCATCTATTTAATATTAAGTTTGAATATTTTGTCCTCACACCTTGTAAGAGGCTTTTGATCAATACAAAATATGATATTTCCTTATGAATCAATTTAAATCATCTCATCATTCAATCAAGGAATAGTTATAAACATCAACTAATGTAATAAATAACACAAATTCTTAATTTAAATATCTTCTAACAAAGATGGGAGTAGTCAAATTATATATTAAAACTCCCTCCATCCCACCCTTGATAGTCTAAGAAATGAACAAATTATTATGCCTATATAAACCTTTCATCTATAAAAGTACTCCTCCATCATGGTATGCTCATAAAAAATTATGGTGGTTCCATGCTGACATCAGTAATTATCATGATACATGTCATGCACTTATAAAATTTGTGTTTTTTTTCATGTTAGGAGATGAATTTTATCATGATGATATGATTAAATTTCATCATCCCAATTATTTCAAATCTTCTCAGAATTAAAAAAATTGTTAAATCTAATACCCAAAAATCTTAAAAACCTTCTTCCAATCCCAATGAACAACACTATAATGAAAATGTTTGTTCTATTGATGATGGTTAAGATCAATATTATAATATTTCTTAATATTTTAACATGGATAAAGTTAATTATCATTTTATACCTACTAAAAAATACCATATTACCAAACCTAAAAATATTCTCACTAAAGACAAACTTTTATAAGATACAACTTATAAGCCCTCATATTCTAAACCAACCAATAGTGATGATCCACCTCCACTAATGGAACCTTACTTAATTCCAAAAATAACCCCACATAATCAACCTAAGCCTCACTCTCACTCTTCTTCTAAACCTCACTAGAATTTCTTAGATCAACTTAATTCTATGCCTTGTAAAATTCCTCTTATAGAGTTAGTAAGAACTTATCATTGTAAGTTTATTATGCAATAATTATAATACATTAAAAATCCTTTATCTAATGAGTTTGAGTTCCTTTATGATGTTCCTTAACCTATAGAGGTGCATGCTATCAAAATAATTTATTCTACCAAACCCTCCATAGATTTTCTAAAGATGATATGATCAATTATGAAATTACCTTTCGATCTGATGATCCACATATTTTTATAAAAAATTGATAGCAACAATAATTTAATTAAAAAAGTATTAGTTGATAAAGAATTTGACATCAATTTTAACTCTCTTTGGTTAATTCAAAAAATCATATATTCTAAATAAAATATTAAACAAACTTGAATCACATATCATGGATTCAATAAAACCAATAAAAAACCATTTGGTTGCATTTGGCTCCCTCTTAATATTGGACCTAAGATAATCTACACCAGTCTCATGGTTCTTGATCTTCATTAAAACATGCTCTTAGGTCACCCATGGACTCATCGCATGTGATCCATTGCATCTTATGATAGCCAATTTTTTAAATTCATACATAATAGGAAAAAATAAAAACATGAGGCCAATCTTAAACCTTAGAGAATCCAATTTCCAAATCCCAAATATCAATACATATCCATATTATTACTTAGATCAGTAGTCATCTTCTTCCTAAATTTTTTGATATGTATTTATATCTACATGTAACTCTCACATATTTAGATACTGATGAACCTAATAAATTAAAAAACATCTAGAATACTAATTGACTACCTCCCTACATTTTAGAATGGATCCCTCCTCTCCTTCCTCTAGATTGAACCATTCCATTAATAGATGATACTATCAACAATCTTCCCTCATGCAATGTACATGAAGCCTCTTATACAAAGGATTATTTTTCTTGCAATGAATATGAGGTAGCCAAACTATTTCAATATCCTTTAGCTATGCCTTCTCATAACTTTGATAATATGGGCATATCCACTATAGATGTTCCTATTTAAACAAATACATGTGTTATATTTCAATATTATGATGATATATACATTATGGCTCAAACTTAGTCATGAGATTTAAACATCCTAAATTATCAAAACACATTAGTAAAAATACATGCCTTCAATAATGATGGTCACATCATTCAAATATCCTATAATAGTGAATCAAAACTTGAATGCTATGTACCACCTATAAACAAACCTTTGCTAGATATTCCATGGGTTGTAGAAGAAGCTGACCAATCTCATATAATCCAACCTATAATTATTGACTATATTAATCAGATTAATCTAATGCATCAAGGTTTGTTATCTATAATAGATCATATCAATGAAACCAATCCTATACTGATTACTCAATTATATAACCACTATTGATAGTGCTTATCCTACCATCTATATCCTATATTTTATTGAATAACCTACTACCTCTAATCCTAAAATTAACATAGTTGCATAAGTTGCAACTATTTGAAAAATACATTTAGAG
Organism: Torreya grandis; assembly: GCA_037957365.1. Classification (NCBI taxonomy): domain Eukaryota; kingdom Viridiplantae; phylum Streptophyta; class Pinopsida; order Cupressales; family Taxaceae; genus Torreya; species Torreya grandis. Next base: position 793,127 of record JARHVA010006413.1, read on the forward strand.
TTTGATAATCATGGAAATAAGATTTTGGATCTTAAAGTTGATGTTTAATATTATGGACCTTTACCCACACTCCCTACTAATGAAGTTATTTTAAAACTACTACATGCTCTTAAATTTCAAAAACCATGCCAACATCAAAAGATTGGTCATTTTAAAAAAAAGGCTCCTTATTTTAATAATTTAATCTCTAGTGTCAATCCTAAAGCACATCCTATTTCCACACTTCATCCTACTTTATATCATTTCTAAGATGAAAAATGTTATGTTTATTGAGGAAACTATTACAATTAATTATGGAACCAATACTATTCCTCGACCTACTCTCATTTCCCAAAAACTTTATCTTATCGAACATGATAATTTTAGTCTATTTTTTATCAAATACTATGAAGATTTTGCACGATCATATGAAGACATGCCTAGTATTGATCCTAGCATTGTGGTCCATAATATCATTACTTATCTTGATGAAAAATCAGTGCATCAAAATCAACATAAGTTCCCTCATGATGCTTATACCTTATGTCATAAAGAGATCATCAAGCTTTTAGATGCCAAATTTATCAAACCTGTATACTACTCTAAATGGGTGTCCAATATTTTTTCTATGCGAAGAAACTCACCATGGTTATTCACATTTGTATATAATTTGAAAAATCTCAACATGTCCAAAAGATACTTTTATTTTAACATAAATCAATGCCATTATTGATTCCATTGCTGACTATGAAATGTTCTCTCATGAGTGTTTTCTTGATATATAATCAAATTTATATTGCTCCCGAGGATCAACATAAAACTAATTTCATGATTGAATGGGACACCTATTGCTATATTAAAATTCCATTTGGTATTAAAAATATTGGTGCCAATTATCAACATGTAATGACACATATCATCCATGATCTCATTCATAAAATAGTTGAAACTTATGTAGATGATCTCATTAATAAATATGAGCATCATTATAATCATATTCATGATCTCGCTATCATTTTTGATCATCTCATCAAATATAAAGTTAGAATTAATCCTTGTAAATGTGTTTTCAGTGTCACCTTGTGAAAAATATTAGGATTCTTAGTTTATTTATGTGCTATTTATGTAGATCTTGATAAAATAAAATCCATCCTTAACATTCTTATTTCTCATTCCATTCCATATATATGAACAAACCTTTATAAATTTAGGGAAATATAATGATTCATTCCTGAGGTGACTTACCATATCTATTCAATTAAATCCCTTCTCAAGAAAGGTATTACTTTGGAATGGATTAATTTATGTCAAAATAATTTGAGAACATGGAATAATCATTATTGCATCCTGCCACTCTTCAACCACCTTCCAATGATCATTTTCTCATCTTGTACACTCCCTCTATCCCCATATAAGTGGGGGAAATGCTCATCCAACAAGATGAAACATGTCATGAATATTCCATAGATTATATCATTTGTGCTTTAATAGATTATGAAATATGCTATACCCAATTCAAACATGATTTTATCTCTATTTATTTCATAGCCAAATTTTTTTTACATTACATGCTTTATCAAACTACTTATGTCATTGTACATTCTGATCCACGTCATCATTTCTTTTCCAAATAATTATTACCTAGAGATAGAATTGAAAAATGGATGGTTATATAAGTGGAATTTTATTTAATAATTGATATGAAAAAATTATTTAAAGGCCAAGTGATCATTGATCAACTTTACACAACCCCTATCCCCACTACTAGTCATCTTTAAAACATTCTTTCACATGAATAAATCATTTACATTGAAGGTATTAATTGTGCTATTTCACTTAAAGATTATTTTCATAAATTTACTACTGATCTTGAAGAAAATAATCTTGATGAACTATACCCTTCAATTTAAAAACCAAAATCCAAATCCATCATCAAATAATTAGCTGAAGTTATAATTGATTTGTATGAAGATACTTAGACACTTCATTTCGATGGATCTAAATGTATTCAAGGAGCTAGGGCAGGATGTGTCCTAGTTGATTACCATGGAAAGATCATACCAATTTATTTCCAATTAAACTTTAATATTAATAATAACATGGCTGAGTATGAAATCTCATTTTAAGCATGTAAGCCATAATCAATTTAGACATCCCTTACCTACATGATTTATGTGACTCACAACTCATTTATCATCAAGTCAATGGTGACTATCAATGCAAAAGTGAAAATATCATCACATATCATCAACTTGCCACACTCTTTCTAAATAATTAAAATCCTTCACTATATAACTAATTACATGAGAAAAACATGCTATAGTTGATTCGTTTGCTTCATCCATTTCTCTATTTCACCCTCATCAAAAACTTTATTATTCATAATTTATCATCAACATATGCAAATCACCATCTTCATTATAAACTAAAAATGATTCTCTTATATGTCATATTAAGGTTATCACTACTTGATAGAGCGTATGGTATACGAATATCATTCAATTCATCAAATAACATTCTTACCCTCCTGACACCAAATCTTGTGACAAGACTAGAATTCACAAATATTGAAATATGTCCTTTGATATGATATTATATATTATCTTAATGTTGAAGGTACCATGATATATTATGTTACTCAAGATGAGGTTCCCACCCTTCTATAATAAGCACATGGGGGCATTTTTAGTGGTCATTGTAGAGGACATGATATAACCTAAAAATGCCTTCACGTGGGATATTTTTGGCCCACACTTGTAAAATATGAAATCACATTCATTAAAAATTGTAATCCCTACCAACTACATGATGAGCTTATTCAATCTCCTTTGATCGAGCTTCAAATATTATAATTTGTTTGGATTTTTCTATGTGGGGATCAGATCTCATGGATAAATTACCTCACTCTCAATATAGTCATATCTTCACCATTGTAGCCATTGAATATTTCAATAAATGAGTCAAATCTATGCCCCTTGTTAATCTTAAAGGTATTACTATATATAAATTCATACTCAATCAATTATTTATCATTTTGTAATTCCCCATATGATTATTTATGATAATCATGGGAATTTAAAAAATAAGGATATGAAACAATTATGTGCTAAATTCAAAATCATGCACAAATATTCCAAACCTTATCATCCTTAATGCAATGGCCAATCAAAGGCCACAAATTAAATTCTTAATACAATCATGCAAAAGACAATTCATTATTCATTTTTAACGAACATCTCAAGCTTTATCCTATAATTTGGGCTTATCGCACTAACATTTGTATATTATTAAGGTATACATCTCTGAAGTTATCTTACATTTAGGAGAGTAATTACCATCCTTACACGTTTATCTTCATGGTAATATTCTTAAAGAATAAATCCATGAAGCCCATCTCCTTGTTTTAGACCTTCTAGATGAGTGTCTTATGGGTGTTTTGTAGCATAATTATCAATATAAACCCTAAATTTACAAACAACATAATAAAAAGCTCAAAGTTTTTACCTTAAATGTTGTTGATTAGTCCTTAAATTATATTACACCCATGACAAATAAGGAAAGTATGCCCAAAAGTGGTAGGGTCCTTATTAGGTCAAATACATTCTTGGACCTAGTATATATAAATTACAAACTAATGAAGAACATATCTTCAAAGAATAAAAAAATGACCAATTTTTAAATAAATATTTTGTATAAATTATTATTTACCTTTCAAATATTATTATTATCTTACATGTCTTTAATATATTTCTATATACTATGGTGCTAACACTTCTTGTAAGTTATTCATTTCAAATCTTCCTATTGTGCATCATTACATCAATTTAAGTATCCTTAGTTCTTATTGTTGGTCCTATTTTCAATATTTGATGCTTTACATATATTATTTAATTCATGAATTTGCATCATAAGACCATGGATTGGACCAAAACATTCCTCATGAATCATTTTTTACTATTTTATTTTAACCTCTTTTCAGTCTTTAACTTCAAAAAAATCAAGATATTTTTTTGATGCCTCTTGGCTTTCTTGTGAGTTGCATTGTAAGACCTCATAAAGGACCAAAATTTCTTCACAAATTTTTATTTCATAACTTGATATTGTTTCCAACCTTAACTGGGTGTTTTCCTTGAAAGATAAGGCAATAGTTAAGACTTGTATTTTTTGGTATTTAGACTTAGTCATATTATTTTATGGTAACACTAAGAAATTTATTCTAATGCCTTCATTCACACACACTATTTATTATGACGATGATTCTTAATAACCTATCATTATACCATGCCAAATTTACACATTTTTTTTTTGCAATTTAAGGTAGCTCAACCATTCCATGTTTATTTACATCGTCTCCCCTATTCCATCTCACTATAGGTAGACCAAGGCTAGTTTCAAGATCACACTCTTATCTAACAATTAATTACAAGAGTATTCGACACCATGATCTCTAAGTTATTTTTATTAGACACCAAGTGTAAGTTCTCTAGTGATAGTCATTTTTAGCATCCATGTTTGGTTTTACAAATTTGTATGGAGGAATACATAAAACACATAAAAATTAAAATATAAATAATTAAAACAAAAAATAATGATGAAAAGGCAAAAACATATATTCAAAACTCAAAATCACACCAAAAAATGTGATTATTTTTGGGCACATCTCCTATCTTAGTTGAAGCTCAAACTCCATAGTTGGCCTCATGATAGATCCAAGGACCATTGGGGTGCAATAGACTAGTATATTGTGGTATGAAGTCTCATATATATATATATAGTTCTACCTACATTATTATAGAAGTACCCAATCTTCACAGTAGACTGACTACTCTATAAGGGGTCTTGAGGAATGAGGAACACATTATGGGAAGGTAGGTCCATTCTAGTTTTCTTGCATATATAAATTTTGTGGGATGATATTTATACTTCACTCGTTAACCAAAATTTTCATGGATAAGGTGAGTGTCTTGTCTAAGGTAAAGATCATATTTTAAAATTAGCATCACTTTTATTTTTCTTAGCCACACTTCATTTCCCCCTTAGATAGGCATGTTTGTTTCTTAATTATTTTCCTAATTTCTATATTTATTATTCTTCATATCTTCTAGACATGCTCATAATATGATTGTTTTAGTTCATCTGTCATTAAACTAGAAGTTTCATCTTGGTTTAATTATTAGATACTCTCTTGTGTATTACCTTATCTTCCTCAGATCACCCTTAGTTATGTTTGAGACCTTGAATCTCATTTCCCCACCTTTTTAGGCCATTTAATTTAATTTATTTAATTATGTTATATTTTTCCATTATTTATTGAGTATGGATTGTTAGTTCTCTTTCATCAAATTTGTTTACATTTCTAGTTTTTACATATTTGTTTATGGATTTTTACTACTCTTACATTAATTTTGGGTCCATTATCCAACTTCATGTGTCCCAAATTTGATCTAGATTTTTACTTTTCTTACTTAAAATGCAATTTTTAATTTTTTCAATCATTTAGTATCCTTGGATTTTTGGTAACCTAATTTACTCTCTTTTATTCATTTGCCTTGGTCTTTTGGTTTTAACTTACCCTTTTTCATCCCAACTGGACAATTTTCCAAGTGACACATTTAGTTATGAAATTTTACCATTTACCATGATTTCTATGTAATTTTGTACTTTTCCTCTCTATCTTTGTATACGGCTAAATTTACTTGCTTCATTTATCATCACTAACATTGCTAATTTCATCTAATGACCACCAATCCCATCTAATTTTATCTAAAACATCCTTATTAATCCTCATAGTCATTTATCTAACATATCCAATTATTATTATTCATCCATTAACCTTATTACTACCCCACTTATTTATTAATCCACCTAATCCCATATTATCCACTAACTAATCCCACTTGTCTAATATTGAGAATTTTAAATTCCCATGACCCACCTACCTACCTACCTACTCCTAGGATTTCCTACAAGGCTAATCCTTTATTCATAACCTAATCACCTTATAATCCCACCTAAAACTCACCTAAATTCCCTCTAATCATCGTTAATCCCTCCTAATAGATTCTATAATTTTCTAATTCTAGAATTCTCACTATTCTCACACTTTCTCTCTAGAAGCCTCTAAATCTAGAGGCTTCCAAGGAATTTTTAATTCCTTTTAATTCTCCTTTCTTTCTCTATTTAAATATACCACTGCTTCATGGCTAGACCAATATATCAATCCATAATATCTCCATGCCAACATTATCAATAATCCCACACTCTCATCCAAATCATTGATCAAGTCAAAATCATGTCAAAAGTCTTAGTCTATCCGTAACAATCTATCAAGTAAATTCGAGAGTCATTAAAAATCCACTTGAAGATCTTGGAGAGAGTATAAGAGGAGAAAGGCAATGGTAAGAGTATCCTGGTTATTTTTGATTTGATTCTATAATCTCTTCCTTTGATGTTATTTTGTTTTGGGTTAAATTTGCTATATATATTAGTTTAAACTCATAACTCAAAATTATGGTAATAAATTGGTGACCATAATGGGAGAAACCATTTCAATTTAACTATTTTTCTTATTATAAGTATTTTGATATCTTTTAGGATTGATTGGATGAAATAAGAGCTCTGGATTTGATCAAGTTTTCATGTACAGGCAAAAAGTGATTTTGTTCTGTAAATTGCAATATTACATTAGGCCTAATAATCAATGATTTTGCATTAATCGTATGTTTTAACCACTAACAACTTGCTATTTTGAATTTTTGTAATATCACAACTCATAAAAGGTAATTTTATTATAAAGTTACAATTTTGACATTTAAATTATAGTTTTGTGATAATGTAGTCTTAGTTTTCTGATATTAAGCAAAACTATCCATTTGTGGTCATGGTATTGACATAAAGTCATGGTATTACCTTTAAAAAAGGTGATTTTGACTCGATCATAAATATGATAACCCAAATTTATGTGTCTGATATTTGACAATCTATTTTGCCTCTATTGGGTTGTTCTTTACTTGCAGGGAAAGGGAGCTTCTATCCAAAAAACTCAAACATTCCTAAATACTCCCTTTAAACTATTTGGCACAAAATATGTCACAAAAGGCATTCAAAAAATACATTTAGTATTTGTAAATATCTCATTTTTAACCTCTTTTAACTTTTTGTAAACATATTACCATTCTGTTAAATATTCTATAAATTTCATGGGCATCTTGTAAATAGTTCATTCTACCTTAAAGTTTATTATCTTTTATAAAGATCATAAAATCTCATATCATGAATTATGATATTGAATCAAACCTGAATTATTTCCTAAACCATAAGTGGTTTTGTGTTAACCACACAGTTATGGTTAATTTCTAACTAGAAAAACCACATATTTTGACCTATATTATTGAGTTTTGACTCACAATATTACTTAACCACTAGCAATTTTTCTTATAAAACCACATATTAGATAGTCATGATATTGCCCATGACTTATGGTTTTACACTCTCTAAAAGTGATTTTGCATATAATTGATGGTGTATTTTTAGTTTTGCCTTCTGTAGTTGTATTTTTGCATTCAAATTATCCTTTCTTGAGTACATTTTTAAGATCATTTTCAGTGAATTTTGAGTCATTCTAAGGGTTCCAAAATTCCCAAATTACATTTGTCTTTGGGGGCATTTCTGCTACCAGACTCCACAAGGGGTACTTCCCCTTAACCCCATAAGGGACATTTCCCTTTGATCCTATTGGGGGATGACACCCCCACATGCCCACATCATGGAACCTCATTCTAAAGAAGTTATATAGCAAAATCATGATTTTTTTAGTGTTTTTTATTAAGGCTTATTGGACTAACATTTTGTTTCTTGTAAGGGTGAATCTAGTGGAAAATTTGGCTTGCTAACATTTTCTTTTTGTCTAACATCTTATCTTACAATTTGCCTCTCAATATTTCCAAATTAAAACTACTAATAAAGTATTTTTTAGGGCACCTATCAAATATTTTGGCATTTTGAAAATCATCTTGTATATATCCTTGTATTTATCACATCTAAATTAATCAATCTTTTTTTCTTCTTGTGTGTCACCCAAGGGATACAATGGTGTATGCTCTCCTCCTTATGTCCTTATGGTAATTATTAGAGGATGAAAAAATCACTAATAGACCCTCCCATTTTTATTTTTTGGGGGAAATGTGATGTGGAATTGACACCCACACACTTTCCATAGTCTTAGGGGGATAGTGACTATAGATTTCACCACTACACACTAATCCACACTTTGTGTTCTGGTAGAGTATAAATATTAGGGACATATGTATTTAAAATAAGGGGTTGAACCCATATAGGTCATCCATGAAGGGGAAGAATTAATTATTTTAACTAGGTATTAGATATCACCCTATATGGACTTGGGCCCCACTGTACCTATTGTATATCAGGGACTCCCATAGAGAGCTCATTTAGCCTAACATAGGACCATCGATCATAAAAAGAAACATGCTATCAAAGTCAATATTAGGTCTCAAGTGATCATCATGTACAAATAAGGTTTAAAGGATTCATTAGATTCTATAATGGGTCACTGACCTACAACCTCACCCATGGATCTGTTAGATGGTGTAGTTATCGAATTACATTCTCAATCAATTTACTAATCTTAGGGCTATGGTATACTTTCTCAAGTACATATTGTGATAGAATAATACTATTTGTGAGCTGAGTCAGCCTTTTACCCAAACCTATACACAATAATAAAGGCTCTCTATATCATCATCTTGTATATCCTTATTATCTATCTTGCACATTCATAATCTTCTTATATATCCTTATCTACTTTAACCATCATCATATCTTGTATAATCTTGACTACCTTGTACATTCTATCATCCCATATTATGCATATCCCAATCTAGATTTGTCTTGACATCCTCATCACCCTATCTTATACATACATATATAATAATCCCCATCTATATATTATAATCCCCATCTAGTCTAACCCTATCATGTCTTATCCCACAACACACCTAGTTGGCTCTTTAGGTCATATGCTTGTCAAAATCATACTCACCATCATTACATCACCACCCTTATCCCTATATTAAATCCCATTATCCTTAATCCCTCAATTTATCCTTCATCACATAATCCTATCCCACCTTGAGAAAATTAGTCTAAGGCTTGAGCTAGTCATTCTATCCTTACATATCATCCTATCATCCTATTCCACTATCATCTTATCAGTTTTAATACTCATTTAATACCCTATTAACAACTTTTCACTTTGTCAATTTCAATATAGTATATATTCTTTAATTTAGTCATTTCTAATACAATCATATTACCTATTCATAACTTCACCCATCCAATCATCATCTTGCTAGTTTGAATCCAGGCACTATCGAATCTCCATCCCTTTGATAACTTGAAAAATATACATTATCAATTGAGCATTAGCACCTATCATACTACCATTTTGGAATCTAATCCTAGTCTTATATCATCTCAATCACATTTCATCTTTCTCATTCTCACCATCACTTGTCATACTATCTCAATCATTTAGACTTTCTTTGTCTAAGCACTTATTCAATATCTAAATCTACCCTCACATCAATCATCCACTCAAATGGATTTGGACCCTATTCTTTTAAAACAATACCTATTTTCCAACAAGGATGAGATCCTTTTTCAAGACCTAGAGATGGGTACCTTCTTACCTTTAGACCTTGATCCCATCAAGCCTAAACCAATGTCCCATGTTTTTCCCCATCAATAATCCCCTAGCTCACTAGGATCAAATCAATTGTCCATTATTAGGCCCACTTTTTCATAAGTCTAGATCCATGAAAACTTAGCATAATCTTTAGCTTGAGGCAATCTTTTAGGATGATTTCTAGTTTGATATCTTTTTCACCATCTAGATGAATCCATGCATACCCTATAATAGTTGGTAAGCAACTAGAAAATTCTCTGATGTTTTAGGAATGTCCAAAGAGTGTAAGCATGTGGAGATCATAGCATGAAGGGAACAAAGTAATGGAGCTAGTATAATGATTAAGAAATCTAGCTCAGTAATTGACATGTACAGCTTCACCCTAGCAAAAGGTGTTCTTGGAGGTTATAAAAGCAATGTCGAACTAGTATGTAATGAAATGACTTGGAGATAGTGAGGCTCTATATAATTAGTTCTAGAAATAGAAAAAAAACAACCATTGAACCTTAAGACTAGAATGGATGTCCTTAAGGATCCACATTGTAGTGCCTAAGCTTGCATGTGGTCTTCTAGGCTGTTATTAGTTTAGATAAGCTATTACTCAATTTTTTCTATATGAACTATTTAATATTTAGAACATTAAGTATATGAATATTGGTTGAAGTAATACATGGTGTTCCTAGGTTAATATATTAGTTTTGTGATTGAAATACACAATGAATGCTATGATTTTAGTGATATAAATTTAATTTAAATGATGTTGTTCACAATATTTGATTCATGAAATTCATGGCATCTCTATAATTTAGGATGATGTTAGTATATTATGTGGAAATAATATAAGTGTAGGAAAGATCATACACCAAACCATGATACGTATGCTTAAAGTGCTAACCCAACATGAACCCTTGATCTAAGATATTCCATTGAACCCCCCAAGTGCTTAAATGATGTTAATTATGATAAAATATAGACTTGTACCCATAAGACCATAGAGTAACTTCATATAGAATTGTGTCCATATGACCAGAAGTAGCTACCTAAATAGGCTTTGTGCCTAAAGACCTTTAGCCTAGCCTAGAAATGACTTGTGTCGATGAAATTTCAAATGTCATTATTGTAAATGACCAAACCTCTTGAATAATGAGTTATACCATGGAATGACTATCCCAATGCAAGCTTTGGTTATTTGTCTACTGCACTTTGGGTGAGCGTATAAGGATTGCACCTTATGTGAATGGATGCCATCATAGTAGAATGATAAACATTGAGTTCTATGAGTTTATTCTATAATTACACCTAGTTGTAACCAATCTAGAACCAACTTGGACAACTAGGTAATAGCCTGACTAAGGAAATGACTTAACAATTGACCCTTTTCTACAACATTTTGGTTCCATTAATGAGAATCATGTTGAATTTTGTTGTTGTGATGGTGACAAAGAAAAATGCTATGTCTCTCCCTCAATAACATCGAGTAATAGATGAAATAGGTGAAAGATAGCTTTTCACTAAAGCATCCATCCTATAAAGAATAGAAGCTGAGGAAGTTGGCCCAGAGCAACTTGTATGATGCTCTATATGAGGTCTTCTTTTATGAAATACCTAAGGATGTGTATCGATGGTTGGCTATTTACATGACTGAAAGATGATGAAGCTATGAATAATGCTTTGAGTGGATGAAGGAATGCATATAAAATATTGAGAACATTGATTCCACTTGGACTAGAGCTATAAACAAATGGTGATAAGAAGTGTTGAATAGTTATGTGCTTGAGTTCATAATATCGATGTACTCCTACCCTAAATAAGTAGAGTAACAATTTTTTCATGATCCTAGAGCCATGTTTGTAAAATAATTTGACATAGAGTTTAAGAAATTGATGGTGGATTTTGACTTTGAAACTATGAGAATATAAGGCTAAAGTCCTTTCATGTATGAGAAATGTAACAAGGAATAAGGGGATCTGTAGGAGAAGTGCAATGTAAAGGGATGAGAAAATTGATACCTAAGAGCTCAGGTGATAGACTTAAAATAAGAGAAGGCCTAGACTAATGGAATATATGGAACCTATAAGTGCTAAGAGAATTTGTATCAAATACAAAGGGCATGGGGAAGGATCTCTTGAATTGTAGTAGTGCAAGGAGAGGAGTAATGAAGCCATAGATCAATCTCACTTACTAATGGATAAAGAATGTATTGAGTCCTTACATAATTTGAACTTTGAAGATGCATTGAAATAATCTACCCCCTTTGAACTTGTAGTGAAAGCTCATGTGCTAAATCCCCCTTATGAAGAAAGAAGAGTGATTACTAACCCTTTTACCAATATTAAGTTTGATTAGTTTGTAAAATTAGATTAAAATTTTATGATTGAACAAGTTTTTCCTTACAAGGAGATAAGTGAGGATACCTTGAGACCTTTGGATGCTAACATAACATAGAATGTAAGTGCAAGTATTCTAGTTCAACAAATGTTAGCTTCATATATTGGGCAACATCCCATAAGAAGTGGCTTGGAATCACAAGTTAGTAGTACAATGCCTTCATCATCTTTGGCACTAATAGTCAGCCTAACTAATGGCTAGAGGCTTTAGAGGGCCATCACCAAGGTAAGTACTAGGAGGACAAGCACCTCAGATGCTAGCACCCCAATAGTAAATATAGTATGAGATGGAAATGCACTTGTTATAATATCATAGCATAGAAAATGTTGTAGAGCATATGTTAAAATGTGACTTCCAATGGCATGCTTAGGGCATAACCCAGTCCAAGCACAAGGAAAATTAATTTATGACAACTCTACTTAATCATGATTATACTTGGTATAATAAATTTTATCCTAATTAGGCTATGATTGATTACAACATGTTAAAAGAAGCCTTCTTGAAGGAATTTTATATACCCAAGTTTGAATAATAGAGCATCACCACACTCAAGGAAATTAACCAAGGATTATTAAAGTGTATGTGCTTGTACGATGCCAGGTTTAAAACTCTCCTTTCAAAGCTTCCCTATGAAATCTACCCCTCCCAGTATTCACAATGGTTTAGTAGAGGATTGCTAGTAACCTTTAGAAGAGTGCTATCTATGAAGACATTCATAGACCCTCATAAAGTGATAGAAGCCACACTCTGGGCTGAGGTAGTTGGGAGTGCCAAGATAAGAATCAACCCTTTATGGAGGTAAAAATTGCATCCATGGCCTCCAAACTATATAAACTAATTGCTAGTTCATTTTAAGATGCTCAAAGTGAAGTATGGTGTGTTAAACACAAGATGAAAGGCCATAAAAAAATAATCACCATCAAAAAAATGTGCACACATTGCTTGTAAATTGTGAAGTTTGACATGAGGGACATGATGTTTACAATTGCCTATTATTACAATGCACCAATTATGTTAACAAAACCCTCCATTACAAGTTTTTCAACACCTACAGTCATGTTATAGTTGACTACCAATAATTGATGAGATGCATGAAAACATGGAAAGAGGTGTATGATAGGCAACTACAACAATCAAAAAGTAGGCAAACCAAATAAATGAGGGATGTGGCCAATAGAATGCCAATTATGGGATGTAAAGAGGTTCCTGAGGGTGAGGTGGAGGAAGATTCCCATTATGATCATATTATAAGTACAGCTGAACTGAGCACAATCAACATGACTACCTAATGCATCCAATGTGTGGGTATTGTGAGGACCACATCTAGTCAAAGAAAGCTCTGAATTGTATACAAAGCTAACCTAAGGTTGGCCTAATGTGGAAAAAGATGTAAGAATGATCGAACATGAGCCAAAAGTAGATAAATGGACTCTAAAGGCACAACCAACCTATATAGATCTAATTAAAGTATAAGCAACTACTCATAGTGGATTTACCACTCAGCTACTTATTACACCAATACTGGAGTTGCACCTAGAATATGGGGAATCAAGTCACACTAAGTGCATCATGTAATAAAAATCCAAAGCTATGCCTTACACTGACCCTACATGATAAAAAGATGTCTTGCAATAGGACATGAACATCATTCAAAACATATAAAAAGAACTACAACTAGCATGAAATATAGAAGTGCATGCTACTACCTCCTATAAAAAGTAAGATAACTAGGAGGATGAGGTACAAGAGCTAACAAATATCTTGTGCCTCCTATAGATAGAAGGGATGTTACCCCTATTGAGGAATTTTATTTTAGAATATGCTAGAAAAAATATAGTTGAAATTACTATACCCCACATAGTTTAAATTGCTGCACCATTCATAGAAAGGGTGTGAGAGGTGAGGCATACACAAAATGCAAAATATAATCAAGAGCTCTTGGTGAATACCACCATTGATGGATAGTATATGTGTAAGGTTCTTGTTTATATAGGAACCAAGGTCAATATCTTGATAAGGAATGCATGGAAGAAGATGGGTAGGCCAGCCTTGAGGCCTTCCCCTCTTGTGTTTTTCATGGGCAAAAAATATAGGATGCAACCAATCATAATTATAAAAGGTACCATTATATATATTATGGGTGCAGAGTTCAATGCTAACTTTGAAGTGATCGAGTTGGCCGAGTAAGATAATTATCTAACACTCCTATGTTGGCCATGGTGTTATATGAATAATGCCTATATACACTTCAATAAGAACTATGACTTTTCAAAATGGCAAGCAGAGGGTCATGATCCCACTCTTAAATGACCAAGGACACCCTTATGTATAAATTATTGATCTTAAGGATGAGATCAACCATATCTACAACATCATGGTGTAAGGTGCCAAAAATATCAACCCTAATAACCAAGGAGTGCTTTCTTGGGATGATGGATAGTTAGCCTCAGACACTACTGACATAGCTTGTGACCAATGGGTTGAAGAAGGTTATGAAACCACTGGTTGAAGGTGCCATGTAGTGAGCACCAAGGTGCCAAAAATTATGAATATTGGATGGGTCTAGATTGATCACACTTCATAAAGAGGGGTTCCTTCTAATAGGAATAAGGGAAGTAGAGTGTTTCACCTGTGAAACGGTAAACTTACAACACTCTTATGATATGAGGGGAATAATCTTGTAGAAGAATATATCCATGAACTAGAGTCCTATATCCCAAAGGAAGTAGATAGGATGGGTGTATTATTGTATACTTTCAGAAGTACTACCACTCATTGGTGGGTAGTGTAGAGGTATATCTTGCCAACTTGGAAAGATGTAAAAGCAATGAAGACCTAGACATTTTTATATACTTTGGGGATTTAGATCTAATAGTGCACATATGCTTGTGCAAAGAAACATGGATTGACTATGGTGAAAATACCATGAGGAACCTTTGGGTGCATGCCTTCTATAAAAATTTGAAACATGGGCATGATCTTGGTATGTGGTCAATGAAACACATCATAAGATAGCTAGTTAGGATGTCTTAAAAGAGAAATTTGTGAACACCTCCTTTTCCACATGTAACCTAGAATTAATCAAACCATTACAAGTCATTTAAAGGGTAGTGTTTTGGGACACTACAATATTAGAGGAACACTTATATTATATGTTTGGGGAGAAAGGATTAGCACTCTCAACTATTTTATATGATCAAGCACTCAATAGTGACTCAAGTGATGAAGATATGGATATTTAGAGGGTGTGAAATTGGACATTTTTAATAAGAAAGAGGAAGCTCATGCATAAAGTGGATGATAGTGCCCCTAATGAGGAAGACCATACTCATCTCCACATCAAAAAAACTAAGGGGAGTAGTAAGTTAAGGACACACATTAGGAGATAAATGATCCCTAATGTGTACTGCTAAAGACTATCTAGGTTTATATTAGTGTAGAAGGAGAACTAAAGATGGCTACTTTGGGTGCATATTAGTCTAATGCAGAGCTAGTGTGAATCATAAAACTCCTGAAAGAGTTTTAACATTAATTTTTGTGAAATTATCATGACATGAAGGGTGCCCACCCATCCCTTGGGAAAATTATCATTAATCTAGTGGATGGTGTATGACCTATCAAGAAACACCCCTACAGAATGAACCCCAATCTTTGTGCAAAGGTCAAAATAGAGATTGATGGTATCTTGGCTACAGGAGTGATCTAACCAATATAAGAGTCAAAACAGGTGATCCCAATAGTGATTAGAATTAAAAATGATGGGTACATATACATTTTCATGGATTAATACTTGTTAAATTCCACCTATGTTATTGACCCCTTCTCAAATTCATTCACTGATGAAGTCTTGGATGGAGTCACACGCTGTAAAATATATACTTTAATTGATGGTTTATTTGGATACCATCAAGTCAAAATTAAAGAGGATAGGCCTAAGACAACATTTATGATTGAATAGGGTTGTTTCATCTATAACATGATGCCCTTTGGGCTCAAAAATGCACTAGTCATATTCTCTAAAGTGGTCATCACCACATTCAAGGATTTTATTCATAAGTTCCTCTAGGTGTACCTTAATTATTGATGGTTTTATTTGGATACCATCAAGTCAAAATTAAAGAGGATAGGCCTAAGACAACATTTATGATTGAATAGGGTTGTTTCATCTATAACATGATGCCCTTTGGGCTCAAAAATGCACTAGTCATATTCTCTAAAGTGGTCATCACCACATTCAAGGATTTTATTCATAAGTTCCTCTAGGTGTACCTTAATTATTGGACTATGTATGGGCTCATAAGAGACCATTATGATAACTTATGCCTCATGTTTAAGAGGTGCTGATAGCTACAAAAATATTTGAACCTTAAAAAGTGCATCTTCATTATACCTTTTGGCATAATGCTCAGGCATATCATCTACAAAGACTATCTACTTATTAATCCCATGAAGATTGCCATTATGATTTAGATCTAGACTCTTTCCACAAAAAGATATGTTCATGCCTTTCTTGGCCATTATGGCTATTATAGAAATTTTATAAGGAGATATGCAAGGATTATAGCACTACTAGAGGATCTATTATGCAAGGATGACCCACTCTATTGGTGTGTAACATAGGAGGATGCATTTGAAACTCTAAAGCTTAAGTTGGATAACATGCCTATTCTTTAGTTTCCCAACTAGATGAATCCATTCCATGTCCATACTAATGCATCTATCTCTATAATTGGCACCATTTTGGTGTAACCTAACAATGGTAAGATGGATCATCCTTTGTCATTTTCAAGTTAAAAATTGACCCTAGTAGAACAAAATTACACAACTATTAAGTGCAATGTGATGACCATGGTCTACACCCTCCAAAAATTCATGCACTACTTGTTGGTGACCCCATTCATCTTTTTCATTGATCATGAGGCACTTAAGTACATTATGAATAAGCCCATCCTCCATAGGTGTATTTGTAAATGGATAGTTTTATTTTAGGAATTCTGATTCTCAGTTTTGGTATAACCTAGGAAGTAGAACTTGAGACTAGAACATTTGTACTACATTGAGTCTAGTGATATGGTAGTGCCCATTGAAGATGACATGCTAAATGCAAAAATTTACAAAGTCTAGTATATTTTTGAAGACTTGGTGGAGATATCCACATTCTTAACATCTAGGTTTTCACCCCAAACCATGGCAACCAAAGAAAAGAAGTAGCTCACCATGCATGCTGCCCCCTTTTAGATCATTAGTGGGGAACTATATAAATTAATTCAAGATGAAGTCCTACGCTGATGTGTTTTGTAAAATGAAAGAGACTCCATTATACATGAGGTGCATGAGGGGATCATAGGAGGCCATTGCATTGGAGATGCAATGATGCACAAATTGTTAAAATTAGGCATATGATGGCCAAGCCTATTCCAAGATGAAAAGGATTGTGATAAGGCATGTGACATATGCCAACATACAAGGAAACCCAACCACTAGGATGGGATGCCTCTCATCCACATTCTTACCCATGCACCATTCAAGAAATGGGCCATTGATTTCATTGGGATAATTAATCTTGTAGTAAGGTGCATAGGTACAAGGTATATTCTAGTAACAATTGACAATTTCACCAAGTGGGTTGAGGTAGTTCCTACTAAGAACTACACTATTAGCACTACCACATGATTCATATGGAAAAACATCATAAGTCACTATGGGTGCCCACTTAGTTTAATTAGTGACAAAGGAACACATTTAATCAATGAAATTATGAAAATACTGCTAGCTGAGTGCATGGTGGTGCACCATAAGACCACCCCATATCATCCCCAAGAAAATGGCATAGTTGAGGCATTCAAAAAAATCTTGGGAATGTGCCTCAAAAAAATATGTGATGTTGGTTGCAATAATTGGGATGATCGAGTGTTAATGGTATTATGGGCATACCATAAAACATATAAGCACTTGAACAAAGCTACACCATTTCAATTGGTGTTTGGTGCTAAGTCAATTCTATCAATGGAGTTCTTGGTACCATCATTACACATTACATGAATTGGTGACTTATATGACCAAGTTTAATTAAGTGCAAGATTAGAAGACTTGGAGAAGTTAGATGAGGTGCATGCCCAAGCAATATGGAGACAAAAAATTGAGATGCCATGCTATAAAATGTGGCATGATGGGCATATTAAACACATAGTACTTATTGAAGGAGCATTGGTATTGATCTATGAATCCAGGTACATAAGGCATCTAGGAAAACTATAGATAAGGTGGATGGGCCCATATGTCATCCATAATAAATTGGAAAATAACACATTTAAGTTGTGTATGTTGTCAAGTGAAATAATCCCTAGGCATTTAAATGATAATAGACTAAATCCTTATAGGCAATAAGATGGTACTTGTGCCATCAGACACTAACTTCTTAATTGTAAGTTAGTTATATTATGTTGTCCTAAATGACATTTGGTGAAAGACAAACATTTCCTTATATTTTATGAATGTTATTCTTGTAGAGTGAATAAATGGTGCTTTCAGAACTATAAGATAAATACTTTGGAATTTATATGCATAACTCCAATCAGGTGAATCAAGTACAAATGATTTCCAAATAGCTTAAGGCTAGACACCTAAGTTTTTGGGCACATAGAATTTGATAGACTATGAACATATGAACACCAAGGGAGAAAGGCACAAAGGGTGCTCATACACATAATATGAAAGAAAATCACATATGATAATGTGTGAAAAATTAGAGTGAAGATGAACAACATGATCATGTACAAGAGATCAAAGGAGAGTGAAGTAATGGAGGACCAGTGCAAGAGATTTGTATGGGGTATGATAGGATAAAGTAAAGAGATGAAAGTGCATAGAAATTGACCAAGATAAGAAAGTACACTTGAAATGAAAGTGTAACAAGAAAAGAAGATGGAATTATGGATGTTAAATCATGTGCATGTGAGGTTTTACACCCAGGTTACCATAAGGAAGGCAAAGGTCATGCTAAGTAAACAAAGTGTAGGAGAAAGATCATCAGGACACATTGGCATCCACCCAAAGTGAGGTAAGAAGTGACTATTTGAACTACACATCACTTCACCAAAAATACTGTTAGATGATTTATTGAGGTGATAGAAAATGCACAAAATATCTACATTGAATGTATAGGTAGAAATGAATTTTCATAGATTTATTGGGATTTTGTGATTTCCAAGAACTCTAGACACTACCATGCCATTAATCACCTATAATTAAGGTGGTAAATAAAATTAAGGTATAAAATAGAAAGAGGTTTATTTGTTTAGGTTAAAAACCTTAAGATAATTTGCATTTAGAATACAAATAAAACTAGAGAAAACTAGAGACAAAGTGAACAGACACCATAGTAGTGAAATATTGAGCACTCATAGATGATAAAAAGAAAACAATTGAGTAGAGAAAGGAATTATGTCCTCTTTAAGATTGACATCAATAAGTGTGAATCATGAATTGTGTAAGAATAAAGTATTAAAAAAATAGAGTAACATTGAGGCCATCATTAAAGGCAATTTAAGCTCAAGAGCTAAAGACACAGTCATAGACCTCATGATTGTTAGAATCACTAACAAAAATTGAAGGAATTGACAAGCTAAATAAGCCATGCTTCAACACCAACCAGTTCAAAATGGGGAAAAAGTACATGAGTTTCATCCCACCATAAGCATAGAAAGATGCCAAGAGGGCATGAATGATAGAAGAAGTGGATGCAATAAATAATAAATCACAATCGGTAGAGGGAGTTATCATCACCAAGGTTGATCCTAAGGTGCTTGAAAAAATGTCCTTTTAAGAGATGCAATTCCTTCATGAGGTCTCGATAGGGGAGAGCTGGGCATCCTTCATGCACACCCAATGGCTCAAATAATATAACCACTACACCTCAAGAAATGTGAAAGACCTAACACAAGACTAGATGATGGACATAGGGGATAAAATAGAATTAGGTGTGACATTGCTTAATGTTTCCATCTAAGACAAACTTGTAGTGACTATCACAACTCAACTCTATGAGTTACCATGTTTTGGGAAGTTAGAAGAACTCATATAGTTCTTCCTCTCATGTGTCCATAGAGATCACATCTATTTTGCATGGAGGCACATATGAATATAAACATGCCTAATAGGTAGAATTATTGGGCTCCTAGACTCTGGCATAGACATCCACTAGATGATGGTGGATGATACTAAAGTTGAAAGGGTCAAAAAAATCTTGGGGTAATATAAGGGAGGTTTCAAATTCCCAATCAAAGACATTAAGGAATCTGAAATGAGGGTAGTTGTGAACCTTGTGAGTTCAAAAATTTTCCTTGATGGTTGATGGGTAGAATTCACCAAGGCCTACCTATGTATCACCTATCACATGGTATAGGGGGTTAAATTTAATATAGAAAAGTTCATTATAGAGGAGATGGTAAAGAATGTGATTACGTGATATACAATATGAGAGACATTATAATGGGGGTCTTTATTAATTCTAATTATTATGGAGGAGATCAATGTAACTGATGGTGATGAAGTTAATCCTTGGGTCTTCTTGGTATACTAGGACTCCCCATCACAAAAATATCAAAACTTCACCTACACCCCCACTTTCTCCCAAAAATATAAGACTAGAGTAATGGGGTGGTGTACCTAGTATATTGAAGCATTCAGGGAAGAATGGTGCATCCCAGAGGAGCTCCCCTAGAATATGTTTGGAGTGTCAACCTTCACTGTTATGAAGCACTTTTGTGTAGTGCATGTAACACTCACAAATGGTAAATGATTTGACTGGTTGAAGCTCCCCTATGAAATTTCAAAAAAATACTTTAAGGAAGCACTAAGAAGGATCCCAAATGTGTAGCAGCTTGACATCCTAATGAAAATCATGAATTTGGAATGAATTAGGTTATGACACCAATACATGCACCCAAGAGGGAAAGTGACCAAAGATGAGGAGGATGACTTAGATCACACCAACATCCATCCCCTCCAGAAAGAAGTGATTCTCAAGCACATATATATGATTTATTATGAGATAAAGCCAAGAAAGAAGGGTATAAGAACTAATAAGGATGATGACCTCCCCCTCTATATTGATGATGAGGGGAATCTGACATCGATAGTGTAGAATAAGTATCCCCAAAAGAAAAAGGGGGAGACACTTGAGGAGATGAAAGAGTGCATAAAATTGAAGATCACCTTTGATGATGAGGCCACTCCCTCTACACCAAAGAAGAAGAAGTTCATGGTATTCACACTAGGGATTGATTCACCTAAGCCAAGGGAGAATAGAAAAAGTCAAAGGGGCTAGTTTTAATGCCCACAATAACCTTGGTGGAGATGGAAGTGCAAGAGGCACATGAGGAAGTAGAAGCAAAGAAGTCATGTGAAGAGATGGAGGAGAAAGGTAGAGAAAAATAAGGTCCAGGAGGAAAGGGCCAAAAAATAAAGAGAAGAGAAAAAGGTTACCACAAGTGCATAACCATTGGCATAGAAAGGAACAAAGTCACATAGCACCCCCACCGGCACAAAAAAACAAGTTATACCATAGGCATGCACAATTAATGAAGGGTTGATTAGAGATAGGGAAGGAAATGATGGAACCTTTAAGGAAAAAAAGAGTGTAATGGAGACCCAATAAAGGTAAGAAGAAGGTGAATTTAGTGCTAAGGTAGAAGAAGAGATAGACTAATGTGATAATTTTGAGGAAGAACCCCTACAAAAGTAAAAAAAGGAAGTAGTCTCCAAGGAAAGTGATAAAGAGAGCATTAGAATCAAGGAAGAGGAACAATAATAGATGGAGATATATGTCATTAAAGAAGAGGGCACCAAGCCAAGCTTGAGAGAAAAGCCACATAAGGGGTGGGCCGATGAAGACTATTATATGTTTGAATACATGCCCCCTAAAGATTCCACAATAAGGACATGCCAATAATTATCATTTGCCTTTGATATTTATATGGATGAGCCTCATTTTGGGGTACCATAGAAGGCTTTACTGGGCATAGATAAAATAAATGAAGGGCAATATTTCTTTCTCATAAACTCCCATGTAATGAACCCAGTTAAGTCAGCCAACACACTCATCTGAATGGCCTCTACAGTAGAAAAAAGAACATCATCAATGATGTTAGGGATTTAAATTGGAAGAAGATTGTACTAGAAGAAAAAGAGGAAATAAAGGCCATGAAAATCAAAATGCAACAACTGGTTGAGCATGTAGAGGAAGTTGAGCCATCCCTCTTAGCTAGCATTGACAGTTCAAATCTTTTAGAGGTTGACAAGGTTTGGTGCTAGTGGAGTATATTCTCCCAAATGAAAGCATAAATAGTGCAAAAAGAAGAGGAATACCATTACACAATCCTAAAAAATATCTAGAAAACAAGCTTAAATAGGTGGAAGACCTCTCCATGCAACTAGAAGGTGCAGAGGTAGATGACACTATATTCATGAACTTCTCCAACCAAATGTCAATTATCGATGCACACCTCATGTAGGAAAAGGGGGAGAGAGAAACACTGATGGAAAATTTATACACTATTATCAGAACCAAGTGTGCATAAATCATGGAAAAGGTCAACACCCTGAATATCGAGATCAATAACTAGTAGCAGAACCTAGAAGAAATCTTATATGCCTTGCAAACAAAGGTTGATGAAGAAAGGACAATCTTAGATGGAGGAGTGGCAAGGGAAAATTAAATGATAGAGGCCTTGAAAAAAGAGTTAGATAAAACCCATGTGTTCATGCTCAACACCACATCAATAGATATTGATAGTGCCATTGAAGAAATCAAGCTTGCCATTAAGAGTTTTGAGGACTTCAATGCTGAATTAAAGGAAAACACGCTAGAGTTATATGTAGCTAAGGTATTGAAAGACTAGTCCAAGGACAAAATATTAATTTTGTATGGGGTAATGTTAGGCCCCTTTTTGCCTAAGTCTAGACCTATGCCAACTTAGAAAACACTTTAGCATGAGGCAATCTTTCAGGATGATTGTTATTTTGATATCTTTTTCACCATCTAGATGAATAAATGCATACCCTATGCTAGTTGGTAGGTGGATAACAAATTATATGATGTTTTAGGAATATATAAACAGTGGAAGCATGTGGTGATCATAAAATTAAGGGCAAAAAATAATGGATCCAGTGGAATGATTGAGAAAATATCTAGATTGACAACTGACATGCATAACTCCACCCTGGTAGAAGGTGCTCTTGAAGGTTATAAAAGTAAACTTAATCCAATATGCAATGATGCAAATTGGATATAGTGAAGCTCTATATATTTGGTTCCAAAAATAGTAAAGCAACCACCATTTCACCTTAATAATAACATGGATGTCCTTAAGGCTCCACATTATAGTGCCCAAGCTTGTTTATGAGCCTTTGGGACTTTAGTAGTTTAGATAAGCTATTACTCAGTTTTCACCATATAAACTATATTTAGTATTTGTAACATTAAGTACATGAATATTGGTTGAAGTAATACATGGTGTTCTTGGGTTAATATCTTATCTTTGTGATTGAAATGCATAATGAATGCTATGATTTTAGTGATATAAATTTAAATTGAATGATGTTATTTGTAAGCTTTGATTCATGGCATTCATGACATCTCTATAATTTAGGGTGACATCAATATATTATGTGTAAATAATATAAGTGTAGGAAATATCCCATGCCAAGCCATGATACTTGTGCTTAAAGCACTGACCCAACATAAAACCTTGATCTAAGATATTTAATTAAAACTCCCAAGTGCTTGAAGGATGCTAAACATGATAAAATATAGGCTTATTCCCATAAGACCATAGAGAAACCTGATATAGATATATGCCTATATTATTGTAAGTAGATACCTAAATAGGCTTTGTGCCTATAGACCTTTAGCCTAGCCTATAAATGGCTTTCATCGATGAACTTGCAAACATCATTTTTGTAAATGACCAAACCCATTGAAGAATGAGTTACACCATAGCACAACTAGCCTAATGTGGGTCCTAGTTATTTATTTTCTATACTTTGGGTGAGTGCATAAGGCTTGTGCCTTATGTGAATTGATACTAATGCAATAGAGTGATAAAACCATAGGTTTATTTTATGATTGCACATAGTTTTAACTAGTCTAGAATTGACTTAGATAGCCATGTAAGTGATTGAATAAGGAAATGACTTAATAACCAACCTTTTTTACAACATCCATTCATAATAATTATAGTCCTCAAATCCCTCAATATATAAGTGATAAAGTTTCCTTATTTAATGAGTACATCTTTTCCAATAGGGATGAGGTTTTTTTACAACTATTGGAGATGGGTGCCCACCTTTTGAATTATTTCAAACCCCTAATCCTAAAGTCACCTCCCAAACAAGTCCCTTATCAACCCTTATATTTCTAATTATTGTGACAACCAATCCTATTCTAGTCCCCCATCCACTAGTCCTAGCCCTAGTCATGACCTTCCTAGTCCAAAGATCACCCTATTTAATAAGTATACTAATACAAAAAAGGTAGTCCTCTTGTGGATCATTGAGATGGGTACCAAAGTTATCAAAGGTCTTGACCCAATTCAATACACCTTACCTCAAATTTATACATGTCCATAATTGAATCCTCCACCTATCGGTCATAACCCATCACCAATCTCCTATCTTATTGTTAAAGGGAAGCCTATATTGTCAACCTCATCATCCCCCAATGTCATGACATCAACATCACTTTATTCCACTTATAAATATAACACTTCCACATCCAATGTTATATAAAAGTAATATACCCCTCTCCCAATATCCATAGAAGCCCTATTTTGGAAATTATGGTCCATATGCATGATTATCCACCTAAAAATAAGACCTCTAGATTTGTCTGAACATGTTACCTCATAGTATCAAGCTGAAATTTTTTGTATATAACATAAATTACCTAAGAATTGTATTAATAGATGTTTCCCTTTTAGAGGTTATATCCAAAAATTAATTGATAATGGTGAAATTGAAATTGAGGGAGAATCCAATGCATCCACACCTAGGAGTGTGTAAAAGGGGGTTTGACAAGAATTTATTCCTAAGTATGATTAATATTATTCCATCATCAACAAAGGTCATGACCCCATTCCTATCCATTCTAAAACCATCCTTGATCAGACCATCCCTATGTCCTATTCACATCACATCCCCTATATTCACAAATTTATTAAGCCTAACACGTCCATTCCCAAACCCAAAGTAGAATAGGTACTTTCAAACAATGATGTTATCCAAAAGGCCCTCTTTATTGATAATATAAAAAATCATCTATCGACTGTAGACACCCAATTCCAACCATAACTATATTTTGACCGGACTTCAAACTAGTTCCTACCAAACATTGCAAATTAAGCCTAAGAATCACTGAATGTCCCAATTTTTTCCATGCATCATTCATCAATGCTAAAAATCATGTTGAGGCATCCCTATTTAGGGTATTATACTATATGTAATAATAACCTCTCATAGATTTACTCTCAATCATCTTGTAACCTAACAACTGGTAGTTTGGCCTATGGACCCATTAATTGGGGCATTTGATCACATCTTAAAAGAGCTAAAATGCTAATCAAAATGAATTAACAAATAAAATCATATTAAATTATTATTTGAATTATCCATTTTTAATTAATGAATATCTAAAAATGGAAATTACAAAAATCAAAATATTAAGCCTTTTCATCATTACCTTTATGAGTTGTCAAGCTCTTCCAAAATATCCCAAAATATCTAATTTGAAAGCCATGCCTAGTAATTAAAAATCATAATTTCATGACAAATTTTAACTCAAATAGAGTTATCCTCAACTCACCTAGGGTTAGTATGAACTCATTCCATGTTTGAACTCAACCTTAATTCACCTTAAGTGAGAGTTAAATTTTGAGGCTATAAATACAAGGCCATACCTATTGATGTTTAAGATATCTTGGTGTAATGTTATAATGCTAAAATAAATTCAAATAAACCTTTCAATTATTGTTACCATGCTAAATTCATAAGACAAACATCCAAGCCAAGGTTACAAGGAGATAAGGAGCAAAGAAAGATTCATTATCAAAGACTTCTTGATGCACAAACTGAGCAAGCCACTTTAAACAAGCCATTTAGAGCTCCAAGGAAGGTAAAACAATGTTTTTTTTTGTGTGTTATAGTTGTGTTTTCATATTCATGATTGTTACCTATGATCTCCCTAGTGTCTAGGCTAGAGTGGTTAGGATTTTAGTGTGTTAGTTTGATTTTTTTATTGGACTAACACAAGACTAACCTCCCTTATACATAATCCTTATTCACATGATGGCACACCTAGTGGGACAAAGCATCCTGTATGGGCATATATATTGATATGATAGTTTTAGTTTTTCTAATGGATGCATATAAATATTAAAGTTTTAAGTTTTAGATTTGTTTTTTATATCTTTTTATTTTTATCAAGTCATAGGTTATAGGGATTGATGCCGATTTTCCACATCGATGTCGATTATAGTAATCGACCATGATCTTTGTGTAAAAAAAACAAGGTAGGGAACATTGATAACAATGGTTTTACTCAATTTTTATTTCCTTTATTTTATGTTTGATGATTTGCATGTTGTTTGTATAACCCTTTCCTTGTAAAATCCATGAGATGTTTGGATTTTAAACTTGTTTATTAATCATTTTCCATTCAAATAGACTTTATTTTTATGTGTTTTATAAGAAACTTAGATGATATACCTTAATCAATGTTAATTTATTTAATTGACATCGATCTCTATGGATTGGTGATGATTGGTATCTAAGACAAGAAATTAGAAACCCGAGAGTTAAATTTAAAATGTTATTTTTTCACTTGATTTTGGGATTCTAATAAGGCAAATCCTCTAACAATTTTTAGGTATTAAGATGGAAAGAGAAAAGTTTAATAATGGTTAAATATTACACACATTGTATTTGGTGATTAAATGTACTTAGTTGTTTTAATCTCTTAGTTGTTTTTGAAGTTTTTACAATTATCAACAACAAAGCCAAGGGGCTTAAACTTAATTACATACTTTATTTTGGTGTTATAAAAATGAAATATCATATTAGTTAAATACTCATAAGAGTTTTCATTTTCATGCTTGTTTGTTAAACTATTTGTTCAATAAAATAGGTGCTGCATGTATGATCTCCCCCATCCCCTTTAGGGAACTTGGGTGATGAAAAATGCTCACTCCTTATATTTTTTGCTTTAGTCCAAAAGCATGGAGTGAAAGTCACTAAGGCCCTCCCAAAAATTTATATGATTTGGGTGACCCCAAAATGACCCTAAAGTCCTTCCACTTACCTTTATTTCATGAATTTTTGGCTTATGGTCATGAGTTCATTTCCTCCTCACAATCTATCTAAGTTTTGACCTAGGAATTCATCTCCTAACATCATTTCAACCCCATTCCATAGAGGGGTATATAAATTTAGGTAACCTATTAGGATGCTTTTTTTGAGAGGTTAAAATAATTTCTATTAGTGGTACTCACCTTGAAACATAGGGGCAACTTAGATATTGCACTACACTAAGCAATTGATAGATGTAGTGGTTTTAAAAAGGACTAGACCTTTTCACAACAAGTTAGTTGATGTAGATCCAAATTATGTGTTTATTACCTAGTGTTTGCCACAAATATGGGACCATTTATAAATGAATGAAAATTGATATATTAGACAACTCCACTTGCCATAGATATATAGTTGATGTAGGGAGAGTAGCCCAAAATTCTATGTTGTCATAAAAACTATTGAGAGAATAGGGGCCTAAAAACCTTACTTCTCATGTACTTTTAATTTTTGGATTAACAATTTAAAATCCTCTCAAGAGAAATTATATAGATGGAATTTGATAGTATGATGCAACCTTGTTAGTTTTAGGATTTAGGACATTACACTTAGGTGTTTTTATCATTTGGCCTTTTTTAATTACATGGTCTTGTGTCAAACTATTTCTTTCTCATACTATGTTCAAAATTGGTCTTGTTTAAACATCACTCATTTATTTGAAGATGTGTTATACCATCCATTTGACATCACATATTTTCCTTAATTATTTATCAAATATTTGTGTGTGTATGTTACTTGTTTGAAAGGGGCATCGTTATGCTACCTATTTCATTCCATGTTTTGTGCCTTAAAGTCTTAAAAACAACCATTGTCATAAATTTAGAGCATGATATAATCATTAGACTACTCAAGTTTTTTCAAAGACTTATTGCCTTGTGTCTAAATTTTCAAAATCAAAATTGTGTTGGCATTTTGGATCTATGCCTAGTACCATCATACTATTTGTTCTTGTCTAGCTTGTTGTCTATTTTGAGAAACCTAGTCTTCTAAGTTGAGTTTGAAATTATTCTTGACAAGTTTAAATCCTAACATTAATTGGTTTATATCTAGGCCTTGTGTAATTTTGGCCTAGAAATTGATCATTTACTTTTGGGTTGTGTAACTTAGGTTAATTTCTTTGCTCAATTTAAAAACTATTTTTGTGCCTAGATTTAGGGAAGTGGTTTATCTTCCATAGGCCTAAAGTTACATGTATTTTGTTAAAAGATCAAGTGTGTGTCTAAATCCAAATTCATAGTTTATGTTAAAGTTATTTAAATTTGTTAGATTAAATCTCTTTCCTTTTAGACCTTATTTTGTTTCAAGTCTAGATTTTGTGCCTTGTTCTCAAAAGACCTAGCAATTCCTATTTTGAGCCTAGCTTTTGTGCCTTATTTTCTAGAATACCTAGTAACCTTTATTTATTTATACCTAGATTATAATTGTTTGAAATAATTTATACCTAAGTTTGACATTCATTTTTATTCATCCGCTTGACCTTTTTATGTAAGACATAGTGATGTTTGACATTTGAAATTTGATGTTAGACTATTTATACCAAGTTTTAACATGGACCTTTTTGAAGATATAGGTCCATTTCTTAAACCAAGTTAGACCAAGTTTGGACCATTTGTATTTTAGACCTTGATTTTAAGATTTTGTTTAAATCTAGGCCCATATTCATGAAATGCTTATTATTGATTTATATATGTCCCGTTACACTCATAACGGAGCCATGTACAATCCAAGTTATGATAACATGGTCACACAAGAGGACTTTGTTCAAGACCCATACAATGATGATGTAGTTTGTGACATGGATCCCTATCCTCCATACACTACTCAATTTGGGGAAAAAATTCAAGATGATTAAGATTCAATCCTTCATTAATTGGTGCATCACCACCTAGAGTAGATTCTTGCATTAGTTTTCATATCCCTTTCCCTTTTATATATGATATATTTAGGTTTTATAAAGCATTAAATTGTCAAATTAGGGGAGCTAACCCCATAAGAACTAGAGGTGTGACTTGAAAACTAGGCAACCCATAGTCTAACATCACTCCCATGTTGGACTAGGTTTAAGGTTTGGACTTAAACACTCCTCTCCTTAGCTAGGGTGAAACCTAGAACCTTTAACAAGGACCTCTATCTATAATAATGAATCAACTGTAGAAACTTGATCTGAGTCCACTTACTAAAGGTGCCTTAAGAACCAATGAAATGAAACCAAGGTCAAATGGGTTGGGTAGGGAGGGTAAAAATAACTTTGGTAAATAGGAAAGGTATGTTAAAGTAGTATATGATATGACATATTGGTATAAATAAGAATGTCAATATTATGGGACAACAAAAATGGGCCTTATAGATAATACTTCAGGTCTCTCAAGTAAAGTAAAGCTTGAGGTATATAATGTTCATTGGTTCATCAAGTTCATCTCCATTTGGTGTATTGAGAATGTATTCTCCAGAGACATAATTTGCAATAATGATATAGGGGCCTATCCAATTGGGTTTAAAATTACCTTTCTTCTTCTTCTTAGCCATGGTGTTATTTTGTTTTTATTTGAGAATAATATCCTCAAGTTCAAACTCTTTATGTTTGAACTACCAGTTATAGTGGCCATAGAGTTAGTTATGGTATGCTTTAAGGTTGTTGTCAACAGTCATGCATTTTTCATCAAGTAAATCTAGCTCTTGTAGGTGAGCTACTCAGTAATTTTCATCATCTAGGACATGTTTCAATCAGATATGTAGAGAAGGTAAATTGACCTTAATGGGAAGAATGGCCTCAATGCCATAAACTAGGGAATATAGAGTGGCTCCCATGGGAGTATGGTAATTAGTGCAGTATGCTCAGAGGGTGCAAAAAATTTAGAGATGCCAGTTATGGCAAGCATCATTTACAATATTTTTAAGGATGTTGACAATGGTTTTTTTGGATACTTCTACCTAGACATTGCCTTGTGGGTAATATACTATAGAAAAATGTTGAGTGATATTATACTCAACACAAAGCATTTTGACATCCCTATTTTTAAATGATTCACCATTATCAAATATAATGTCAAATGGGATACCATAGTAATAAATGAGATGATTGAAAATGAATTTGGAAATTTGTTTTCTAGTCATGTAAGTGAGGGATATAGCTTCAACACATTTAGTGAAATATTCAATAATGATAAGGATGTGTTTATGGTAATCAAATGAGGTAGAGGTAATATTACCAATGAGATCAAGTCCCCATGTTGCAAATGGCCATGGTGTGAGCATTGGTTTTAGTGTTTTTCCTAGTGTATGAATTAAATTGGCATGCCTTTAACATTTTTTACACCTTTTGATGTAATAATTTGAATATACATCCATTATTGGAAAATAATAACTAAAATGTATAAGATTTTTGGATAGAATATCCCCACTAGTGTGGGCTCCACATAATTCTTCATAAAATTCATGTAATGCTAATGTTAATTCTATCAAATTTAAATAATGAAGAAGATTTCTATTAAAACTATTGTACTAAAGGGTTGGGCCAAGTAATATATAATGTTTGGCCTAGTGGGTAAAGGCCTTTTATTATTTGCATAATAGGTGTGGTAGCATGATATGGTCAGTAAGATAGGTGAAGAGGTTTAAATATAATATATAGTTAGGACCAACAATATCACAAATCATTGTGATGATTTAAGGTTCATAAGTAGGTGCTAGAATATTTTCAATGAGGAATTGATATTTTGTTGCCTTATCTATGTGATGGATCAAAGAGCTAATTATGGCCATGGCATTCATTGTCCTTTACTGGCCCTTGGTATGTGTTCAAACTATATGTTGGTAATATGTTGTTTGAGAGTGTCTACCATGGTATTGTATGTCACCAACTTGTCATCTTTGGTCTATAACCTAATTGATGATTAATTTAGAATTACCATAAAATGTTAGATGCTAAATATTTGATTATATTACCTGATGGTGCCTTTTGATAAGTGATTCATATTCATACATATTGTTAGTACAAGGAAAGCTTATATAGAATGATTTATGGATATGATCCCCCTATGGTGTAATAAACAATAAGCATGCCCCCGATCCATGTGATGTGAATGATCCATAAAAATATAGCTTCCAATGTTTTTCCTCATGAGGTGGTTTAATGATGGTCATAATGGACTCATCTAGGAATTGAAAATTTAGGGGCTTGATATCTTCAAGGGGAGCTTCAACAAGTTGATTTAGAAGTACTTGTCCTTTTATAACTTTCTAATTGACATAATCGATCTTGAACTCACTCAGAAACATGATCTATTTATCCATGTGGACTTATAAAGTTGTCTTGGATAGTAGATACTTGATTGGATCTACTTTGGAAATAACCATGGTCTTGTTATTAAGTATGTAGTGTCATAGTTTTTATGTTGCAAAGATCATAGCTAAACAAGATTTTTCAATAGGCATATATTTATGTTTATCATAACAAGTTTATAGATTAGATAGTATATGGCATGTTATTTTCCATTTTCATAATGCTGATATAGAAGTTCCCACAGGGATTTGTTTATGGTAGAAAGATACAATAGGAATGACTTTCTTGGAATAGGTGGTAATAAAATAGGCAGATTGGTAAGATATTCCTTTAGGTGTTTGAAGGCTTTCTAGAATTATTCGTCCCAATGAAATGTGACACCCTTCTTCAATAAGTGTGTAAATAGATGGAATTTTCTTACCAATTGATAAATGAAGTGTTTGATAGATTGGGTATTGCCTTGTAAACTATGAAGTTGCTTTAATTAAAGGTGGAAAAATCAAAATATAGCTTGTACTTTAACAAGGTCAACTTTTGATGAGAGACGATGAAGTGTAGCAATTTATCTAAAGTAACACCAAAGATGAACTTCTTGGATTGATTCTAACCTTATATTCACAAAGCCTCTCAAATATTTTACATAGTGCAGTTGGATGGTCAGTTCACGTCTTTAATTTACCCAATATGTCATCAACATAGTCTTCAATAATTTCATGCATCATATCATGAAATATGATGTTCATGTCTCTTTGGTATGTGTCCCCAATGTTATTGAAACTAAAAAACATAGCTTGATAATAAACCATTCCCCATGGAGTGATGAACATTGTCTTATGTTGGTCTTTTGGTGAAATCTAGATTTGATTGTATCCTAAAAATCCATCCATAAGTGAAAGAATTTCATATCCTATTATAGAATAAAATATCATGTCAATGTTTAGTAGAATAAATTCATACTTAGGTCAATCCTTATTTATATCTTTGAAATCAATGTAGAATTTTATTATTTTTGGCTTCTTTTTAACTGGTACAACATTCTAGATCCACTTTGAGTAGTCCATCAGTTGCATGCATCTCACTTCTAAGAGTTTTTATAGCTCTTTCTTTACTAATATATCAATACAAGGATGCATCTTGTGTAATTTTTTCTTCACAGGGTTGGCATCAAGATGTACAACAAGGTTATGTATAACCAAGGTGGGTCAAAACCTAGCATGTTTGAATAGGCCCAAGTAAAGATGTTAATAAATTCCCTCAAAAGGGATGTAAATATTTCACATTCCTCATTGGTGGGGGACACACCGAATTTGATCCATTTTAGGTCATTTTGAGTCCTAATGTTGATTTATATATTATATTATATGAGGATATTTTAACCATATTCTAAAATAATTAGCAGTGATTTGAATTGTCTTATAATTGTAAATTGCTTTGTTTGGACTGGTTCTTCAATCTCTCCTAAACAAGATGAATCTGAATCTCCTAATGGTAGGGATGGCCATGTTATAAACATTGTGAGAAATTATTGAATAAATTTATCTAAGGCATTTTCTTCTTAAGAACTAAACTCAGACTTGAAATTAAGTTCATCATTGGTGGTCTTATGAGCTTCTATTAAGGAAAGGTGAACACCCGCATCTAATGGCACCTAAAACAAGTTTTTCAGTAGAAGACTATCCTTTATATTTACTTTTACCCTGGTCCAAAAGTGACTCAAATAGGTTTTCACCTTGGGGCCTCAATGCTTTATTTATTTTTATGTCTAAGGGTGCTCACCTATTCTCAAAAAAATGTTGTAGGATCCAGTTTGATAGAGAACCCTTATTTGTGGTCTCCTAATGAAACATTGTCTCTTAAGCCTATAAAATTGTAAAAGGCCTCATCATTCTCAAACTCATCTACAGACACTATGGATTCTTGTTGGTCCCAAGCTATAAATTGAGGATGATATAAAGGAATTAGATTTTTTTATTTAATTAGGGTAATGGTACAAATGGAATGTGGGTCAAATATATTGGTATTAGCAAGGTCTTCATAAATGTTGTGATTGGATTCTACTCCATGATGGAGGAGAATTAAGCTAGAAGACAACATTTTTGTGTTTTTTGTCAATAATAGGTAAAAATTGGTCAATTTTTTATTTAAATGTGTGTGAGGACCTTGTTAGGTCCATTTGTCTCTTTGGATTCCATTTGGATTCATCAATGTGTGTTATGTAGTTTCTAGGAGTTTTCCCTCCAAAAATAGGAATTTGAAAATTTAGATGTTGAACTAAGCCAAGAATGGCCAAAACATGGTTTAGAGTGGTTAAATGAGTAAATAATGAATCAAAAAGT
Organism: Torreya grandis; assembly: GCA_037957365.1. NCBI lineage: Eukaryota > Viridiplantae > Streptophyta > Pinopsida > Cupressales > Taxaceae > Torreya > Torreya grandis. The sequence goes on from JARHVA010006413.1 coordinate 827,220, forward strand.
CCATGAATCCTTTTAATTTTTTTTAAGTCATATGTGTCTAATTCATAAAGTTATAATCATGTTTTAGTAATGTGACTACAAAAACTCCACATGGAAGTTGCAATGTAAAAAGGTGGTGTCTTGTAACTACCTTAACCAACATTGGAGTTGGTTGAATTAAATAAGTTATACATGAATGGTATATAGGTAGATGTGAGAGGATATAATAGTTAGAGGAGATATATCTCTAAGAGAGGAGAGGAGAATCTGAGAGTATAAGAATGTACAAGACTCCTCAAGAGATGACAAGCCTAGGTGTTGGGTTCCAAATGTAATATTGGGTGGTTAAATGAATAAAGAAGTTATTTTTGGTTATGATTCATTCTATCTCAATATGCATATTGACTTTATTAATCATATATTATCTTTTAAGGCCATTGAGGCCATAGTCTTGTGGTTATCTTGTAAGATTGTAGGTTACTAGTTAGTGGATGATGACAGTCAAAGAGTGGTTATAGGTTATAGTCAAGGGAAAAGGAGGAGAGCTGATAATATTGGTGAATTTTGATGCAAGAAAGAGGTTTTATCAATCCTCCATAGGTAATATAAAAGGTAATACAACTTTTAAATTTCATTTTGTGTGATCTTCAAGTGGGAGTGATTCTTAAAAAGAACATTATGTAGGGTAAACTCTGTTAAGATTAGGAAAGTCTCCAAGATGTCATTTCAATGTATTTGATACTTTATGTCAATATTTACATTCTATTGTGGGATTATATCTATTAGTCCTTCATTAAATTATCACGGTGAGAAGTTGGAGATCCATGTTGGATTGCAAATAGGTAATAAATGTCCATAACTTAGTCAATCAAAGAATTAAACCTTGTATACATAACCCTATTGTACAACTACACACATGTGTGTTGAAATAATGGAAAGGAAAATCCATTATATAATTTTATGGATGTTTTATGTCATAATTTCAAATAAATAAGGAAAAGGTCCCTAGTTTAAACATTGTCAATACACAGACCCCTATTTTCTATGTCTATTTTGTTATTTCATGACCGTGTAGTCTATTATTTGAGAGAACCCATATATAAAATGATTTATTATATTTTTTATGGTTTTTTTAAGTCTTAAATTTATTATTAAGGATTAGAGTATTCATTATTTTCGTGGAACATTGTCTTTTATATATGAACTTCATTGCAGACCTGTAGAACACTCAGTTCCTGCACAATCAAACACAAACCAAGTTAGATAACTTGAATAGAAGCTTGGAGAAGGGTTTAAAATGATTGGATGAGTTAGGTAGGGTTTATATAGAGGTGTATTAACTTTCAAAGTTCAAGAAAAGTCCTTGTATCACTCATAAATCAATTATTTACCCTCTCAGGTCTGTGTAGGGGTAGAAAATCCCTATATTAGATTTTTGATGATTCCAAGAGTTTCAATAGTTAAAATTTTATAAAACTTTGTATTATAGTTGTATTTAATGTATATAAAGTTAAAAAAATAGTTTTATACTTGTATTATCTTGTTTTTATGGATTCTAAAGGACTGTGTTACACTAAGACCTAGATAAGCCTAATCAGTGATGCCATAGTGTTAGAAAAAGGGTCTAAAGGTAGAGTTAGAAAAAAATAATTTTTAGGAGAGTGTATATTGATAAAGGGTACCTATATAATAGGTAATTTTCGATTTATTCCTCCTAATACTTCTATATAATCCCAAAAATAAGAAAAAATGTTATAAGCCTTAAAAGGACATTGTAAGTTAGAGGTATGGAATTGAACATGTATTTGTGATCAAGGGATTATAAGGGGTAAATTAAGATGTGTTAAGTTAATTTCATATCATTTATGTAGGAATATTGAGTCCTTAATGCTTATATCAATATGTGGCACTTGAAGCCTAAGAAATTACCTAGTGGAAGTTAGTGAAGGAGATAAAGAAAGGTAATGAATACAACTAGATAAGTTGGAGTTATAAGAGCTAAATAATAGTGAATGTATAATATATTTCCATCAAGAGAATGAATCCAGGGATTCCTTATGAATAGAGATGTTAAGAAAATTTTGTCAAGCCTAACAAAGACCAAAGATAATTGTTATGCTATAGGATATTGTGAACAAGGATGAGATACTTTTTGAGATATTTTACAAGACCAGAGCTAGGAGAGATTGATTTGGATACTTTTTTCCATTAAATATACATAAATTAGTATTAGATCAAGGTAATCTCTTGGTTTACATTTGTTGTTAATTGTTCAAGTTTATTTATTTGAGATTGATAAAGCATGTTATGAGGAATGCTTGAGATGACAGCTTGCAGGGTATTATGGGTGAAGAGTGTTTTAGTTATGATATATTGAGTTCATTTAAAAAAAATATCATATTGAGAAGAGAGGAAAAAAAATCCCTAAACTCCTATGAGAATGACTAGAAGCTAGTTAAGATAGGACTAGTGAAGGTAGAGAGAAAAGAGAGCTTTGAAGCTCCAAGAGAGAAGAGAAAGTAAATAAGACTATAAAAGAGAGTAAAAAAGGATAAGGAGATGTCATAGATATAGGAATAAAAGAAGAGGAAATGCCCAATAGAGGTATAAGAGGCAAGATTGATAAGCTTGCTAAGAGGAAGGTCTAGATAAGCCTAAAAAAAAGGAAAAGATATAAGATGGATGTAGAGAGAGAGAAGTGGAAGAATTGAGAAGAGAGTTTGGGTAGAATATTAAGAAGATAGAGTTCATGGTGAAGCTCCAACAAGGAAAAGGAAAAGGAAGCCAATAGATTGGCTGTAATGTGAGAAAAAGGGTGAAGTGGCCACTAGAGTCACTTGTGAAATAAAGAAGACACAAGATGAGTGTCTTGAAGAATGAGAATAAGAAAGACAAGACAACCCATGGAGGCATGAGAAGTGAGATGTTTCCAAGTGAGAAATAAGACAAAGATATAGAGAAGATAATTATCATTGAATAGAACATGAAGAAGGAGAGATAAGTGCCAAGAAGAGCACATGAGAGTGAAGACAAGAAGAAAAGATGGAGAGTGTTTATGAAAAATATATTCAAGGAGACTATATGGTCTCTTGTTTTATATGCTAAAATTAATTTTAGGATTGTGTATGTAGGTATGAATACAAGTGTCATAAATTCCAAGAATAAGGCCTCAAATTTGGTGAAGGATGGGCTATGAACATCACCCATCAAGTGTAAAAAGGATGACAAATAAAGAGAACCTCTTGTAGAAGACACATGGATGAAGATTGAGAGAATTCCACATATTAAAGATGAAGTATAAGAGGAATACTATGATGCTTTGCCAAGTATTGTAGCTAAAACAAAAGAGAAGGTTCCTTAACAAGACATGAAGGTCACCCATGAATACATGAAGGAAGATATCAGCTTGTAGTAGTCATCTTTAGAGGTAAATGAATGCCTAAATGTTGATTTTGATTGCATATATGAAGAAGAAAAGGTTAATATGAAAATTGGAAGGAAGAAAGACAAATTACAGCCCTAAAAAAGAGAACAAGGGCATGGATATGTTTGGCCTATGCTATGCCCTTAACCTTAGGCATGTCTTGGGATATGTGTGGCCAACTTATGGCTTACATACCTATTTTATATTCTTATTACATTTCTATATGTTCTTACTTAGGTCGGCCTATGAAATAACCATGGCTAAGTAAACTATATATGGGAGGTAGTGGTTAGTCTTTGATCAACATGTTAAGTATTCTGATCTTAGTGAATTGTTGTGGAGGTTTCCCCCTCAAAGTGGCTTTGTTATATTATACAATATTTTACTCTACTATCAATTATTACTATGTGATCTCTCATATTACTTATTTTGTGTGAACATATAAGTAATTTCATTACAAGTGGTATCAGAGATTATATTTGGGCTAGCTTCCTATGGCATTTTTTTTGGATCTAGCGAGGCATGAATTTTGTGAGGGGAAGGAGCGAAAAAACATAACTTGCAATCTGGGAAGGGTTACTTTTTTCTGTCAGCATAGTATTGTTCAAATTGCTTTTTTGAAAAAAAAAAAATTATAAAAAAGAGTCTAGAATTTTTTATTTTTTCCTTGCACATTTTTAGTCATTGGATTCATCTCAACAAGATGATCACAATGGTATAGTTTGTTGGTGCACTTTTTGGTGCCAATTTTTTTTACCATAATATGCAAAGGTAGTCATTAGATTCATCTTGGTGAGGAAATTGCAATGGTACCATCCCTTGGTACAATTTTTTTAGGTAAAAAAACCTCCTAAGGTTTGTATATGGTTGGTCATTTTACATGAGGATGAAAATGGGGGAAAGAAACTCCTAAGACTCCTACCAATGACATGGAATTTGGAAATTCATATCCATTGATTTCTCAACTTTAGGCTAACATAAAAGGCTTGGTGTAGCATGATGAATTTTTTGTAGTTTAAACTAATGTTTTAGGGATCCACGAAGAGATTAATAGGGTTCACAACCAATTGAATTAGATCACTTCTTCATTGGCTACTCTTTCATCTTAGTTATAGTCAAACAACCCTCCACTTCAACATTCAGGTCCTCCTCCTTTAAAAACTAACAAATCAAATTTTGGTGTGAAAATGATGTTGCCCAAAGTGGACATGAGTAATTTTGATCGTAAGGATCCTCTAACTTGGATTACCCAACTTGATAATTTATTTGATTTGCATCAAACTCCTAGTTCTCAGAAGGTGATCATGGTATTTTTATATCTATAACCTGAGTAGTTTAGTTGGTATAATTAGTTATGTGCTCAAAATAAAAATAATGGTGCTCTTATTACATGGTCTATTTTCAATGATGAGTTATTGGATCATTATCAAAATAATGTCTTTGAGAACTACTTCAACTAGTTAACCAAACTGTGGCAAATAGGAATTGTGAAGGATTATATTAATCAATTTTAGAATCTATCCTTATGGGTGAAAGACATCACTAAGGAAAATTTAAATGATCTATTTTTGGGTGGTCTCAAAGATATAATCCAATTGGAGGTTTGGATTTTTAACCTATCATCTATATTAGAAGCTATCCCACATACATATATTGTAGAGGAAAAAAAATGGTCAAATAGAAAACATTCACTACTAGTCATGATCCTACCTTTCCAACACCATCATATAATCAACCCACTAGATTGAAACCTCAATAAATTAAGGAGAAGCAAGCCAAAGGGTTGTGTTATAGTTGTGATAGAAAATGGAGTAAAGACCATCTTTGTGCTAAAAAGAAGTTATTTTACATCGAAAGTGCCAATGAGGATGATGATGATGAGGAGGCACTTAGTGAGGATGAATAAGGTCTTGAGGAAGAATATAAAGACTCTTAGCCTACTATTTATTGTCATGTCCTTTTAGGTATTATTACTCCCCAAACTCTTAAGGTGGTGGGTTTCCTAAAAAATAGGTCACTATTCTGATTGATTTTAGGAGCACACACAAATTCATCAACAATAAGTTGGTTACTCACTTGAACTATTTCATTTATCTCACTCCAAAATTTTAGGTCATGATTGTAGATGGTGGTACTGTCAGCTACTCAAGAAAATTACATACGATTAAGTTGGCCATGGGAGATTACTTATTGTATTCTCTTATGTTTGTTATTACCATTGGGAGAGCTAACATTAATTTGGGAGTATAATGGCTCACCACTTTGGGTACTATTGAGATTAATTTCCAAGAATTATTCATGCATTTTCATTTTGATGGAAAGACATTTGAGCTAGGGGAATAAGGGCTAAATCCATACAACTTGTTAGCTCCCATCAAATGACAAAGATTATTTGAAAGGGTATTGAAGGATTTATAACTGGCTTGTTTTCCATAGAAGTTCATCTAACTCAACCATCTACACCTCTTGATTTATAAGTGATTGATGCCCATTCGATTATTTTTGGTGACATGCCAAAAGGATGTCCACCTACCCACACACATGATCATGCTATCAAACTTATTCATAGTAGTACACCACCCAATATCAAGCCATATAGGTATCCTTATGCTCAAAAAATTGAAATTAAAAAGATGGTATATTAAATGTTGGATGTAAGAATCATTCACCATAGCCAAAGCAAATATTCTTCACTAGTTGTCATGGTGTGAAATAAAGATGACACTTGGAGGATGTGCCTTGACTAGAGGGAAATCAACAACTACACTATCAAAGATAAGTTTCCTATTCCTATCATTGATGATTTTCTAGATGAATTAAATGGCATTATTTATTTTACCAAGTTAGATATATGTTTTGGGTATCATCAAATCTAGATCTATGATGAAGACATACCCAAAACTACTTTTAAGACTCATGAGGGATATTATGAGTTTTTGGTTATGCTTTTCAGGCTAATAAATGCACCATATACCTTCCAAAGTTTGATGAATACTATTTTTAAGCCATTTTGAGAAAATTTATTTTAGTATTTTTTGATGATATCCTCATTTATAGTAAAAATTAGGAAGACCATTTGTACCATGTGAAATAGGTACTCTAAATTTTGGAACAACATTAGTTGTATGCTAAACCTTCCAAATGTACTTTTGAATCTTATTAGGTTGAGTATTTAGGTCATCTGGTTTCACATACAAGAGTAAAAGTGGATCCTAAAAGAATCTAATCAATGGTGGAATGGTTGATTCCTAAGATACTTAAGCAACTAAGGGGATTTATGGGGCTGACTAGTTACTATCATAGGTTTGTCAAAAATTATGGTAGCATTACAACCCCACTCACATCTTTGTTGAAGAAAGACTCCTTTTAGTGGACTGATACAACTACCATGGAATTTAAACAATTGAAATTGGTGATGTGTACCACTATAATGTTGGCTACTCCTGAATTTTCTAGGACTTTTGTGGTTGAATGTGATGCATCTAGGTATGGTATGGGTTTTTTACTCATGCAAGAAGGTAGACAACTTCCATTTGAAAGTCATCAACTGAAGGGTAAAAATCATCACAAGCCCATTTATGAGATGGAAATGATGGCCATTTTGCATGTAGTCAAACAATGGAGGCCTTATTTGATGGGTCATCACTTTCAGGTAAAGACCGATCATGATAGTCTCAAATATTTTTTGGAATAAAGAATATCATATGAATAATAATAGAAATGGGTAACTAAGATGTTAGGCTATGATTTTGAAATTGTTTACAAGAAAGGCAAGGACAATGTAGTGGTAGATGCACTATTTAGGAAGGATTAATTAGTTGAGGCCTTGCTATATGATATGACCATTCTATAGGGAGATTAGCTCAAGGAGGCATGATCTGAATGGGATAAGGATAGTGCTAACCATGATTTTATTCAAAATATTTAGCAAGGTTTGGGTGGATTTGAAAAATTCACATGGAATGTTGATGCATTATGGTTTAAAGATAAATTATACCTATGTAATAATTATCTTCTTAAATAAAAAATCCTTCAAGAACTTCATGCTACTCCAATTGGGGGTCATTTAGGATTTTTGAAAACCTATCATAGAATTAAGTAGGATTTTTTTGGTAAGGACTCAAGGGGATGTCTAGAAATATGTGGCTGAATGTATGATTTGTCAATAAAATAAAAGAGAAACCATCAAAACATAAGTATTTTGCAACCTTTATCCATCCCAAGCCAATGTTTGGAAGAGGTCTCTATAGATTTCATTACAATATTACCAAGATCTGATAGTCAAAATGTTATCATGGTTATCGTAGATAGTCTTAGTAAGTATGCTCATTTCTATTCTTTATCATAGCAATTTATTGCTAGTATAGTAGCTTCTAATTTTTTCAATATATTTTAGAAATTACATAGTAGCCCTAAGATCATTGTCAATTATCGAGATCCCATCTTCACTAGCAATTTTTGGACTGAGTTATTTGCATGTTTGGGCATGCAATTGGCTCATAGTTCATCATATCATCCTCAATCTGATGGGTAAACTGAGGTAGTCAACAAATGTCTAGAAGGATATCTTGTTTTTTTTTGATAAATAGGATAAATGGGTTCATTGGTTTCCACTTGCTAAATGGTGGTATAATACTTCTATTCATCGTTCTTCCAAAATGTCTCCTTTTTTGGCACTATATGGATACCACCCACCATCCATCACTTCATCTTTAAAGGTCCATCCTAAGGTTTGTGCAATTGAATACATATTCACCATCAATAGGAGGTCCTTGCTAGTTTGTGTGAAAATTTAGCCATGGCCTAAACTTGCATGAAACAAAAGGTAGATCAACACAGGAATGAGAGGCACTTTGACATTGGTGATTGGGATTTTGTTCGCGTATAGCCACATAAGCAAATGTCCTTGAAGAAATAGAAAAATGATAAAAAGTTGTCCCCTAAGTATTATGGACCTTATTAGATTGTGTAGAAAATTGGTAGTGTGACATACAAGTTAGAGTTTCCTTCCTCCACTTGCATACATCTAGTATATCATGTATCAGGCCTAAATAAAGTCATTGGACACAAAGTAGCTACCTAAACTAAGTTACCAAAATTAGATGAGGAATAAAGAGTTATTTTTGATCCTGAGGTGATCCTTCAAATGCACACTAAGTAGTTGTGGTCTTGAGTGATTAAGGAGTACTTGATCAAAGGGAAGAATCTACCCTGTAAAGATGCTACTTGAGAGGATGAATATTTTGTGTAGCAATATCTAGAGTTGACTCAATATTGAGGAGAACATTATTTTTAAGGGGAGGGTTATGCTACACCTTTAACCTTTGGCATGTCTTGTGATATGTGTGGCTGACTTATGGTTTGCATGCCTCTTTTATATTCTTGTTACATTTCTCTATGTTCTTAGTTAGTTCAGCCTATGGAATAACCATGGCTAAGTATACTATATATAGGAGGTAGTGGTTAGTATTTGATCATCATGTTAAGTATTCCACTCTTAGTGCATTGTTTTGGAGGTTTCCCCCTCAAAGTGGCTTTACTATATTATCTAGTATTATGCTCTGTTGTCAATTATTTTTGTGTGATCTCTCATATTTGCTTATTTTGTGTGATATAAAATCATTATGTATGAACATATAAGTAATTTCAAGAAAATAGGTATTGAGAAGGAAGAGGTGAACCTCAAATAAGAGGTCAATCCAAGCAAGATCATAGGTGGAAAATAAGTAAAAATATGGAAATAAAGAATTAATGGAAAAGAACAACAAGATGACATGGTAGATAACCAAGGAAAGAAGTATGAAGGATAGGAAATGAGAATAAAATATAAATCCAAGAAGTTATAAGGTAGAAAGTGGGTTTCAAAGAGAATGAAAATGGTACACAAATATCATATTATAGGTATATCCCAATAAAACATGAAGATTGAGGAAGAGTACAAGCCTACAAAGCAAATAAGAGAGATGGTGTAAGCAAACCAAGCCAAAGAAGTGAAGGTACATCCATGTAAGTAAGAGGATGAGTGAAAATAAGATAAATATTCTCAATATTTATTCTCAAATGTTTTTTATGATGATGTGTATGAATTTGATTCAAGTAATGAATATCTCTTGTACATGGAAATAATTGCATTGATGAACGAGTGTGTAGAAAGATGAGATGATAATGAATCACCTCAAAGAATGATTAATAATCATGGTATTCAGCATGAGGAGATTGGTTTGGCTCTCATTAATTATGGATTCCAAGGATAAGACAAAGATCAAGTTTCCAAAGAAGATGAAGAGCAATGTGGACCAAGATTTGATGAGGATTCTGAAGAGGTAGATGTACTCAAGTTGAAAGAAGAGTTGGATATGTTGGAAGAGATATTTAGCCAATATAAGGGGATGGAATAAGGTGAACTATTGTAGGTAAATTACAAGGATGAACCCCAAGAAACATCAATAGAATAACAAAAAAGGGAAGCATAAAGAGTTGTGCAAATAAAGATACAAGCAAGCAAGATAGTTAGCAAGTAAAGGGGGAATGAGAAAGCAAACAGGGTGAGTTACTTAATTGGGAAAGATAAATATGATTTTATATTTGATAATAATGGATATGGAAAGTCAAAAGGGTTCCAAATAACATTGTACTATGTTGAGGATGAGTGGGACAAGAATTTATTCTTACACAAAGAGCAAGATGATAGAAAGAGGCATAAAGTAGTGAAGGAAAGTGAAGTATAGGTAGAAAAAGAGAGTATCATGAATAAAATTATATAATTTTACATGAATGAGAGTCCATTATATCTTAAATAATAAGATGTTAGCATGAATAAGGATCAAACATCACTCAAAAGGCAAGAATCAAGTGAGAAGTAAGCCATGAAACAAGCATGAGGAAAGAGAATAAGACATACATGGTTGTATCTGAGTATGATGAGGTTAAAATGACTTATAAAAGGTAAAATATGTAGCAAAAATATATGTACAACAATTTTAATGCCTCATAGAGGTAGAAGATGTATGGATAAGAAGACTCGATAAAGCCACAAAGAATAAATGAAAGAGTTTAGCATAGATAAAGGAGAAAGAAAGGAAAAATAACATGAAAGTGAACATTAAAAACCATAAAATTCTAAATTAAAATTCAAAAAATAAATTTGGTGGCATAATTTCTCTCCCTCCTGGGGAGAATGATGCAAGAACATCAAGCTAGAAGACAACATTTTTATGTTTATTGTCAATAAGAGGTCAAAGTTGATCAGATTTTGATGTAAATGTGTGTGAGGGACATTATTACATCCATTTGTGTCTTTGGAGTCCATTTGGAGTCATCAATGTGTGTTATGTAGATTCTAGGAGTTTTCCCTCTAAAACTAGGATTTTGAAAATTCAAATGTTGAACTAAGTCAAGAATGGCCAAAACATGGTGTAGAGTGGTTAGATGAGGAAATAATGATTAAATAAGGAAATGAAGACTTTTAAAAGTTTTTTTAATTCATATGTGTCTTATTCATAATGTTATAATCTTATTTTATTAATGTGACTACAAAAACCCCACATGGAAGTTGCAATGTAAGAAGGTGGTGTCTTGTAACTACCTTAACCAATGTTGGAGTTGGTTGAATTGAAAAAGTTATACATGAATGGTAGAGATGTATATGTGAGAGGAGATAATAGGTAGAGGAGAGATATATCCAAGATAGGAGAGAAGAATATGAGAGGGGAAGAATGTACAAGACTCCTCAAGAGATGACAAGCCCAAGTGTTGGGTCCAAATGTAATGTTGGGTGGTCAAATGAATAAATAAGTTGTTTTTGGTTATTATTAATTATCTCTCAATATACATATCAACTGTATTAATAATATTTTGTCCTTTAAGGCACTTTAGGCCATAGTCTTTTTGTTATCTTGTAAGAGTATAGGTTAATATTTGGTAGATGATGACAATTAAGGAGTGGTTATAGGTTATAGTCAAGGGAAAAGGAAGAAAGTTGATAAGATTATGGAATTTTGATTCAAGAAGGAGGTGTGATAAATAATCCATAGGTAATATCAAAGGTAAGACAACTTTTAAAGTTCATTTTGTGTGATCTCCCAGTGGGAGTGATTCTTATAGAGAACATTCTATACGACAAACTCTGTTAAGAGTATGAAAGTCTCTAAGTGATGTCATATAAGTGTATTTGATACTTTATGTCAATATTTCCATTGTATTGTGGGAGTAGATTGTATGATGCCTTCATCAAAGGTTCATGGTGAGAAGTTGGAGATCCATGTTGGATTGTAAACAAGTAATACATCTCCATAACTCAGTTAATCAAAGAATTAAACCTTGTATACACAAAGAACCTTGTTGTATAATTACACACATGTGTGTTGAAATAATGGAAATGACACTCCATTATATAAGTTTATGGATGTTTGGGAAGACACCATTTTAAATAAATAAGGATAAGATCCCTGGTTTAAATATTCTCAATACACAGACCCCTATTTTATGTGTTTACTTTATTACTTCATGACTATGTACTCTATTCTTTAAGGTAACCCATATATACAATGAGTTCCTAGATTTTGTATGGTTTTTGTAAGTCTTAAATTAATTTTTAAGGATCTAAGCATTCAGTCTTTGCATGGAACATTGTCTTTTGTATATGAACTTTATTATAGACCTATAAAACACTCATTTCCTACACAGTCAAACACATACCAATTTAGATAACTTAAATAGAGGCTTGAAGAAGGATTTCAAATGATTTTATGAGTTAGGTATGGTTGAGACAGAGGTGGAGGAACTTTCACAGTTTAATAAAAGTCCTTGTAGCACTCACAAATCAATTATTTACCCTCTCAAGTTTGAGTAGGGATAAAAACACCCTAGATTAGGGTTTTGGTGATTCCAAGAATTTTAACCATTAAAATTTGATAAAAATTTGTATTCTGGTTGGATTTAAGATATCTCAAGTTAAAAAAATGGTTTTAGACCTGTACGGTCTTGTTTGTATGGATTCTAAAGGACTGTATTGTGCTAAGACCTAGATAGGTCTAATTAGTGAGGCCATATCATTATAAAAAGGTTATAAAGGTAGAGTTAGACCAATATAATTTTTAGGAGGGTGTATCTTGATAAAGGGTACCTATATCATAGTTAATTTTTGATTTATTCCTCCTAATACTTGTAAACAAGCCCAAAAACAAGAAAAAAAGGCTCTAAGCCTTAAAAGGACATTATAAGCTAGAGGTATGGAGTTGAAGGTGGATTTGTGATTGAGGGATTATAAGAGGTCAATTAAATTTTTTTAATATCATTTAATATAATTGATAAAATAATAATTATTCCTTAATTCTTATATCAAGATATGGCACTTGAAGCCTAAGAAAGTTCCCTAGTGGAAGCTAGTGAAGGAGATAAAGAAAGGTAATGAATACAACTAAGCAAGTTGGAGTTATAAGAGGTAAATAATAGTGGATGTATAATATGTTTCCATCAATAGAGTAACTCCATATATTCCTTAATAATATAGATTATAATAAAATGTTGTCAAGCCTAACAAAGACCAAAAACTATTACTATGCTATAGGATATTATGAACAAGGATGAGATATGTTTTGAGATATTTTACAAGACCTAAGCCATGAGAGATTAATTTGGAGACCTTTTCCATTACCTCTATATCACTTTGTTGCCAACATCATTATCACTAGTCATTAGTGTTGGAAAACAAATAAGATATGTGGGGTCAATCCCAAGCAGTTTAAATCCAAGACCATAGGTTCCTTTGTATCATGTTATAGAAATTAGATCTAGTGTACCATGTTGCTTTGGCCTGAGGTCTCCTCTTTCATAGGATTGGTTTTCCAAGATATTTTTATGAATGGGATACTTGTAATTTTTGTAGCATTCAACCAATTTTTCATTATACAACCATGATTCATCATTAGCAAGTGGGTCTTCTTCTTGGCTAGTTACTAGTGTGAAAATGATAGTAGTTGGATTATGAAGTTTACCTTTTCCTTTTCATTTTCATTCCATATAAGGTGTCTTGGATTTAATTCTTCCATAATACTTGGGGTTGTATGGAAAATTGGTAATGTGGAATGTGTCATGGGTCAAATACTCTCCTGGGCCATTGGCCAAGTTGGTAAAATGATTAGACAATTCAGGAGGTGGCATATGCAAATGTGAATCAAGGCTATCTGGGTCAATATAATTGGCTTCTAGCAATTCAACGAGTATTTATTTACTTTTTACTTTTTGGTAACTAGATCTAGGCCAAAGTGGTATTTATAAATTTCATACTCACCCTGAAAATGTTTGCAATACTCATAAGGTTGTAAATCTCCATTGATAGTGACCTCCATGCATGAGTGAGAGAACTTGAGACACTAGTGCAATGTTGAAGGGATTACATGAATTTCATATATCCAAGGTTTACCCAAGAGCAAATTTTAAGATAGTTTGAGGTCTAACATAAGGTAAAGTGTATCATGGGTTAAGGTCCTAATGAAAAATGGCAAGCTTATAGTACCTTGTGATTCTTGTTATTCATTATCATAGGCCTTGATGTTAATTTTTTCCATTTATAAATCAGTTGTTGTATATTTGAGATTCTTAATGAGCTTAAAAGACATAATATTTAGGCTTGATCCATTATCTATGAGGACACATTTGACTTTGTGTCATGTTATAATAACTTCAATGTATAATGGATTGTTATGGAGGGGAACAAGGGATGACATCACTTTGGTTAAAGGTCAACTATTGGCCTAAAGTTAGATGTCCAACCAAATCTTGGAATTTGTCTAGGGTTATGCCATTTAGAATTTAGGATTAACCTAGGAATTTTATTAATATTTTCTTGTGGATAGTAAACTATGCAAGAAATCTAAAATGGAGATCTATACGGGTGTCTTTTGAATTTGTTCCATGATGTCGAATGTATTTTACTTTACAACAATACATGGCTTGTTCCTAACTAGGATAGTGGGTTGGATTGGTTCATTAACATGAGGTTGTGGGCTAGGAATGGTAATCTTTGACCACTGAGTTATGATTGAACAATTAGGATTAATACATGACCATTATTATTATAAAATGATGGTAGATAGGGGCTAGATAGGATAAGTCTTGATTGTTAGTGCACTTGGTCGTGGTCATAGGGAAATGACAAGTTATTAGTATAAGGACCAAAATTAATAATCCTTGGTTATTTTTGCACCTATTTATGAACCCAAGTCAAGGAAGGATTACTAGTATAGATGGGTTGATAGGAATTGGTTCGTAACGGTCCTATTCTATTAGCACTTGGCCTTAGATTAATAGTGATGGTAGAAATGCAACCTCCTGCAACATGACCTAAAAATTTATTGCAGTCATATACAATTGCATGGTAATTTTTTTGGGTATTCAAATAATTTAGGCCTTGGTTCCTTTTATTTAGTTGATGTTTTTTTTTTCTATTAGTATTGTTATTTTTGTCATGATTGTTGATACTATTATTTTTATTGTTCTAGTATTTGTTGTTGTTGTTGGTTATTATTATTATGTTTCAAAAAAGGGTTTTGGAAGCTTAGGTTTTGTTTGGATGTAGATGCTCTATTATAATTAAGAGTGAAGGGTAGGTTCCCTTACGGGGGACTCTCAGCTGCCAAATTAAAGGACACTTCCCAAAGTTGAAGGGTCACCTTCCCTTCAGGAGGATACAAAATAAGAAAGCCGAAGAAAGCCCAAGGGGTGACGTGCCCAAAAATGTCAAAGTCAAGAATGGCAAACTAGCTGTTGGAAATTCAAACGTAGTGATGAGTGTGTGAATGTCAATTTCAAGGTTCGTAAAATAGCCATTGATTTTGAAAAGCCTTAGAGAAGAGCCAAAGAACTTAGCAACCTACTAGAAGAAAGAAGCTTGAAGGCCATCCGAAGACCACCTGAAAGGTAGATACCCTTGCAGGGGGCTCTTCTTGACCCAAAGTGGATCATTTCTCAAGGCTCAAAGGGCAGGTTCCCTTCGAGAAAGCTCAAAAGACAAAGCTAAAGGAATTGCCAAGGAAAGTGACGTGCCTGTGGATGTCAAAGTCATGATGATAAAATAGCCGTTGATCCTTGTAGGTTTAAATCTATGGACCTGAATGCATTTAAAGGCTTTAAGGCTAAGATTAGTAGGAAGCGACTAAGGAAAAGAGCATCAAATTGAATTAATGACCTAATTTAATTAACCAAAAAAGGAGGAATGATGTGGAAGGACCAAAAACATTTACACATTAGATATGTTTCTAGAAGCAGATTGCTAGGTGGACATTGAAAGATGCAAACTTTCAATAGCACGACCCATTTCTCTACATTGAGAATAGAAAATGGGTAAATGGCCCTAAATTCTACCATGTCTTCTTAATAAATTTCAATGCAACATGATGTGTTACTATTCCCAAGTCCTTCTTGAAGAGGCTATATAAGGGACTCTCTTTTATTGTAAATAGATCTCTCTCTGACAATCAAAAACGAAACTCTGCCCAAATTGGAAGACATTACTGAGACTTTGAGCTCAGATTGTTGATCATATTTTGTTATTGGAATAAGAAAGCAAGTGAATTTTTAGACTTTGTGCTGTGATATCTTTGTTGTTGGGGAAAATGTTCTTATGTCTTTTTCCTTAATATATTTTCTGTTCCTTTAATTCAACAAGCAGAATTAGTGAAAGTAGTCAAGAAGGTGTCCTAAAGTCAACTATGGAGAGACTTTGTGCCCCCATAATTGCCTTTAGTGTGTTTTCTTTTTGTTTCTATGTAAAGGACCTTGGGATGACTTTATTCCCTCATTGTCCTTCGTATCTCACTCTTAGGCAACTTAGGTAGAGACTTTTTGCTACATCTCAATTTGCTGGTTACTACGTCCTTGGTTACATTTTGCAATTACTACTAGGAATATTATTGTGGTTTGATGAATAGTACTTCTAAAAGAAGAGTGATTTCTATCATTTCCCTTGAGATTTTTCCTTTGATTTTCACACATCATCTCTGAAAAAGAGAGATGGATGGTTTATCCTACCCTTGAGTATTATTTTTTGTTTATATATATATATATATATATATAGCATATCTATTGGGAACCTCCCCTTGATGAGAGGAGAGATTAGTCCCCTTTTGATGTGGTAAACCTACACATTTGGATGACCAATCTTCTTAATTTTTCTGATCAAACCTATTTTATTTATCAGTATGCTGATCGACAAAATAATCAACCAACAATAACTACCCTACCAACATGGTAGATTGAGTCAAGGAAAAAATAGAAAAATAAAACAAAAAATCAAACAAACACAAACTGAAAAGAAAAGTAATAGAAGAAAATTTGTTACTCAAGAGGAAAAGGAAGTAAACACATCAATAACAATAAAAAATAATCATTATTTATAAAAACTAGGGTAAATTTTAAGATCCCATATCTAAAACCCCCTTAGATTCTTTTAGGTGAATCTGATTAATCGATAGGTCCATAATTTTTTTTTGCTTTCTAGGTTTTCTACCCAAATAGGGTTTTTATAACATAGGTTTCAATTTATTATACCAAAATTTATATCCTCTCAGAGCTAAATGAGTGGGCTAAATGACTTGGCTAAATGGCAGGGCCAAACTACTCAACCAAATGACTAGGCCAAATGGCTCTAGTGAACAGTTACATCAAATGACTTTGTTAGACCCATACAATAATTTATATCATAGGGTGTGCATATAATTAGCTTAAAAATTAGTTTAATTCACCACACACACACACACACACACATATCTATGTGTGTGTGTGTTTGTGTGGTGAATTAAAATAATTTATAAGATAATTATATAAAAGGTTGGTGAGCCAAACCCCAAAATAATTTATATCCCTAAAATTTTGGTGATCCAGTCCCATTTGTCGACCCTAAAAATTGCCAAAACCAAAATCTAAAAATTGGAATATTCATGAATTAATGAATATTCACCACTAAAATTTACCCTGACAAACACATAAACACACCATAAAATAAGAAATTAACAAATAATTTGTGTGAATGTGAAAGTAAGGCATTAATCTTAGATATTTTCCCCTTAAGCTCTAGATGGAAATTGATAAGTCGAGACAACAACCTATATGGGATGGGGAATAAAATAAAAAGGAAGGGGTGGTCGAGCTATTGTAAATGCCCCATGTAAGTGAATAATTCCTACATATATAAATTCATTTTAGAAAAAATGTGGTTTTCTTAGGGATGTAGGAAATAAGAGAAATGATGATAAATAAGAGATTGGATTATAGAAGAAGAATAGGAAAAGTACACTCGTAAAATGATAAGAGTATTTGAGATAAATCAATAAAAATGGAATGGAAATAAGATTGGCTGAGCTGACTTAGGATACCCCATGCATCCCAATAGTACCTACACAGTTCATGTGGACCTCAATCTGATGTAGTTATCCTATAAAAGGGGAGTGAAAATAAAGGAACATAAATGGTAAATACAAAGTGGTCATGACTGGATAAGGGGTTCTTACCTAGTAAATGCGATAAATCCCACTATCTAGAACAAAGCCAAAGGCTACTGGTGAACAAGATAATAAAATAAGAAAATATTTTGTGGCTTAATATCTCTCATGGATATTTTAAGACCTTTTTTTTAGATATTTTTTGGTATTTTTAATATTTTAGGGGTTTTTAAGATTATTTTGAATGTTTTTGGGTTTTTGACATCTCAAAATAATAGAGGATTATGAGATGCAAAATGTTTTAACTTGAAAAATGGTGAGAGTGTGGCTTAGATTGATAAAAAAAATGGTGATATCATGGCTTAAATTACTCATAAAATAGTGAGATCATGGCTTTAATTACTTACAAAATGGTGATAGCATGGAAAAGGGGTGATTGAATTGACCTCAAAAACTGACCACTACCTATATAGTCCAAATGGACCTAAGGTCAATGTAGTTCAACCTTAGAAGAAGATATTATGAATCAATAATAGGGTTGAAAATAAGAATTAAATATGAGTAGAACAAATGGAACAAGAGTTTAAAGATGCAATTTAAAGACCATCATATAGTGAAACCATGCATAAGATATTCTGAGATATCACCCATCCTATATGTGTTGATGATGACCAAATATGAATAATATACTTGAAACTTTTTTTGAAGTTTGGCATAAAAAAACATTTTCTATATTGATGAACTAGAATCAAGATAAATATTGGTAATATGCTAAGGGAATAAGATCAATATGGAATAAATCAATTAGAACTAGGATGAAGGGAGGGTGTGTTTAGGTCATGCTCCCAAACAGGGGTCCTCATAGATAATGTTTAAGAGAATCAAGTATAAAAATTCCTAAGATGCATAATATTTATGGGATTATTTAGCTCTTCACCATTTGGTGTAGCCAATATGTATGCCCCAGATCCATAGTTACCTATGATGATGAATGGGCCCAACCAATTAGGCTCAAACTTTACCTTCTTTTAATATATGAAATTTGTATTATTTTTGTTTTCTTTCAAGACCAGGTCACTAAGTTCAAAGTATTTATGTTTTATATGCTTTTTTTAGATATGACAACCTAATATAATATGCCTAAAGATTGTTTAAAATAACTACATATTTTTCATCAGGTAGATCTAAATATCGAAGCAAAAAGACTCTATATTCCTCCTCATCAATAATATCCTAAAATAAAATGCACAAGAAAGGAAAATAAATATCGATAGGGAGAATAGATTTAATGCCATAAATGAGTATGGTGTGGCTCTTGTCAAGGATAGGCCCAAAGGGGATAAAATAATTAATAACCTTTTCAAGGATTTGGATTAGGGTTTTGTTAGATGTTTCCACTTGGCCATTGCTTTGAGGAAAATAGGTAGTTGAAAAGTGTTGTTTGATATGGTATTTGATATAGTGGGCTTTGAAATCTTATTTTTAAAGGAGCTTCCATTGTCAAAAATTAGGTTAGAGGGAATGTAAAAGTGGAAAATGAGATGATTAAGGATGAAATTGGAAATCTACTTCCCTATTACATGAGTGAAATGGATTCAACACACCTTATAAAATATTTATCTATAATGAAGATATGTTTATGGCCATCTAAAGAGTTAAGATCGATTTTCCCTATGATATTGAGTCCTCACATGGAAAATGTCCATGATGTAGTGATTGAATTAAGTGTTTGAGATAGTAAATGAATGAGATTGGCATGCTTTTGATAAACCACAAATTTTTTTCCATAAGCACATGCATTGGCATCCATAGTGGGTCAGTAATATCTTTTACATAGGTGTTCCTTGGAAAAGACCAATCCACTGATGTGGGCCCCAAAAAAACCTTCATGTACTTCTTTAAGATCTAATATATAATGTGTAAAATATAAATAATGAATTAGAGTTCAATCATATCCTATATGATAGAGTGTGAAAATGAGAATGGTATAATGAGAGGTATTATAAATGAAATATTTTCATTTTTTATGAGAAAGGTTAGATGCAAGAATATTATCATGAAGTTAGGCATATATATTAGAATACCAAAGTGAGATGGGACCAACAATATCACATACCATTTTAGATTTAGAATGTTTTTGAGCTAACTTTAAAAGATGTTCAATAAGGAACTGGTAATATATAACATGACTTGTAATTACTATTAGTAAACCAATTATTGCCATTGCATCTGTAATCATATTACTAGTTCTTGGAATCTATTCAAATTATATGTGTTTACAGCTTTGTTTAAGATGTTCCAGCATATTATTTTAAGCACTAATATTGTCATATTAGTCTGGTATTGCTTTGTTACTTAGTTAATGATCATCTAAGAATCTTCATGAACATGTAATTTATTGATATTCCATTATAGTGCTAGATGAATCCTTACAATGAGTGATTCACACTCTACTATATTATTGGTATAAGAAAATCTAATGTGTAATTATTTGGGAATGAGATTCCATTGTGGTGTTATGAAGAGAATGTTGACTCCTGATCCATGAGAAGTGTAAGAACCGTCAAAGTAAAGGGTCTATTGTTGAGGATCAGAAGAATTATCCTCTAGAGTCATGACTAAATCATTATGGAAATTTAAAATGAGTGGTTTGGTATTTGATAAGGGTGATTTATCAATCTAATCTATAATTTATAACCCTTTGATGGAATTTTGATATACATATTCAATCTCAAATTTACTTAATAACATGATGCCTTTGTCGATATGAATAGTTAAGGCTACCTTAGAAAGTAGGTATTTGAGTGGGTCTAATTTGGAAATGATAATGATATTATTTTTGAACATATAATGTCACATATTTTGGGTTTAAATTACCATTACTAAGTAGGATTTTTCAATTAATCTATAATTATGTTCATAGGATACCAATGTGAGGCTTAATTAGTATACAACTCTTTCTTTCCCCTGATCATTATGCTGTGTTAGGAGTGCCCTAAAGGCACATTAAATCATAGATATGTATAAAATTAATGGTTTTCCTAGTGTAAGTAGAGATATAAAAGGTGGATTTTCTAAATATTCTTTTAATTTCTCAAAGACCCATTGAAAATTAGTATTCCATGAGAAAATGGTACCTTTCTTGAAAATATGAGTGAAGGGATGGAATTTATCTACCAACTAAGAAATAAACCACCTGATAGATTTAATCTTGCCCTAAATGTTATGGATTTTATTTAGATTAGAAGGTGGAGGCATTTATATAATGGTCTTAACCATGTTTGGATTGACTTCAATTCCCCTATGAGAGATAATCAAACCTAGCAATTTTCTTAAAGTAATGCATAATATGCACTTTTTAGGGTTAAACCTTACTTTATATTCATGAATTCTTTCAAATTTTATTCATAATACATATTTATTTCCTACCCTGGTCTTATATTTTCCCAAAATATCATCCATGTAGTCTTCAACAATATTGTGCATCATGTCATGGAAAATGATAGTCATTGCACATTGGTATGTGGCATTAACATTCTTAAGGACAAATGAAATTACTTGATGGTAAAACATTCCTTATGGAGTGGTGAACATTGTCTTGTGTTGGTATTTATGTGTGATTTTAATCTGATTATATATAGATAAGACATCCATAAGAGATATCATCTATTAACCTGCTATGGAATACATAATCATATCAATGTTGGGCAAAGGAAAGTCATCCTTTAGGCATGATTTATTGATATATTTGAAATATTTGTTTAATTAGGAATATGTTTAATATATACTTTGAATAATATATAGGAAGGATACACCTTGCATTCAATAGTTTCTCCAATTCTTTCTTGACAAGTACAACTATGTGAGGGTGCATTTTTCTCAGATTGCTTAGCATTGAGGTGCACAAAAACATGATGTACAACTAAAGTAGGGTCTAATCCATTAATATTTGAATAATACTAATTAAAAATATCAAAAAATTATTGAAGGAGGGTATTATGAAGCTCATGTTCCACTTTAGTGAGGAACACTCCAAGTTCGATCCATTTTAGATCAGATGGTGTTGCAATATTGACTTTAATGGTATCTTCCATAAGTAATGTGGAACCATATTCTAGAATAGTTGGTAATGTAGTACGTTGGTCCTAATATTTGTCTAGTGGCTTTATTTGATTATCTATTTCATCTATGTAAGAAGAATATGAATCACCAAGGTTTGGCAAAGGCCATTTTTGAAAGGTTTATAGGAAATCCTAAGATAATTGATCAAATAATTTATGATCATATGAAGTGATTACTAATTAGAATTAAATTATAAGATTGGAGGAGGTTTGAGCTTCATTTTAAAGAGGATTAACTTCACTATCCAATGATGCTTGAAACAAGTTTCAACCATGTGACTCATCTTTTTCTTTACTTTTTCTCTAGTCCAAAGTGCCTCAAAGAGGTTTTGACTTTGGGACCTCAATGTTTGATTTTATTTTATTTTTATTTATGAATAAAGAATTTAACCTAATCTCCAAAATAATTGGTAGGGTATAATTTAATAGCAAATAATTTTTTGTGATCACCAAGTGGTAATTATCTCTAAGGCCCAAAAATTCAAAAATTGCCTCATCATTGTAAAATTGTCTATTGGTGTATGAGTCTTGTTGGTCCCAGTTGATTAATTGGAGATGATGGAGGAAAAGAGGGGAATAATATATCAAAAAATTAATGGTACAAATGGTATTATGGTCAAATAGGTTAGTGTCAATCAACTCATTGTAAATGTTATAATAGGACTCTATAATACTGTCAACATTATCAATGTTAGATGATAAATTAGAGTCACTCTCGAGATTTAATGGGTCACTTCCAGGTGGTTTGTATCCAATAACTAAAGTTATATTGTTTTTGGAAATTTATACTTATTCAATAAGTCCTAAATATTTTTACCCCAAGCCTTTGCCCTTATAGGCTTGACTATCCATTATCCTGTTTGGAATATGATACTTTGTGTTTTAGTATTAGGTGGTAAAATCATCATTATATAACCATTAATTATCATCAAACTTTATCTATTCTTACTCATGAAAAGTGGTTTTTATGAAAACCATGGGTAATTTTTTATGAGAATCATCCTTATTGTACCATTCCACTTTAGGAGTTTTTCCTTTAGGTTTACCATATGATTTAGGCATCTTAGGAAGCTTGGCTATATGGAAAGCATTACCAATTTTATATTCCCCAAGGCCATTATATTGAACAATAAAATGATTGGATATTTTATTAGGTGGTGTAGATGAAGTGGAGGAAAGGGTAATTGGATCCACATAATTGGACTTAGGTGGTTGATCAAATATATCCTTGTCCTTCTTGGGGACATGATCTATGCAAAATCAAAGTTATAGATTTTATATTCTGCTTCCAAGTGTTTATATAATTGGCTCAATTGTAGGTCACCAAGAATAGTAAATTATAATCTATAATGGGGAAATTTGATAAATTAATGGAGAGTAGAAGTTAAAACACATATTTCATGAATCCATGGTTGTCTAAGGAACAAGTTATATGACAATTCTAAATCAATAACTTGGTAAAGAGTATCATGGGTCAGAGGCCCAATAATAACATGTAAAAAAATGGTGCCCTGAGATTCATGCTCCTTAATATCATATGATTTTATAGTAATGCCATTTGGCCAAAGATATACTATTGTGTAGCCCAAGTGTTTGACTAGCTTCAAAGTTACAATATTTAGCTCTGAACCATTGTCTATGAGGACTTATTTAACTTTATGATGGGAAATGATTGATTATATGTAAAGCAAGTTATTATGTAAGGTTCTAAGGGATGAAATATCAATTTGATCAAAGGTGAGTTTTTTACATGGATCCAAATGACTCACAAGCATTTGAAATTTATCATGTGTAATGTCACTTGGGACATTAGATTGAATTATAATCTCATTCAATATGTTCTTATGGAAATTTGACATATGAAAAAGATATAAAATATAAATTTATTGCTTGTGTTTTTGGTATTTATTCCATAATATCACAAGGTTTATCATTAATAAGATCAATCTACTTGGTCTTCTATGGTAGAAGACATTGAATGGGATTTTTGGAAGAAGGTGTAAGATATTGAATGGTAACCTTAGAGAATTGAGTTGTGATTAGACAACCTCGAGTCAATGGAATATTACTATAATTATAACAAGGGTAGTGAAATCCTAAAATGATAACTCTTTGATGTTGATTAGTGTTTGGGATATTACAAGCCAAATGATGATTACCAAAAAATGGAGGTAGAGTTCCTAAAATAAATGGTGAAGGTCATTGGGTATTGTTAGAAATTGGCTCAGGGTTGATCTTAATGGTATCTATATGTCCACTAGTGATGAGACCTACAACACTATAATCTTAAGGGACATTATTATAGTTAAATTTATTGGAATGGACATCTTAACCTAGATTTTGGTTTTGTTGTGGCTAGTTCTATCTCTATTTTTGATTTTTAGGAGGTCTATTTTGGTTCTAGTTGTTAGGATGATGTTGATTCTAGTTTTGATTTTTGTTAGAGTTATGATAAGGAAAAGGTTTTTGATAGATACTCAAATTTTGATTATATGTTTTGGCCACATTATCCAATGTTATTTCATCACTTTCAAGAAAATATTGAATAATATGGAGAAGTTGCACACATCATTGAGTGGAATAGCCTTTGACCTAATGATAATAAAAAAATTAATTCTCATTATACCAATTAGGTTTAGGCTAGTTTTCTAGAAATGATTTTGGCATTGGTCAAATGATCATATTAGAGGTATCTAGATTTTGTAAAACCATCTCAATAGGCTCACCAAGATTACTAAAAAATATTATGATAATGACCTCTTCTTAGAAGGGCTCTTTATAAAGTGATAGGTTGATTAGGTGGGTTTTCATAAATAGGTGGTGGTTGAACCATTTTAACATTTTGAGATTTAGTTACCCCATCTCCTAAAACATTTTTGTTCATGTTGAATGGTTTAGGCTTATCTAATTTACTTGCTTATGCTTGTGTAGGATCTTGTGTCTGAGCCTTGTTCTAATTTTGGTTCAAAGAGTAAATATTGATTATCCATTTGTTTATGATGGATTTATCAATATGTTCACAATAACTTCTTAAAATTTATTAGAATAATGAATCTTAAGATTATGAGGTACATCAAACTACAGATTTTTAGTGAACATTACAACCAATTACTTGTCACAGAGATTATGTGGGATTTAGATAGCCAATGAGTTCCACCATTGTAAATAGGTAGAAAATATGTCTCCTCATTTTTTAGCCTAACATAGATCAACCATAGTCAGTTCATGTTCCAAATTAAAAGATAAGTGTTGCATGAATCTCTCTAAGTCATCAAAATTATCAATGAAATTTTCAGTTAGACCAAAGAACCATTCTAAGGCATGCACAACTAAACTATGGGGGAACACACAAAGTAGGTAGATACTACTATACATAATCCCTTGACATGCGATGAAGAACTCTTTTAGATGCTCCTTGGGAACACATTTCCCTTTGTATTTTTCAAATTTAGGCATATACAAATGATGCATAAAAGGTATCTGAATATATATCATATCAAATGGATAAGAGAATATACCATCTTATTTAAATCTATTATTATTATTATTATTATTATTTCCTTCCTAAATGGATAGAACTACATCTTTAAGCTCTTGTAAATCCTAGAAAGTGGGACTAGAGTGAGAGGAAGTGGACACATTTTATTGGGTATTCAAAGGTTCTTTGGCCTAGGTAAAGAGGTGGTATATAATATTAGGTAATTATTACATGAATGGTTCTACCAAGAATGTTTACTCTTTGATTAGAGTTATATTACTAATAGGGTACTTATTGTTGGTAAGGCAGTTTCTATTGAGTATGGCATTGATTTAGAGGGGATTGAGACTAAACAGAGGAATGTTTTATTAGGTAGTAAATGAGATTTGTTGGGATTGGAGGGGAATATACTATTGATTCTTAGTAATATATTATGTAGGGGGAACCTATTATTGGTTAAATGAAACATGTTTTTGTCTTGAAGAAGATCCTTGTTGAATAAAAGTGGCAAGTGGTTGACTAATAGAAATATGTTTTTGATTATAAAACATTTGTTGGGGGTTGGTTGGTAATTATTTAAGTGGAGGATTGTTGCTTATTACTTGATGTTGTAGAATATTGGTCACCACTTTTTAAAGTGGTGGATTTGTTACCACCTACTGAAGTGGTGGATTGTTACTCTAAACTTGATTTTGTAAAATAGACATGGTTATAATGTGGTTTTGTAAGCACTTAGCATATTGGGAGAAATGGTATGTTGGGAATTTATAGGAATATTATATTGTGTTGTAGAGGGAAATTAATGTGGGTTGGGGTATCACTTAAATATTTTATCCAATAATCCATGGTGGAATTCAAATTTGAATTATTACTAGATTGATTTTAGATATAGGTGTGACAAAAAATCTACAATTAATGTTTTTTTACAAATGGATCGATATTATATATGGGATATGTTAAAAAATATACTGATTGGGAAGTTAAATAATTTATCTCTATTAGTGATAGCTTTTGAATTTACAACATGGTAAAGGAGATATTGAGAGTATCCAAGACCTATTTAGGTTGTTTTATTTTAGAGGTCATAAGTTATTTTTGAGAAGACTAGTCAATGAGTTGACTCTTTCCCTTATTTGATACTATGAGATCTTGACCAAAAGATCATATATAAGTTTGAGATTGGTTAGAAATGGTATGATTTTATAATAATACAAGAGGTGTTTATTTGGTAATTATAACTAAATATCATAAGTCCTCTATGGGAAATACAGGGGAATTTTTTTCTCCCATTTCTAACAATTTAATAAGATGCTCATCTTTATTGTCAAATATTTCTCATGCAAACTAATCATGTCCATATTCAATACTAAGTGGTACATCCACAAGGTATATTGGATTAGGTATACGATATATATAAAATGGTACATGTGAAAGGTATGGTTGGTATTGGCCTTGTTTGAAATTAGGTGATACAATCAAATGGTATGGGTTATGTTGTTCAAGTTTGGTATTACATGACATGTTGGCAAGGTATTATTGATCTTATTCATCTTATACACAATGGTCATACCCATATGGATTTTATACTACCTATTCATCAAAGGAGGGGTTATAGATGAACCCACTACATATATAATTAGGCATGTTTAGATGTATGATCTTTATATTGAAAAAGGTTTGGATACCTAGAACTTGTCTTGACTTGGGTATGTGACATTTCTTGGAATAACACTTGGGAATGTTTTAAAGTAAGGCATTTTACTTGAATCAAGGTAGATGTAAAATTAAATGGAACAAATTAAAGGGTACAATAATGTAAATCGTTTCAACAATGAAAGCTATGTGAATTAAACATGTTTCCCAAAAATGTGCTTATAAGCTTTGGGCCCAATGGTTTTAAGTACAAATGTTTATTACTTGGAAAGTTGGAAGTGTTTAAACTTGGTATAATAAAAAAGGCTTTGGTTTTGGTGATATGACTTAGGCCTTAAAACTATGGAAATTTTGAACCCTAATATGTATCACACCTTAGAAAAATGTAGTTTTGAACAATATCAAATCATGTTTAAACTAGGCTTAGAACTTTGACTTATAAAAGGAATCAACTTGTTTAATGACCATAGAAATAATTTTAATTTGGATTTGGAAAAGAACTAATTTTGGTTTATTTTGGAATGATTTATCAAGAATTATATCTTGACCATGGAATAAGAATTAGTTTGACTAAAATCAGACTAAGACTGACAACATAACAACATAATTCGAACAATAATTTGATTTTGGATTTGTTTATTTGACTTCAAAATTGAAACTTGAATGTGGAATTAGAATTAGACTATGGAATTTGACCTAGGTTTGAAAATAAATGGATGGAATAATGACATAATTTAGATAAGAATTTATAACTTTGGTTTTGGAATTGGTTAGAATTTGATAATTTAGTTTAGGACAAGACTTTAATTTTCACGTGGGCAACCTAATGACATAGTTTAGACAAGAAAGGTAGGTTTTTCAACCAAGTTTGACATGCCACTTTTGTTTGAACCATAATTTTTATAGAGTAACACCTTTTTGTGTGTGTATAAAAATGGTTTGGATTTGGACTTGGTTTTTTGTGATTTATTTTCAAATATAAAGAAGGTTTTGACATAACAATCAAAAAATAACACACAAACATTACACATTAATTCTAATAACTAACATAGGTTTGTATCACATCCATTCAAACATTCAATACGATTTCCTTGAAAGAGTATTATAAGATTTAAGATTCATTAAATAAATTATTGTAATTATCGACGGGGTTTTTAATTACACCCTTATCTCAAGAGATTTGTATGAGCAAGGAAAACTTTAGGGGCTGTTATTTTTGCACCCTTGCATCAATGGATATTCCATGAAAAAATAAGGTCTTAAATATTTTACTTTGATTTTTAGATGGTCTTGATTACCTTACGTTATGTGGGCACAAGAATATTTATCAATTAGACATCAATGTTCAATGGGCCATTCACCAGAGGGTTTATTTCCTTTGTGACCACTTTAACCATAAGGGTCTTGTTGACCATTTTTTCCCAACAGGCCAAAAAATTGGTCCCCTCCTATCCCTGCTATTCTAGGCCATTTCATTTTTTGATTTTGCATGAATTTGTTCATTTTTATGGACTCTACAGAATTTCTACGAACCCTGCAGGTCTAAATCTATGGACTCTGTAGGTTTTGGATTTCTACGGGCTCAGTAGGTTAGTCCTTTTGTGTGTGGAGAATCAGTTCAAAGAGTTCTAGGTTTTACAAAGCTTCTTTAGGCTCTGGTCTGAAGAAAATCATAAGAAAAGTCAGCGTCTTTGAACCACTGAACCCATTCAATGCCTAAGTTCAATGCTTGGATCAATCGGTTCAAGTTCAATGCTTGGTTTAATTGGTTCAAGTTCAATGCTTGGTTCAATCGGTTCAAGTTCAATGCTTGGTTCAATATGCTAGTTCAAGGCTTGGTTCAACATCATTGGCACATAGTGGTTCAACCGTTAAATTGATTAAACCGTTGAACTGACATTTGGTTTAATGGAAAAGGTTCAACGTCAATGGTTCAATAGAGTCCATCAACCTTCATCACTAATCGACACGCTTAGGTGAACCGTTGAACCAAATTTTGGTTCAATGGGTTCAGTTCAAAGGAAAAGTTCAATGAAGAGGTTCATCATGTAGACATCGAAATCGTGTCTAACCCTTGGTCATCCTCTCCCTTTGGTCCATTCCTAACCCATTCTTAAACCATGCACTTACTAATTTAAAATAATAATAATTTATTATTAATATCCTCCCCTTTGACACATCACCTATAACACCTCATCTGACACCTTGCCTTGGACTATTTCCCACCCTATGACTCACCCAAGACCTATTCCTACTTCTTTCTAACCACCTAACCAACTCTCGTGCGTATTTAGCCCAACCTTCGACAATTCTCCAATGGATCATGCACTTGGCGGATGGAGAACGGGCTTGGTGGCTCTTTTACTCGTTCTCCACCCACTGACGTCAGTCAAATATCAGCCGACACCGGTGGGATCGCCGACGTCAGTTTTACTTAAACCAAATTTATAACCTTTAATGAAGCTAATCACAAATTGTTAATCTCTGGAGCTAATCACGAATCTCAAATATTCTTCTGGCAAAACAAAGTTCTCGTGTGCTCTTGCTTTCCAGTGCTCTGGCTTCTTATTTTCTTGTAGGGATCAGCATTCTTGACAGCATTTTCTAGGCACCGAGGTCTTGCATCAGACATTCTACACAGGGATTGCATGATATCTCCATCACCAGTGGCAACGGAAACACAGCTTCTGCACCTTTTCCAACCCGTGTCACAGCTAAGTATTTGTACTATTTTTTATTTTAGTGTCATTTCAAATATATTAGCATTCTATCTACTGTCTATTCCAAGCATCCTTGACCCAACCTTCTCTGTTCTTCCCAGAGAGGTTGAAAAGCCTTCTCTCACCTCTTATTCCCTTTTCTTTGCCTCTGACACCCGTTTAGTCTCTCTTTAGACAACACCCTTTGTCCAATCAACCCAGCACAAGCTATCAGAGACCTACAGACCATCTTAAGTCCAATCTGATCAACTTGACTAAATTGCTTCCCGAAAAGGCTGAAAGGCCTTTTTCCTACTCCTTACCCCTTTTCCTGACAACATATCCTCTGCCTTAGTTCTTATTAAAGATTCTATCTACTATTTTAGACAAGACCACAGTCCATCTTGCAGACCAAAAATTAGACTTGTAACCCGTTCCTGGCCATTACCCCGACTGACCTCATCCATTTCCCCTACCGACATCGGTAGTCTAACCGACGTTAGTGACCTTCCTGACCGACGCTGGAAATATCACTGACGTCGGTGACTATGCTAAGCAGATTGCAGACTATCAAGTATGCATTTGCTTTCAGTTCTTTCTGTTCAATCTTTTATTATTTCTCATTTCTGTCTCTGTCATATTCTATTTTAACAGTGGATTGTCATCCTCCAAGAAGCCTTAGCGCTTCTAGGACCAAGCTTTTGCTTGGCAATCCACCCTTTTGTTAGCTAATGTTTTTTGTGTTTTAGTGTCTTTCTCTTTCAGGTGTCATCCTCCACAACCAAAGAGGAGTTCTCACTATCGTCTGAATTTTGGTGCGCAAAACTATATCAAGGTACACACAAGCCTTACACCTTTTCTCTTAGTTTCTTAATTCTCTTTTTGAATGTAGAAAGCGAAAATAGCATAGAAACATTCTGGCACGCCTGGTGGGACCCTTAGGACCTTCCTTGGGTTCTTTTCCTTCTTTTTTTCATTTAGGTGCATTAGGTTCCTCCCTTTTCACCTCTTTCTTCTCTTCTAAAAGACATCATAAGCAGGATTAAAAATAACTTTTCTTTCTTTTCTTGCATTTCTAGACTAGTCAAAAATCATATTCTTCTACCCTTTCTCAACTTGTTTTCATCCGAACTTAACATTTCGACTTGGGGCTTAAAACACGTTGCACTTTCATTTCTGCTTGCTTGCATTTCTTAGTCCACACCTAGTAATTAATAACCACATATTGAATTAATCGTAGTCCACTTGATGTTACACAACTAAACCACCTGCACAAATCAAACATCAAACAATACTTGAGACAAGGCCCGACTAGGATTTCATCACCCAACAGATACCTTACCCCTCCCTAGCAATCTCACTTGGATTTCATCACCAAGGGGAAAGCCCACTCCATTCTCTGGTAGAGGATAATATATAGGAAAGGTATATTTTGGCTAAGCGAGACTAGCTTATCATTGGGCTCATGAAGTGAGGGGAGCTTGCTCTTAGCACCAGGCCACGTACCGAACCTAACCCAGACTCTTGAGTGCCTAAACAAACCTAAAACCATCCATAGACTACCTCTTCTAGGACCCATTCTTCCAGCCAACCTCCCAAACATCACTTTAAGGCATAAGCCACAAGATTCTAAAAGTTGATTCTTAGGATTTAACGCTTAGGGTCTGCCTGTCTCCATCTCTATTTTTCTATTCTTATCTGCTTGTTTGAGCTTGTGAGGATGTTCTTCTTCTTTTTTTCCAAAAACTCTCAAATCTTTTGGGTTTCTGGGAAACAAAGTCACCGGCATCAGTTTTACCACCGATGTCGGCAACCTTTTCTCAACAGCATCGGTTATCTAACCGACGTCGGCCATCTGATATCACCAAGATCGGTTTTTCAACCGACGTCGGTCACTGTCACAGTCCCTTTTTTCAAAATAGTATCCTAAAACCCAACCCCTTTTTCTACCAAAACCACATTTTGAGTTTCTAAAATTGAAAAAACACAGTTTCTAAAACTTGACCCCTCTTGCCTTGAATGGTTTTGACACGCAGTCAAACCAAGGCTCTTCTTGACCAAGCGAGACATCAACCACTTCCGTCTTCCCCGTCCATAACCAGTCTTATAATGGAGTTCCACTCGGAGACCGAAAGAACTCCTACTCGACCGACCCCAACTCAGACCCCCATTGTCCTTGAAGGGGACCAAGATTTCAAAAGATTCTTGGACCTCAATGTCAAAGCCCTCTAAAACTATCTCACAAGAAACCAAATGTGGGACCTTTCACTTGTAGCGGCAATGACATCGACGTCATCCGCTACTCAACCCATCATGACTCAGCCTATTATCTCGACCAGTCACTCGACCATGGCCAATACACAAAGTTTGGCCTCCTCATCTATTTTTGAACTTGCCTCCATCGGGGTATCATTGCCCCCTCAACCACACACAATTCAACCAAGTTCAGCACCATACCAGAACTTGATTGTCTCGACCTCACTCACTCTTACACCTATACAAGTGGGAGTGACAACCTATCCTTTTACCAATGCCGCTACTCAACCATCTCTTGTGGTATCTAGTCAACTTGTGTCCTCCAACTTCATGATACAAGCCCCTTTGACCACAACATCTATCCCTATGACGCACTACCCATATGTTGTGCCTACACAAGCAAAACCAAGTACATCATACACCTCTTCGACCACCTTCCAGGTACCCTACAACCTAGGGGGTGCCCCACCTACCAATCCGTCAACTGACATAATCAAAATGTTGATGGACAAAATGTCTAATCTCGAGACCTCTATCTCTGGTTCAAGCAATGCTCTGTCATATGAGCAAATTTGCAACGAAGCCATTCATCCTTCTGTGCCCATCTGACCATACCCAACCAGTGGGAACTCCCTAAATTTACTCACTTTCAGAGTAAGGAGGACCCACAACAACATCTTTGAGCGTTTAGACACGCTTGCTACCTCATAGCCCATGACGATGCGTTACTTCTACGCATGTTTCCCATGTCACTTTTTGGCCCCGCTCTTGACTGGTATAGCTCTCTTACCAGACATTCTATGTTTTCATTTACCCAACTTGCCCAATTATTCCTTGACCATTTTTCTATCAACATCACCAAACAAGTCTCAATCACAGACCTCTATTCCATCAGGCAATTTGATGACGAATCAATAGTCGATTTTGTCGCCCATTAGAGAGGCCTGATCAACCAGCTCTCCTTCTCCTTGCCTCAACCTGAGCTCATTGAGCTCTTTTCTTGAGCATGTGCTAGGCACATCTCTTCTACCTTATGGATCTAGACATTCCTCACTTTCGACGAAGCTTTCACCATGGCAAGAAAGCTTGAACTCTGTGCCATCGACAAAAATAAGGTCAAATTGCATAATAACAACGCAAAATCTATTGAACCTTCTTCATCCAAACCTTCTTCTGCCCACTCTCAGTCCAAGGGATTGGAAAACACTGTCATCTTTAGACCATCATCTTCAACCAACCAACCTCAATTTTCAACATCATACTACATCAATAAACACTTTCAACGTCGATCCATACAACGTCAATATACTCCAATTGGAGAGTCATATGCCTCTGTCTTGGATAAGCTTGTCAAGCAGGGGGTCCTCAATCTCCCTTCAATCTGACCACTTTAATTTGACCCCTCAACACCTATCCCTGCATGGTACAGGGAGAACAACTTTTACAACTATCACCGTGTCAAAGGCCATGACACGGACAACTATCAAACCTTCAAAAACATCATCCAGGACATGCTAGACAAAGGGGATCTCATCCTAGATAACCCAAACTCTCTGGCCAACCAAAACCTTGACATCTTCAAACAACCCTTTCCTAATTACCCGCCTACTCAAAATAATGTCCAGACCATGACCAATGACCCTCAAGACCATGATATACACATGGTCGACACTATCTTTTCTCTTGTCCCTGACCAACCTCCTTCACAGGTGGAAGACCATTCTTCCCCTATTCATCTTCCACATGGTGAAGAACTTTCTTCTCCTATTAATCCTCCATCGACCTCGCTCATATTGGAGGATGATTTGATGGCACCCACACCGTCTACCTCACCCTCATCCTTTTTATCATCAATGGGGGATCATACATTCCCCACGCCTAGACCACACATCGAGACCATGACCATTCCTACACTCTATCTGACTATAGAGCCACACTCTCCTATTTCTTCTCCACCAAGAGAAGAACCAGTCTCTTCACCCATTCCGATCGAGGAAGACCCAGTCATGGTTTCCTTTTGCCCTTTGCCTGAGATTGCTACATTTCACTCACCTCTGTCCACATCTAAATCCAAACCCACACCTAACCTCACCTCGTACAATAGTGGCCCTCAACCTAAACCAATGAAGACCATTAAACCACACCAGAGGGCTCCTCCCCCACCTTCATCATTACCTTCAATTTTGGGCCTGCATCCATCCACTTTAATAGGGGTGCTTCCTACTCCCATACCTCATAGAGGCAAGTCGCCTCTATTACTCTATCAATCCATCAGACATATATTTCCTCCAAAACATCTAACACCTATCACCACCAAAGTGCCATCTTTGTGTGTGGTTACACCACCCATGAAAATGATGGTATGACCAATGCCTCTTATGCCTCTCAAACCAAAGTCATCAACCCCTCCTGCAACAAGATACTCAGACCCATTAGTAGGTTCTTATGCCCTGCTATTATGGCAATTGTTGCAGTCTTCTCACATCAATCTCCCTCCTCTTAAACCGTATCAATCTCTCAGACCAAAACTGCCCTGGTTTGATGACACTTAGATTTGTTCATATCATCGCATGCCTGGGCACGACACTGAACATTGTTGTGCCCTCAAGGTTGTCATTCGCCAATGCTTGGAGAAAGACACCTTTATTCTTGACCACATCGTCAACAAACCTTCAACACCACCCCACTCATCAACTCTTGGATCAAGACCATCTTGGTTCGACAACTCTAAATTCTATCATTATCATCACACTCTAGGACATGACACTGAGCGTTGTTTCACTCTTAAAGCTATCATTCATCAACAATGGAGAAAGCATACCCTTCTTATCAAGGATCCTCTTGACCACCCCTTCAACAAATCAACACCGACTCATGCTTCTCAAACCTCATCACCTAAATTGGGATCTCCACGCCAGACTAGGGTCCCTTCGCTACCTTTAACCCCCTTATTCGACATCAACACAGTCAATCTGGCCACCAAGCCTCAACCGACCTTGACCAATCCATCAAACATTCTCCCTAGCCACTGGGGGAATTCAACCTTCATCCAAGCCTCGACCAACCTTTCAACCCAGTCTCGACCAAATATCAATCACTCTTTTAATCTTAAGCATCGACCTGACCTCAACCAAATAATCAACCCGAGCTCAACCAGACCGTCGACCCAACCTCAACCAAACATTCAGTCTATCTTTGACCAAATGTTCAAACTGACCTCAATCAAACCTTGATCAGACATCAACCAACTTCTTCAGCATCGACCCCAAACTTTGACCAAACATTGACCAACTCCTTCAACATCAATCAACATGTGACCAATTTGAAATGAAGCCAATGGGGCAAGTTTTCTCCCAATTGATTCAGACCTTACATCATAACACAATCATGGGTCAGGATTTTTTTAGAACTTGAGCCCCTTTTATGTCTTGCATCTTTGACCAGTCCACTGTTAGTTAAGTAATTATTCATTTGACGTTTAACTTGAGCTCGATCCCTTGAGCAGTCCCTATCACCATCATTCCTATCTCCTTCAACCCTCAATCCTAACCCTTTTGTCAAGCATGAATGCTTCATCCTAATAAAAGGGAAACCCTCTAAACCTCTATAGTCAAGTCCATGACCAAAAGTCCAGTCAACAAATCAAAAAAAAAAAAAAAATCAAAAAAACCATAAAAAATGGGATGCATATTCCAAGGTCATATAAAACTATAAATGTAGACTGCTCCCTCGAAGGACAGCTGCATCATCATTGCTGTATTCACTAGACTGCTCCCTTGAAGGACAACTAGGCCAAAGTCATATCAAAAACATAAAAAGTAGAATATAGACCACTCCCTCGAAGGATGGCTATGCATAAATTTTGCTACATACACAACACTATCTCATAAGCTTCCCGCATCGATCAGCTTCACAACATAACCACAAAGCAAGACAATATCCCATTGCAGGCTTCCCGCATTGATCAGTCTACACCAAAAAAAAACAAAACAAAACTGACTGACAAACTTTAGAGTCATGGACTTGTCTATAGTCGTTCTTGGGGTCACCTATAAAAGGGGCAAAGTTTTTCCTGCCAAAAAGGGTTCCCCCTTCCATCTCATATCAAACCTATCACCCCTGCATACTCAAGGGATTTTGAGCTCACTTAACATTAAGTGATTCGATTGCTTCTCTAAACACAACCACTGGTCAACGATGCAATGCATGAAGGGGGCTCTTTGTTCTAACAACCCCTATTTATGCTATCATTCTGGTCCTTGTCAATGAAAGGGAGATTATGCCTTTCGCTTTTCACTTACACTTTGGTCACATTTGAACTTCATCACTTTTCAAACCCAATCAACTCAACTCCAATGTTTTTTCAGACCACTCACATAGCCTATTCACACTAGTTTCTATGGACAACAATACACATGGAAACTATCGACCACACAATTTATGTTAAGCATAAACCAATACTTGCTGAAGCATAAATAGACCTCATTTCATTTTTAGCATACATCCATCACGACTGTGGAAAATTGCTAGGGATGAAAGACCCCTCGACCAATGTTGCAGAATATACCATTACACAATATGGAAAAGGCTGCAACATCATCTTTTTACCCTCATCATTCATCATGACCAAGACCAATCTATCGACCACTTTGACCACCTGTCTACCACTTGGACCCTTTGTCTAAACTACATTGGTCTGAGGCCCTAAGAATGGGGCTATGTAGGCAGCACTCAGATGACACGACTGTCTTCTGGGGTTAGCTCGACCACCCCCATTTGTTCGTCTCCTTGATGGACAAACCATTCTTTCCTTTGACCTCTTTTGACCATGACCTTGACCTCGACCAAGACCAATCCATACCTTTGACCCTCTTCCTCCCTCTTGGGAGAACTACATTGGCCTGAGGCCCTAACCACAGGGGCTATGTAGGCAGCACTCATTATTCTGAGGTTAGCTCGGCCACTTTCTTTTGTCCATCCATCCACCTCGACCAATGACCATGGAGATCATACCTATCTCCTCTGACCATGACCACTTCCAAAGCAACATTGCCTTGGTTGTTTTTGCATGTATGTTACCTCATGACTGGTTAGCACAATTGTCTGTAGACTATTTTTGACCCTCACAAGTATAGGATCGCAAGCCAGTTGATCCCCATTACTTGTGACATTTTTGTGTTTCTAGGAGCACTTCCTGAGCCCAGGATACCTGGAACACGATGACCATTGGAGCTTCAACTTAGATTGAATAACCCAATCAGCAGACGACCAAATGCTGGGGCCCGATTATTTCAATTTTGGCACTCCTCGACCCTTGACCTGCGACAATTTGACTTGACCATCTCATGAAGTGGTATGCGTGCAATCACAACTTTTGCAGCGTTCACTCATACCTTCATCTTTTTCATCTACTCTTTGTCAAATCAGCACTCGATTTTAGGTTCCCTTCCCTCGAATCTTGCTTTGAGGGGGAATACCTCATCCATAATTGGGGCAACCCAACCCTCTTGTTTTTGTCTTGCAGTTCACTTAAACAACCAACAAGACGAAATCAACCTTATCCTACACCTGGGGCAACCAAATCCTATTTTTGTCTTACAGTTTGTCTAGAACAACCAACAAGACAAAAAGGGGAAAATGTAGACACCAAAATCGTGTCTACTCCCTAGGTTGACTCCCCCTCTTAGTCCCCTTTGGTCCACTTAACCACTCCTAACCCATGTCTTGTTAATTTAAAATAATTAGCTATTTTAAATTAACAAAACTCCTTTTCTCTCTCTTTTGCCACCTCACCACCCTTGGATACCTTTCTTCGGATTCCCTTCATTCCCCACATGGCCAATATTAATGCTTAGACCCCCATTCCAACTTCTCCCCTTTAACCTCTCATCCATTTTAATCACCTTCGACCATTTTTTCTTTGGACTCACTGACCCGGCAGTTGGGAAAATGGACGAAAGGCTATTTTTAGCCTTTTTCCTGCCTTCCAGCTACTGACGTCGATCAACTATCGACCAACGTCAATGATATCGCTGGCATCGGTAGCCTTCATAACGGTTTTCTACATCCATTATCTCTCCTTGGCCTCTCTCTTGCATCCAACTCTTGAATCCTTCAATCCATCAATCTTTCGCTCCTCTCTCTTCCACTGCTAACTCTTTGGCTGCAGGTACACATCAAGCAACACTCTCCAGGGACTCTGCATCAGTTTTCTACATCAACAATAGGGACTCTACCTTTGTCAACAACATAAGCAACAACACCATCAACACTCCTTCTGCAAGCCACAGGTAAGTATCTTGTCTGTGTTTTTATCATGTTCTCAGTTATTGCTTTTAAGTAATATCACCCCCGTAGATCAGAGTGTCAACCAAGCCAGACCCGAATCCTTATCTCCCTGTCTCCCTATTGGCCTCCTCTACCCTTCTGTCCCTTTTTGACATTTTGTCCATTATCCCAGACCCCTATACAGACTCTCAAACCATTAACCAAAACCAGACTCTCAGACCCAGACCCCCAGACCATTCAACCAAGCCTAAAACTCTATCTCAGACCCATCCATAGACCAAAAATCATCCAGACCTCATCCAAAGACTACTACCCCGACCAATGCCAGTCACTTCCCCCACCAATGTTGGTAGACTAATAGACATCGGTAGACCTTGACAACTGACGCTGGTAGGACCACCGATGCCGGCGATTGTGACTAGGCCAACAACAACATTCAGGTAAGCATTTGCTTCCATTTTTCATTCTATCTTTATCATGTTTAGTGTTTTATCATTCTATCCTTTATCAGACATATTTTTATTAATCAGTGGGTTGAAATGCCTCAAGCTTTTGCTTTTGGGATCAAGCTTTCACTTGGCAGCCTACCATCTCCTCATCTAATGCCTTTTCGTGTTTTAGTCTCTTTCCTTTGTAGGTGTCATCCTCCACAACCAAAGAGGAGTTCTCACGATCATTTGGATTATGGTGCACATGACTTCATCCAGGTACATCAAGCCTTAGACCATTTCTCTTAGTTTTTCATTTCTCTCTTTGAATGTAAAAGAGCTCTGAGATTATGCGCAGGCCAACGCGAATATGGAGGACAACAGTGCCAATAGTGTTAGCGGTGGTGTCATTAAAGGATCTAAGGATTGCGTCGGTCTTCGATACGTAATTCTTGGGAAGAGCCAATTGATCAAAGGCGTGGGTAGAAATGATATTAATGCTGGCACCCCCATCAATCATAACATGCTTAATACGTGTCTGATCAACGTAGGTAGTGATGAAAGGAGCAGCGTCCTGATCTTCCAAGGTAGAGGTAGGAATTTCAGAATCACTGAATTGATAGAGGTGACGGGGGATAAAGAATGGACTAGAGCAGCTAGTGGTTGAGGGTCTTCAGGTGAGATGTTGATGTGGTTGAAGAGGTTGGATGGCTCAGGCTGAGTCCTTGTTGTTGATGTAGAAAACTGATGCAGAGTCCCTAGAGAGTGTTGTTTGATGTGTACCTGTAGCCAAAGAGTTAACAGTGGAAGAGAGAGGAGCGAAAGATTGATGGATTGAAGGATTCAAGAGTCGGATGCGAGAGAGAGGCCAAGGAGAGATAATGGATGCAAAAAACTGTTATGAAGGTTGCCGACGCTAGTGATATCACCGACGTCGGTCGATAGTTGACCGACGTCAGTAGCTGAAAGGTAGGAAAAAGGCTAAAAATAGCCTTTCATCCATTTTCCCAACTACCGGGTCAGCGAGTCTGAAGAAAAAATGGTCGAAGGTGATTAAAATGGATGAGAGGTTAAAGGGGAGAAGTTGGAATGGGGGTCTAAGTATTAATATTGGCCATGTGGGGAATGAAGGGAATCTGAAGAAGGGTATCCAAGGGTGGTGAGGTGGCAAAAGAGAGAGAAAAGGAGTTTTGTTAATTTAAAATAGCTAATTATTTTAAATTAACAAGACATGGGTTAGGAGTGGTTAAGTGGACCAAAGGGGACTAAGAGGGGGAGTCAACCTAGGGAGTAGACACGATTTCGGTGTCTACATTTGCCCCTTTTTGTCTTGTTGGTTGTTTTGGATGAACTGCAAGACAAAAATATGAGTTGGTTGCCTGAACTACATTAGTCTGAGGCCCTAAGACCAGGGCTATGTAGGTAGCACTCAGATGACATGACTGTCTTCTGGGGTTAGCTCGACCACCCTCTATTTGTTCATCTCTCTGATGGAAAAACCTTCTCTTCTTTGACCATGACCTTGACCTTGACCAAGACCAATCCAATCACTTTGACCCTCTTCCT
Source organism: Torreya grandis (assembly GCA_037957365.1). Taxonomy (NCBI): domain Eukaryota; kingdom Viridiplantae; phylum Streptophyta; class Pinopsida; order Cupressales; family Taxaceae; genus Torreya; species Torreya grandis. Next base: position 867,550 of record JARHVA010006413.1, read on the forward strand.
CCCTTTTGGGAGAACTACATTGGCTTGAGGCCCTTCCAATAGGGGCTATGTAGGTAGCACTCAGTTGACATGGGGTCTTATGAGGTTAGCTCAGCCATTCCTTCGTCCATCCATCTCGACCAATGACCATGGAGATCATGCCTATCTCCTCTGACCCTGACCACTTCCAAAGCGACTTTGCCTTGGTTGTTTTTGCATGTATGCTACCTCATGAATGGTTAGCAAAATTGTGCGTAGACTATTTTTGTCCTTCACAAGTATAGGATCGCAAGCTGATTGATCCCCACTACTTGTGACATTTTCGTGTTTTTGGGAGCACTTCCTAAAGCCTGGGATACCTAGAACACGATGACCCATTGGAGCTTCAGCTTAGATTATATAACCCGATCAGCTATGACCAAATGCTGGGGCCCAGTTCTTTCAATTTTGGCACTCCTTGACCCTCGACCTGTGACAATTTGACACGACCATCTCGTGAAGTGGTATACGTGAAGTGGTATATTTGCAGCATTCACACTCCATCTTCACCATCTTCATCCACTCTTTATCAAATCAGCACCCAATTTTAGGTTCCCTTCCCTCGACTCTTGCTTTGAGGGGGAATACCTCATCCATAATCGGGGCAACCAATCCTTTTATTTTTGTCTTGCAGTTCACTTGAACAACCAACATGACAAAATCAACCTTATCCCATACCTGGGGCAACCAACTCCTATTTTTGTCTTGCAGTTCGTCTAAAACAACCAACAAGACAAAAAGGGGCAAATGTAGACACTAAAATCATGTCTAACCCTTGGTCATCCTCTCCCTTTGGTCCATTCCTAACCCATTCTTAAACCATGCACTTACTAATTTAAAATAATAATAATTTATTATTAATATCCTCCCCTTTGACACATCACCTATAACACCTCGTCTGACACCTCGCCTTGGACTATTTCCCACCCTATGACTCACCCAAGACCTATTCCTACTTCTTTCTAACCACCTAACCAACTCTCATGCATATTTAGCCCAACCTTCGACAATTCTCCAACGGATCATGCACTTGGCAGATGGAGAACGGGCTTGGTGGCTCTTTTACTCGTTTTCCACCCGCTGACATCGATCAAATGTCGGCCGACGCCGGCGGGATCGCCGACGTTGGTTTTACTTAAACCAAATTTCTAACCTTTGACGAAGCTAATCACAAATTGTTAATCTCTGGAGCTAATCACGAATCTCGAATCTTCTTTCGGTGAAACAAATTTCTCGTGTGCTCTTGCTTTCCAGTGCTCTGGCTTCTTGTTTTCTTGTAGAGATCAACATTCTTGACAGCATTTTCTAGGCACCGAGGTCTTGCATCAGACATTCTGCATAGGGATTGCATGATATCTCCATCACCAGTGGCAATGGAAACATAGCTTCTGCACCTTTTCCAACTCGTGTCACAGCTAAGTATTTGTACTATTTTTATTTCAGTGTCATTTGAAATATATTAGCATTCTATCTACTATCTATTCCAAGCATCCTTGACCCAACCTTCTCTATTCTTCCCAGAGAGGTTGAAAAGCCTTCTCTCACCTCTTATTCCCTTTTCTTTGCCTCTGACACCCGTTTAGTCTCTCTTTAGACAACACCCTCTGTCCAATCAACCCAGCACAAGCTATCAGAGACCTACAGACCATCTTAAGACCAATCTGATCAACCTAACTAAATTACTTCCTAAAAAGGCTGAAAGGCCTTTTTCCTACTCCTTACCCCTTTTCCTGACAACATATCCTCTACCTTAGTTCTTATTAAAGATTCTATCTACTGTTTTAGACAAGACCACAGTCCATCTTGCAGACCAAAAACTAGACCTGTAACCCATCCCTGGCCATTACCCCAACTGACCTCGTCCATTTCCCCTACTGATGTCGACAGTCTAACCGATGTCGGTGACCTTCCTGACTGATGCCGGTAATATCACCGACATTGGTGACTGTGCTAAGCAGATTGCAGACTATCAGGTACACATTTGCTTTCAGTTCTTTTTGTTTAATATTTTATTATTTCTCATTTCTGTCTTTGTCATATTCTATTTTAATAGTGGATTGTCATCCTTCAAGAAGCCTTAGCGCTTTTAGGACCAAGCTTTTGCTTGGCAATCCATCCTTTTGTTAGCTAACGTTTTTTGTGTTTTAGTGTCTTTCTCTTTCAGGTGTCATCCTCCACAACTAAAGAGGAGTTCTCACTATCGTCTGAATTCTGGTGCGCAAAACTATATCAAGGTACACACAAGCCTTAGACCTTTTCTCTTAGTTTCTTAATTCTCTCTTTGAATGTAGAAAGCAAAAATAACATAGAAACACATCAGTCTTGGTTCAACAGGGAATCGGCATGCAATGGTTGAACCTTGAACCATTGAACCAAATCTTGGTTCAACGGGCTTGGTTCAACATGGAAGTTCAAGTAGCTTAGTTCAAGTCAAAGGGTTCAACGTTTGGTTCAATGAAAAGTTCAATGGAAGGGTTCAAAGGTTCAATGCATGGTTCAAGGGTATGCCCTTGAACTAAAGGGTATTCAATAGTCAAATGACCTTTTCAGAGGACTGACACTTCGATGATTTCAAAGATTCAGGCACTTCATAATAAAGGAATGGGCTGAATAGGATTCCCGTGGACAATATGTCTACAAAAATACATGGTCAAAGCTCAAGGTCAAAGTGGAAGAATTTCTGCAGAAATTTTGTTTGCAAAAAATATAGTGAAGCCACAAGATTTGGGGAAATTGTTTGTGGACAAATTTACTCACGAGAGCCTGGGAGGACTTAACGAAGGGCCATAGGTGCCTGAGGAGATGCCACGTGGACCCGATGATGGCTGTGAGGCCATCAAAATTAAAAGAATATAATAGCCATTGATATTCAAAGCATGACAGATTTAGAAGCGTCAATTTTAGTGAAATGGAATAACTGTTTGTTTTCAAATGGGAAACGCTAGCTAGGAAAGAGCTCAGAATGTAGTGACCTGCCAGTATGTTTGCCCAAGGGGCCAAATAGCTAGAAAAGACAAATTCCAAGTGACAAGTAGAGTGACAAGGTAGGGAGAAATCAAGCAGTCTAAGTGGTATAAACAAAGCATTTTTATCACTTGATGGCATGAACAACAAATGGATAAAGTGACAAGCAAGGAATGAGTGAGCAGTTTGTCCAATTGGCACTAATTGAAGAAGTGACTTTGGCAGGTGAGATATACCAGTGAATTGACCATTTGGAATGATAGCAACTAGTAGTGCAACCATTTCCTCTGTCTCACATTAAATGGGAAGGCAAACTGTGTAAGTCACCCAAGTAGGAAATGTAAGTCTCAAGCAAGCAAAATGAATAGTCCATTTAATTCCTTGAGTGACTTGTTCTCTTCATGAAAGGACACGTATGTCACTTGTAAAAGAAGAAGCACCAAATGGGCCTCTTTGCTTCTCATATATATTGTGGACTTGTTCATTTGTTAGGATCTTCCACATTTGTAACGGGTGCAGCTCTACAAAATTTCACCTAAATCAATACAAATGCAGTTTTTTACCTCTATTTGGATAGACATTTCTGTGTATGCATTGAGTGTTTGCTTGTGTCCATTCATTGTCTTTTGATGCTCTCATAGGTTCAACACCAGTAGACCTGCTATCTACAAGGTGCCATTGTTGCAGCTAATAGGAAAAAAGTAGTATTTGGGAGTGAAGGAGCAGAAGAAATTACTTCATAAGTGTGTATTTCACAGCACCTTAGGTGACCTCTATTCTAGATTTTCCATTGAAGCCTCCCTACTAGTTTCTTGCAACCTTGTCCTTCTGCCAAGTGCATAGAGTATGTATGTATTTACTTGATTCTGAGAGTGGATGTGTGAAGGTCAACATTTTATTTTGGTGTATCACCTCTTTTAGAGTAGGTTATTTGTTTTCTACCTCTTCCTCCCTTTCCCTCCAGTTTATCTATATATCTATATATCTATATTTTGCACTGCCTAAAACAAATAATGATACATCAAAGGGAGCTAGCCCTTAACTAGAGATTCTCCTCTCCTACTTTGTCATCCCACAGGTGAGAGAGGAGTTTCCTTGTTGTGAGGAGAGGGCAAGAACTTATTTTCCTACCACTGGGTGTAATCTTCTACATCAATAGTTTTGGCACGCCCGGTGGGACTCAATTTGATCACTCAGTAAAGTTGCAGGGTTAGTCACTGATCCTATTATAATAGAAGAACCACCAATACAACACCGTGCATGTCAATAGTTCTAGCATGCCCGGTGGGACATAGTTTGAAAATGCAATAAGGTATCAGGATTGATGCTGGTCCTATTACAACAAATCATTTTTTTCAGCATCTAGCAACTCTGAGTTATATCTGCTATTTAAGTAGCCTGGTACCATCAAGAAATAACATTCTGGTATGTATAATTCCATTATTTTAAGTCATGGACTCTATTTTATTTGGCCAACATGGCTATAATCCTTACCAGCCTTATGGTGATCCTTATCATGCCTAATATGGCTAGTCTCAACCCTACTATGAGCTATATCACCTTTGTGCTTAGTCTTCTCAGTATGCCACTTCTCCAACTCAACCCAATCTTTTCACCAATCAACCAGTTTCTGCCTTCAAGTGAGCACTATTGGGATACAACAAATATGTAATTGATCTTAACACCAGAAAGGGGTACGACCAAGAAATTCTTGATCATATCATCCATCAAGTGAGGAATGCACTAGATTAGGTTAAGAAAGAATGGGCTCCTATTGAAAGAGTGAATTGGCACAGGCTTTAAAATGAGATGATGGATGTGAGCAATTTAATTGCATCTATGGAGGAAAAGCTGAGTGTGCATGAGAGGCAGCCTTACCAAGTCTATCAACCTACATACTCACTACCCAAAGCATCATATCAGTCGTATATAGCCCCTGCTCTTGAGCCAAGTTGACCCTATCAAAGTCCATTCCCCAATCATGTTGAGGAGAATTTTGAAACAATGAATCTTGTGTTTAAGGCTAATCTTGATAGATAGATCAAATTGGCAAACCTTCAGATGCAGGAGTCCATTCTAATAGCAGGGGAAGTGGAATCAAAATATTCACTATCCTCTCACATTGAGGCCCCATCAGCCCTAAAGGAAATGCCCAGCCCAAATTGCTTGAGCTGGAACAAAGTGGTCGAGTCATGGAACAACAAAGAGGAGAAAGACGTCATCCAAAATGAAGAAATGCAAAATGAGGATGACCTGGCCAAGCAGATTGAGGAACTAGTAAAGAAGATGAGACTGTTTGGAAAAAAAGAGATGGAGCTTTCAGATGCTATAGACCAACCAATGCCAAAAGGTATCCCTTTCACCAATCCACAAGCTAATTTCAATATTGATGAAGTGCTAGTGAAGTGGAGGGATGAAAATCAAGAAGTTTTGGCCTGAGGTCTGCCCTCTCCTATTTTATAAAAAGTTCTCCCTTGTGTGCCAAATCCTTTCTATCAGATGGCACTTGCTCATTCTGGCTCATCCAATGCATCAATCAGTCTTGACCTCAATCCCGTATACCTAACTTTCTAGCATGCCTCTCTTTAGACAAATTTCCCTATGCATGAGTAGACCCTCCCAATTATTCCCCAGCCTCCTCAAGTCTTTCAACATGATCTCCAAATTCCAAGATGGAAGGAGGAGCATCATGAACCAGCCTCAGAACTTGAAAATGACAAAGCTACTGCTTGCTCACAAAATCAAGAGTCCAATCCTAGGATCATGAGCTGGAAACAAATAGTTGAATCTTGGACCAGCAAGGAGGAAGAGGAAGGTTTTATTCTATTTCTTGAAGAAGAAGAGGTTGCTCCCGCCCCTGATAATGATTATGACTTCTGAGAAAGGCTTTTCTAGGAAGATTTGGATAGGCAAATTGTAGAATTGGAGTCCAGAGCAGGTCTCCTCAGTGAACATGTGATGGATGTTTTAGATCAAATTGTAGATTCTATGTCTGAATGCATTCCATCCATACACCTCCAAGAAAGCTATTAAACCTTGCTTGATATGGATTATGCCCAATTTTGGACTGATCAGGGAGACTTCATGAGTATGGATGAGGAGGAGATCACCTTAAGTGACATAGAGGATCATTGGCAATCTCTTGTTCATGATTTGAATAATTATTTTGAAGGTGTTGAGGTAGGGTGCGCTATTCTCCAAGCAGGTTGTGAGCTAGTTAAAAATGAAGAAGGTAGCATTGGGTTTCAAACAAGCATGCAAGTAGGTGGTAGTGCCTCAGATTTATCCCTTCAAGAGGTTGGTGAATTTGAGGACACTTTCTCTAAAATCATCAAGAAGGATGGTCGTATAGTATAACCTGAGCATGAGGCAAAGGAGAACGAGCTAGTCAATGATGCATATCAGGAGGATTCTGGTGATGAACCAACAACAATTGACTTCTTGATGGGATGCACCAACCCGAAGGACCAATATTTAGTAGGCTTCCAAGAATAAATAGAGTATGTGTATGTTGGAAGCATGTTTGAATCTCCACTCAGATACCATCCAACTTAGGTGACAAGTAAAAAGTGCAAGTCACCATTTCTCTTTTCCATTTAGCTATTTGCCTAGTGCTATAAGTTTTCTTATCAGGAAGGGGACTTAAGAAGTTTTCCATTTGATCCAGGAGGGAATCAAAATGCCTGGTTAGTTGTACATAATAGTTTGTTTTAGTTTCTTCTCTTGCTTTCCCTAAGTGTAGTTTGCACAGTTAGTTGTTTTTAGCCTTGTGTGTTTCCCTTTGTGTGTGGGGGTGAAAGCTTCAGGTGTGATTCTAGGATCTCGAGGGCTATTGTGAACTCTCTTCAAATTTACCATCTAAATCTACACCTAATGGATATTCGAAGGCAATTAGGTCCTAAGCATAGCAGACATGCTTCCCCTATGAGTCACCAATCTATTAACCATTTTTGCCCAATAGGCCAAAAAATTAGTCCCCTCCTGTCCCTGTTATTCTAGGCCATTTCATTTTTTGATTTTGCATGAATCTATTCATTTCTATGGACTCTGTAGAATTTATACAAACTCTACAAGTCTAAATCTATGGACTCTATAGGTTTTGGATTTTTATGTACTCGACAGGTTAGTCCTTTGGCACATGGAGAATTAGTTCAAAGAGTTTTGGGTTTTACAAAGCTTCTTCGGGCTCTGGTCTGAAGAAAATTACAAGAAAAGTTAGTGTCTTTGAATCATTGAACCTGTTTAATGCCTAAGTTCAATGCTTGGTTCAATTGGTTCAAGTTCAATGCTTGGTTCAATCAGTTCAAGTTTAATGCTTGGTTCAATCGGTTCAAGTTCAATGCTTGGTTCAATGCACCAATTCAAGGCTTGGTTCAACGTCATTGACACATAGTGGTTTAACCATTGAATTGATTGAACCATTAAACTGACATTTGGTTTAATGAAAAAGGTTCAATGTCAACGGTTCAATAGAGTCTGTCAGCCTTCATAACTAATCGGTGCGCTTAGGTGAACTGTTGAACCAAATTTTGGTTCAACGGGTTTAGTTCAAAGGAAAATTTAAATGAAGAGGTTCATTAGTCTTGGTTTAATAGGGAATCAACGTGTAATGGTTGAACCTTGAACCATTGAACCAAATCTTGGTTCAACCGGCTTGGTTTAACATGGAAGTTCAAGCGGCTTAGTTCAAGTCAAAGGGTTCAACGTTTGGTTCAATGAAAAGTTCAATGGAAGGGTTTAAAGGTTCATCGATGCACTCGGTTGAACCATTGAACCATTGAAACTTTTTGGTTCAATAGCTTGGTTTAACAAGATGGTTTAATGCATGGTTTAAGGGTATGCCCTTGAACTGAAGGGCAGTCAATAGTCAAATGACCTTTTCAGAGGGCTGACACTTCAATGATTTCAAAGATTTAGGCACTTCATAATAAAGGAATGGGCTGAATAGGATTCCCATGGACAATTTGTTTGAATAAATACACGGTCAAAGCTCAAAGTCAAAGTAGAAGAATTTCTATAGAAATTTTGTCTGTAGAAAATACAGTGAAGCCACAAGACCCGAGGAAATTGACTCAGGGAAATTGTCTGTGGACAAATTTACCCATGGGAGCCTGGGAGGACTTAATGAAGGCAGAAAAGCCGCAGGTGCCTGAGGAGATGCCACATGGACCTAATGATGATCGTGAGGCCATCAAATTTAAAAGAATAGAATAGTCATTGATATTCAAAGCATGACGGCCATAGAAGCATCAATTTAAGTGAAATGGAATAACCATTTATTTTCAAATGGGAAGCGCTAGCCAAGAAAGAGATTAAAATGTAGCAATGCACCAGTATGTTTGCCCAAGGGGCCAAGCAGCTAGAAAAGACAAATTCCAAGTGACAAGCAGAGTGACAAGGTAGGGAGTAGTCAAGCAGTCCAAGTGGCATAAACAAAGCATTTTTATCCCCTAATGGCGTGAACAACAAATGGACAAAGTGACAAGCAAGGAATGAGTGAGCAGTTTATCCAACTAGCACTAATTGAAGAAGTGACTTTGGTAGGTGAGATATACCAGTGAATTGACCATTTGGAATGATAATAGCTAGTAGTGCAACTATTTCCTCTATCTCACATTAAATGGGAAGATAAACTGTGTAAGTCACCCAAGCAGGAAATGTAAGTTTCGAGCAGGCAAAACGAATAGTCCATTTAATTCCTTGAGTGACTTGTTCTCTTCATGAAAGGACACGTATGCCACTTGTAAAATAAGGAGTGCCAAATGGGCCTCTTTGCTTCTCATATATATTATGGACTTGTTCATTTGTAAGGATCTTCCATATTTGTAAAGGGTGCAGCTCTGCAAAATTTCACCTGGATCAATACAAATGCAGTTTTTTACCTCTATTTGGATAGACATTTCTGTGTATGCATTGAGTGTTTGCTTGTGTCCAGTCATTGTCTTTTGATGCTCTCACAGGTTCAACACCAGCAGACCTACTGTCTACAAGGTGCCATTGTTGTAGCTGACAGGAAAAGAGCAGTATTTGGGAGTGGAGTAGAAGAAATTACTTCATAAGTGTGTGTTTCACAGCACCTTGGGTGACCTCTATTCTAGATTTTCCATTGAAGCCTCCCTACTAGTTTCTTGCAACCTGGTCCTTCTGCCAAGTGCGTAGAGTATGTATGTATTTGCCTGATTCTGAGAGTGGATGTGTGAAGGTCAACATTTTATATTGGTGTATCGCCTCTTTTAGAGTAGGTTGTTTGTTTTCTGCCTCTTCCTCCCTTTTCCCCCCAATTTATCTATATATCTATATATCTATATTTTGCACTGCCTAAAACAAACAATGATACATCAAAGGGAGCTAGGCCTTAACTAGAGACTCTCCTCTACTACTTCACCATCCCATAGGTGAGAGAGGAGTTTCCATGTTGCGAGGAGAGGGTAGGAACTTGTTTTCCTGCCACTAGGTGCAATCTTCTGCGTCAACAGGTCTCAATGAAGTACTACCAATTGAGCCAAGATTTGAGGGACATTATAGATAAGATAAAATTATTTTAGTGTCAATTTTCACACCCCATTAGATAATGAGGTTGGTATGATACTAGGATGTGACTTCCTAGTCAACACACTAGTAAGACCTATGGGAAGCTGATAAACTCCACCTCATGTATCCAAAATAAAAATAAGAGTATAAGGAAAATAGGAACTTTGAATTTTTAAGTCACCTAAATAGGGAGTTAATTAACACAAAGTAATACCATAAGACACTTAAGCAATCAAAAAAAACTTGTATAAAATGAAATAACTTTGGGAAATGAACAAGTTTATCTTATAACCCAAATGTAAATATGAATTCATTTTAAGCTCAAATTGAGACGTGTATAAAATAAATGGGTTTTTCTTATAATTTAAAACTAATTTTTTTCTCAAGGTCTTGAAACAAAAATTGTTATAAGTTTTAATATGAGTAATAAATTTGGATTTTTGAGGTCTCATGTTATTCCCTTCATATTATCTTTTTGCATTTATCTATGTTCTTAAAATGGTCATCATATGGAATAACCTTGGCTAAGTAGTGTATATATAGGAGGTAGTGGTTAGTATTTTATCATCATATTATGAATTTTGTTCTTATTGAATTATTGTGGAGGTTTCCTCCGTAAACTAGATCAATCATAATATTCAAGTATTCTTCTATTTTACCAATTTTTTTTATGGATCTATTTATTATAATCTTAATTATTTGATATATAATTATATTATTATTAATAATCAAAGTAATTTCATTATAAGTGGTATTAGAGCTTTAATTTGGGAAAGTTTCTATGATGCAAATTTTTTAGGTCTAGCATCCTGAGCATTAAAAGGCCAAAAAACATAACTTGTGATCTTAGAGGAATTAAATTTTTCATCATCATAGTTTTGTTCATGAGAATTTTTTTTACCTTTTGTAAACTAGAAATTGTTGGATTCATCTTTATGAGATGATCACAATGATATATTCTACTAGTCCACTTTTTGGGCCAAAAGTTTTGACCCTTGGGCACATTAGCAGTCATTGGATTTGTCTTGGTTAGGTGATTGTAATGGTATCATATACCAATTTTTTTTTTGTATCATAACCCTCCTAGGGTTTGTGAATAGCAAGGCCTAACACTCATACTCAAGAGAAAGGGAAATAAATTCCTAAAATTCATCACAAGATGGCATGGAATCAGAAACTTCTAATACAATTATTTTTGAGATAGTTCAAAAACTTAAGTTAGAGTTTCAATGAATGGTGCAAAAATATGATATTTATACAATTAAAGGGGAACTCCCAGGGTTGAGAAGGGACCTGAATAACTTCCAATATTAATTATAATAAATCACTAGGTAATTAGATAATTTATTAGCTTAGAAATTGAAAAATAACCCTCCACTTTGCTTTGGTTCTTCTCCTCCAAAAAATCACAACACCAATCATGGTATGAATCTTTTGTTTCTAAAAGTGGACCTACATAAGTTTGATGGTAATGATCCACTCACATGGATTACTCAAATTTAATTTTTTTTTGATCTACATAAAACTTCCTAATCATAAAAGGTGGTCATGGATTTTATTTATCTAGAACCTAAGTAATTTATTTATATCATTGGTTGTGTGATCAAAATAAAAATAAGGGTATCTCGATTTCCTAGTCTATATTTTATAAAGAGCTATGGATCCACTATAATAATAATATAATTTAAAACTAATTTAACTGAATGGCTAAATTGTACCAAAATAGGAAGGTAAAGGATTACATTCATCAATTTTAGAATCTCTCCTTAGTAGACATCATTGAGGAAAATTTGACTAGCCTATTTTTGGGTGGCCTTAAAAATAACATCTAATTAGAGGTTCACATATTTCATCCTAGTAATGTATCTGAAGCCATACCATGAACACATTTAGCTAAAGAAAAATATTTGATCAAATGAAGACCTTTCACTAATGTGTGTGAATGCACCTTACTAATACCATCATTTCTATAGCCTACTAGATCAACACCTTAGTAAGTTGAATAAAAACATGTAACAGGTCTATGTTTTGGATGTGATATAAAATGGATAAAAAGACATTGATGTGATGATTTGTTTTTTACATTTAGGGTGTCAATGAGGAGTAATAAGATGATGAGGCTTCATGGGCAAGTTTATAAGAACCTAAATATTTTCAACCTACTATTTCTTGTCATGCACTTTCATGAATTAATACTCAAAATATTAAGGTGGTTGGTATCTTGAATAAATAGTAGGTGATTGTATTAATTGAATTTGGGAGTACACATAACTTCATCAACAATAAGTTGGCTAGTCATTTGAACTATTTCATTTACCTAGCTCTAGAATTTTAGGTCATGATTGTTGATGGTGGCATAGTCAACTATTCTATAAAATTACATAACATTAATATTATTATGGGAGACTACTTATTAGATTCCCCTATGTTTTATATTCCCATAAGAGGAGCTGATAGTATTTTGGGAGTACAATGGTTCACCAATTTGGGCACCATTGAGATGAATTTCCAAGAATTATTCATGAGGTTCCATTAAGAAGGTAATGCCTTTTAGCTGTGTGGATTAAAAAATAAATCTCTAAAAAAGGTTAGTTCCCATTAGATGATGAATATTATTAGAAAAGGAGAAGAGTGATTTGTGGCATGCTTATTTTCCATAGTGTTTCAACCAACCAAGGAGTTTACACATCCAAACTTGCAAAGGGTGTTGGATCGCCATTATGTTATGTTTGGTCACATTCAAAAATGACTTCCTCTAAGTCATGTGCATGATCATGTCATTAATCTCATTAAAGGAAGTAAAACACCTAAAATTATACAATATAAGTATCTATATGACTAAAATATTGATTGAAAAGATGGTATAGGAGATGTTGGAGGCAGAAATCATTTGACATAGTCAAAGTGAATATTTCCCTAGGTGGTCATAGTGAAAAATAAGGATGGTAGTTGGAAGATGTGCCCATACTATAGATAACTCAACAAATACACAATCACAGATAATTTTCCTATTCTTTTAATTGATGGTTTGTTGATTGAATTACATGGTGTTGTTTATTTTACCAAGTTAGACCTTCGCTCTAGGTATCATCAGATTCACATACATGATGAGAACATACCTAACATATCTTTCTAAACTCATGAAGTCCATTATGAATTTATGGTCATGCCTTTTGGACTCATAAATATAACATATACATTTTAGAGTTTGATGAATAGTATTTTTAGGCCATTTTTGATAAAATTTTTATTTGTGTTTTTTGATGATATCCTTATCTATAACAAAAATTGGGAAGACTATTTGAAGAATGTGAAACAAGGAATTTTAGTTCTACAAAAACACCATCTTTATGAAAAATATTCTAAATGTGATTTTTGTGTCCAAGAGGTGGAGTACTTGGGTCATATTATTTTGCATGAAGGATTCAAAGTTGATCCTAGAAAACTCCAAGTGATGATGGAGTGGTAGGTTCCCAAGACCCTCAAGAACCTTCAAGGATTTTTGGGATTAACTGGTTACTATCATAAGTTTGTCAAAAATTATGGTAAACATACATCCCCACTCACCTCTTTGTTGAAAAAAGACTCCTATTGGATTGATTTAGTTACCAAGGTATTTAAAATTTTGAAAATGGCTATGTGCACAACTTCAATTTTAGCTACTCTTGATTTTTCAAAAACTTTTATTTTGGAGTGTGATGCATCAGGATATGACATGGGGGTTATAATTGTAAATGAAGGTAGACCAATAGAATTTTAAATTAACCAAATGAATGGAAAACATAGGCTTAAATAAATCAATGAGAAGGATATGATGGTTATTCTTCATGTAGTGAAACAATGGAGACCTTACCTGATGGGTTGTTACTTTTAGGTAAAGACTAACCATAATAGCCTCAAATATTTTTTACAAAAATGATTATCATTTGAATAAAAACATAAATGGGTGGCTAAAAGTTTAAGATATTATTTTTAAATAGTGCATAAGAAAATAAAATAAAATATGGAGGTATATGCCCTCTCTTGATAGGATCAATCGGTTGAGGCATTGTTATGATCCATGACCATGTGGCAGGGAGATTGGCTAGAGAAATCAAGGTCTGAATAGGAGAATGACAATGCTACCAAGGATTTAATTAAAAATATTTAGTAGGTTATTTATAGATCTAAAAAAAATGCATGGAAAGGGAATATTTTATGGTATAAAGATATGTTATACCTCTATACAAATTCTCTCCTCAAACATAAAATTCTTTAGGAACTTCATGTCTCTCCACTTGAAGGTCACTCCAAATTTTTGAAAACATATCATAAAATAAAGAGGTATTTATTTTGGGAAGGAATCAAGGGTGATGTATAGAAATATGTGGCTAAATTCATGTTATGTAACCCAAAATAAATGTGGAACCATTAAGACCCTAGGTATTTTGCAGCCTTTATCCATCCCTAGCTAGCATTGGGAGAAGGTTTCCATGGATTTTATTATAGGGTTACCATGGTCTAAGGGTAAAAATGTTATCATGGTAATTATGGGTAAACTCACCAAGTATGCTCATTTTTTCCTTATTATAGCCATTTTTTGATAGTACAATAACTTCTACTTTTATCAATATAGCTCATAAATCATAAATTGGAGGTAATTTATAAATTGCATGGTAAGTGATCAAGATCCCATATTTATTAATAATTTTTGGACTAAATTATTTGCATGTTTAGGTACACAGTTGACTCATAGCTTATCATATGATCATCAATCTAATATATAAATAAAGGTAGTCAATAAATGTCTAGAGTGGTATCTTCATTGTATTATTTGTGACAAATAAGATAAATGGGTTCATTAGATGCCACTTGATGAATAGTGGTATCACACTTATTTTCAAACTTCTTCCAAGAGGTCTCAATTTTTGGAATTATATGGGTATCACCCCCTTCCATCACTTTAAATTTGATAGTGCAGCTTAAGGTTTAAGCTATTGAGGAACACCGTCACCATCAACATGAGGTGCTAGTTAGTTTGCGACATACTTTAGCAAGGACACAAAATAGAATGAAGTAAAAAGTAGATCAACACCATAGTGAGGAACATTTTGACATAGGTGATTAGGTATTTGTGTATTTACAACCATATAAGAATATGTTTTAGAAGCAATAGAAAAAGGAAAACAATCTATCATCTAAATATTATGTCCCTTATCCGATCTTGTAGAAAATTGGTAGTGTGCCCTACATACTAGAATTACCTCTATTCACTTGCATATATTCAATATGCCATGTATATTTCCTAAATAATGTAATTGGACATAGAGTTTTCACTCAAACCAAGTTTCCTAAATTAGATGAAGGACAAGTCATTCTAGAGCCTGAAGAGATCCTTCACACATGCACTAAAAAACTACAAACTAAATCCATTAGGGAGTATTTGATCAAATGAAATAACTTGCATTATGAATATGCAACATGGAAGGATGAAGCTTTCCTAAAACAACATCCTAGTTTGATTTAATGTTGAGGACAATGTTGCTTTGAAGGGGAGGGCCATAATACATCCTTAACCTATAGTATGTCTAGGGATACATGTGTCCCACTTTTGGCTTACACTCCTTCATATTATCTTGTTTTATTTCTATATGTTCTTAGTATGGTCAGCCTATGGAATAACCTTGGCTAAGTAGAGTATATTTAGGAGGTAGTGGTTAGTATTTTATCATCATATTATGAATTTTGTTCTTATTGAAGTATTATGGAGGTTTCCACCTCAAAGTGGTTCAATCATAATATTTAAATATTCTACTCTTTTACCAATTATTATTGTGGATCTATTTATTCTACTCTTAAATCTATGATATATAGTTCTATTATTATGAATCATCTAAATAATTTCATTACATCTCAAATTTTTATAAGAATTCAATTTTGTTGTTATGAAGGCACATGTGATTTCACTGATATAGAGTGATTTCACTAATTACAAGGCAATTTTTATAATTATAAAGTAATTTCACTATTTTGAAAATAAAATAAAATATAAAATAAGAAGGGGTGAATTCACTGATTAACAAGTCAAATTCATCAATTATAGAGAAATTTAATCAATTCTAAAACCTACACTAAATATACAAAAAGTATAAAAGTGTGAATTCACTGATTAGTAGATTGAATTCACTAATTACATGGCCATTTTTATAATTCTAGAGCAATTTCATGGATTTTAGAACACACACAAACAAAATAGAATAAAAATAATAAAAGGGTAAATTCATTGATTTCAAAACAATTTCACCAATTCTAGAACCTAAAAAAAAGATAATAGAGAGTGTAAAAGAGTGAATATTTAGATAAACATAGGTTAAATTTATTGATAGGTAGTGTGAATTCACTATTTTTGTAAATGAAATCACTATTTAGCAGGTTGAATTCACTAATTTCCCCTGAAGCAGAAATAAACAACTTTTTGAAGAAAAAGAGGTGAATTAAACTAGTTAATATGTTAATTATGGTAATTATAAGAATGTTAATGCTATATAATAACTTATGAGGTGTGTCAAATCCTTCTAGTCCCATTGGGCATGCAATTATGTAGATTAGAATTCTAAGAGAGGTTAACCAATCCATTAGTGAATGAAATGAAAATGAACTTGAAAAATTAGCATGTCAAGCCTAATACCTAGGTTGAGCTTTGTGGGAAAAAAGTAATAAATGCACATTATAAGATAAACATGAACATTTATACCTCCTTAGAATATTTTCTTGAGAATCAGTTTTAAGAGGTTGAGCTTGTCCTGTAGGCTATGGAGTATTTTGAAATGATTGATTCCACATGTGGGAAGCACATATCCTTTTCTACACTTGATTATTATTTTATATTGGCTTTGGCATGATAATTGGTTGAATATTCTTATATAATTTTGTAGAGTAAGTTTTCATGAACCAAAGGATTTTGTATTTATATAATTTTTGGATGTTTGTGAACCATTAATTTGAGATCAATATCAATGGTGGAAGATGAGTCCTTAAACTCATGATCACCCACATGGAGTGTGTAATATATTCCATTTAAGGCCTTTTGAATGTGGAAGACATTTTATAAGAAAAGTGTAGTCATTGGTCCTCTTGAAGTGTGTAAGAGAGGTATAAGAGGAAGAGTGTATAAGATAGGTATAAGATATTGCCTAAAGTGTATAAGAGAGGGGTAATAAATTGTATTAAGTGTTTACATAAAGTTTAAAACATGTCATAAAATTTGATTTATTTCACACTTTGCCTTATGATGTCATCCATTTGTGAGGAAATATTCCAATTTTGAATTTAGGAAAATAGGATAATTTTAAATCTTTGGATTTTCCTATTAGAGGAATGATTATACTTGATTAGGTGGGATTAATCAACAATTATAAGAATAGTGTATTTTTATAATGTTTATTTGTCAATCAAGTATTCAATTAATTATCCCATGAAGACACTTGAAAAGGGTTGACTTAATTAAGGATGCACTTGGTAATATTAAATATGATCTATTCCCCAATCAAGGATGTATCATAATGATTTTAGATTAAATTGGTAGTTTTGTGGGTAAATCAGGTCTAGTGGTGATTTAAGGTTAAATTTGCATGTGATTATGAAAACTAAATCTTTATTATAATTTAGACATGGAAGTGGTTAAAATGAAGTGTCTACATTATCATTCATGAATTTATGTCATAGAGTTAAGGAAAGACAGGTAAAATTATTAACAATGAATAAGTTAAAGTATGAAACCAACCTATTTTCTACTTATCATGCCAAGAATCCATGTAATCTACCATATAAGGTGAGACCAACTAATAACAAGAGTGATAAAAATTCAATAGTGAATTTAGTATCAAATCATACTCCATGTATTGTATGATTCACTCCTCTATGGAGACAATTTACTAATTTTCTAGAGGCTCCAAAAAAAGTATTGCAAAAATTATTTGAAATCAACATCATATTAATCCATATCATTAAATATGTTTATGTGAGTAATACTATTCCAAAAATATTTTATCATATTACATTTTGTGATTTTTATAGAGCATAGAGACATACTACAAATAGATGCATCAGTTTACCACATAACATACAATATTTGATAGATGAAAACCCCAATCATGTGGGTACATATAATGATAGTTAAAAGTCACAACCAATTGAAAACATAAAAATGAAGATATTTATTTATAATTTTACTAATTACACAACTTGATAAATAATTGATACATTGGCAGTGCATTACACATTTAGTGCACACCCTATACTAGCTTCTTATCATCCTCATATAGAGACACAACATACTTTGAATGACATCATTGGTAAAAATCATACTTAAGTGCCATCCAAACCACTCATCACATTTATAGAGCATGAGATAGTTGATGTTAATTCTAACATGCATTCTTTATTTATTAGGGATCACATTGATAATCAACATATACATAATGTCATGGTTGATAATAGCTCAAATGTGAATATGTACACTATCACACTTCTTTCTTATATTGGATACATATATAAGGACATACCTCCTACTACAATAGTCATTAGGGGATTTAATGGACATATTCAGATTTATATAAGTGAGATCACATTACCACTATAATTTGGTACAACACATATGAATACCAAGTTTATACTAGTAACTAGTGCATGAGTCTTAGATATATTATTGATATGCCCTTGGATTAATTTTTTTAAGTTGATTCTATAGTACATAGATGTTTGAAGTATATATTTTCTAATTATTTTATCATATTTCATAGTATTCCATATGAAACCCCCCTCCCTAGCTAAAGTTTCTTATTCCTACACAACAAATTTATATAAATAATATAAAAAGGTTCAACCCATGTAGAAATTTTAGAAATTGGTGGAAAATTTTCCAAGGATACCTATCCTTGAAAATACACTTAAGTAGTGTTTCATCATAGATTTTAGAGACCTACTCTCTACTTCAACACATCTTAGATTGATATTACAAGGAATTAAGAGTGTTCCAAAATTAA
This sequence comes from Torreya grandis, assembly GCA_037957365.1. NCBI lineage: Eukaryota > Viridiplantae > Streptophyta > Pinopsida > Cupressales > Taxaceae > Torreya > Torreya grandis. The sequence continues at coordinate 886,086 of JARHVA010006413.1, forward strand.
CACCAACAAAAATTTTATACACTCCTGGATGGGTTGTGAAAATTCCTAGTGTTAAAAATGCTAAAAAAAATATTCAACATTCTACAAATTATCATCTTGGTAGTGGCACTTATTTTAATGAGCTAGATCAACTTTTAGATTTTGAGTTAAGACCTTTTTTTCATAGTGACATAATAATTTCCAGTCACAATAGGTCATCCTTCCTATGATAAATGCTATTGTAGGAGTCATTAGTTAGTAAATTCCTTTTTCAATTTCATTTTTTTATTTTATAGGTTAATAAATGTTTTGATGGGTTCTGTACTCTTACAAAAGGAAAGTGAAAGATAAATAATGAAGTTTAGCAATACATAATGAGAAAGAATTAAAAAATAATTAGAACCACCAAATTCAACCTATAAGACACCAAAAACTAGCCAAAAAAATAACAAGAGACCTAGAGCAAAAACCAATTAGTCCAACTTAGACAGTAGACCAATTTATTGGTCTCAGTGTTCACCTCCTTCTTGTTCTTGCCTCTAGTATAATTTCTAATTCCCTACTCAATATCCACATTTGGCCTCTTTCACTTCATCCTTATGGACTTAAAATACTCTATCTCATGCTCAGTTTCCTTCTTAGTTTCATTATTACCTCCATTATGGGTGGTTTTAGTCCCTTGGGGGGTGAATTTAGCCGTTCCATCTCCCTCTTTGTTGTTTCTTGAAAAAGAGTTGCCATGAACTATGAAACCTTTTAGTTTCTTGAACTCATCAATTATCTCCATAAATAGAAGCTTATACATGGTCACTTTGGTATGAAAAATCTTGAAGGATTGATCAATATCCTCTATCATTTTAGGTTTAAAGAAGGCCTGACCCCTAAAATAAATTAGATTTAAAAATATGGGAACCCCTATTTGATTTCTACTCGATTTGTAATTACCCTATGTGAAGTCATCACTAGCAAAAAATTCACTCTATTTCCATGTTTGCTTGGTTTCAAGATCTAAGAAGAAGTCATCCTCTCTACCTAAATCTTCTTTCTCTCTAATGATACTGATAGCCTATGTTACCAACTTAGACTAAAGGGGGTTTCCCTCCTTTACCAGGACTAGAATGAGCCCCTAGTGTATAAGTTTTATTGAGGGGTTGCTCTTATAATTTGTGAATGATGCTTATAGATACTTAAGGAGAAAGAAGGGTAAGCTAATAGTATGAAACTTGAAATGGTTAAAAAGAAGGAAACAATGTGATAAAATTATCATGTGCTTCCCTTCCAATGTAATGTATCTCATTATTTACAAACACACATTCAACCATCCTCAAGAATGCTTTCTATCTTGAAGCTTTCAATTTTTTTTCTCATTGATGTAAATGATGTTGAAAAACTCTTCCTTTCTCTTCTTATCTTTGAATGCCTTAACCCTAGAGCATATGACCTCTTTAATGACTAAGATCCTAAGCTTGTACATGTAGACTTCCTTGTGTTTCCACCCATGGGTAAAGTCACTAGAAAACACTACATCATGACCAACCAACCTTTCCATATAGGTCATAAGATCTAATTTGACCATCTTCTTCCACACCTATTCATCCTCTACTTTTACACAAAATATTGGTTCAACATGATCTTGATCACCTTCCATTTTTGACATGTGCTTTTATTGCAGTTTTCATAGCTTGGGTCCTTTGAGATGAAATCAAGGGTGATATTGAAATTAGTGTTGTATAAAATATTTTATCTTAGTTCAAAATTAAACCAAACATGCAAAGTCTTAAGGATTGATTGGGGCATGATGTCTTTTCACATGTGAAAATCCCTCCACTTATGTTGAGTGTGCTAAATCATAAATAGGCCCATCATGTTACTCAATAGAATGACATTTATCAAGCTCAATGAAGGGGATTATTTCATTGGGGAATGCCTCATCATCTTGCCAATATGTAAGGGAACTACTATAAACCCCCAGGTTAACCATTCTATTAGTGCATTTATTGCCCTCTCTATACATGTGGATAATAGATACCCCCTTGAAGGAGGTGAACATATTTTTAACATCATCAATGATCTTAATTATATTTTAGGAGGATTGAGTCGATCCTTTTAGGTAGTTGATTATATTCATGGAGTCTCCCTCAACTTGTAAGTACTCCATGCCCAACTTAATTATAAGTTCAATACCTTATAAATCTGATTTGGATTCTAAAACATGGTTTTTTTTAGATTCCTAATAGTCCTATGAAGGCTGCCCTAATATTCCCATAAGAATCCTAGATAACTCCTCCCACTCTTACCATACTAGGGTTACCTTTAACATATTTATCAAAATTCATTTTTAACTAATTGGGAGGATGGTGAATCCACTTGACTCTAGATCTATTAGTGCACTACTTGTGTGGGTTAGCAGGGATGTCAAGATTAAGTTGTCAGAGAATCTAGCTGAAATATGAAGTAGGCCCATTGAAGGATGAATCATAGGAGATCCAATTTTATTTTACAAAACTCATGATTTTCTTAAAATTTTATGAGTGGCTAAGATTAAGGTTATCAAAGATAATCAAATTATTCAAGATCTAAATGCCCCAAAAGATATGAGGAAGGACCATATTCCAACAAAATTTCAATGGTGGATTATCCCACAAGGTGTTCGATTGATAGATCAAGTCTTTAATAGATCCTGGTGTAACCAAAAAAAGTTATAAAGGCTAAATAAATACTGAAAGATGAAGGAAGCAAAAGAGCAGGTGAGGAAAATATGTTCTATAGATTTAATCTCCTGTTTACAAAGAGCACATCTATTGGAAATTAGAATTCCCCTCCTCATTAGATTATCCACTATTAGGATCTTGTTTAGAGCTACCATTTAGAAGAAAATGTTAATCTTGGGGATGAGGTTTTTAATCAACAATAAATTCTAATTCTCTTTGATTTTAGCCTGGTCCCATAGGGAAAGATAACTAGATTTGATAGAAAACATTCCACTAGGATCTGCCATCCAAATAAGGGTATCTTCTTTTAGGAGTATGTTGATATGAGTGTTCTAGAGTGTGATATTTAACTCCTATAAAAAAGAGTTTGGTGTTTTTTTAGATCATCTTTGTGGAGAAGTTTCCACCTTTTTATACCATTAATATTATACCAATAGTCACACACTTTCTCACCAATGGTCTCTTTAAATTAAACTAATAGCTCCACTACATGAAGTGAGGAGATAAGTGGGAATTAGAGCCAAAGGTCTTACCAAAATTCCACTTTTTTTCCTCTACCAATATTCAATTTTATCCCTCTTTTGAGAATATCCTTCCTATCTCTCAATGCTTTCTAGAAGGCCAATCCATTATCTGGACCATCTTCAACTAGGTAGCAGGAGCCCTCCCTAAAATTTAGGTATTTTACCTTGATAATCCTAGTCCAATGATTATCTTCCTTAATCAACCTCCAACCTTGTTTTGATAATAGAGATTGATTCATGAATATCACTCTTCTGAGTCCTAACCCTCCTTTAGATAGATGAAGATAGGCTTTGTTCCAAGAAATAAGAGGAAATATGAATCTATCCTTCATTCCCCCCCCACAAAAAATTATTTTGAATTTATTCAATCTGATCTACCACTTTTTTAGGAATAACAAATAAAGACATGAAGTAAACTAGAATTATTTACAACTAACTCTTGAGAAGTTGTAGTTTGCCAGCCTAAGATAACAAATTCCATTTCTACCCAGATAACTTCCTTTGAATCCTATCAATAGAAGGATTCCATAATTCAAGTTTCATAACTATATATAAAAGAGGGATACCAAGATAGGATGAAGTGAGGTTATTAATAATATATCCAATGATCCTATAAATCTTAACTTGCAGATAAGGTGGAGTGTTAATGAAAAAAGGGGGCTTTAAGGAAGTTAACACTTTACCCCAAAACTATCTCAAAAATTTCAAGGATTTTCCTAAAGCCTTTGGCTTTAAAAAATTAAGCTTCTCCCATCATCAGAGTGTCATCCAAAAATTATTGATGGGTGACAAGTCTAGTGTTTGGAGCCACTAGGATACCCTTGATATCCCTAAAAGTTTTATCCATGTCAATGATCCTACTCAGGGATTCAACCATTAGGATAAACACATAAGGAGAAATTGGGTCTCCTTGTTTGAGACCTCTACTTACCAAGAATAAACCTCTAAGAACCTCATTGATGATCAAAGAAAGAATGGGGGTGTTAATACATGAGGCTATCATATTTATGACAATCTGATTAAACCTAAATTTTTGGAGGATTTTATCTAAAAATTGCTAAGAAACTCTGTCATAAGATTTGTTCATATCCAATTTGAGGAACATACCTTGACAGGAGAAATTAGCCACCAAATGGATTGTTTCATGGGTAATTATGATTCCATCCATAATTTGTGTACTAAACATGAAATATCCTTATTTTTAAGTGATCAACTTGTCAAAAAACATCTAAATTGTTAATGATAGGTTGTTCATGTAGCTTTTGTAAAAAGTGGAACAAAGACTAATGGGATTGAAATCCTTTAATTGATTTTCCCCCTGCTTATTAGGGTTGAGGAAAAGAAAGGTATTATTGAATTCTTTAATCATAGCTCTAACTTTAAATAATTTAATTACAACCAAATATACCTCATTTTGGATGATATCCCAAAAAACCTAAAAAAAGAACAGAGGAAAGCCATCAGGGTTGAGGGATTTATCCCCTTACAATGAGAAAATAATAAATATGATTTCTTCATCTGAGGGATGAAAAATAATAAAAGCATTATCTTCTTGGGAAATGAATCTCTGAATGAGATTAGTAACTTGTTCTTCTAATTGAGCATCCTGAGGAGGAACATAGGCTAAAAGGTCTTTATAAAAATTTACAATTTGTAGCTCGATGTCTTTTCTGCCTTAAACTAAATTACCATTTTATTCCCTAATTTTTGAGATGAAGAATCATTAGTGATTTTTGAAATCTAAGATATGTAAGTACTTGGTGTTCTAATCTCCCTCCTTGAGCTAAGTCTTCCTTGATTTTTGGCACCAGTATGTTTCTTCCTTAGCTTCTAAGTTATGGTAAAGACTTAAAATCTCTTTTTCTTTTGAATGTAGGGGGGTAGAACCAAAAAAATTGATTTCCTCCTCAATTATACAAAGGTCCTCCTCAATTCTATGTTTTTTGTGAAAAATATTCCCAAAAACTTCCTTGTTCCAGATCTTGAGTTTAAACTTAACATGTTTGAGTTTCATGACCAGTATGTACATGGCCGATCTTTGAACTAGAAACTTCCACCATTACTTTACATGATCTTCTAGGGTCTGATTAGAGAGCCACATTTTCTCAAATCTAAAATGGATACTTTTAGTTTTGGACATTTTTTCACTAGAGAAGACCAATGGGTTGTGATCAAAATCGATCCTCAGAAGAGAGAGAGAGAGAGAGAGAGAGAGAGAGAGAGAGAGAGAGAGAGAGAGAGAGAGAGAGAGAGAGAGAGAGAGAGAGAGAGAGAGAGAGAGAGAGAGAGAGAGAGAGAGAGAGAGAGAGAGAGAGAGAGAGAGAGAGAAAGATCTAGTAGAGTTAAAATTCCATTACTAAGACACCAAAAACCTATCGAGCCTGACTTGAATAATATTTTCACCTAATCTCATATTTGACTAGGTAAAAGGGTTGCCTTTTAGATCAACATCTATTAGCCTCACTTTTATAATAAATTCACTAAAATTAAACATACTATCATTGAGGGAACATGCTCCCCCTTTATTTTCTACTAGGGCCAAAGGATAATTGAAATCCCCTGCCACCATTTTTATTTTGATCCTTAAAAAATTTCTTAATTTTGATTAGTTCCTCCCATAACTTTATCCTAACATTCCTACAATTTGGATCATACACATTAATAAGAACCCAATTTATTTTAGTGTGGGTTTCTTTGAAAAAAATAATAATATGAGGATTAGTCTTTAAAAGGATGTTTCCTTATAGAATAAAAGGATCCCAAAAAACCACCATCCCTCCTAAGGCTCCTCTGGAGATGCTGATACCACACAAGGCTTTATCCCAAATATTAGCTTTATTATTAAATTTTTTTTCCATAGACATTTTGGTTTCTTAAATAATAAGAATATCAAGTTTATGATTAAGGACCATATTTCTAGCCAACCTTTATTTCTCAGGGTTATTCATCCCCCTTATATTATAAGAGACAATCTTCATTTATTATTTGTTAGGAAATGTCTAAGGGTCATTTGTGTACCCTTTACTACTTGCTTATCGGTTTATGATTTTTTGAAAGTTTGATTAGTTGGTTTACCTAAAGACTTTATTTCTTCTCCAACTTTAACCCTTTTCTTGCCCTTTTGGGTTGGACTTTCATCCAATGTTGCTTGGCTATTTCCTTGATTATTTTAGAATTATTTGTTTTATTTGTTGAGGAACATTGACCTTCACAAGGGGATAAAGTCTTAGGTGCCCCATAATTTTTGATTGGGGTTAAGAAAACTTGATCATAAGCTAGTTATTGAAGGATCAGATCCTGGTCGAGTAATAAAGATTCAAAAGAGATAGTGCAAGGCAATTTTAACCTAGTGACTCTTTGTGGTTCCTCAAGAGATAGAGAAAGAATAATGGGAGAAGCAAATGTTGCTTCAAATAAGATGTCTCCTAAGGGTGGAGTATACCTAATTACCTTGGCTACCTTTATGGAAACTAGAGCCTCAGGGTTAATAGTAGCCATGGCCTTCAAATTTGAGCGAACCTGAGAAAGGATAAGGATCTTTAGGGTAGAAGATAATTTAAAAGGGGTTGTAGCTGAAAACTATTTCCCCAAGCTAAGGGGAGCTAGAGAAGATCTAGGAAGAGGGAAAGAGGGATATTTGAGGGTGGAGGGATAATTACAAACAATAGTAGAAGGGGAATGGGGTGAAGGGTCCTAGGAAAGAGGTTTCTTAACCTAGCGAGGGGTGGGGGTGGCTTCATACTCAGGAGGAAATTTGTAGTCAAGTGATTCAGAACATCATAAGTTTTGCATATTTTTGAATCCCTTTCAAATTATATGCATTGGTTTCAAACCCTATATTTAAATTTTATCGTGATGGATTGGATCAAGGGTTTGTTAGCTGAGATGAACACACAGACTCAAGAAGCTAGGAGCCTTCATCTAAATTTGGTCAAAAGATCGATGGAGATTGGTTGGCTAAGGACCCTAACAATTCCAAAAATAACCTATGGGGCCAAAAATTCTAAAGGAAACTCTGATAATTTCACCTAGAAATGAATGTCTTCCATGATGGTGTTATCTAGATTAAATCCTGTCTTCCACTTTTGAAGGATAACTATGGATTTACCCATAAACCATGGGACTCTAGTGAGAATCCTAGTGTAATATTTAAAATGAGAGAGGTTAATGAGGAAATAATTCCTTGACATAGCAATAATTTTGATCTATCCCTTTGGTCACCACTTGAAATTTTCCCACTTATAAAAAGAGTCAATATTTGACTTAAAGTATGTGAATTTGGACAAAATAGAGTTTGACAGTGAAATTCAATATGCTCTATAAAAGATTTTAGAACCTCAAGCAATAACTCATTTATATCACTAGATGAAACCAAAAAGGAATATTATAAGGGTTTTTTTGATAGCATGCTCATTGACCACCAAGACAACCCAAGAAATGGGTCTTTTTCCTTTAGTGGAATCTACTCCTATGATTGGTGGATAATAAGATGATCTTGATGTAAATACTAAAGAGTATTTTGAGGTGACTAGTGATACAGGAGCCACCGATGTTACTATCACATCCTACATAGGATATCTATGCTTTAACTCACCCTTTTACCACCCATTACTCACATTCAAAATTCTTGTAGTAGTCTTCTCACCCATCACTTGTGTTTAATTTCATATATTCAGAAATACAAAATGAAAAAAATATTGGAAAATTTTAAAAATCAAGACCTATGCATGATATGTGTAGTTCATTTAATTTAATTAATTTTTGCTCAGTATATGCAATACTTATATATATGTAATTTTATATAAAAAATGATTAATCATGAGTGAGTTTTAGAACATACATGTTGTCATTCCTAAATACAATTATAGGTGGTGATACTATCTTAGACCCATAAATTATACATAGATAAAATATCACTATTCACACAGTAACACACTACACTCTTATCCAATTATAACATACTTGTCCCAGTGAAAAAAGGATATCAATTCTTAGATCCAAACCAATCATAAAATTCATACAACTTTTTAGAATCATAAAAAGTTCACTAGGGGCATATTTTTCATAGGTTTTATTAGTCTATGACTATCCTTTTTGTTCACATTATAAATATAGTACATTACAAAAAATATTTCCATATTTTATCAGCTAATTTCACATTTTTATCTTAACGGATACCTAATTTGATAAATATAATGATTTACAAATTGATTATTTAGATCAATTTCACTTATCCATGTATGTTTATCATGTTTTGCTTCTTTGCTTCATATTTTGTGTGTATTATTTTCATTGGATTTTTGGTATTTGAACATGTCCTTTATTTTGGATATAAGCCTTGATATGTGTTTATATGTGTTTGAATAACATTTGAATATGTCCTTTTCATGTTTTATGTTATTTTATGTGTGTTATTTGTGTATGTGTTAAGGCCACAACTCTTGTTTGTTATTGTTTGATCAATTTGCAATGTCATGATCAATATCATGCATCTCCCTAGTTTGATGATGCCATGATTAATATCATGCATCTATCATTGAGTTTTTATATTTAATTTTAAGTAATAAATTTTATCATCTATTCCCTATGTTCCTAATTATTTACATCTATCTAGACATGAGACTATGCATACTTAGTTCTACATGTATCATACTTTAATAAATTTTTTCAAATTATCAATATGATGCCACAAAATTCAATTTTATCATTACTAATCTAGATAATAATATTTTATATAACATCATTCACATAATTTTTTAAATTTTGAGCTTAGTTATTATGTAGGATTTACAACTCACCTCAAAAGAGGGGGAATGCATAGTGCCTTATCTTAGAGGTTAAGCTATAAAAACCTAGTGCACAAATAAAAAACAATAAAAGTTACTCAATCGATCAAAATACATACTTATTTTTTACCCAAAAACCACATTTAGATAAAAATGCTCCATTCAAACATTATCATAGGCCATAGTTGTCTAGAATAGCACACTTTCATCCCTAGTATCAAAAACAACATTTTGTAGATTTATCATAGTTACACCTAGTCCATAGATCAATTTTAATAGTGATCAAAAATATTTTTTTAGATTTATACATAGGTTATCTTATATATATTTTTAGATTGGGGTCATCATGCATGACATGTGTTCCAAGTTTTTTATGTTTTTTTAGTTAGATACTTAATTGATAATACCCAGTCACCATAATTAATATGCTTAGATATCAGATTGGGGACATGTGCATGATACAAGGCCACTTTATTACATAGTATTAAAATAATTTATATAGAAGGAATGAAAATACATTTCATTCTCTATGTTGTATTTTATAGACTTAGACCATACTATTTTACACCAGAAACGAATCTTATTTTGTTTACATTGATTCCCATTTCACACTAGATTTTGTACCAAAATAATCTATTTAAATTCATATAGGGATTCCAAGCCATTACACAACCTCAATTTGTGTGATGATGGAGTCAAGCACATATTAAGATATTAATCAAATTATAATATAATTATTTTTAGGGAATGCATAGTCCAATCCAATTTTTTCAAATAAAATAGAATATCCAAGGGTTTTACCCTCTTTAATCACTAGTTTTTAACACTAGAAAACACAAAGATTCATTTACCCAAATTGGTATAACCATTCCTTATTATTTGATATATAAGTTTAATATATTTAATTTAATATTTTAACCATAATAAATGACTAATTTATACTTGTTTCATTGTAGGTTTTTGTATGAATCACAGTTTAATGTGTGACCTACATCCAAGCCTACTAAACATAGGTAAGTTTAATTATAACCTTCTTCCTTTTAATTTATTACTTTGATTTTTTTTCATTACTATAATACAATGGGGATGAATGTAGTCACTAATATTAACATTTAATGTTAAAAATTCACTTGTGACCATCCTTTCGTACACACCTAGCTCATGCTCAAATCCATGGATCTAATCTACTATTCCTTTAGTTCTATGTAGATGATCCTTACTCTTGAAAAAAAATGATATATAATATTATTATTCCTTATTAAAAATAGCCTAAGATAATCTCTTTACTAATTCACACTCCTAGATTAGCTTTCTTTGTTCCTCAAACAAGGCCACTCCTTCAGGACTATCTCATTCACTAGTAGTGTTTGAAGCCATTAATTTTGTTCTCCCACTAAAAAATGGCTAATTGCTCAAATTAAAATTAACCTAATGGGTCATCTCAAAAATTTCACAAGTACCATTCAATGAATTTCCAAAAATACCACCATATAATCATGTTTTCATTAATTTATTCACTAGATGGAAAGAGGCTCCCATGATTGAAAAACATTAGAATATCTAACTACACATTGAGATGAAATAATATATTCATCCAAATTCTAAGTCCACATAACCGAAGTATTTGTAACTAAGTCTAAATACATATCCAAGGTCACAGGCCATAATTGAAGAAATTAATTAAAGAAGGACTACACCAATATATAACATCATAACAATATTTCACACACATCATAGTAGAATAGGATAACTACATGGATTTCAATCCCTCTTCAAATTATTTTTATGTAGAAAGTGCTAAACACAGGGGTAATGAGGTTAAGACTAACTTAAACCACTAACCCTTTTTTATATCTAGCACTTTTTTTCTTCTTTTTCTATTAGAATATGGTTCCAAGTGAAGATGGAGGTACACAACAACATCCACAGTGATTCAAGAGACTTTGATCACACACACATGACTTGTAAGTGAAGTTGAATATTGATACAAATTTACACAGGGGAAAAACCCTATGGGATGATGACATAACCTACATACTAGAACACATGTTGACCCTATATAAATAGTTTAAACTTATCATAGATATAAACAAAGCCTTATTCTCGATTCAAAGTCATCTTACATAGTGTCACAGTTGATCACATAGTCTTTATTTTAGTCATCTATATTTGAGTGCTAGTTAAGTTGTTTATATTTTGTTCTTTCACCTTTTAGTATCTTTCCATAAATATTAAGTTCTAAATAAGTTTTATGTAATTATTTACATAATTTATATATTCTATTTTACTTAGCAATTTATCAAAATTACATTAGATTTATTCCCTAATCTCAATTTTTCATAAAATAGTTATATGAAAAAATATTAAGTGTTACTCTAGGTCATATTTACCATCATACAATGTAGTGTTAGGAGCTATGAAGCATATAATTAAGGGATAATATCTAACATATACGATTAATGGATTATGAAGCAAAACATTTGAATAAGTCAAATGACTTCCTCTAGAAGCACCCTACTCTAACTGCATCACCTTAGCCTATAGATATATAAAAGTCTACATGAAGGATTTAATGGTCATGGATGATGATGTAACTTGAGTATAAATCATAGGAGTACTTAGGTTGGGTGTGTAAGAATAATAATATGAATCTAAGGAAATACTTGTGTTTCTTTTATACTATGAATGGGCATCACATGTGTAACCAAAGGTGTATTCATGGGAATAGTAGTAGTAGCAGTAGTTTAAACACATATGGTAGAATCAATACCTCTAAAAAGTATATTAGTGTTAGTAGATAGATTATTTTGTTGGTCCTCATATGTGATTACCTTAACTTTGTGTAATTTTTAGTTATTAATATAAAATTAAAAATGTTATCCAAGTCATGAGGTTGTTAATGAATTCAATTTAAAAAATTAGACAAACCTTTTACTTGTAGAGGATCTACTCCATTAAGATAATAAAAAATGTATTGTATCTTGATATTAATTATTATCTTGATTAACATTATATAGATCAAACATTTCATTATTATCAATATGATATTCTAATTTTATGTATTCCTTAACAATATTTACTTCAAAAACATAGGAAGGATAATTAAAATTCATCTCATTTATTTTATGCATTATATATGGACCAAAAGAATTTGATTATGATCAATATGGACACCACTTAATCTATCACTATTCCTTAGAGGGATAATGAAAATATCCTTATTATATGGTATAGAATGAAATCATGAAAATATGTAGAAGGAAAAGGCCTAACTGAAAAATATTTACTACCTTAATGTATGGGAAAATCATAAATTAGATCTAAAATCCTAATAAAAAATATGAAACCCTAGAATGAAGGATGAAACCCTAAGGGAAACCTTGGGTTTTGATTTTATATAAAAAAATATGAGTTTATCAATAAAATTTACCTTATTTTTTATTTAGTTATCCAAAAAAGTATAAAACTTTGAACTATTTAAATTTTATGATATTTTATAATAAAAAAATTGATCTAAATGTTATATCAAAACAAGATTAAATAATTACACTCATTAATAATGGAAAATACTAAGGGTATTTAGATACTTAGTGTGTTACTATTATTTATAGGTTTGATAATAAATGTATATAATTTAAATGGTTTAAAAATGGATTAAAAGTCAAAATAGAGTGTTTGGATTTGCTTGGACAAGCTCCTCAACTTTTAGACATTATTGTCTAATGATGGTGTCTATTATTTACAATTATGCCATGTTAAGATGTGCCTCACTATTTTTGAACATTTCAAATGCCTCAATGAATATTATCTTCTTGTGTGATATCAGGTGCTTTATGTGTGTAAATAAAAAAAACTTGTCTCCTCTTTAAAACCCTAGTTCCGCTTTTAACACTAGGTTAACCTATGAAAATGGAAAAAATAAATGGTTTCAAATAATATTAACCAATACCTAATGAATGGTTAAGTGTTGCCTACATATATAATATTATAAAAAAGGGAGTAAAACTACATATAGTTCTCCCCATTAGGTGTATGTGTTCAGTAATGCTCCTTTTAAGAATGCAACCTATATTGTAACATTTGACACTTGAAAATGGAAAAATTGTCTTGGATTAGGTGCTTTAGTATTTGATAGGGACTAATATTTATGAATAATTTATAAATTGGTAATTTTAGGGTTGTCCATTTGAATCTACATGTGAAATAACAAGATTACTTAGTGATTCTTAATAATGATAGATGATGAAATATGTTTAGACATACTAGGTATTTAATCATTCCAATGACATGAAAAACATATGGGATAACCTATAATTAATAATTAAAAGTTTAAAAATGATTTATTTTTATAGTGGGGGTAGGTTAATTAGGGTTGGACACCTCCAAAAATATGTAGGTGTCTTGAGTTTGATGAAACTATATGAAATATAGGAGTATTGATCTAATGATTTGGAGATAGTATGAGTATGATAATGAATATGTTATAAAAATAATATGGAATTATTATATGTAAATAATATTAAATTTCAAAGGTTAGAGCCATACAAATCATGTGGATAAATTATATTTTTTGTATGAGCCATACATGTATGAGAAAGTCATGTAAGGTGAATGCAGGGAAAGACTGACCTTAGAAAGTGTCTAATACTATATTTTATTTTATATATTTATTATAATCATATATAACCAATAAATATCCTAAGGTATGATTAGAATAAATTTATAATAATAAATTCCCATTTGATATTGGAAGCATGAGAATAGGTGGATTAAGTAGGTATTCTTTGATTACATAATTTTTTTTGACAATTTTCATCCCATTAAACTTTTTATCTTTATTTAGTAAGTGAATGAAAGGTTACATCTTATAGGATAACTAAGATAAAAAAATATTATTTACTAAATTATTCCCATCTAATAATTTTAATTATTTATGTAGATATATCATTTCTACCACTCCAATGCCATAAATCACTATTCCACTTCATCGCATGATTAAACCCTAATTTATTTCATAATAAAAATTTATAAATTTGATTAACCATTTTTGTACTAAATATTGAAAATAAAATACTAGTCACATTTTTGCATCATATCATACCCCTAATTTCATTTGACACATCTTTGATCCACCCATCACTATTCTACATCACTGCTAGTCAATTAAATGTCTATTTTTATTTACATAATAAACCTTACAAAAATACCATAAATACAAAATCAAGGTTAATTAGTTAAGAAATAATGAAAATTTAGCTAATAATTATTAATTAAAAAATCCATGGAAACATAATTTCCATAATAAAAAATAAATAGTCATCTCATATTGATGACATCATTCAATCAACTTGTTAATCCCAAATCCCAAGTCAAACCCATAATGTCCAAGGTAATCTTCCCAAAATATAATTTAAAATTACAAGTCATAAAACATTCAAAACATAATGAAAATCAAACCCATTCTCTATAAATTAAAATTCTTGAATATCCAAACTTATCATATTTAATACTCAACCTCCCTCTTTTAATGAAAAGGAGGACTCATTCTCCACCATTGATCTTAAATCAAGATGAATGGCTCATAATGACCCTAAAAATATATAAATGGTAGATCACCCATCCATTATTATTAATCTAATTTTTCCTAGCCTTATGTTGTCAAGATAAATAGAAAATATCAATCATCAAGGCCATCCAAATCATCAAAATCACCCATATTGCAAGGGGAGGTGCTTTCCAATTGCCTTCATGGTCTCCACTACTACTCGCAAGTACATCCCAATAAATTAAGGAAATAAACATCAAGAGGATAAAATTTACTTATTGTTAAGTTAAGGTATAGATTTATAATCCCCTCTTCACTCAATCGAAGGTATTTCAATTGTTATTCATTTATCATTTGTTTGATTTGAATTATAACTTTTCTTACTAATGGTTTACTTTTATGATATACATTTGGCATGCCAAGTGGGACTTGAAATCCCACAAATATTTTTCATATTTTAGCATGTTAGGTATGTTAGGCTTGGATATTTATATTCTAGGAGATAATTGAGTCATTTTCAAGTTAAAATTCTTTTTGTTAGCTTCTATTTTCTATTCCAAGGTGTCTAGTGGTTTCATCCTATAGATTGATTATTTCACCCAAGTAATCAATAAATTCATCCTAAACATTGTCAGGTTCACCTTTCCATATCTATTCTTTCTTTGTAAATTTTTAGTGAGTTCACACTATTATTTAGTGGGTTCAAATTATACTTTAGTAGTATTATTTGCTTGTCTCTCCATTATCTTTCTACAATTGTTTAACGATTTCACACTATTATTTAGTGAATTCACATTAGACTTTAGAAATATTGTCTTCATGTCTCTTTATTATATATTTTTATTTGTTTAATGAGTTATCACTATTTTTTAGTGGGTTCACATGAAAATTTAGTAGGATCACCTACCTATCTATCTATATTCTATCTATACATCATTAGCAAAATCACCTTGTATATTAGTAGTTTTGTCCCATGTCTTAGTTGTTTTTCCATAATAATTAGTGAATTTAACTTTATGCATTTATCTCAACATCAATATTGGATTCACCCTATGTCTTAATGGTTTTACCTTGTTGAGTAGCATATTTTATTTTATGCCTCTATTTAAACACCATTAACTCATTTGATATACATAATAGTGATTCTCCATCTTGTTTGGCAGGTTCATATTGAAATTTTGAGGACTTTACTTTTATATTTATATCTAATAACTATAAGTGGATTCAAAATGTGTTTTTTTTCCTACATGTCTTCAATGGATTTGGCCTATTTTTTAGCAAATTTTCCTTGTTGTTTAGCAGGTTTACCCTATGTGATAACAATTTACATTCTAACAAATTTTAATGGTTTTTATTCTTGATAAATACATTTTCTTTGAAAATACTAACTAATTTTACAAAATTTTTTAATCAAATAAATCAAATAAATCAAACCCCACGTATACACACTTAAAAACTTAAGCTTAAATTAATCCTTATTAATTTAAATTTCAAGTTGATCTATTTATGTGTGTGCATGTTCCAAGGCTGAAAGTCGCATATGATATTACCTCACAACGATAAGGTGAACTTTGGAATTAGAAACAACTCACATATTTTTATTTTTATATTTTTCAAGTTTAATGACTGGGATTTCATCATCCAAAATTTGGATAAAGCCCATGTTCTGATGAGGTATAAAAATTAAGGACCAATTATCTTCATTTCCTAAGCTTGTTTAACACTAAAGTGATATGAAGTGGATTTGACCACCAATGCCTAGGGTTTAAACAACCCCCTTGAGGCTAGATTTACTGATAACACTCCAATGATGGTGATGCATAAAGTGTAGTGGGATTAGGATTTGAACCTCTTGATCATACCCATGAATATCCCTCTTCCACAAATTTTAGCCTCAACATACCAAAATTCATATATAGGATACCCATAGAGATATTTTTCATCCTAGTGTAAGACCTCTTGGTTGTACATAAAAAAATGGTGTATGGAAAATAACATTCTTAAATATCACCCACCATATACCCTTCAGATTCAAGGGTAGATCAGTGGGCCACTAGTTGGTTACACACCCAATTGAATAATATTGGTGTGTATTATATGTTTTGATTTCTCCCTTATGTGATAAACTAGTACTAAAACTTATCCTAAATCAAACTAATTAAATAAGTCAAACATCCAAAACTAAACCAATCAAACATGTCAAACATCCAAAGTCACACCATGTTAAATGTCCAAAGTCAAATAAAGTCAAAAATCCAAATTCAAATCAAGTCAAATATCCAATGTTAATGTTAACTCAAAAAACTAACCTTTCCAAGTTTGGGGTAATGTGGGATTAGTCCAAGGCTGTGGGTGACTTGTGGGTGGACCAAACCTCTAGTTTTAAGGATAGATCCCTTTGTGCATCAATTGAGCTCAATTTATAATACTACTAAACTAGTTATGAAAAGAGATAGAGGATGATTCATGAAACAAAACATAAGCTAAAGGGAGGTAATGCACCATAATGTCTTATCCACTCTAACTGATCCTTAATCAACACTTTGTGAAATAAACAAAGACTAGTGATTAGAATAAGTTTTATAAGGGGATCCTAAGCATTAGTATTTCACATGAAGGTTATGGTAGATGGATGAAAATTGAAGGTGATGGATGAGAGGTCTATCTAAGGAACTATCAACCAAATTACACTTTAAAATAGTCACCAACACCTTAACACATCATATGACCTGCATATAATAACATCCTAGAAACTAGGTGAGGACACGGACCTAAAAAGGAGAATGAAACTTCACCACTTTTGTAAAACAACAAGCACATAACACACTAATCTGGTAAGGAAATCTGAAACAATCCTTCTTATTGATTCAAAAGGTTTGCAAGATACAAATTGGACAAAGTTTCATCATACCCATCAAAGTGATAAGTACAATGGCCTTAGAACCTCAATTTATATAACATAATTAAGAGGAGAAGATAATGTTTCATGTAAAAGGCATGAAGAGGTCATGGATGACCATAATCTACTCCATGAGTAGTTACAAGCAGTCCAACACTTATCTCATGCATTACCTTGGTGATGAATGGTATTCAATGAACTTTTTGAGGCATTGGATGTTTATTTTTAGACAAAGTTAAACCCATACATAGTATGAGTACAATAACCTGGTCAATTTACTCTAATTTTAATAGTTATAAAGGAATAAAAGTGATTCAATTAGGCCTTGATGAAGTATTAGGTAACTATCTCTCTTTTACATGTCAATGGGGCTTAGGAAACTAATCCATCCTCCATGATGGATAGGAAATGGGACTGATATCATACATGAGGTAGTTATAAAGGTGTTATGACCATGAATTTATTCCCTTAATAGTCATGTATGCTAATAGTCTCCTCCTTTAGTTAACCAAGTAGGCCTATTAGGCAATTAGGCTTAGTCTCTTAGTGTTAACTACTTGGATGATCATGGGGATTGAATATAACCTTAAATATGAATGAGTGATAATATAAAGTATAAAAAAGCACATTATACCATTATTTATTCCTTCCAAGTAGTATACACCTTCAACTCTACCTCATTTAGGTGAATAGGCACCTCTCACTAGCACATTTAGACTAACCTTTTAGTGTAGACCTATAAAAGCTTTTCCATAGATGTTTAAAAGTATTTTAGTGATTTAAAAATGTGGAATATGTTTCAAAATATCTTCCTCCATCATATGAAACTCTTCATATAAATATACACCTTGAATTTATCATAAAATATTTCTAAGATAATGTTTCTGATGGGCCCGTACAACTATCTGTATACACCAATGACATAGATGGGATATCCACAGAGTGCATTATGAGTTTTAGGTGTTTCCCAATCCATTTAAATTCATTTAAATGAAAATTATTCAATATTTCCTCCATCAAGTCTCTATTAGGGTTTTAAGGAGGTTTAGAGGGTTTGAACTCTTTACAATTGTTCATAGCCCTAAGGGCTTGAAATATATAATCAATACCAATAGATTCATGCATATAACCCTCCCCAACTTTACATAGTATCTAAGATCCCCATACATAACTTTCATATAGTTATGAGCACAAGAAGGTGCTCCTTGGGTGACTATCATGTATTCTTTGCATTCTCAAGGCAATTTTAAGCCAAAAATAAGCAACTTTGGGCTTATTTATGCAAACTAACACCTAACACAAATCTAAAACCCATTCAAATGCATCTCCATGATGGTCTAAGGTCTTATATAACCCTTATTATCCTCTATTTTTAGTCTTAAAGTAGTCATTCCTCAAGAAGGGTATTAAAGAAACAAACCTAAAGGTAGAATTCTTGAGTTTTACCTTCAAAATGGAATGGTGAGGGTACTTTTCCACCTATGAGACTATGAAACCTACCTATTATATCCTTAGGATAATTTTTTTTGACTTTATTAATCCCCTCACTTATTCTTTATGCATATATAGGTATCTAAATAGGAATTTAGGCATGTCTGTAGGTGGCTATTATAGATGGAAACCCATGTAAGTCATCATTATGCAACTCTTTGAGATCTCTTGATCCCTTTCCCTCCTTAGAAACATGTAAAATGTGAAAATGTCTTCCAATTTCTTGAGTATAGGCATGGAGCATTCATTTTAGGATTGATCCATATATTTTATACCCTACATGTGCCAACTAGTAGACCATTTGGGTGCCCATGTGACATGGGGAGATAATTAAGACTATTTAAAGGCTCAACTACCTCATTTGAAAGTATTTAAGGGTGAAATTACTTCATTAGGTCCTTATCAAGGTTTAAAGAGGGTTTTAGTGGTCTACCATCTTAACAATGGTTCATAGAGTACATGACTCAAACCCAAAACTTATTACCATGGGTTTTATCCCATAGACCCCTTAAAAACTCTTGAATATCTCTTAGTCCCATGAAACTTTTACGATGAGTCATGAGTGAAAGTTTTCAGCCTTCAAACTCTTTGCTAAGCATTTTGTGTGAGTTTTAGTGTTATGGATTGTTCATAGAGTTTATATCCCAAATATAAATCTTTAATCCATGGATATTAAGTGTGTAGGTGTCCTTAACTCTCCCTAATATCACTAAGCCTAAGTCATCATGTTATGTGATATATGACCATTGTAGTTAGTGGTTCAAGATGACTAGGGTAGTAGAGCTCGAGAGGGGTGATATGACCAAAATGGCCACTTCTTTACCTTCCTATATCTAGAACAACTTCCTTAGGACCTTTATCATCACTACATACCTCTTCACGACCTTAGGCCTAACATGGAGTTTTTAATCTATCACTAAGATGGAGATGGGGTCTTGAGGGTCAAGGATGGCTTTAGGTCTTATAAGCTTAGATCGAGTCTTAAAATTGTAAGTCACTTTTAGGTGTATTTATGGCCTCAATGTTATAATAAAACCTTTATACATCTAATTTACACCACTTGTAATTGACCTCATCTTCTAAAAACACCATTTCTATCTCTCCTCATGTAGGTCTGCTCTAACCATCATTGTTTAGTGTAAGTGATTGAACCAGTTGGTGTTAGAGACATTAGTATTTTATCTCCATTATTTACTGCTAATGGAATTATAATCCTTATGTGATATGTTTCATGGTTTTACAATAACCTTTATACTAGGCCTCCCCTATCTTTGCTATCAAAACTTACTTACATAGTCTTACCCATAGGCTTATGTGGATGGGTGTTCAACCCAAACCAGGTATCTCTCAATCTTGATCATATATTTAAGGATATTAATGAAGATGGATGCCATAAAAAATGGGGAATGATCTGACCATTATTTTTCATTGTCATTCACATTAGTCATGTATTCTAACTAGTTAGGCAGACTTAGATGTACCTAGGCCACTACTCATGTCTGAGTGAGTTTGTTTGGTCATCCCTTAAAGTTTCCTTGATTATCAAAAACATGACTCTATGATCTACCTCTATGTTTTATCTCTCCCTCTTTCATGTGCCTATATCATTTCATATTTAATGTTGGGTATAGAATAATTGTCATCGTGTAGGTAGTGTCTTATGTGTTTGACTGTCAAGAGGTTTCTTACATAGGCCCATGAGTAAGAGGATGTCTACCACACTGTGTTAGATACCTAGTTGACATTTCTTTAATCTCAATGGCTTTGTTTAAGATGAGAATATTTTAAACACATGGACCATCCTTACACTATATAGTTTTAATAGTATGATGGTCTTGGAAAATGATTTTAAGACTAGGACTGAGTTCATGTTTTAAACCTGGTCATAATTTGTAAATAGAAACCAAAACTAAATATACCATTTTATCATAGTTCCATTGACCATTAACAATATTTTAGAACATTTGGCATTGTTTCCATGCCTTGGGCTTGGGAACAAAGTCTTAAACCTATAGGCAATGGTCATGGGATCCTATGAAGTTTTAAACTTAGAACTTAGAGCCTATTATGGGGTAAATTTTCTTGATAAAATAATTACACAACAAATGTTCCTTTGAGATTTTACATATGGGTTATTTATTCATGTTCAAGTTCACCTATGGGGACCCTAGATACCCCTATTCATATACTCAATAGGGAAAAACATTTAGAGTTGGTTGATTAGGCATGAAAAGAGAGAAAATGAAACTTAGGACTCCATGAATACCTTAAACTATAAAAATGAACCTTAAACATTGATAAATAGGTATATGGAGGAATTAGGAATCTAGTTTATAATTTTTTGGCCTTAAAAGCCATAATGAATCCTAATACTTGTGAGAGAGTGAATCTTCTACATTAATACAACATCTCCTCATACTCCATAATGTTCTAATGACCTCTAATATCCATCACCATGGAACACTCTCTTCTCACTTGTAATGAAGTTTAAATACATAGGAAATCCCATTTGAAAGTGGAATCTTGAGGAAGATAAAGGTTAATTTTGTCATTGAACTTATGTTAATGAGGTAATAAGACCTTAATGATGCTAGGAAATAATCATTCAACCTGAAACCACTGCCCATCTTTAGATATATGCATTGAAGGTCCTTTGTCATCAAGGAAACATTGCATGCAATCTACAAATTATGATATCCTAGAGGTTTCATGCTCCCATGGACACAAAAATGTGAACTAGGGGTGGATAATTCAATTTAAGTACCTTCAAGACTTGTATAATTCACATAAAACTACAATATTATTTAACCATGCTAAAAACACATTGAAACCATTCCAATCTTAATCTTGTGTGGATGTAGAAGACTAGTTTGGCTACCTTAGTTTCTTAAACATTTTTCATAAAGCATGGTCCATCATTTTTCAAACTAATCCAAATATTATAATTCAATTAGACCCCCTTCTTCTAGCCAATATCTCAGGTTAACATCTTATATCTCCTATCTATATTGAATAAGAACCTAAGATGCTAACTAAGGCTACTAAGGAGGATGATGGAAAGGAGGGGTTGGTTTTTTACCTTTATTGAGTTGAAACTCTTGGATTATCTTACATGATTTCTACACTAAGTTACCTCTAAATATCCTTGACATTTCCTGATAATGACCATATTGTACAGATCTATACATGCTTGAAAACACCTACAAAACACAAGTTTCTTGCATTTTCTCAAGTTTTTAGATAGTGAAACATTAGTGGTGGGTAGGAGGGAAAAGAGGGGTCAAAATTCATTCAAAACAAGGAGTATGGGTGGAGGGAAGGTGAAAATCCATTCTTTCCTATGTGTGGTCCCCTTTAGTGGAAAATAAAAGCATTTGACTTATGAAAAGACACCATTTTGTATATGAAACCATTGTATCATGGGATTATGGTGATAATAGGGGCCTTTGAAGGTGAAATTATAGTTATAGTGGTGTTTTGGGGTCAAATTAACATAATTCCATGGTCAAACACCCCTTTTTAAGGTAATACATGTGATCTCAAGTGAAAGATCAAAAAGATGATACCTTAATATCTACTAAAAAACCTTAAAAATGATAAAGACATAAAAAAGGTTACCACATATTCTTTGTATCATCCTTAATACTATGATGTTTCCATACCTTTCAAGCTCTCAACATACTTAGATGGATTCATGACAGGTCATGAGCTACAACATTGGGTCATCTCCAATGTGAGTAAATTTAGACCATTAGGACTACTCCAAGGCCTATTATAGACTTACACACATAAATAACACAAAGAGAACACTAGAAACAAGCTTAGATAGGGTGAAAATGACATCCACCATGACACTCTTTGACATAGAACATCACTTGAAACTGCTACGTTGACTTGATGACTAGTGATCCCCTTTTGAACTACCTTGACACTTAAAGAAACATAAGAGGGTGACCAAGGTGAGTTTAGGTACTCATGGCACATGATGAATCCTTTCTAATACTCAAGGGAAAAAGAGGTCAACAATTAACCAAGTCAAAATATCTAAACTCAACTAAGTAAAAACAAGTAAAACATATAAAACCAATTAAGTCAAATCAAGTCAAACATCAAAAGTCATCCAAAATTAAAACACCAAATGTTAACCAAGTTAAAACAAGCCAAAAATTCCAAATTTAAATAAATTAAATCAATTCAAAAATATAAATTCATTCAAAGTCAAAACAAGTCAAAACATCCAATGTTAACCAAGTCAAAACAACTCAAAATATCTAAAGTCAACTAAGTCCAAATGATTTAAACACTCAAAGTCATATAAGTAAAATCATGTCAAGCATCCAAAGTGAAAAAATGTCAAAACATCCAATGTTAACCAATTCAAAACAAGTCAATACATCCAAATTCAAATCAAGTCAAACATCAAAAGTGATCCAAATTTAAATCAAGTCAAACATATAAAGTCAACCATGTCAAATCAAGTTAAACATATAAATTCAACTAAGTCAAACATGTAATGTCAACTAAGTCAAATCAAGTATACATCCAAAGTTAAATTAAGTTAAACATCTAAAGTCAAATAAGTCAAATCAAGTCAACATCTACAGTCAAATCAAGTTGAATGTCTAAAGTTAACTAATTCAAATCAAGTCAAACATTCAAAATCAACCAAGTAAAACCGTAACATCCATGTCAAAATTAAGTAAACCAAGTTTATCCAAATCTAATTTTTATTTGAGTTAACAAAAACAAATCCAACATCTAGGGCACATTTTACTAGGAGTTGAGCTAGAAATAATCCATCCTTGATATGAACTTTGGTAACAATATATTTCAATTTTATCAAGAACATGATGGTTATATTAATAGTGATGCTGATTAAAGCAAATATGATCCTGAAACTAGATATTCATGGCTCAGAGTTAATCAAGGGAGAGCTCACCTAGAATGGCATCTATTTAAAAATAAATATGAGATTTTTTTATGGATACTAGAGTTAGGTGCTTGATTATTTCTTGATTATACCCTAGATACCGAACACATCTCATTATTACAAGACTAGAATGTCTGAGATCAAAAAAGAGCCACCTCTAGTTTTCATGCAGATTAAGATCAAGATAATACAAAAAATCCCATCATGATATTGAGTCTCTAATAAAAGGAAAATTGGGTCAAATAGAGCAATGCCATCAAGCCATAAACTATTTTATGATTGACCAACTTCAACAAGTCAGCGAAATTATTTCTACTTTGGCTTCTAATCTTAACCCTACACAATTAACTAACTAAGAAAAACAAATCAATACTAATCCAAATTGTGGAAGGTTGATACCTAATAGATATATTCCTAAAAGATCTTAATATAGTAATTGATTCTATGTGCCCTTTAAATCCAACCCTAACCAACACTCATCCATAAATCAGCCTACATCAACACTACCTCATGGTACTCCATCTACTCAGGATTGGCAAGAAATAAAATTTTCTCTTCAAGGACTGTAGACAAGATGCCAAGGTAAGAAATACAAGTTTAAATAGCTTTATCCATACCCATTTGACAAAATAATTTTAAATTTTGCCTTTCTAGCTGATTTCAAGCCCCCAAAATTTGATAAATACAAAGAAAATGGAGACCCAAGAGAGCATGTCAAAGAATTATTTATGTCATGCCAATAATTTACTTATAGTGATATATTTTTGATCATATTACTCCCTAGAAGTTTGGGCAGCCAAGCCTTTTAATGGTCTATGCATTTGCTTAAAGGATCATTTACCACTTGTTTTGACTTAACATAATGGTTTGTGTGATACTTTTCATAAAATGTGGAACATGAGTTAACCATGATGGATCTATGCAATGCAAAATAATGAAATGGGAAAAGTTTCTCATCCTTATTATAGCGAGGGTGAGTTTTGTCCAACAAATCACCCTATTCCATTCTTGAAAAGTAATTAATGAACATATTTGTTTCAAATCTAAATTAAGAAATTAATTTATATATGAAATTATATTATGTGAACATATTTGATGAACTCATATAAAGTGGTGTGAAAATAGAGAAATCCATTATTGAAAAGGGTTTGATAAAGTTGTTTTCTAAGGATTCCCCTCCTCAGAATCAAGCATAGACTAAAAATCTAAGTTCTTCAACAAACAACAAGAATGTGGTTGGATACAAAGTTAATGAGTCTAAACATGTGCATAATGTCTATAAAAATCCAATAATTACTCTTCAACAAGATCCACCTAGACAAGAATATTGACAAATAACTTACACATCTCTTGGGGAATATTTAGAGGTTATTTTTCACAAATTAGTCATATTTGATATGATTATATTCCCATTTAAAAATCTATTCAATGAAAATAAAATAAAACCTAAATGGTTTAGAGAGGACAATTACTATGATTATCATGAAATCAAAGGTTATGGAAAAACTAGATGCATGAATTTCAAAAATTATGTCCAAGATTTACTTGATTACAGTGAGACTACACTAGATAATGAGGCTTCATCATCAAAAATTATTATTTGGGAATATTAAAGGTCTCATTCCATAAGAATGAGCATGAAAATTAATAATATAATAAATATCAAGGTTAAATTTAAAATCAAGGGCCAAATCAAGGTCAAAATCATGATAAAAACTGTATGCACCTAAATCTGCTTGCCTAAATTATCCCACTATTCTCCACTATTTAAATCCCAGAACCATAATCCTAACCAATTAATTAAATCCTATTCCCTATTAAATATTTAATACATCTTACTAAACTTTATACACCCCCATGACATATTAACCCCCCCATTACCCCACTAAAATACCACTTAACTACTAATCCTACCTCATTAACTAGCCACTAGCTCACTTGCCTGTTAAAAATACATATATATTCCAACTACCCCCTAACCAATATATCCCTAGAATATAATATACCCATATAAGCCTTAAACCTCCCTAAGCCCCTAAATAATACCTATTATCCCCTAATCTAATCTAAAAACCTCCAAATCTATAACTCTCCCTAACTTTCTAGAATTCTCTAAACTAGAGAATTCTAAATAAACTAAAAATTCATCTAAAACCTCCTCCATCAACCTATAAATATCCATGAGTAGAGCATAGATAGACTAATTATAAAGATAAAAATCAATATTTTCATCCATATACTATCTATCCTAAGTACTCAAACCCTCTCGCATCCATTCTAACATCAAAATAAGCCATTATATCCATCTTGAAGCCATTATCAAGCAATCCATAATCAAGTCAAATAACATTGTAAAATCAGTTTAAAAATATTAGATGAAAGCCATTAGGGACAAGGTGATGGTAAGAGTTCATTTATAATTTTTGATTATTCCTATATTTATCTCCCTTTGATGTTATTGTAGTTTTGGGTTGAAATTACTATTTTTAGTAGTTTAAATCCATTGCTCAAAAATACAATCATACAAAAAATAGTATCAGAATAATCATGCCAATGACATAAATTATCTTATAATGACTCATAATTATGATATTATTGTTGGCTATTATAATAAAAATCAAATCCCAAAATTATGTATTCACTACGTAGCATCTTATTGTCAATTTGACCTGTCAAGGCCAAATACCAACCCCTATAACTTGAAACTTTTCATGGCACTAATATAAGCCTCTACATGGTGGTATACTATATGTATGTTGACTAAAAGTGAAGGTTTTTGCCTTGAAATGATAAATTTGTATTGAAAAAATAACTAAATCACCCATGATACCTTCAATCACCTTCATATTCATGTCATTTACTTAATTTAAAAAATCTTATGCTTTGGAAGTAACTCATCATGCAAATCTAAAGTGTAGTTTGGCCTCCAAGAGATCCCACATGTAAAAATTGTCTCATTTTTATATAAAAATATTTTTTATTGATTTTAATATTCCAAATTACTCATACTCACCCTTGTCTTTCCCTAAATTGGTAGTTCAAAGCTTTAGTTTGGAGAATATGCAAGAGAAATGACATTTTTCATGTGTTTTCATGCATAAGTACATATTTGTATGAAACTTTACATAAAATGGAAGCCAAGAGTTTGAAGATGAAGTCATGAAATTTTATTTATATAATATCCAAGGAAAAAGGATCTCAAACAGGCTCAAAACTAATCCACAAACACTACCTAACTTCTTTGCACCTCAAAATAGCCCTGCAGTTTTGCATATGGTATAACCATGAGTGAGAAAATAAAGATCTAGAATTTTGGATAGAAGAAGGGGTATAAAATAGATTAAATATTTGGAAATTAGTTCTTATTTTTTCTCTCTCTCTCCTTTATGAACAATCCTTTATAAGTTAAAGTACTCATTAGATGTTTTTCATTCAAGCAAGCAATCAATTTTCTGAGATTTCTCCTCTTCTAAGCATCATGATAAAAAAATGAATTTTTGTGGAGATTTTAGAAGTATGAGACAATTTAAAATCATATTTTTAATATTATTTCCACAAATTTTAGGGTACATGGGTTTCAATAAGACATCAACTGCTAATTTTCAGTCTACAAGCAGTTTGGAGAGACTGTACAGTTTAGAGGTTGATCCACGGGTTTCAAGAATCTTTGTGATATTGTTTATAGGTATTATTCATGTATATTGTATCCTTAATGTTTCTAAAACTATATGATTTCCATATTTATACACTTGAAATGGATTATGATACACTCAGGAGTAAAAGACCTAATCAAGCCTTCTATGCTTAGAAGCTCTAATCACTTCTGTGTATGCCATGGTTAGAAAAGAATGGTGATGAACATTTAGGGACAATATGAATGTTAATTTGAAATATATACATCATAAAAGGAGTAAAAATTAACAATGTATGAATAATTATAGTCAACACCTTCTTAAAATCCTTAGTAAGCAAATGATGATGAGTTTATTGAGTGAAATGATCACCTATAACAATCAAGGCCTCACATTAAAATGCAAAAGATCTCTAATACACCATGGTGGTCATATAAATTTAAGTTAAATGAAAATAGGGTAGATTATAGTCAAGAAAATAAATAAAATAAAGGAACCTTAGTGCAATCCAATCATGAGAAGCAAGAGAGAGATAAACAAATAACTTGAAAGTTTTCCTTTTTAGCAGTTTTTAAGTTAATTTTGTGAAATTTAAGGTAACTTGTGTTTCTTTATTTCTTATCCATTATATAAATATTTATTCATTCTCTTTCAATCAACATGGATTAAGGAAGAGTATCAGAATTATTGTCCCATTGTACATCATAGGATCAACCTTCTCAAAGTTGTCTTAGTCCATACACACAAAAACCTCCACTTACAACCAAGGTCATATTACATCTACAGTCTTTTGTTGAGGTCAATATTTTTTAATATATGTAGATTGAGGTATATAAATCAAGGTTTTCACTATAATTAAATTTAAGGACACCATGGACATGTTGGGAACCTCCTCAATCTCTTCTAATATCCAATCTGCAATTTAGTCTGTACAAAACATAGTAAACTATCACTCACATTGATACTCAACCATAGTCAGGTTATTATCTACAAAAGGTTCTATGTTTTAGATTTGAACAAG
Organism: Torreya grandis; assembly: GCA_037957365.1. Lineage (NCBI taxonomy): Eukaryota > Viridiplantae > Streptophyta > Pinopsida > Cupressales > Taxaceae > Torreya > Torreya grandis. Next base: position 914,604 of record JARHVA010006413.1, read on the forward strand.
AATATTAATCATTATTTTTATGTTATAATAAATTTACAAGAGGTCCATATTATGAATCAAGAAGACATGATCTAGAATCAGTCATGAAAGATCACCTATAATCATGTTTTCAAGGACACACAATCATAATCCAAGAAGTGGGCTGAGCAAGGAATGAAAAATTTCAAGGTAAGTGAAGCTTGAAATGAGATTATGATTATATGGAAACATTATATGAATGGATTAAATGTTCATAATCTATATATTTGACCTTATCAAGGTAAAAATCTCTCTTAGTCAATATAAAACATAATAAACCATCATCTACAACTATACTCATGCCAACATACAGTCAAGGTTTATTTCAAGAAGATAAGATGGAATTTGTATCAATAATTTTTTTTAGATAATTAAAGGTATAAAAAATATAAAATATAAAATTAAAAGGTCCTAATCAAAGGAGATGTGTACTGTACACCTATAGCCAGCCTAATAGTGGAACAAAAATTAGTTTTGACCAAAGAGTGGAAGGTGAACTTATGGTGTTTAGTAGACATGATGTTTGAAGATGTTTGGACCTGATAAAGGTTTATAAGTAAGTTAAAAAATTAAAATAAATTAAAAAGGGGTTATAAATCAAGCATAATAGTGATAATTTACTTTACAACCTATAAGAGCTAGTATTGTACTAAGGATAATGGGTAAGAGGTAGACTAACAGTGTTGGCAAGGACATTTGAGATATTGTTCAAACCTATCTAAAACCTAAAGAATATTGAAAGTATTTTTGATATAATAATAATAATGTGAATTCCAAAAAACATATAACACATTCAGAAGTAAACTACAGTATGTTATACTCAAAGAACCCTCATTTGTAATTAATGAAGAAGGACTGTTAGTAAGTTAAGGGAAGGGAATTCAGTGAGGATGATGTATCCAATTGAATAAAACCTATATATCACCCATAAAATATGTTAAAAACATAAAATTATCAAATAATGGCCTATATCTATTGAACTTAAGAGGAATATATAGTCACAGTCAACATCTACCAAATAATTTTGAGAGAATTTGAGGTTTTAGAGCATCTACAAGTGGATTTAAGATCTCAATTTTAGTAAAACTTATCCTCATGAATAGTTTAAAATTTATATTATATCCTAAAGGTAACATAACCCATGGAATCATCCACTATTTTGTCACAGACTGACCTCAGTCTCTTGACAATCATAATAGAGACCATGAAGAATATTTGAGGGTTTATGGATAAGACAGGGAGTTTTAACTTCATGTAAGGGTTATTGAGATAGATAAAGAAGATGATAATAATTAATATTTATTATTATGTGGATAATAATTATGATTCAAGACAAGATTCCCTTGAGGGCAAGTTTAAGAAGAGAAAGCTAAGACAACCCTGTGTACTAATGGTGGCATCCACTCTGGTTGAGTGGTATTTGAAGACATTAGTCACTTGATAGGAATATAAAATATAAGTGAAGGTTTAAGAGTAACATATAATGATGAGGAAAAAATCTTAGGTTAAGAAGGAAAGCACAAACTTAGTCACTAAGGGCTTTTCAAGTTGGATTGCCAAGAAACCCTAGGCTAGAGGAATCAAGGCATACATAACATAAGATTACTTTAAGGCTGAGATAAAATAATTAATATAAATAATATAAAATTATAAATGAGATAAAACTCCATAATTAATTTCATTTAAGGAGGAAAAACTTTTAGACCTTTGTTTTCTCCATACACACACATGCAGGTAGACCAAACCTACAAGCAACCACTTGAAGAAAAAGAACAAAGTTGAGCTTTGAGAATTTGAATATGCAATTAGGAGTGAGAAAAGGTATTAAAAGTAATTTTAGTTTGAATATGGTTCTATAAAATCATAAACAAGCCACTCAATCTTCAACACTCAAATTTGACCAATTAGGACTAGAAACTAGTTTTAGGCCAAGAAGGCCTGTATCACCTTGAGACACTTTTAGACATTAATAAGAAATATGAATTATTTATAAGGTGAAAGGTGATATTTAAGGTCAAATTAAGGTGATTTAAAGTATATAAAGTCAATTTAAAGGTCAATTTTAGTCCCAAGAGCTAATTCAAACTATTCAGCCTATACAATCAATTTGAGTTGCCTATTCAAGAGCTCATATCTTTCATCACAAGAGGAATTGGAACAAATTATTTTATAAAGAGTTGATAACCATATAAAAATTTAAATACATGAAGGATTGAGGTTGATTAAGGAGCTGAGGTTTATGAACCATTGCTAAGACTATAAATAGGTCTAGAATGCATGTAGACCACTACAAATAAACTTCTCTATGTACGTATATTTTCTCACCTTTTACATGGGAACCCAAGATTATAAGGAAATATGAATGTGTCTATGGAATAAATATATATGAAAATAATTTATGGTTTTGAGGTACATACTTTATAAACCATTGTTAAGAAGGTTCACCTCCAAAACCCTCCCAAAATCCTACTACAAACCAGTTTCAATAAAAGTGAAGTTTCTTGAATCTAAACACCCATAAATAACCATATGAAATCTTGAATCATTAGGTTAACTTATATATGGTACTTACCATGGTACCATGTTGTAAAAAACTATATAGACTTATCAAAAAATAGGGTTTTTTGAGGAAAAAGTGCATAAAGAGAGGTAAAAGTAGTTTAAGGAGATGTCAATCAATAGAGAGTAAATATTGAAACTTATTTATAATTATAAATCCATCATATGATAAAAAATATTCCTATAAATTCCTTTGAAACTCTCTTTTAATCAGCCAATTTGTAGGATTGAAGGACAAGGTGACCTAGTCACCTATTTTGACCAAGTATCAAGTATTTCTTGCTCAAAGAGACCTATATCATGGCATGTATCATTTATTAATTGAAAAATATAAATTTTTAATAGGTTTATAATTTTTCATATAATTTCATGGCCATCAAGTACTAAGAATTAGGCTATTAGGCCTAATTGGCCTAGTAGACCTACTTGATCAAGCAAGTAAAATGAAGAATGGCGTAGAAGGGATGATGGATAACTTAATGATGAGGAAATACACACTAAATAACTAGTAAAATCTTATGCATAACTGGTATTAACTAGAAACACATGCATAACTAGTCTTAATTATCAATCACATGCATAATTGATCCTTATCATGAGTTAACTGATCAAAAGTTGCAATCAATGCATGTTCTATGTTATTAATGAAATAATGAATTTATATTGACTTAATTATTATGATAAAAGTAAGGATAAGTTGATATATGGATATTATGGGCCACCACCTTATTTTTAATTCTAAACAACTCATTCAAGAGTCATGCAAGATAATCAAACAATAAGAGACCTTTGGAGGATTATTTGGTAACTAGTTTGAAACTAAAGTGATGTATGAGTTAATGATAGGTAATTAAGGACATTTTATCCTCTCCTATATGATATTATTTAATCTTATTCTCTTATTATCATCTTCTATATATTCAATATTTTAGGTCTTGTTTTAGGATCCCTCTCTTGGGCATGAGGAAACTCTACCAAGATTGAACTTTACAACCTATTGGATTAATAAAATGGACCATTGTATATTATTTATGATTGAATTATAACATGTATATGATTATTTAGATGTGTAAAATTGGTATTAATCTTCACTTGACATTTTCTTATCACACCTATATGCTAATTAATTATCTTATGTAGGTTGTATGAAGTGTCAAACCTTGATGATCATGCTTGAAGTTGTATCTAGCTAAAAGTTTTTCAAGAGAAGCCTCTCATCTTTCACCTCCAAGTTATATTTATCCATCAAGACATTCATATAAAACATTATTGCATAATAATCCTTAGAGATAGTATTTAGTAAATTTTTAGTTCATTAGTATTGTTAAGAGTGCAGATTTGAGTGGATGAATCAATTAGGTGCAACACCATTACTAGTATAGGTTTCCATTTCAGTTATATTTCTAACTCTTTTCACTCAAAAAGTAAATTAGTTTTAGGAAAAAGATTCAAATTGATATATCAGAGGAATTATCGTCATAATCTATAGGTTTGGTTTAAGATGCAAGTATTCCACCACCTACTAACCAATCCAATGTTAGTCTAGGTTTGAAGGAGATATGAGTAATCTACTTTAGTAGGGTACAACTTGGGTTGATGATAGTTACAACACACCTAGTGGTACTTAGATTCAGATTTTAGAGCATTCACATCAGTGTTTTGGTCTTCAAAAACAAATTTAATCATTAATATGGTCATCATTTCAAATGTATCAATAGTTCTTATTATAACTACATTGATTTTCATGTGTCTTGTGGTGAGATATGGTTACATATATGGTAGATTATTGTCATTCACTACCTTATAAGCATCCCTATGATCCATATCAATTCCAATATGATCCCTATCCATCTCATTATGATCCTTATCAGCCCTACGATCACCTTGATCAAAAATATGAGATCCATTATTAGGTTTATTATCCTTTTCAATGCCAAGGATACCACTCTATCCCTACTTGTGAACCTCATTCATTTCCTTGATAGCATAATTTTCAATATAATAAATCATGGCAATATCATGAAATTCTTGATCAACTCAACTAAGTTCCAAGGTAATCTATATCAAGCTTTAAGCAAACCTTATTTGGCTATCAAAAGCATACAGTGAGCATTGACACACAAAAGAGCTATGGATAGGAGATCTCTAGGCATGAGATTGAGATCATGAGAGATTAATTTTAAAAAGGAAAGGAATAGTGGGAATATTTAATAAGACAAGGCCATTCAAATTTAGTGGTGATATTCTTGACATAATTGGTCTAATTGAAAGCATTGAAGAGAAGTTGGTAGTCCATGAGAGACACCAATTTCATCATAACCAATAACATATTACTTCATTAATTTCAAATTATTCCTCTATTGAAATGTATTTTCCCTCTTAATAATGTCAAAAAAACATGTATCACAACCCTCAAAATTCCTCTCAAACCTTGCCAACTTTTCCAAATTAGAAGTCTATCCAAGAGAGACATCAAAAGGTGAAAGAGGTGTGTTTTAAGGAGGTTGAGTTACATGTTTCACAATAGATAATGTAATGGATTTCATCTTTTTATCAACAAGGAGAGATCTTTAATGAGATGGTGTTTTATTTTAAGGCTTAACTTGCTAAACAAGTTGAGCTTCCAAACCCACATCTACATCAGTCAATAACAACTACAAAATCAACACAATCTTAATAGAAAGTTCCTCCATTCAAACCAATGGATGTAACAAGTGCAAAAGAATAAGTCTTTAAAGCCAAGTTTATGACTTGGAAACAAATACAATATTCAAGGGAAATAGTATAATAGACAAGTATAAACTAAAGTATTGAATTAGAATGCAAGCATGAGATCATTCACCCTCCACTCCCTCTTTAAAATCCCAAGGCCTTCCCCTCATGGAAGTCGATTCCAAAAAGTATGCAATAGAGAGGAGATGTGATGGTTGTTAAATTTGAGCAACCTCATGAGTATAATGAATCATCCGTTGCAACACCATTATATTTGTCTCATCTTCTTGAGTATTTTTAGGGATCTAACATGCTAATTCTTGAGAAGGAGCCTCTCCTTTATGAGATAAATGAATAATATCTAGATGTATTAATAGAAGATGAGAGTGAACTGAGTGAGAAAGAAAAATAAATCACCATTGGGACACCCCTTACCAAGGATAGATGTGAATCATTCTTTCTCAATACAAAAGAAGATGAACTCCAAGAGGTTTCTAATATATAGTATGATCTACATGTGTAAGATAAGATACAATAGAAAGAGGTTTCAGTTGAACAAGAAGAGGATGCTCCTCAAGAAATCCTTGGTCACATGGTAGTTACCCTCCATAATTATAGCTCACAAGAACTTGCAGTAGCTACAAGGTAAAGAGATGACCTTCTAGAGTCTTCAAGCATCTAAGGAAAAGTATGTGTTCAAGAATATTCTAGCTTCATTGAAGATGAAGCATCAATTCTTAGTCACAAAGACAAGTTGGAGTTTGAGTGGCTTGATGAGATGACATTTTCCATTAAAGATGAAGATGACCAACTTGTAGTAGAATTGGATATGATTGATCCATCTGATGCCTCATAAGCATATGTTAAGGATTGTAGTGAACCCCATGCCTTTCCAACTGATCATGAAGATATGGAATTTTGGGAAGACTTGGAGGGATTTTGTTCAAATTTTGATAGTCTATCTCCACCCCATAAGGAACTTGGGTATGTTCATGTAAAGAAAACTACTGTAGCTACTCATCTTAAGTCTTATAGGCAAAATCAAGGAGAGACTAATGACATGTTGCATCCATGTTTGTAAACCTATCAATAAGTTGAATATCTTGCCAAACCACTATCTCAAATGAAGCATAATGAAGGTAATAATAAATGCATATCAATTGAGTTACCAATATAATAATTATATGAGAATTTGACAAACCATCACCAACTCATGACTGAGGTAGAAATAACATTGTTGATGCAAGAAAGATAAATATGGGAGAAGTATGTCTAGGTTTTGGACTCAAATTTATAAACCATGCACCTAAAAATAGAAATAAAAGGCCCATATTATATCCTAAGAGGCCTATGAATGTGATAATGATCCTAGATAAAATAAGGAGCTATCAAGATGTGGAAATTAGTCTTCATGGTGCCATAGTGCTCAATAAATATTTCTAGTTAGCCTTAGAGGAAAGAGTTTTAACCTCAGGTTAGTTATTTTAGTTTGTTGTCTTATTTCAATATGTGGTTTAGCACAAGTATTAGTATGCTATCTTGTTCTTATTTTAATTTGGTTAGGTGTAATTTTTACTTTATGTGTGTTTCTATTTGAGTCTTGTTATTTGTTAAAGTAATAAGAGGTGTCACAAAGTACAAAATCTATTTGGTAGTCCAAGGTAGTAATCAAAATCATGTTATGTTTCAAACTATCATTATCATTAAAAAATAGTGAGTTATCTTGACCAACAAGTTGATAAACCCATACGAGTCACCAAAAATGTTGGAAATTTGGCCTGTCAAGGCCAAATAAGGTCAAATACCAAACCTTATAAATTGAAA